>CM062574.1:34363412-35003412 GCA_031468815.1 Morus bassanus | reverse complement strand
TAAGTCTTTTTTTTTTGTTTGTTTGGTTTTTTTTATGATAAGTATATTTTAATAGCATTTGTGTTACTTTCCAGATTTAGGCTTTCCTGGAATGGCTTGCATTTCTCAGTGCTTGCTTTGCAGCTTCCCTGCAGCACCAATAGGATGTGTGGGTGTATATTAATCCCTTTGTTCCAAATTAATTTGCACACCTTGCAGCTCATGAAGAATAATATAAAGCAACATCATTAAAGAGAGTCTATGAGAACATACTGAGATTTGGGATGATTGTGGTTGGAGTGGCTTTGAGTGTGTTAATTTCCATCCCTGAATAATAAATAAAGGATGTACACTAATTATAGAGCACTAAATGTTACAGAAAGTCAGTAAAAAAGAACTCTAATAATTTTTCTTATAAAGTGAGGAGGAAAAAATTGTGTGCTGTATTTGCATAGAATGAAGACAGCTGAATGCTGTCAGTTTTGTTGATGCATCTTAATGTGTAATTAAGCAAAACCCATTTATCTGTTGGGGTTTTTTAATCCCAGAATGGTGACAGATTCTTGCTTTCAAAAAGCTGGCTTACCTTAAAATGCATGACACTCACTATGGGGCAGAAGGTGTGCCAGGGTAAGCCAAGCAAACTTTTTCTTACAAGTTGATGTGGGTTTTCCTCTATGGGTTTCCATTTATTTTCTGGCTACAGTGAACTCAGCAACACATAGCAAGTTAGCTAAAACCACTAAATTTGCTCTGGGGTAAATTATGCAAAGCCACGATGTTTTCCCTGGTTTTTGCTCAAAACTTTTAACAGGTGTGTTGCAGGCTATGCCAAAATTTGAAAAAAATTAGGTGATGTTTCAGCTAACTTGCATTAAGCAACCTTTGTGTTGATTCTTTGCTCTTACCAAGCACCAAAACCTTATTTTCCTTTTGGAATGAAGACTGAAAAGAGTTTTTTCAGGCATAAGTCTGCTCTGGAAAAAATCCCTTTTTTTATTATAGAAAACTCTGTGTATTAAGAATCTTAAAGGAGAAAAATCAGAAACAGTTAATCGGCTAACTATGTAATTAACATCAGTTCAGTGTCACTTCAGACACAATAAAATACATATCACTGATGATACCTCACTTTTTCCAGTCCAACTTTATGCAAAAGCCTATGACAAGAGATTAATGCTGTGAATTCAATGGTATTTGAATAGCTTGCCTTTTCAGATGCAAATATTTCAAATTCTCTGTTACGTTTGCAAATGACTGTACTCAGGTCATCCAAGGTAACTTTCTGACCTTTTGGTCCACAGTCTGGTTCATATATTTTAAGTGTACTCAGTTAGTCTTCCTATTTCAGGGAACACTTTGCATGTTCGTATGCTTTTTTTTTTTTAGTATTTTCTGCCATAGAGCTTTATAAAAAAATACCTGTGCAAACATTCTTTGTATTCACTTTGAGGGTTTGTTTAACTTTTCAGGTCCGTAGAGAGTACAGGAAATTCTTCAGAGCCAATGCTGGAAGAAAAATTTATGAATTTACCCTTCAGAGACTTGTATGTATACATCCGTACAAAGCACACGCACATTTTCTGTGTTTTAATTTTTTGTTTTCTAGCAAAAGTAACAGCTGTATTATGGCCTTGATAGTCTGTGTAAGGAAATGTCCAAGCTAAGCATATGGAAAATTGACAACTTAAACATTCTTACGTTGTAAAGAAAGGATAGTGATAGTCTTTTGGAGGTGTGGGAATGGTACTAACTAAGCATTTGCCGCACTTGTATGCCATCTAAATCTGCATTTCTCAGTGTACGTGGCTTTTTAAATCCATATTCAGGTTTATGAAAGCTGAGAGTTGCAGTTTGGTAACTGTGCTTTTAATCACAGAGCATCTGCTTTTCCTTGCTTATTTCAATAACTCTGGTATTTGAACATTAATAAAACATCTTGCTTCAATTTTATCACAGATGCAGAAATACTTCCTGGAAATGAAGAATAAGATGCCTTCTTTATCACCAATAGATAAAAACTGGCCAGTGAGACCTTACCTTTTCTTGGATTCAACTCACAAGGAACTAAAGAGGATTTTCCATTTGTGGAGGGTAGGACACATTCTGGTCCAATCTGTACAGAACTTCATCACATGATTTTCTGTCATTTAGTGTTGTTCACGAAGAGTCTATTTTTAGGATATATTTCTTCCCGTTCCAGACAGGATATTTTATTTCTTTGGAAGAAGTGTGTCTTTTGATCATTGTCTTTGGCCTGCAAGGGGTATAACTATCCTGCCTACTCCTTTCTGGGGCTAGGGAGAGAGGATTGCGTCCTGCCATCGGCTTTTAACTTAATAGTAAAGCAGTATGCCTGTTGCCTGTTAATTGGTAGCTTATAATACTTGTATCCATGGCCAGGACTGGGACTGGCTCTTAGACCAACATTGGAAGTATCGGGTGGAATTTTTTACTTATGAACTGTGGTTAGCTGAAATTTGTTTTGGATCTTTGGATGGAGAGAACGGCGAGAATCTGTATAAGTGCTGATGAGACATTTTACTGATCTTGTGGGCTATGGTTTCTGTGAATTGTCAAGGAACAGTTTTTCTTTCTGCAAAATTCATCCTCTCAGCTATGTTTTGTTCTTTCTGTCTGTTTACATAAACTTCTGCAATTGTGGAACTATATATGTTTCTGTGAACCTTTTTAGCACAGTATTACAATGACTGTTATCTGATAGATTAAGCTTGTGTTCAAATGCAGCATGCTTAAATGATGTGTTGAACTTGGTGTAATTCAGAATTATGTAGAATGGCTGAGGAGAAAAACACCTCTGCTTTCGTTACTGTGCAACAGTGGCATGTAGGATGGTGCTGAGTCACTTCAGAAGTATACAAAGAATGTGCATCTTGAGCAATAAGCAAACATTAGTCTGTGGTGCTGCTGCTTCAAATCTGACTTGGAAACATAATTTTTTTGTTTGTTTAATATATCATGTTTTGTAGTGTAAAAAGTACAGAGACCAGTTCACAGATCAGCAGAAGCTTATATATGAAGAAAAACTGGAAGCAAGTGAACTTTTCAAGGACAAGAAGGCTTTATATCCAGCCAGGTAATGACTTATTCTGCTGCTTTTAGTGTACAATAAATTCAGTATCCTTTAGGGAACTAAGTAAGCTTTTGCTTTTTATCTTAAGCAGGAAAGTGCATTTTCCTTGTTTGACAATGTCCCTCTGTTTTTCTTTACAGTCCTAGAAACTGATCTCAATTTGCTTCTAACTTAATGTTGTTGCAGCCCACTAATCCTGTGCTACTGAGCACTTCTGTCCAGAAGCCATGATGTTTTGTTGTT
This sequence comes from Morus bassanus, assembly GCA_031468815.1. Classification (NCBI taxonomy): domain Eukaryota; kingdom Metazoa; phylum Chordata; class Aves; order Suliformes; family Sulidae; genus Morus; species Morus bassanus. Next base: position 35,000,096 of record CM062574.1, on the reverse strand, counting down.
CTAACCCCCTGTGATCTGTTCACATGTTAAAAGTTTGGAGAACTTGTAGAAGGGAGTAACTCTCACCCTTTCCCCTACTTTCCATCACACTGGATTATCTATCAGTAAATGTAGAGTGAACTGAAAGGCTATAAATGACAATGCCACTCCCAGATGAGGTGTGCCAGGGAGCTCTCCTGTGGTCAAACTTAGTACATTCAGCATAATGTGAAGACTAGGTAATTTAAGAGTTAGATACATTGGTATATATCTTTTGAAAGGATACTTTAAATAAAAAGTGCTTAGAAGTTCATTTCCGTTTTAGAATCTCTTTTTTTTTTTTAATTGGAGACTTTTTAAAAATGTGAAATTTCTGCAAAGAAGATTTTTGGTTTCTCAGATTATTGAGTTCTTAAAAACTGATAAATTCTTGTCATTGCTATCTGCAGAACTAAAATTACTCAAGAAAGTGCAGTAGTATCTGATTTTACTTAAGGAATGCATTTTTTTTTTGCATGTAATATAACTGACAAAATAGTTTTGTTATAGATAGATCTGTTGTCCTTGAAAGAAGTTGAATTGAACATTTTAAGTGAACATGAGCTTAGAAATTGTGTTTTTCTTGAAAACAAAGGTCTCGTCAATCTCAGGAGAGTTTGCTTTTAGAAGCCGTAGTTTGAGCTGAGCAGGAACAAGGCACTGTAAAGCGAGAAGCAAGGTTCAGTAGCGGGAGGAACAGGAATCTGCAAGAGTTGATGAGGGCAGTTCCATGCCCATGCATGGAACTAAGCTCTGCTTAGATGCTTGTGTGTTTTATTGGTTTTGTTTTGCTTCATTTTTTGAGACATTTCCTTTTTTCCTGTAATGGGATCAGTATATGTGTCTCTGTCTTCCCTTCAGTAGATCACTTATTTAATGGCTGTATATGTCAGCTTGTGGTTTGTTCCTTATTTGCTTTGGGATGTCTTTTTATGCTGCCGGGAAAAGAGAAAGATGCTGCCTTTGGACTTTTCTAGGAGCAAGCAGGTTTTTTTGCTTTGAGTCAGTATACATCTGATCAGTGTAGAACCCTTTGGGAAGGAATGAATTTTATTAATATCCCTGGTTTGGTACTTTTTACCCCAAGACTGAACAAAGAAACATTACACAGCAAAATATTTATCTGAGTTACTGTTATCCAAGACATTCTTAAGTGGTATATGTGATAGTGGGTAACTGTTGATTCATTTCAGTTTTAGTTTGTAAGTCATTATTGTTTGATTAGGGACAAAGTCCACAGGGAATGTACAGTTTTGGTGACTATGGTTTCATAATGCTAGTTAATAAAAACAAAAAAACCCCAAAGCTCCAATATGGTAGAAAGTTAGAATGCTTTCCCCACCCAGCACTCATTTAGAAACATTTCCATCTTTTTGTCTTGTATTCAGAGCCGATTAGCTCCTGTTGTTTGTTTTTTGTTTTTTTTTTTTTCTTGGCCCAAGGGTGGAGGAAATTACTGTAAAAAGTTTCTGATTAGTTAGTATGATAATGATTCATAGGATGTGGCTAACTTTGTGTAATATAATTATTTAAGAACAGAGAGGGATTGCTTGTGAGTACTAAAATACCAGTATCCTTCCTTTTCTCTCCCATCTCCCTATGTGACAGAGATGCAATTACAAAAGTATTGCTATTCCACATAATATATTGGTTCCTCTTGGGCTCTAGTCTTGGCAAAGCTTTGCATGGGTGAGCAGTTGGCTGATTGGGCGGGCTCAAAGGGTCATAGTAAATGGGGTTACATCGGGCTGGTGGCCAGTCACTAGCGGGGTTCCACAGGGATCCATCTTGGCGCCAGTACTCTTTAATCTCTTTATAAATTACTTGGATGCAGGACTTGAAGGATTACTAATTAAGTTCACTGATGACACAAAATTGGGAGGAGCTGTTGACACTCTTGAGGGCAGAGAGGCCCTGCAGAGAGATCTAGACAAATCAGAGAGCTGGGCAATCACCAACTGTATGAAGTTTAACAAGAGCAAGTGCCGGACTTTACACCTGGGGCACAGCAACCCTGGATGTACGTACAGACTGGGGAATGAGAGGCTGGACAGCAGCTCCGCGGGGAGGGACCTGGGGGTTCTGGTCGATGGCAAGTGGAACATGAGCCAACAGTGTGCCCTGGCAGCCAAGAGGGCCAACCGTGACCTGGAGTACATCAAGCACTGCATTGCAGCCAGTCGAGGGTGATTGTCCTGCTCTCCTCTGCGCTGGTGCGGCCTCACCTCGAGTACTGTGTGCAGTTTTGGGCACCACAGTACATCAGGGATACAAAGCTACTAGAGAGTGTCCAGAGGAGGGCCACGAAGCTGGTGAAGGGTTTAGAGGAGAAACTGTATGAGCTGCGGCTAAAGTCACTTGGTTTGTTCAGCCTGGAGAAGAGGAGGCTGAGGGCAGACCTCATCGCAGTCTGCAGCTTCCTCACAAGGGGAGGAGGAGGGACAGGCGCTGATCTCTTCTCTCTGGTGACCAATGGTAGGACCCGAGGGAATGGTGGGAAGATGTGCCAGGAGAGGTTTAGGTTGGATATTAGGAGAAGGTTCTTCACCCAGAGGGTGGTGGAGCACTGGAACAGGCTCCCCAGGGAGGTAGTCACGGCGCCAAGCCTGGCGACATTCAAGAAGCACTTGGACAATGCCCTCAGAGATATGGTGTGAATTTTGGGGTTGTCCTATGCAGGGACAGGAGTTGGACTCAAATGATCCTTGTGGGTCCCTTCCAACTCAGGACATTCTATGATCCTATGATTTAGTACTGTACTTTGACTGTTATTTAATCAAAGTGATTAGTTGAAGAGACTTCAAACAAAGCAAACAGCAACTGTATTCACCAATTCTTAACTGATAGCAAAGCTGTTGCTGTATAACCTTGAAGTGCCTAAAGATGGGGTGATTTGCAAGCGCAACAAGTCTTGATGAGGAACTGGTACACATTTAACGAACAGCAGATCTTGAAGGCCAGTTCTTGTCTGTCACTGTGAAATACTGTGGAAGAGCAGAGGTGTTGGTCCTACTGAAGTTTTACTTCCCCTGTTTTCACAGAGACTGTTACTGGGTGATTTTCAGTCCAACTCGATTGCATATGCAAGGATGTACTTGTGTCTACCCATAGCAATTTGGCCCATTTAATTGGAAAATGTTTCTGGAGCAAGGAAAAAAAATCCTATTACTGTCTTTGGTGATAAATTTCTTTATTCACCATCACTGTGCTGTTAACGTGTACAAGATTGTGTGTCTAATACACATACCATTTCTTACCTCTCCTCTTCCTCCTCCTTTCTTTTTCCCCTGGGATAATGTGCTGGGAGATATATCCACACTACTCTCTAGCAATTCCCAAGTTACTTCCAGCTGATGTAGCATGCCTGCATGGCACAGATTGATGCCAACACCACTGCACTGAGTGAACGGTGGTACCGACCTGAAAAGTCTCGGGGCAGAGCTCGGGGGGCTGCAGTTTTCAGCTTCTCAGCAGGATTGAGGACAACTGCGCTGCAAAAACAAACACCATGTTGAGAGCCCTGTTTGTGTTCAATTATGTATTGCTGTAATTATTCTGTTACGCAATTGCAGATTATTTTGTGTTGCTGTTGTTTAAAACAGGTAAAAATTTTAAATAGAGGTCTCTGGGTTGATAAGAGTATTCTTTTGCTAAGAATGAGGCAGCAAATTACTTTCCCTGGCAGAGAGTGTATCAAAGTTTAAGGAAGCTTCTGGCAGTGTAGAGTCATTGAAAATGGTATTTGGTGCATCTCCTGGCTTCATGAAGCCTGAAGCAGAATGTGATGGTTTCAGGACGATTACTTCTTCCTTCCGATTCATATTTAACTCATGTTTCTCTTGTCTTTTTGTTGGGCAGTGTTGGGCAGCCATTCCAAGGGGCTTACTTGGAAATCAGCAAGAACCCCAAGTACAAAAAACTTAAAGATGCTGTGGATGAAAAGATCATTATTGCAGAAGTTGTGAATAAGATCAATAGAGCTAATGGGAAGGTAATAAAATGGCATTGCTTTATCCAGAAGGGTAGATTGTTTTTGCTATAAATAAACTGAGAGGGAGACTTCGCTTCTGTCATGTAATAATCTGAGGATTTTTTAAAAGTGCCTTTTTTTTTAAGGGCAAGACTGGAAATGTTGGATTTATGTAAACTGGTGATTTTAACCACCCATTTTAAATTTACATAAAGATGACTAAAATCTTGTTTGGGTTTGTAGTTTTCAGCAACTTCTCCAAACAAAAATGGCATCTCATCAACTGGTAACAGGCTGTATTGATACACAACTAAATGTTGTCTCTGTACCAAACTTAGATCTTCTGTTTGCCAATTGAAGAAAATAAATATTTGGAGAATATTGTTCTTGTTCAAGTATTTAGAAAACTTAACCTTTCAAGGTTCACACTGTCATTCAAGCTCCTGATTATCGCATTTTATTATGGTTTAAAATTATGAGTGGCATATTCTGCTAGCTTTGCCTGTCTTCTGATTGATATCAAAAGCTTTTTGGAATGAAAAGGCAAGTTTCTTGTATCATTTGAATAAAACTGTTAAATATGCTGGGTACTTTTTTATTCTGCCAGCACAGAACTTGTTTTGCATTTAAATTATACTTATTAAAACAGGAAGTATTATCCTCCCTTAGTAAATGGAATTGTTTTCACCATATCTGTCTAAACATTAGAACTAGTAGGTCTCAACTTCTCAGATGTAGATGTCATTTATGCATTTGTAGGAGTGAAATTAGGTTGCCTGTTGTTGATGCCAAGTTAATTTTCCGGTTTAGAAGAAACTAATTAAATGAAGACAAAATCTTTCCTGTACTTGCATAAGCTATAGCTCTCAAAATTAAAAAAAAAAAAAAAAAAAAATTAATAATGAGCTATGGTTCTATGTGCTTAAGACAACTACTTCTTAATTACAATAGTTAGGATTTTATTATTTAAAATTTTACAGGAGAAAAAGCTATATGTAGATTAAGTCCTCATTTCCCTTTCTTATTATTTTCTAAGATGAATTTAAGAACATACATTCATGCTTTAAAAATATTTGTTGTTTAAAAATATGAATGTATATCCTCCTAAAGAATAACTCCAATAGATAAAGGGAGAAGAACATAATATTGAAAATACCTACGTGATTTGTGTTGCTCTACAACACAGTTTTGGTGAAGAACAGTAAATTATGAGGCTTAGTCCTGAATTAGCTATCACTGAAAAGGTATGTTGGTTTTCCTGGGGACAGACACAGCATGAGAAATGAGGTTATCCTGATTTGCATAGTTTCTGAGTTTCAGTTTCTGAATTTTATAACTGTAAGCTAGTAATTAAAGGAACTGTTTATATCTAAGCATATGTGCCAAAATGAACTAAGCTTCTCAATCTATAATTAGACACAAATAAATTTGACCTGATTTTCACTGATCTGCAGCTTTTACTGAACATCCAATGTTTGTGTTTACTAATGTGGGCCAAGCTTATTAACTCTATGAACTGCTTGTAGTCTTAGTAGGTGCTCAATAAGGACCATTTCTCTCTTTGTGTAGCTAATGGTTTGCATTTTTGTATTTTCACAGGCTACATCCAGGATTTTCTTATTAACTAAAAATAACGTTCTTCTTGCGGATCAAAAATCTGGGAATATCAAGTCAGAGGTTCCACTGGGAGATGTTACCAAAGTGTCCATGAGCTCCCAAAATGATGGCTTCTTTGCAGTGCACCTCAAGGAGGTTGGTTACAACTTTATAATACAATAATATGACTGTCTTACATGCAGTGATATAAAAATTGTTTATTAATTATCTTGTAGCATTAAATTGTACTGGTTAGCCTGTAGGTTTCGAAGTTTATTGAACTTCGTCATAGCTGCAAAAACTTTGATTTAAAACTGCTTGAAGCCAAATGAGAACAGTTATTACATTATGAATGATCATTTACTTGTGAAAATCAGACTTCGTATTTCACTGTAGCCTCTTCAGGATTGGAGTTTTCCATTTGTAATATGGGCCTTAATCTGGTCCGGATAGCTTGAGGCAGTGTTTTCCTTTTTAGCTGCTCGTACAATTCTTCCTGACACACTGGCAGAATACTTCGCTCTATGGAATGCCAAGAAATCCATGTTATGGCACAGTTAATTGGTTACTCAGTTCTAAAGCTCAGTGCTATATTTGCTTCGCTGCACTGGCAGCATTAACCTGCTAAAATCATTAAACTGGCATTTGTATTCTAGCTTAAAAGGATTTGAAGAACATCATATATAGTGTCTTTTCTTACTGACACCTTCATCCTAGTACTGGTGTTGGCAATTGGTTTCTGTTCCTTTCTGAAACTATTGCGAGCTTGCTGCAGTGTAGCCAGAAGAGGGATACAGAAACACTGCAGTTTTGTAGGACAAATGAAGGTGACCCTTCTTTAGAGTTGGGAGGGGTTTTTAACTTTCTCCACAGGTTTGTTGCTTATTTGAGAGTGAATTGCATTTTGATCCTGTATACTGCACTGCATCCCTATTTAATTTACAAGACAAAAGACTCTTGCTTCATTGTACTGGGAAGAGAAGACTCCTTGTAAAACCTCCTGCTTGGCTGGCATTTAATATTTTTCATATTCTAGGTTTTGGTAGTCCTAACTACTTTCCTTTCTGTTTCAGGGTTCAGGAGCAGCTGGTAAAGGAGATTTCCTGCTCAGCAGTGATCACCTTATTGAAATGGCCACTAAACTTTACCGCACTACTCTCAGCCAAACCAAACAGAAGCTCAACATTGAGATATCTGACGAGTATGTTTCTTGTTTGCTTAGAATTGCATTTCCTTCAATGCAACATGCTAAAAAGTCAAGTATCTAATGTTAGAAAAACAAAACACTGTTGTGTAACTAGTACTTCTTTTCTCTTGACAGAATACTTGCAAATAAGGATGCAATTTTCAATGTATACTCGTTTCTAGTATTCATTTTGGCTCTTGTTTCCTTGAAAGTCATTAGAGAAAATGTGCTTTTATTAAGGTGGTTTCAGATAGGGCTGTGAAGCAGAATTGCTGCTGTAGAAATAATTAAGAGATACTACATTTGAGAGAATAATTTTGTGTGTGACTGAGAAGTTCACATACTCCTATGAGATGTTTATCAATTACAGTGGACACCAGGTGCCAAATTCCAGTGAAAACAACCAAAACAGAATGAAAAGCTCCTCCCCAAACACACATAATCATGGTGCTGGTAATGTAGGTCCATAAAGCTCTACCTTCTTTTTTGTGAAGGTGAAAAATACATTATTAAAATTCCTGCTGATGGTGTTTGAATCACCCATGGTTGTTTTGGGTGTTTTGGCTGTTGAAAAGCTTTGTTTGATAAAAAGCTTGCATCTCAAATTAGTATTTCTTTCTGTTTGGTTCAGTTTCATATTTTGGCCTGAAGTAAGGACTGCACTTGCAGTGTTTATAGCTGTGGAATAAAAACCTTTTTGTGTGTGTGTGTGTGTGAGAACCCCTAAAGCCTGCTGAGTGAGAGTCCCTCACTTAGTCCACCATTGTTATACACTCAGTTTGTTGTGAGAAGTCACCCCTGACTTCAGCAGTGTTGATGTGGTAGTGTTACTCATTGTGAATAAGGAAGAAAATTTGGAACCCTGTAACAATAGTGAAATAAAATTTCTGTAGGCAAAAATTGAACGTTTTATCTGGCTGCATAGCACTGCTTGTATTCTAGAGTCATGGCGAGTACCGTTTGTATCTGTTCAAATTTCAGGATTTATTTGAAGGCTAATTTTGCTGATTCCTTCAAAATGACATCTGCCATTTTCCTTTCTTCTGTTACCAGATGTGATTCAATTTGCTCAAGGGTGTGCGTTTTTAGCCTCTAAAAGAGTGTGGCTGTTCACAGTAAGATTCTAGTTTAATGATGGCTGCAAAGGAATAAACTAGTAAAAGTTAAGCATGCATTGCGCTAGTCTGGACTGCCTGCCTGCCTGCCTTAGGCCTGCTTTCTGGGACATGGCTTTGTTTCTTGTCTTGCAGATTAAAAACATTCAAGTGTGTGTTGCTATTGAGTTTATCCAGACTAAATAATTTTAAGTAATTTGCTTCTTTTTTAGCATTTCCATTTCTGTTGATGGTGAAGCAGTACTCTCCTCTCCCTGCTAGAGTTTAGATACAAGCACAACTAGGAATTGAGGAGAAAATGTGGCCTTACTTTGACTACTGTACACTACATTTTGGGAAGAGAGCTTGCATAAGTAAAAATGCTGTTGATCCAGGGGTATGTCTAGTAAGAGACATACTGTATATATATAAAATATTGGAACAATGGGTCTAGGAAAATGCAGCGTTGGTGACGAGAGATGATGGCTATAAGAGCTACTCGTGTTTTCTGGATGCCTGCATGGCTGGGAGCACTGAACAAGTTAATCTTTGAGCGTCTGGGCTGTACAGCAGGAAAGTAGGACTGAAGGGCAGCTCGGCGCAGCAGAGGCCACTTCCTCCCCTGAGCTCTGCCGTCAGCTTGATTTGTGGTTTCCGGCTGGAGAACAAATTCTTTGAAGTTTTTGGCCTCTGCTGGAGGACTTTTTAAGGATGCTAAAAGGGGAAAATCTGCTGTATTACAAAGGACTTTTTAGGTCAGCAACCACTGCATGTGAGCCAAAAGGCAGTGCTGCCCTGTTTATTGCTTTTAATCTTGCTATCCAGATCAGTGAGAAGTTTGAGGCTCCACAGGAACCTCCTGGGTTCTTAAAGCCATTCTCAACATTCAATGAAATTTCTCTTCCAGTAAAAAGTGAAGAGTCAAATCCAGATTAATTTATCCTGGACTATAGGAAATATCTAAATTTGGAGATCCCTGGGAAGGAAATGAATTTTCCCAATTGCTGAGCAGGGGGCTGCAAAGGCTAACTGAGGATTAGAAATATGAGCGCTGCTAATGGGAGAGAGATACCCTAAATTAAGCACAAACCAGAAGAGCACTCCCGCTGTTGCTACAGAAGTATTTAGCTTCCTTCCATGAAAATAGAAAAGTCCCTTTGGACGATGGTGAAGCAGTTGGAAATAGCCTTTGCTGCACTTCTGGTACATTAGAAATTCTGTTTTACACTGCCTTCTTTCTAAAGGAGTAGCAAACTAACTATTGTAAAAGGTCCAGAGTTACAGGCAAAAGGCAATAATTGAGATACTGCCTGAAGGAGACTCAAGCCATACCATAGCCTATGGCTCTTTTTTATTCCCCAACTCTTACTATTAATACAGACCTGAAAATGACATCTTTTGGAGCGATGCTCAGAACCAACAGGAAAAGACTTCTGCTCCTCATGTGTTTTTTTCCACCTTCAATTAAAATGTATCTTCTTCCCTCTCCTAGGTTTCTGGTCCAGTTCAGGCAAGACAAAGTGTGTGTGAAGTTCATACAAGGCAGCCAGAAAAATGGCAACATCCCAACCTGCAAGCGAAAAAACAATCGGCTTCTTGAAGTGGCTGTCCCTTAACTCCAGCTGGTGACTCTCCCTTTCATGGACTTGTTTCTTTGTAATAGTGCAATTTTAGTTGTTTGGTTTTGCTGGTTTTATCCCTTTCTGGAGCTGTTGATGGCTAATAGCTTTAGAAACCCTTGGCAAAACATTTGATCGATCGACTTTTTTAATCTTTTTGTTCATGCCAGAGTTTTAACTCTCAAAATGCAGATTTTTATCCAGTAAGGCATTTTTACCAGCTGGCACATCTCTGTCATACATGAATCATTCTCTTTGTTTAGCGGTCATATTTTAGTGCAGCATACCGTAAACCCACATATTAATGATAAATTACTCATATTCCTTAGTCTAGAGATCCGCTTAACAGGAACTATACATGGCCTTTGATGCTTCATGGCCACTTGTGCCCAATGTCTTTTTATACTGACCTGTTCTGGTGTTCTGACAGGCTCCTTGCTTGCCACTGCTGGGGAGACTGGCAGAATGGAGACTGACACACTAACTCATACAGTTAACCCTAGGACCTATGTAACATGATCCTTTAGTCAATACAGCACAGGAACATCTAATTCTGCAAAACAGAAGGAATATATGATTATACAAGCAGCTATATGCATAATTTTATAGTAAAAAAATGCAGAAATTTTGAAACAGGATTTTTAACTAGGTGAGATGTTTTTAATGACTTTATACAGTAGAAATCAGTAAAATGAAAAAAGCTTCTTTCTTTCACAAAAGCTATACAGTTTGAGGCATATTTTCTGTTCTGCTTTTTTTCTTTTAAATTATCAGTTAAGATTAGAGCCTGAAAAATGCAATAGTATTCATAACACAAGTAAATGCTAGGTATTTAAACAGTTAGTTATCAAGCAAAAGGTTTGAGCCTTTCTTTTAGATATTGGCATGTACAATGTGCAATAAAACCGACATGACATTTTGTGAAAAATTATTTATAATACATTTTTGTGTGCAAGAGAGGATTGGTGCAGACTGCATAGACAATGTAGGGGTTAAAATAGATTTGTGTTAATTTGCAGTTTTTTAGAGTGTACACTACAGTTGTCAATTTGGGAAGAATACTTAGAATTGAAAAATCCTTAACTTGGGGGTCTGTATATAAATTGGTATTACGGTAATAAAACTGTTCTATTTCTGTGCTGTTTGGTACTCCTATGTTATAACCATATTTTTGTACTCCAAACTATTTTATATAACTTGTGTGCCTGATGTAAATGCGTGCACAGAAAATACAATCAAGAGCTGCATTATAAACTTTCAGTGTAACTGATTGCACTTAATCTTTTATAAGCCAGAAGCATTAGTTGAAACCCTTAAGAGGAGAGATGCATTTTAGATAGAAGTAACTGCTCAAGTGAAGGGTTTGTTGGATGTGACTGTTTGATTTGTTGATGCAAGGACAGCTGAGAAGGCATTGTATTTTTGCAGTCTGATATAGGACAGATTAAGACCCTGGGTATCTGATGTGCAGTGCTGGAAGTCCAAGCATAAATAAAGGAAAGATAAAGAAAAGTTCAGAGTCTCATTACTCACCTGGTGATAAAGTTACATGGCGCTCATGGCTGCGAAGGCTCCTCTGTGTAGTTCAACCTTAACATTGTCTCTTGCATTAAAACAGCATTTACTGCAGTAGATGTTCTAACGGTTATCGGTCTGAAAAGAACACCTGCTTTGGGTTTTAACACATATTCCTTTGGGATTAAAGTAAATTATTTTGCTATGATTTGGATAAAAACCAGTTGTTTTAACTGGTCGCTTTAACGTTGCTGTTAAAAGTCCACGCACATGACCTTGAAAGGTAGGAGTAATCAAAAGATGTATTTCTCAAACTATGACAAAAAGTTGCCTCTTCCTTATGATCTTAGTTTGAACCCTTCTTTTAATAATTGTGTCAGGTTAATAGTTTAATGAAACGTAAATAATTTTACATGTATTGTAATTAGAGGTGCTTATGAAGGAAGTCTTAGTACCAATTTGTAATGCAAAATTAGGATACTTCAAAGGAATTATTCCATTGCCTTAAGAAGACAGCACATAACAACATGGCATTTAAAACTCCTAAATCCTGTATTAGAATTCCTGCTTGATAAGATTGGAGGGTTTGTAAAACTATTCACTATCTCAAAAACCTTACAGTAAGAACCACAAGAGCAAATTTTTTAAATGAATACAAAAGTAAGGAAAACAAACATTTGAAGTGTGATGTAATTCTATAGTTGCTTGCAGGTAGGAAATGGGAGAGTTTAGATTCAGTACATCTGGCTATTTGGCCCAGGAAATTAGGGTATTACAGGATAATGTTAGGATATTTGACCCATCCCAGCCAGACCCAGTACACATCCCTGTTATTTCTTTGATCTTTGCAATAAGTCATGATAGCCATACCTGCAAAAGACTGGAAGAGGGACAAATTCCTCACTTTGATTTCTGTGGTTTCATTTCTTTTTCTGGACCTTTACAATTTTGACCTTGCATATTAGCTGATACTTTGTGATAGTTACTGTTTGACACTTAAATATTCTTCAATGTACAGAGCAAATTTTGCTGAACGTGAATTATTTAGATATGCTAGGAGAGTCATGGAATCTTGATGTTTAGATTTAGGATGTTGAAAATAAAAATGCAAGGTCACCTAGGGTTTTTTTTTTATTTTCCTCTGTTTTCTTTTATAACTGTCTATCAAATGGAGTTGTAAAGAGAAGACTATTCCTCCTGTGGTGCTAACCTTACACATCCTTTTACTTGTAAATTTTGTCACCTGAAAACTGGGCAAGGATCATTAAAAAAAAATGTGATTCGTTGCATGATACTTTCCAGAATAAAATAAAATTCTGTTCCTAGACCTATACTTTCTCTATATCTGTATCTTCCTTTTACTGCCATCAAATCTAAAAAGAGCAGGTGACTGGGTTTTAGGTTAAATATACCCAACACTGGTGTGTGACTTGGAGAGAGAAGAAATTTTTGTTTTGTGTGTGATTCCTTAAGAGGCAGTATGTCTTCCTCGGTGATTCACAGTAACCTTTTTCAGTGCGATTCTTCAGTGCAAATACTTTCTTTAACATAGTTTTCTCTGAAATCTCTGCAAACTCAACTTTCCTAACATTAGGTTTTGGACCAATTCCCTAGGAACAGCATTAATAGCCAGATTAACCTGATTTTTAAAAAATGGCTTTGGGCCCCAAACCTATCGTATTCCACACGTTTTCTTATGACCTTTTTCTCTCTTTTTATCCGTAACAATTTTATCCTAATTTATGTATATTTTTGTTCATTGTACAAATTATGGAAGAAAAAAACTAAAATGTAAAATCAGAAAAAACATCTTCAATTTTAAACCAGGTTTGTGTTCATTGCCAAAATGAGAGGCTTTTTGTAAACAGTTCTGGGGAAAAAATTGAATAAGTAATTCAAATTTTGATATCAAATGAGATAATTTTCCCCAGTTGGCATGAATTTCACTGTTAATTCTTAAGCTTTTAGATCCTTAATCTTGAAGAACATCATATTTTCCATATTCTATAAGAAATGGTCATGGTTATTTTGAAAGATTGCACTGTAGTGTGATAGCGATTGGCAGGAGGGAGATGCACGTCTGCTTCTACGGACATTAGAACTTCCCAACAAACATGCGTTTCAAAGACAGAACCGGAATGTTTTATGGGGATGCTGCCAACTTAAAACAGTGCAGACAAGTGTGAATTTTAAGTCATCTCTAGCATCACTAAGACAAGTTCTGGCTTTCCTCCTATCTAGCTTCCGTCCTTATTGGAGTATTTTATAGCTTACACAGACGTATGACTGTGAGTGTGGAGGACAATTCTTTACCAATGTTTGTAAAAACCCCTCAAAGTGATCAAAATTCTCTGGATACTTTTAATCATGTAGTTTAAAATAATTATATGTTATGTCACTGTCCCATGACCTCCCAGTTAAATGTAACTAAAGGTTGCTGGCATGTAGTGTGAGCTTGTAGTCATTCTAGCACAGTATTTGCCAATTTGAACTACGGACCTGTCTGAAATTGTATGACCTGTTAAGCAGTTTCAGGAGACTTAAATCAGGCAGTGGCATCCTCCCTCAAAGAGAACTGCATTCGCACGTCAGTCCCAGTTACAGTGAGACTTTCCATTTTATGACTAACTGGAGTGTTTCCTCCTAGATATGTAGGTAAAGGGAGGTTTAGAGTGTGTGTGGGGGGGGGGGTTGGGAACCTTCATTGCCAGAGTTTGTTTGCAGAGCAGCGCTTGCTTCTGCTGAAACATCATATGGATGAGCGGTCGCTGCTTTAAACACACATTGTATATACACTGCACGGAAAAGCCACGTTCTTTCTTGCAGGATGACACTGACAGCAGTACTCACTCATTCAGCAGCACTGAATCACTCCCTCTGCACTTTTGACGTGGAGTACATAGAGGATGGAGGATTGTGGTGAATTTACAGTTGCTGTTAATTCTTGTAAAAATGTATTTACATAAATTCGGGCAGGTTTGGTTTGGCCAGTCTCAAAAAATAAACTGGAATGCAAAGAGGAAAAAGGTGCTCCTACGAATTTGTTGTTTTTAAGGAAACACATCACGAATTCATGTCTGGCTGTATTTGCCTACAATAAGCTAGGGCTGTTTAAAGGATTGGGGTTGTGAGAGGAATATCAAACTTGGTCCCAACAGGTTGTCAGCTAGAACCAGTTCTGTTCCTGTTCTCTTGCGCACATGAATGAGTTGGGTATTCAGGCTTTAACTTAAAATGAAAGTTAGGAAAGTCTGAGGGCATTGCAGTTCACTTTGATTATAATCAATGGATGAAATAGCGTCCTAAAAGGTTTGTAGAAACACATTCCCTCTCTCCTTCATCCTAAACTTTTAAGACATTAACATCTGATTGTGAACTGACTAGGCAAAATTTTGAAGTATGAAACACAAAAGCCTTTTCCATGAATGAAAAGAAAACTTGAAGAACCTGAATATATCTTCCTAACAATTCAACTGATTTCCAAGACTGCACCCTGCACTTAACCCAAGGAGGTGAGAATCTTTTTGCTGTATAACGTTCCACCGTTTATGGTTTTTAACTGTTAGAGAGAAGATAAAAACTGAATATTCCTCTGGCCAGTGAATCTTCTTCCCTGGAAACATGGCGAAGTACTGGAGATCTGCAGGGAGTCCTCCTGCAGGAGTCTTTGCCAGGCCCCCAGGACTTTGCTGCCTAGTCTTGCCTTCACCTTCCAACACATCAAATGCCTTTTAGGCTGTTCTGTGAAAGTGGGAGATGATGCTTTTTGCCACAATGAATGGTAACTTTTACTGGCCTGGCAACATCCCTTCTGGATGTTACAAATCTTTTCCTACCACTGTCTTGATGCTGGGTGGTCTCAGAGGTGCTGGGTGCTGTTTCCCACCCTGACTCTCATCACGTTCTGATTTCCTTCTGCCCCCATTCCCTTCTGCCTCTGATGTTCTCTGCAGTGATAAAGGGAGGCCTATGTCTCCAGGGTAAAGCAGCCATGTATTCTTTCAGGTTATTTTCTTCCATTATCTACCACTGCATCTTGGCACCTTAGTTTCAGCTGAACGTACAGAAAATGTTTTATTTCCCTTGTAAGCAAGAGCTCTTTTTAATGAAAGATGGTTTGCTCCCTTTTCAGTTAACTTGCTAGCTCTATCAGTGTCACCAGTGTTTCCCAAAACACTGACAAAAAGCAAAACTGTAAGCATGAAACATGAAAAGCTGCTGTTGCTATGCTCTCTGTCTCTTCCTGTTAGAAGAGAAATCCACTTGAAGTGATGTTGTAATGAAGTCCCTGCTGGTTTGATTCACTGCACGTAGCTTTCAGGGTTGCTGTACGTGCTTCTTGTAGCCTGAAAAAAAGAATCCATCAGAATATGAAATAGGTAGTTTCAAACCATGGTGCCAAAAGGAGGGAACTCATTTATATTTGGATGCAGAGGAGCATTAAATAGCTGTGAATGCACGTATACGTGCTTTTACTTGCCTGTATGCTGCTATTGCTATAGAAATGGACCTTGGCATAAGTTTAACCACGAATAGTCCAATTGCAGGTGTTCAAAGCAATGCTGTCTGATCAAAATCACCGTAAGCTCTTGATTAACATTTAATTTTTAATAATAATGTCCAGAAATTGTGGGTGAGCTTGCAGCAGAAGATCCTAAATGTTAATTGCATCCCAAACTTCTTAATGTTACGTAAGGATTGTGGCCTTGTGATGGCAGTTTCCTGAGTTTTCATGAGCTGGTCTGGGGATAATGCAAAAAATAAAGAATAAAAAATTTCAGCTATTTCAGATATAGGAAAAAGGCTTCAAAAGGTTTTAAACTAACAGCAAACTTATTGCAACGTAAATGTATGATTGTTTCCAGCTCACAGTCAGCCGATTACTGGCACAGAGATGTTCCTTCTGACCATATTTTATTTGAACGCTATTATTTAGAACGCGTTGCTGTTTTGACATCATGTGATGCCCTGCACGTGCTTGGCTCCCAAGCACCGTGCCATCCTGGGATGTGGGTTTTGATCCCACCTGGGTGGTGGTCTGCCTTCTGTTGAGGTGGAGACAGGATTTCTCAGGGTAAAAAACTCAACCAAATGAAAGAACAGAATGGAAGAGGAAGGGGAGTGTGAGCCAGATCCATGCTTCAAGTTTCAGTCACATCTTTAGGTTCTTCTGTACAAAGTGGGTGAGGAAACCCTTTCCCAAGAGAGGAGAGCGTCTTCTCCAGCTGCCAGGCCCCGGGATGCCATGGGTGGAGCCTGCGTCTTCCTCCAGCCAGGGTGGAGCAAAGCGTGGTGTAGATTTGATCTATTTTTGTGTTACTGTACTAATCGTGATCCGTGGTGTTATTTAGAGGCTTCCCTTGGTTTGGCTTCCTCCTCGCGCTCGGTTTTGCACTGCCAGATGTTCCCTTCTCACATTACCCCAGTGTGTCCTACAGCCCCCTTTTGCCCGAAACTTCTCTGCCTATCTCTCCTAGGGCTCAGTGACGCTTGCAGGGGAATTTCTAGAAACTGGTGGGATGTAAGGGGGAGCAGGAAATCTTTTCTGAAGGGAGATCAAATCAAAAGCAGGGTATGGGTAAGAGGCATCTGGAGAAGGCGCTTGAGCTGCAAGGCATCAGCAGTTTGTTAGTGACTGCTAAACCACAGCCACCTACCCTGGGCTTAGCTGCTTTGCCTCTTCAATCTTGAAGACCTGGGCTCCAAACCCAGAATATCGGTCAAAATAGCAGACATCTTACCTGTGCTTCATGGGTAGCTTGTGAGGTTCAGCATGCGGCTTTTGGACTTTGTAGTTGCTCCGTTCAATACTGATGACAATTTTAATAGGTGGGAAACACATTTGCTAGGAGGTAGCAGGGTGGCACTGAGGAAGCGTTCTCACTGTGGTGCTTGGAAGGTTGCTTTTGGTGTCCTCAACCAGGGTGTGTGAACGTACATACTTCAAGGAAATGAAAATGTGCACGGTGTGTGAACAGCTTTGGCCTGGCATGTCCACTGGATGCAACTCTTCATTATCTAAGGCATTTGGCCACTTTGTTCCTTGGAGATAGCGCCTGGTCTCTTGTGGAACTTTTGATTTTTTTTGTTGTTGTTGTTTGCTTGGGTTTTTTTCTTCTTTTGGATTGTTGTACTTGCAATGTGACACAAAGGTCACTGTGGCTTTAAGGATACGGTTTTTCCTCATGAAAAAAATGTAATTTAACACAGAGGGGCAAATTTCCTCATTTTAATTTTTTTTTTGAGTGAACTGACTACTAATGGATTTGAAAACAGTTCTCAGTGTTGAAAAAAAAAAGGGAAACAAAATGGATCCTAGCAACTACAAACGAGACCTGTATTTATAGCTATTTTCCTAAAAATGGCTGGAAAAGTAAAACTGAGGCTGTGGTTTCATGTTTCAGCATGAGCCAAACTAGTGCATTTTCTGCCACCACAGCAGCGTGGTCTGGTCCTTCCTGCCCCCGTCCCCTGCCTGTGGCTCTGGCCATGCCACCCTGACACTGCAGCAAGCCGGGGCTGTGTGCTAGAAGGTCAGCTCAGCCGTGATGAGAAGCCATGTAGTGGGATAGCAGTTGTGCTTTCTGCAGTCACAACAGGTTTGATGGACTTCGTGAGCTCTCTTAAAGGACACTGTGTGTCAAAATCCCAGGTTTTCTACCTTTAAGAGAGACAAACATCCCCTAATTTTACCGGCTGTTCTCTGAAAACATATAAAGGAGGACAAGTAGTAGATACAGATCCTGCTGCCATGTCACCAGCTCTTTACAAAGTGCAGTTCAAGATTTCTCTCTCCCCCTGGACTGACTTTATTGTTACAAACCAGGATCTGTATGGGATTTGTTTGGGAAGTGCTGGGAGCACCACAGCATACGTCCTAATGAGCACAGCTTTTGGAAGCTGCATGGGGAAGCCAGACGGGCAAAGTGGTGCAAATGTAGGCTACTCTATGATTGCACCACATCCGTGTGGATTAATTGGAGAAATTAAAGACAAACGCAAAATTAATGGCTGTGTGAAACCTTCACCCCCCTCTAGCTGATGATAAAATTCTCATCAGCTCCATGGGGGCTTGAACCTCTCCCCATTCTCATGCAGGTTTCTGTGCAGACAACAAGCATATCATTACAGAGCTTCCAGCTGGGATCATAATGTCATTTCCTCTGCTATTTGCTCAGATTCCTTTTTCATATCTTCCCATTCCCTCCTTGGCCTTGCTGAAGAGTGCTTTGTGAATTTACAATTTACTTACCAGAGCTCTCCAGTGAAAAGGTTTCCCTGGGTTACCGGAGAAATCTGTGCACCAAATACAGAGCTAGTGCCTGCAGCAGGAATGGAGCAAACAATGCACCTCCTTTTTGGGTCTGTGGATGCGATATACAGTGTGCACACTGGCATGGATCCTTGTGCTGGCCCGCCTCCTGGCCAAGAATCGCATCTCCCATCCTTAGGGGATATGATGTATAAATCAGTGCAGCTCGGCAATGTGGGGAATGTGCCACCAGCAATTCCTGGCCACGCTCCTCTTCAAAGCAGGCGGTGTCCACTCTCCTCATGTGCTTACAGCAAATACAGAGCGTGAGTGTATTGTCAGGGCCTCTGAGGTTGGCTTCTCAAGCCCGCTTTCTATGCACAGTCTGACAACGGATGTGAAGATGGAAGGAAGAAGAAGAAACATGGGGAGGCAGTGCAGTGCTGGCATGCTTTGAAAGCCAACTCCTTCGCTCCAGATGTTCTAAATAACATGTGGAGAAGTGTTTGTGGTCAGATACTGCTTGAAACTGATTGTTGATAGTCTCCTGAGACGGCTCGTGACGAATTGTATAATAAAAAAGCTAAAAATAGCATAGTTATTCCCTGGAAAAGCAAAGTTCCCACAATCCAATGAGCTGGGAAAATTGTTGAACTTTCTTTGGAAACAACATGCTCTCTTTTTTTTTTTTTTTTTTTGTGTGTGTGTTCTTCAACCTTCCATAGGTCTCTGGGCTTTTTTCTTATGACCCTTCATCCTCCTACCAGCTCCATGCAACTGTGTTGGGTTGACGGTTGAACTTGATATCCTAGAGGTCTTTTCCAACCTTAATGGTTCTATGATTCTATGTTTCCAGCCTCCCCAGCCCCAGTAGCAGCTGAACTGACCTCTAGCCGTCGATGTGAAAAACAGTCTCCCACTCTTCTTGAACCTCATAGTTTGTTCCCCGGCGTCACTGGTTGTTGTGAGTTTGTCTTGGTGAAACATTTTTTTTTTAAACTGTTGGGGAAAGCTATCTCACAAGACACGTAGTGATAACACCAAGAGATCTTTACCACAATGGGCCATCGTTGACAGCAGCGGTCCTCTACTGCCCATGCCTAACCTACCCCACCGTTGATTTCTTTCCAACGTTGTCTGCTTGCAGCTCTGCAAGGCGCAGTACTGCCCTTCCTTCCTCTCTGCATGAGCAACCAGCTGTTAACCACCGTGCAAGGCTTTGGTACTGTGTGTGTCCCCTCGGCAGAAGGGTTGAGGCCAGCAAGCGTCCCAGGACTCTCCGCCGCCGCAGTGCTCAGTGAGGTCAGGTGCCACTTGGGAACTTCATAGTTTAATGAGTGGAAGTGGGTTTTTTGGTGGTGAGAGGTTTGCTACAGTCTGCTTATGCTGCAGTAACAAATTGCAAATCTGGTGGCAGAAATAATAAAAGCTTTGGGTAATGACAAGCTATGGAAATGTTTGGTGTGGCCAGAGTGAGATCGCGTGTGCTTTGCCAGCCAGCAACAGCCCTTATCATTTGACAGACACTAAATACGTGCAAGTGATCTGAGCCTGTCAACTACTGGAGAAAATGTCCCTGTTACAAAAACTACCCTTCTGCACGCTATTTTTTGCATTTCTCTGATACTGGAATTAGCTATGGATTCTGTCCTATTCTGGCGTGAATTGCAGCTCTGCAGCCATGCATACTTATTTAAAATTTTCTTGCCAATAAATTTAGGGTAAGATCTTGGAAACATAAGCTCAGCTTAAGCAATGACTTGTGGGTGGTGGTTTCAACCGTAACTCAGTATAGCGATTTGTTTTATCTGACCATTCATTCCGGAGATTAGTGATATTTAAACTTTCAGAAGAGCGAATAATTGAAGTACTCAGCATTTTAAAGTATGCACTTAGGTATAAGTCCTGGTCTTACACACCAAAGTCTCCTCCGACACTTCTTGTTCGATGGGAAATTCCACACACCCACCAACCCAGTTATCAAAACCTCTGTCACTCCCCTGCTGTCAGGTAGATCATCAGCTGATGCCCATTTTTGTGTCCTTCCTGACTCCTGTGTGGCTGTGGAGTTTTGCTAGTGGAGCATCTGAGGTGCAGCTTTTCCTTGCCCATGTAAAAATCTGAGGCACACAACAAATTTAGGGGTAGAGTAAAACTAAAGAAATGGAGCAGGGTGCAAGGAAGAACACAAATGTTTTAGAAGCATTACAGATGAAATATGAAAAGGCTCCAGTTTCATAATGAAATGAAGTTTGTGCTGAGCTGTTGGTCTGAAGTTTAGATCCTGCATGATGTCTTGAGAATAACATTAGTAATAGATTTAATCTGCTGACAGACTGATGCTCCATCCCAAAACCACCAGCACAGTTGTCTCCATGAATGTCTTCCTGCTAGGCGCTGCCTGAAATAGTCTAACAAAAGATAGAAAACTGAAGTTGCTTTTTTCTGCTGTGAAGATGAAATACATTGCTCACGTACATAAGCGACTGTTCTGCTTATCCAGGCTGGCTGCAATCTGCTTCCCTGTCCCCAGCATGTCACCTGTGCCACCACCGCTCTCCTGCCCACTGCTGCGCTGCTTCCCTGGGTGCATCATTCCTCATCCTGCCTTCTTGGACTCGGGAGGTCTGTCCTCACCTGTGCCCGGGCCACCCCTCTGCATGGCGGGTGCTTCCTTCACCAGTAGCAGTTTCCTTCTACTCTAACACAGTAGTTTGAAGACCTGTTGTTCATGAGGACCTGCTTTTGATATTTCTTCCCCTACTTATAAGAATATGTGTATTTATTTGAAGGCTGTAGGGATTTATTTGAAGACTGATAGTAGGTCTAACCCTCCCATGGGTCCTTCCTCCAGCAATTCCCTGGATCCCTCACTAGTAAATAAACACAACTATCAGTATCGGAAAAGATAATTGGCTGTGTAATGCACAGAAAGCAAAATTGCTTTCCCCAAGATTTATTCATCAATAATGGTTTGCCCTGGATGGTGCAGTTTGAACCATTTTCTGGGCAGGGGAGAGAAATATGTCAAATTAGAAAGAGAAGAAGCTATTGTTATAATAAATGACAGAGTGCATATGTGCATGACTGTGTGTTTTAGGTGTTCCATAATAGGTATCCCATTAATAAGCTAAAGAACATGCAAATGAGGAGCCAAGGATTATCATTATATTTGAGACTATAATGCGTATTTTGGTTTTTTGCTTGTAATTAATGAGAATGTTGTCTGGTTTGTTGGTGTCCCCTGGGCGAGGTTGGTTGTTAGCTGTGCTCTGCTAGGAGGATGCAGCAGCCAGTGTGCTGTGCAAAGCTTGCCTCTCCTTTTTGCAAACTCCCTTTTGCCTCTGCCTGCCGAGCCCTACCTTGTACTTGTGGTGGAACTCCAACATCTTACCAGCCTTCAGGCTGGGGATGCTAACGTCTGAGTTAAAGCTAAAGCCAAGTCAGCTGCAGTAAATGCTCAAGCTGTATTTTTAATTAAGGTTGCAATGGAAATGGCTCATTTGTCCCCCTCTGGAGAACATACTGATATGACAGTGCTGTGCAGAGTATTATGAAAACAGTGATGTTGCCAGTTACACTTCCAGTGGGTCAATACAGTACATGGAGAATAAGCAAAGTGACTGTAGGGAAAAGGAGGGATCTATTATTTCTTAAGGGCTTGTCTGGTGGTGCTCAGTTCCCTCATCTACTCTTTACTTTAAAACCTTTTAGTAGGACTTGAGAGCTCTCAGCATCTGGTGGGATGCAGCCCCTTTGTAAATACACTCCTACGAGGGTGCAAGGTGATCTGTGAACCTGTCAGCTACCATGCTGACTCTGCTGCTGCTGCTGCTGCTCTTGTCTCATTATTGGTGTTAAATTGGTTTGCAAAGAGGCTTTTAATTAGTTTCCTATTTGTTAGCAGGAATCACTCGTATTGTAAAGCACACAGTGAGCCGTGCTGCCCAGAAATGCTTCTCTGATGCTAAGTAATACACTAGGCAAACAGATCACCATGGTCTCCTACCATCTGTTCTTTGTGACGCCACCTACAGATTGCATGGTGCAGGAGAAGGTCCTCTCCTGTGGCCAAGGTGCACCTCTCTCATTTAAGAGGTGAGATCTTCTGAGGCAGGGATGATCAATAACAACATCTGTACACAGGACCTCTCCCAATAGGGTTCCTGTGACGTTTAGGTGCTACCTGAATATAATGAACATCTGTCAGCTAAGAGAAAGAAATAACACCACGTATGTCTTTCAAGGAATCTGCTGGTTGCTGCTGTGGCTGATAATAATGTGGGCAGGAAGGAAGGAAAACAGACTCCCCACCACCCTTGTGCAACTCTTTAACTTCAAAGAGAAACACTTAACAACCATGCTCAACCCTGTGCTTTGTCTTTTTAGGTGCTTATGTCATGTTGCCACCTATAAAAGAAGTCAACAATAGCCAAAACCTAATTGGCAGATGCAGGCATCGCTTGCTGTCCCACATTTTCATGGGTCTAGAAAATAGTCACTTATTATCTTTGCAGTCAAAATCATTAAGAAGTCTGTGCATCTGTGAGAGAATGAATAGCTGTCACCTCATAGCAGATTTCTAGGTTCACAGATCACAGGGTAACTCAGGTGGGAGAGGACCTTGGATGTCTCCAGTCCAACGTCTTGCGCCAGGCAGGGTCAGCTCTGAGATCAGACCAGGCTGCTCAGGACTTTGTCTGGTCAGCCCCTGAAAACCTCCAAGGATGGAGATGGCACGTCTCTGGGCAACCTGGGCTCACGTTACATCCTGTGGTATGGGTGCCTTCTCGACTGTTGAAAAAGGGTGTTAAATGCAGTTAAGAAATGTGGATCCCTTATTCAGAGCACGGAAAAGAAGCTCCAGCCATCTGCTTTTGTAGTATATTCCCTTTCATTCATTTATGAGATAAAATGAGATCGATTTGGAAGCAGTTTTGGGAGAGGGAATTCAAATGTCTTTCCAGGCTATTAAATATTGTTGAATTTATTATTGTTTCAAGAGAGAGTCATGATCTGACCAGAAGACTGGAGGCCAGGGTAGTTTTAAACTGTAATGTAAAATGAAATCTTCTTGGCTTGAAGTAAGCCCCTTAGTCTGCTCACTATAACACAGGGAGAATAATATTTACCACTTGGTGCTAGTGCGAGGATTAATGTTTGCTAGGTGCTGTGAAAATGAAAATATTTTTCACAGAAAGCTTCTTGTCTGCAAAGAAAATAATGCACACAGAGTCTTTGGATCCTGTCCTTTGGCGAGAACCTCATTAGCTTTTTTAAAATTATACTTAATATAATCAAATGGCTCAAGACAGGAAAATGTCCCCTTTCTCCCTCTCTAGCTCTTCCAATCAACAAGTGTAGAGACCTGCAGAGTGATGGACTGTGAAAAGAGAAGAGGAGATCTTAAACTGAAAGGGTTAAGATGCACACAAGAGCATGGGAGACCCATAACTTGGTACAGTGTGGGGTTTGAAAAGAGAGGGGAAAGAGAGAGGGGAGGACGCTGGGTGGCTTGATAAAAGGCTGCTAGCACTAAAGACTGCAATTATGGAAAGGTTAATGTATTCAAGCAGAGTGAGGTATATTTATTTGCTAAATTGCCTGTTGAAAGCTTTGCCTTCCCAATGAGGCAGGGTCACTCAGGTATGTCTCTCACCCAACCTGCCTGTGCTGGCTCAGCCAAGGGTAATTGAAACAGGTCATTAGCTGCAGGCTGGGCAGCCCAGCTTCACTGTAGGCAGAAATGTACAGCGCTGAGAGAGCCAGCTCGAGAGTTAACGCAGGAATACTTGAGGTGTTCGATTACCCAGCAGTGTTTTCCCACAATTCATGAATATACTTATCTCCAGAGTTTTGTAACATGTAGACTTTTAAATAGCTGAGTCCTAAAGCTTATCACATGCATCAACTATGACCTGAAATCTTGAAAGTAAATTTTGCTTAGCTGAAAAGGGAGATGTAACGTCAACGTGCAGTGATTTATCTCCCTTCCTTTCATTTGCCCAAAATAAAGTGTATTTCAGGCAAGGTGATACTGAATTTGGACAAAGGAGCAGTGGGGAGAAAGCTATACTAAAAGTCTGGAAGACATCTTTGAAATTACTAACGCTCTCCTCAGATTAAAAGGGGTAAAAATTGCTTCAAGATGCTTAGAAAATGTCTTGAGAAAATACTAAACAATTTATTCCACTGAGCATCCCTTTGAGAGTCCCTCTAACTGATTTCAAGACATGGGTTTAAAAATCTGGAAGACAGAGTAAGGCCAGTGGGTGACACAGGGCATGACAACAGCCAACGACAAGGGCTATGGAGGGGGTAATGTAGTACATCTTTGTACTACTGTAGATAGGACCATGTAGTAAGCCAACAGGAGCTAGATAGTGGCATACCACAGAGCTGCCTTATACAGTCTCTGAATGTTTCCCTTCTCGTCCTTGAAGAAGGATTAAATAAAGTATATTTATTGTCTATCTTGCATGGTGATCAGCTCCCCCATAGAAAGTTATTTATTCGGTGCTGATATTGGACAGGACCCTTCATTTCCAGATCGTACCGCACGAGTGCATTACAAACAGCCTGAGGAGGACAGAGTCACATTGCAGAACGACGCCGGTGGGACTGATCGGGATATTGATAACCCAGCATAGTTGTTTATGCCTCCCATGCGTGCTTGTTCAAAGTTCAAGGGCTTTCCCATAAATGCAGGGTGCTGTGATTCATGGCCACGATAGCAGAGCTCATCTGCCAGAAGTCAGGGAAGGGGCACTTCCATCAACTGTGCACCTCCCAGGAAGGTTAAAAAGCGTTTCTACCCTCCTGAGGAGGAAATAAGCCCAGGGAAGCGGCATGCTTAGCACACACAGAGACCACAGGAGGCCCTCTGGTGCAGAGCGAGGAGGGGAGGGATGCTCACAGAATGTGCCCCCAGCCCCGTTGCTGGGGCACGGCTGAGGAGCCTCCTCCCCAGCCTGCTCAACACCTCTTGTTCTGCTCTCCTTCAAAACTGATTTTCCATTGCTGTAAATTAGATAATAATTGGTTCCGAGTGTTTAATTGTGATTTTTATTTTTAATCTGCATAATTAGATTTGTACTGGACTATTTTCACAGTCTCGGGTCTGCTCTGAGATCGTTAGTGTTGGCTTCTGTGAGATTACCATCTGCATGGAGAAGGCGAGGGCTGCGGGGCAGCCTTACAAGCCTCCTGTGGCTCATTCAAATCACTTGCCACTTGAACCCCGGCTGCTTTCCCAAGCCACTCAGGGGGGTTCATCCTTGCAAAACATTAGTAATCTGTCCCAATTCATGTCCTCAACAGATGCAATTGTTTAGGAGAACATGGTGCTGAGGGAAGATTAATAGGGTCTGGGTTTTGGAACAACTCATTTTATATTAGCTTTGTGTTTAATGAAAGAAAATTAAAAGAAAGCAAAAGTAGAGGCAATACAGTAGCACCAGGTCTCCACCTGGTTTCTGCTTCTCAGGTTGTTGGGACATACTTGGAGGTAAGCAAGGGCTGGAGTGAGGCCGGGGATGGAGATGAGAAGGTACCTGAATATCCTGGGGTATGGATTGGGCAGGTCTCCCAAAGGAAGGTGGTGGCTTTGGAGAGGGATGAGGCTGACAGTGTGGTTAGAAGTCGAATAGGAAAAGGAGAGTTGAGCCTTGCTGAAAATCTCACTACCCTGAAATCTGCCTCCTTGCTTCCCACATCCTTATGACTTCTCTCCTTCTTTTCCATCCCCAGCACCCTCCTGATCCTTCCAAAGCCTGTTTCCCCATCCACAGATGACCCCAGGACACCCTTCCTATCCCTTACTCTGTCTACTTTGGACTTTGCTGCTGCTATGAAGTCTCATTTTGGAGCTGCAAGGAGGAGAACAAAATAAATCTTCATTCTGGGGGTGGCAAAATTCACTGTAGCCCGCATGCTGAAAAGCCTTGGGCTGGCTCTGCTGCCACATCTTGTTCTACTTAAATTGCTGCTTTTAATAGACCCAAAATGTTTGCTTTACTAAAGATGTTTCCTTCTCTTCCAGCAGAACCACGTGTACTGGTTTGTTCATGTAAGACGTGGCCTGGCTGCGGGAGCTGCTGCCAGGGCTGCATTTTGTTAGCTCACATGGCACCAGCAACACAAAGACTGGTGGACCACCCAACTGGAAATCTTCTGTCTGACTTCAGTTTTGGTGGAAGCTAGGTTGGAGATTGTTTAAAGGGGATTTGAAATGTCTCTTGAAAACACATTACAGATGCAAGCTCCTACCTTGAATTAACTCTTTGAAAATGCGTCTTGCCAGTAGGGTTCTGTAGTAGATTTATGGGGATTGCATTCAGAATAATTGGTAACTTTCTATGTTGAAGCTGGACTGCTTTGCTGTTGGCAAAGCAGTTTTCCTTTATATCTTTCTCTCTTTCCCATTTCAGGTTCTCCATGGCCAGTAGCATTTCCTTCTCATCAAATATCTCTTGGCAGAGATTTCAAATGCTGGTAAGAATCAATATCTGAAAGATGTAGTTGAACGTAAGGTGCGGATCTCAAACCCACACCAAAACTTTTGGCTTGGTAATGCTGTACAGTTGCCTGCAAAGTTCCTGCTGTGAATTTGGGCTGTGAATATCACTGTGAGATCTAAATGGTGGTATACAAAAAATGTGAAATTTTCTCTGCAGTAGTGTTTTGCGGGGCCACTACTTCGCCCTTCCCACCAGCTCAAATACAGTTTGGTGGCGAACAAGGTTGAGGACAAGTCAAGACCCGTGTGAGAACAGCTTTCCTCGTGCAGTCCTGGGCAGTGCCCAGTGCATATGGTGGCAGAGGGTGGGGAGGAGCAGAGAGGGGTAGCTGCACAGGAGTTTTGGTGTTCATTACATGTACTAGAGAGCAGGCAACGTAAAGGACTGTGCTGCTGCACGTTGCACCTCACCACCCTGCCCTGGCCATGCATGTAGGAGAGCCCCGACCTTGCCTGACTGGGGGGACAGGTCCCCACTGCGGTCAGGCAGCCACTGCTGGTGTAAGCAGCCCCACGCTTTGCTGTTATCACTAGCTTAGCATGGTCATTGCGTCTTGGAACCCAACCCGCAGCAGGCTCACTTGTCTCCTTTGTGGAGGGATCTGACCACCTTCTGAGAGCACATGGTCTTGCCAGTGCTTGAAGTTCAATCAGCTCCACATACAAGCACCCCAGGGCTCAGAATTATTGATAAACCACAGAAATGCTTTCCCACTGCAGCACTGATTGCACTAAAGTGTTACTGCTCTCCCGGGATCTCTGGGGAGGGCTTCCTCATTCAGATGTCCCCCTTCAGCTGGGAGGCCGGGATAAACTGGAGCAACTGGGTGATGAGGGCTTGGCAGGGCTCTGGCAGCGGGGACAGCCCCTCTGGGTACAGCACCCCTTTCTTCTGCTGCTGGGGCATGCGGCAGATGTGGGTATCATCAAAGGGCATGTAATCGGTCACCACCATATAGAGCATCACGCCCAGACTCCACATGTCGTACTTCTTGGTGTCGTAGGGGATGCCCACCAGCACCTTCAGGGAAGTGTAGGCAGCTGACCCTCAGAATATGGTGCTCAGGTCTGGGTAGCTGTTAGCCTCCTTGCTAAAAGCAAAGTCGCTAAGTTTGCCCCGGCAGCCATCAGCAGTGAGCAGCTCATTCTCACACCTGAGATCCCAACGCACCAAGTTGCAGTTGTGCAGGTAGCACATGGCCCCCACAACCTGTGCAGAGATGTCCCGGGCCCGGGGGACACAGGGCAGCTTCCCCAGCTGCAGCACCAGCTGCAGCAGGTTAGTGACTGCTGCCTCCATCGCGATATAGAGCTTCCTGTTGCAGACTTCGATGAGCTCAAAGATATGCACAATGGAGAGCTCCCAGGGCAGAAACTTGTACACAAAGGCTGGGGGTACTCATTGCTGGTCCACCACCTTGATGGCTAAGGGGTTCTTGTATTTGTTGGAGGTGGCTGTTTTCACCTTAGAGAAGCTGCCCTCCCCTAACGTATGACCCAGCCTGTAGTCCAGCTCACAAAGCAGCTTCTCTCCTGCACATTTTTTTGGCATGATGTGTGATCCTGATGGGCATAATAAAAACTGGTGTTTTGCTCCAGGATTTGAAAGCTTTAATATATGGTGTGTGGCAGCTGTTGACCTTTGCTTTCCCCCATGGTGCCACAGGTCCCTCAGTGGGCTCCAGGGCTCACCCAGGTATTGTAGTGGGGTGGAGAGTTGTGTGGTAGCACCTTTGTGAGATGACAAGGGTGTCTGCTGGGTCCCCTCTACTCACGGGTGTCCCAAGTATGCCCCTGCACACACTGGGGGAGAACTCCCATGGCTGGATATTTTAGAGTTTTTACCTTTTCCACCTCCTTAACTGAGTTTTCAAAATAGAGCTCTTTGGATGATGAGAGTTTAAATGTCAGCTTTCTGGGATGGGGAATCCATTTGGGGTCCTATATCAGTTTTCTGCAGGTTATTAATTATATTAAAATCAGAACTGCACAGAGTGGTACAAAGGAGTGATTTCTACTGTCCCTAACTGCAAACCACCTTGGCTGGCTGTAAATATTTCCTTCTTTATTATGATGGTGCAGGGAGCTATTTTTCTAGGTAGGCTTTCTGACTGTGTGGTGTGAACGGGGAAATTTAAATGCATCTTTCAGAAGAAACAGCTTTTCAGTTTCTTGAACTTGGAATTGCTCTCCCTGTATTTTTATCAAAATGATATTTTGGAGACTTATAGAGAAGAAGTGAGACCAGAGATCCTTCAGAGAGCCTCTGTAATTTAGATTTTAAATGCTTTTAGTCAGTTTTAGTTGCCATAAGGTGACAGTTGAATTAAGCATGGGGCAGGAGCAGAGGGCAGCTGGGTTGGGTTGCAAAATCCACTCCAGAGCAAAGCGTTCCTCCCATTGCACACTGCGTCTCAGGCCAGTGTCGGCTCCTTCCTCTGGGTGCTGCATCCTTGGCTCTCAAAAACAGTTGTTTCTGTTTTGTGCTGTTTTTTTTAAGCTGCTCAAGGATCATGTCCTCCCTGTGGAGCCCACATTTCCTTTCCAGCTGTACAAAGGAGCCTAGGACCACAAAATGTCTGTCTTCTTAAATACCAACCCAAATGCTATTTTTAATTTTTGAATATATGTTCCATTCTGCAAATAGGTTCTAAAGAGGAAAAAGACTTAACTGAAGACAAAGAAAATCTTTCTTGTGAGTCCATCTTGTCAGTGTTCTGAAGTCACTTGAGGAAATTAAAGTAATTAAAAACTGCAAACATAGGTCTATATGTGCTATGGGTGAGCTGTGCCCTGACTCCTAAGGGCAGGTAATCGTCATGTCGAGTTTTATCTGCTGTGGAAGTTGTGGGTCAAAACCAAACCACTTTCCCACTTCAGATGCTATTTCTACAGGCAAGTAGAAGTATGGGAATCCAATAGGCTGTGGTTGAGTGCAAGTTGCCAGGCATGTATCAGGCATGTATCACCGGGCGCGCTGTCAAAAGGCCAAGCAAGCAGCATGTACGTTGCATGATGGAGGATTTGGTCCTGCACAGGGGCTACCCTGCTGATCCCTGAGGAATGTCCTCAGTCCATCCTTATCCACTCCGAAGTGAGTGGAGGCCCCATTTGACAGCAAGGACCCTGCCTGGGGCTGATGACTGTAGGGAGGTCAAACAGAGGGAATCCTGCATGCACGCAGTGTTGCTGGATGTGACCCAGCCAACGTTTCCTTTCTGCTTGGGCCTTCAAATAAATGCGCCCAGATTTCTTACTTCTGAAACGGTTCAGAAAGAAGTCATTTCCAGGAGTTCCTGTTCATAAACTGCTGTTACTTAAACACAAAAAAAATCCCACCTAGCAATCAGTAGGCCAGATGCAGAAAGCCATTTTGCTGGATACACATGATTTCCTGGCACTTCTGTTTAGCCCGTGAGTCATAACCACAGGGACTTAGCAGAGGTCTGAGCTGGACTTTTCATAGGAGCTGGGAACTTTGAGGTGGCTAAACATAACTGAACCAGTGTGGGCATCTTTACAAGGAAAAATGCTTAGACCAGCCATCCCTTCCCCACTTACTACCGAAGCACCTCTGGAAAATGCTGTCGTTGCACACTGACAGACAGAAAGATGTGCATGTAGCTATCTATAGGGGTTTGGCTGATGCTCAATATATCTTTTAAAATAGGAACAGGAGTTCACGTTATAGACATGTTCCCAAATCCTACAGGTAAAATCCTCATTTATGGGAAACCTCTCTGAAGCCCCCTGTAATAACATAACCAGAAGAGGTGTTGTCAAACCGCAGTGGAAAAAACGAAGTGGTGGCTACGAACCACACCAAGATGGTAAGGAGTAATGTTGTGGAGTCCTACATTGCTGGTAACTCCCCATCTGCTCGAGGGAGCTTGTTGCTTTTTGGGAGATTTTCAGCAAGACTGGCTGAGGTGGACAGTTTCAGACTCAGAAATTATTTGGTAAGTCTTCCTCTAAGCCCAGAAAATGCACTGTGCAGTTAGATGCTGCAGGAGCATCCTGGTAAGTCTTCCTCTAACCCCAGAAAATGCACTGTGCAGTTAGATGCTGCAGGAGCATCCTGGGGGCTGAACGGCTTGTGCAGTGCCTTGAAGGAGACAGGGAAGAAAGCTCTGGTGAAAACGGGGATGGAGCAGCTATCGTGGCAAATGCTCCCCCTCCTGTACACTCCAGGCTAAACCGCTGCGAGCTGGGTTTGCTGCCAGGGCTGCAGACATCGTTACTGTGCACCTCCGTGCTCCTGACCCACAGCTTGCAGCATGGCCTGGGATTGCTGCAAAAAGATCCAAAGAAACAGCAAGAGGCATGAATGGGAGGCTTCGGTTTGGCAGGACACTGTCAGGCAGAGGAGGAGGAAAGATATCTGAGCTCAGCTTTTTGTGCTGTGCTTCGGTCACAGAGAAACAGATTTTTGCTTTGTTAGCTGCTGGCTCAACATTTATCGATATAAAAATGCACCAAAAATCTTTTTTGCTTTCAACCCCTCCACCTCAAGTACTGCTACCTGTGGTATAAATATTTAGGTCACACCAATATACTTTAGTAGGGTACTCAGTACTAACCTATAAAAGGATGCTGAGCTTCCTGGAACATTTTTTTACATCAAAGCCGTGTTTGTAGAACTGACTTGTTCCATTGCTCTTGTAAATGAGAGCAATTAGAAATCAGGCAGCAATTACTGGTTTGTTCAGTCTGGTATGTGAGCAGGAGGAGCTGGTCTGCAGAGGTATAAATTACCGGAGCTCACCGTCAGGGTTTTCATTATGGGGATTTTTTTCTGACTCTGGCAGTGTGGTCATGCATCAGCCTGACACGCAGTCAGTTCCTCTGCCAAAGGGCTGATAAACTCCTGAAGGACCGTTCATGCTGCTGGGCAGTGCAGGGACACTGGAGAGCTACCAGGTGCCCCAGAAGCAACTTGCCCATTTCAAACTCAGCATAAGCTAATATGCCTCCTTGGGTAAGTTCACCCAGGGTGAGTCCTGCATCACCCAGGGCTGGATCGCTCACCAGAGATCAAGCTGTGCTGGGCATCACTTTACACCAAACCCAGGAGGAGCTCTGAGTTAACCTTGCCTGGGTCCTGGGTGCAGTACAATTACATAGTATGGTGTTCCCCAGGGGGGAAACTCACCTTGCTGAGATGCTACCGCAGCTGAAGGTCTCCAACCTTCTGCCCTGTACACAGCTATCAGAAAAAAACAAACAAGCCATGAGATGTAACAGAGGAGGATATTTTTCTTTCTGCGTCATCCCATAGATTTTTTCAGTAATAATTAGGTCTTCTCTTGCAAGAAAATCCTGCCTGTGCTGGAGTTGATAGCTGGGAAATCACCAGTCTGCTATCTGAACATCGGGGTTAATCAAGCATGTCTGTGCTGTGCCTTTTTGGGTGGCTGCCTCCTTGCCAAACCTCAGTGAGGCAGTACTACATCAGTGTAATTACTGGACTGAGATATCAGCTGTCATGCAGTATGGCAAACAACTGAGCTAACAAGAGGGCCATTAGAACATGTATGCTTCGGAAACTTCTCTGTCTCCCCCGTGATCCCATCATCCCCAAAGTCCCCCATCCTGTGACCCGATCCATCGGGGCAGGGCTGCTGGGAGTCCCGCTGGCAAGGGAGCAGAAGGGGCAGAGCAACCACACGGGTTCAGAGTGCCGGTCATTGATCTGATGACAGATTGACACCTCTGGGGCAGGGATTTCTCATGTGAGCAATAGCTGTTGAGTATAATGTGGGTGTGAGTGTGACTGCCGGAACAAGTGTACTGCAATATAACTCCTGTTAATGCAGATGGTCTAGAAGCCAAAACAAACCATAGTTTTATACCTTACGCCATGAGGCTGTAAGTTACAATGTGTAGAATGACCTCTGTACTTGCACAGAGCCCCTGAGATTTCATTAAATGCTTCTATTTCCATACCAGCAGAGATGTTTTGCCCAGGGGTTGTAACTTTCAAGACTGGTCAAGTAATTCCTAGGTGCCCCACTTTGTGGCCAGTCTATGGCCAGACCTTATTGCTTAGTACCCTGTAAACGTGGGAATGGGCAAACAGCTGCATAAGAAGTAAAAATAACTAATGTTAATATTTTTGCTTGACTCCTAGCAGACACTGAAGTTACCAGCATCTTCTTGCCAGCAGTGGGTAAAGAAAGCTCTTTAAACAAAAGCTTCCCATGCTTTATCCTGTATTTGATTTTTTTTTTTTTTTTTTAACATAGCTGTTTTACAGAGAACATTGAACTGAAAAGAAACCCACTGCTTGTGGCGCTATTTTCCATCTGCCTGGATGTTGCAGGGAGTTCATGCAGGTGCTGAAGGTTGGAGAAAATTTTGGCAAATTCAGGCAAGAATTGCTCTGTAGTCCCATGGAGCTATACTACACTCTCTAGGTATTAGTACCAAAGGGAACAAGAAAAGGTGAGGCTAATTTGTAACAGGTACAGACACTCATCCAACAGGGTATAGCCAGTAAAGAAAATTACACTGTTGGCAAGTACTCTCATTTTTTTAGTGATGTTATTTGCCCCTTACTTGCCAAGTACTATTCAGTGAGCTATTTCAAGGTAATTGATCGCTGGCCTGTGTGATGTCTGAGCAGTTGGAAAAATGGGGTAGATCCCATGCAAAGCACACCAAACCCAAGCTTTCTCAGGACCTGAATTGCTGTTGTTGCCCTAAATCTTTTCCTGCAAAAACAAGCTGTCTGTGAGGTTATTTTAGGCACTGGTATTAAAAGGACCTGGAAAGTTGAAGGTACAAAACTAACTGCAAAGCCTTGTCTCTGAATGCTTTATGAAAGCTGTGTGTGCCTACAGCTGCAGCCTGCATTTGGCCATGGTCTCATGGATCCTTACTGGCAGCAACAGCAGTGTTGGCAATGGAGAAAACCAAAGTCACAGGTGGTCAGGGTAATGGGCTTTTTCTTTTCTTTTTTTCTTTCCTCTTATGTCTCAAGGATTGGTGTTAGTTTAAAATACTCTGGCTATGTTGGGGTTTTTTTATCCTTTGGTAGATAAGGAGATCTGGGACCTCCCATTCCTGATGTTCAGGAGCAGCTGTAATCCTCATAGCTGTTTGCCATCAGATCTTGCCCTTAGCTTCTTGTTCAAACAGAATAAACTAGTGAAGCTGGTTGTCGGACTAGTAGGTGGTCTCCTAGAAATTTGGCAGGATGAGAGGAACGCCAAACAGGTGGGTGTCCATTTGATTAACCAAGGTTGTTCAGACACCAAAGAGAAACCTGAGGCTGGTATGCCTTGTGTGCCAGAAACATCTCTTCATGTAAATCAGAATTTAAACTGTGTGAGGGGTGTAATATGGGCTTGTAAGCCATCAGAGGGAATAGATATATAGCAATAAGCCACACCACCACCTCTTGGGCAGCTTGTGAGTGCCTCAATAGGTGCCAAAGGAGATGAAGGATGGAAAGGGCTAATGGGCTAGTGTGCAAACATGATTTTGCAGCTGGCACTACCAGGCTGCACCTGCCAAGAATCTCAAACCTGAAGGCAATAAGCTAGAGTGGAGTGGGAGACAAAAAGGACTACGTAGACTTTACCAGGCTGGTTGCTCAGGAAGCAGGAGAGCTCCTCTGGCAGGTCTGCCATTTAGACCCTTTGCACCAAAAACCCTTTAGGAAACAGGGAAGAAGAAGAGTGAGATCTTATGCCCCCATCCTTTTGGTAAGTGGAAAGTCATGCCTGGCTCATCAGAGCTGAGGAAAACCAGCTGCATAGGAAGGTAAGCTTTTCCTTTTCGGTGCTGGAATGCCTGCTGAGCGAGGGGAGGCGTGGCTGTGTGAGAGCTGGGAGCAGAGCGGGGGGCTCAGCCTTGGGAGCTCACCATACCCCTTTCCTTGCCAGATGTGTTGATCTCCCTATGTCTTCATTTAGATGGCTCCTTCCCACCACCTCCTTTCCAAGAGCTGGGAAGCTTTTTCTTCCTTGGCTGGTGCTGCAGACACTTGGCTTGGCGCTCAAGTGGCTGATTCCTGTGCACATACCAGGAAGATCCTCCAAATGCCCTTGTGAGCCAAAGGGAAGGGCTGTGCAGTGTTGACAGGCTGCCAGGTTGAGACAAGTGTTAAGCTTGCTTCTCCTGCCCCTCCTTGAGGCCAAGGAAAGAGCCCAGCAGGCCTGCTGAGATACCCCCCTGGCACTGGGCAGCCGGTAAGAAAGGTGTGGGAAGGAACCGGGTCTTGGTGCTGTACGTCTCCTGAGACCAGGGAATGTTTCTCTGCTTTCCTTATTGCTTCAGCATCAACAAATAGCTTTTCGTAGCTGAAAGATTAAATGCCTACTACAGCTGTTGGCTTGCTTACTGTGTCTATGTGCCAGCTACCTCTGTTCCTAGGTAGGGCTAACCAGCGTTTTGTCACGGCTGGCTGTCGAACAGGAGGAAGAGGGCTTTAGGTAGGCTTTAAGCAAGGCAAAGATTTCAAAAGCCACAGCAAGTGCCTCTTGGTTTAGTGGAAATGGAGTTGGAATTGGGTGGTGACGAGGGTCAAGAGAAAAGTTGGGAAATGAGAAGCTTTTCTTACCACATCAAGTTACGACCGTTAAATCCAAATATAATTAAGTTAGAAAAGCAGGTAAGTGTTTTGTGGTTAACTATCCCAAAAGAATGATACTTAAATTTCTTGCTTACACTGATTTACTTACCTGCCTGAGGAGAACCTAATCACAGAGCATTATGCATTCAGAAAGAGATTTAGTTGTCTGGCACCTATTGTAATTAATTTGTGGCCAATTAAGGACTGCAGGATTTGGTCTGTAATTAGGATACGACAGTCTATGGTACACAGAGCTGGAAAGTAGATGGCAAGGTGTTATAGCTATGGAGAATATGTTTAAATGCATTTAAATGGAAGTTGTCAGAGGCTGATTTCATGAGTTGCTCTGAAGTCACATGCTAAAATGCTTCCTGAAGATGCTCAGATAACCACTGAGATGGCTTCTCCCACAGGTCTGGTTAGCCCTGGATAAGCCAGTCCTCTACGAGAGTCTGGCAGGGCTGGAGTTAAAGAGAAGGGGCTAGACATGCAAACCAAAAAGCTTCAGAGCTGTCAAGACTGATAAGGAAGCTTAAGCTGAGACTTGGAAGATCAGTAAAGACCTAAGTAGCAGAAGGAAGTAATCTTGGACCAGACAGCTGGTGTGGGTACACGTGAATGAAAGAGGGAGGTAAGTTGGCAGGCATTTTGGGAACAAGGCTAGAGGCAGCTACAGGGACTATCATGAAAGGTCTGTTTGCTGAAGGCTACTCCATCCAACATCTAACTGGACAGGGTTTTGAAGAAACTGCCTGAGAAACCAAGCAAGAAACTAGGTGTGACCGTGAGAGGAAAACAGCCAAAGCAGGCTGAGACTTATCACATGCAGAGGCAAAAGGATGGGCAGTTTGGGTGGGCAGTGAATATGGGTCTGCTCACATGAGTAACAGAAGACCTTGCATTACATTTGTTGCTTTGATTTCTGGAAAATTGAGTGTTTTGGTGCTTTCCTGCTTGCATGTTTCCCTAAAAGGGAAATAAATCCATCGAAAGCAGAAACTAGGTATTCCCCTTGATTTACTGACAGCCACTGCAGAGCATGGAAGGCAGGCACGCCAGCCTGGGCTGGGACGGGAGGACAGGCATGCCTGCGCCCCACTGCTCAGGCAGGGTGTGCTCACAAGCCATGAATTATATATAATATCACAGTGCCCTCTTGGGGGCAGGTGTTCCTTGGAAATAGACCTTTATGATTTGTGCGCTGCAGATCTCATTGCTCACCACTGTCGTTAATTCTAGAAGCTCACGCTGCCTAGCTTAATCACAGATTTTCCCACCAAACACTGCTCTTTCTAAGGGAGAGTTCAGAGTTTTGGCCTTGGAATTTTATTTTATTATTATTTCAATATGAATCTTTTCTCCGCTGCTGATCTGTACTTTAAAATAACAGAAGCAAGGAGGATGAGGAGCTCCGGAGTGAGGATGGCAGTCTGCCCTCAGAAATGAAACCTGCCTTGTTTAAACACTTTCAGATGACTCGGCCCCAGCAAGAAACAAATTGTTTTAACAATAGATTTAATTAGCTGGTGTTTGTATTCCTTCAGAGCCCACCTGAGTCCCGGTGCACCTGCTGGTAGACCTGTCTCAAAGCCCTGGTGTCTCCTGCAAAGGAGTGTGAAGAATGATTGAAGCATTAAACAAGGACGTGGGTAAGTATGGCAATTCCTTGCTGACTGTGGGAACAGCCTGGAGAGGAGGGGAGTGTGACTGGTCTCTCATCTCTTCTGGCTTTTGCAGTACTGTTGTCTTTTGTTAAACGTTAAAAAGAAATAAAACTTGAATAAAAATGCAACTTCCAGCAAATATTTGGGATGATCCTATGGAACCATAAGTATACCACAGCTAATATGGCCTTTGATGCTCTGAATGTATGATACTTAAGATCAAACATTTTGTCTGTTTTTCAGTAGCCACTCTGACTCATGAAAACAGGCAAACACACTAACAGAAACTTTTGTTCTACTATAGACCTATTATTTCCCTCCTTCCTTATGTTTGTGGGGTTATGAAAAAAAACTCTATTTTAAGGAAGATATGTAATGACAAGCCTTTGAGATTTGTGACAGTTTTTTCTGCATGTACACCTATGAGACTCTTTGTGTTTTGGGGGTTTGGCGGTTTTTTTTGTTTGTTTGTGGGGTTTGGTCATTTGGTTTGGGGTGTTGTGTGCGTGTGGGGGGGGGTTGGTTTTTTGGTTTTTTTTTTTTTTTTTTTTTTTTTTTTTTTTTTTTTTTTTTTTTTTTTGTTGTGTGTTTTTTTTTAACAAATTTAGCTAAAAGCCCATCTGTGGTAAGGATTCAGTTGAAAAAGATTTGCCACCTGGCAGATGAGTCCATGACCCTAAAAGCTGGTTTCTCTGAAAAGCCAGTCTTTAAGACTGATGATGAGGGCTTCCATATCTTTTTCTATTTCTAGATATAGTTTACTTCACATCAGAAATAGTTTTCCTAAATGCCAGGCCTGCAAACTTGTTCTGGGCTCTGCCAGTCAGTCTTTCATGTTGCTGCTTCTCCCCTTCCCTCTTCCTGTGTCATTATCTCCCTAAAGATAATGATGCTGTTACATGGCAGTAGCCCTTGGACGTCATCCAGCTTTACCAGGCAACACGATTAGTTGGAAAGACAGAGCACGAGCAAAAAAATCATGGTGTGAGGAATGCTTATCCAACTAGGTGCAGTTGGGAAATGCTAGGCTAGATCCCCTTCTGTTTTCCTTGATTGGGCACCCTTTTGTTAAACTGGAAGGGGGGAGAAATCCCTGTATTTCTGAGTACACCTTGCTTTGTGTGCTGAAGCCTTTGTCCCTGCAAACACAACTCTTGGCCTCTCCAACTCCCTGCTTTCTAAGCTTCCCACAAGGTAGGACCCAGCATCTCTTCTGTACTGTCTTCATTTCTTTGGTTCTTGCTTGTCCTCAGCCTGTATAATGGCATTGGCTGCTTTCATTTTGCTATTTAGTGGCCCCGTTTTAAGGGGGTAAGTTCTCTGATTGCTACTTACTGGATCCTGCTCTCAGTTTATTGTAAGTTCAGCAAGATTTAACTGCATGGCCTGAGCTGGTTTGTGCCAGGCAGGACTAAAGCTGAGTATTTTAGGTAAGTATCCGTATTTTAGGAAAGTATCATTTCTGCGGACAAGGGAAGGGGAAGAAAAACCTATTATTTGAGAAGCTGTGATAGTCTTACAGGGTAAGGCCTTGGCATCTGGAGGAATGATAGCTTCTGCTGGGGATGTGGCTTAAATCTGTTTAGTTTTGGCCAACCTGCGAAGCCTGAAGAGCATGTGATTAGCAGAGCCCAGCCGATGCCCTGCAGGCAGCGATTCTATGTGTAAGAACTGAGGCCAGCACAAGTGGGATCTCCTTCTGCAGCACTGGTCCTGGCCGGCTGGCTGCTGCCACAGCACTTGGAAAGCAAAGCAGCTAGGCTGGCTGCTGCTCGGGGTGCTTCTGCCTCTGGTATGCAGGCCTGCTGCCTCAGGAGCAAGCTTTGAATTTTGAGCAGACAAGAGCCTCTCTTGTGCATTTTTTTTCCCCAACCTCAGTTGGTTTATTTAAACATTGGACAGGTGTATTAGTTTATTTTGGGGGGATGACACACAATATTTGCATGTTCCCCCTTCCAGTTCACAGCTTCCAGAGAAAACAACTGATTTTTTTTTTGAGAAGATAGTGGATTCAAACCCCATTTTACTGTCCCATCAAGCCTGTATCACCAAGCTGTAATGGTAGTGTGGTAAATGGGAGTGAAATGATGGCATCTCTGGGCTCTTAGGGACTGCTATAATTCTGGCAGTGGTATGAATCGGGCCCAATTGATTTGACAAGACAGTAAATGTTTTATTCCTTCCAGATACTTGGGTGGTAGGTAGATGTGATAGAGGCATCAGTGTAATCATTAAGATGGTAACGTCTCCTGCATGCTCTTCCTTTTCTCAGAGTCACTCCAGTGTCCTGAATGCACAGGGGGCATGGATGAGTAATGAGGCAAGGTTTCATCAGTAGCTGTCAAAGGCAGAAATAAATAACTTCAAGCAATATAACTTCACTCAATTTGTGTCTGCTTGTGCTGGCCGTACCTTGTATTTACATGGTGCCACGGGTAACTATTTTTAGATGTTAAAATTTAAATTAACATATGGTCCTGCAGGCTAAATCTGTTACAAATGATAACATTTCCACTGTAGTTTGTTTTGTAGCACCTCAAGAAAAGCAGCTGATTGGAGTGATTTATTTTCAGTCCTAAGGGAAAAAATAGCCTTAGAGCCTTTGTGAGCTCTAGAGGAAAAGCAACCACAGCACTGGGCAGACAGTATCTGCAGTCATGGAAACAACCGATAAAAACTTTCTCATCTTATCTCTTCCCAGATAGGCCTTTGCTATAGGATGCAGACATGAAAGAGTCTCTAGGGTCCTTCTGCCCTACATGGGAACACTATCAACAATCCTGGCACAGTTTAAGAAACTGGTTGTCTTAGTCACTGTGTAAGACTCAGCTGACTGATGAGGTTGTAGGGAGGTGCATGGGAATGGGGGGGTGGGGTGGGTTGTGAGGAGAGTCTGGGACTTGGAAGGGGTAGTACATGGGGTGACTTACACCCATAGCATGAAGTGAGACAGGTCCACAGGGCTCCCCTGCATTTCCTTTCACCCAAGTAAGTGTGAATTGTTACCCTACGCACATCTGGTCATAACTCGTACTTCTGGACCGTGGGCCATAACTGTGGTGATCCCATACTGCTCCATGGTATAGCGCTGAGCCAGACATGGGTGTCCAGGCCCCAAGATGATCTGGAGGCAGCAGTCTTAATGACTCTTGTGACTCCTTCTCCATCCAGACTGGGATTTGGATCACCCCATGGTAGCCTTGTCGCACTGGTCGCTATGGCATGAAGACCCAAGATAGGAACAGACTTCAACTACTCACCAGCTGCATAGCTCATAAAGCCTCAGACTGTACCTCAGAATAAGCAAAAGGGCTTTTGGGAGAGTGGTGAAAAAGGTCTACAAAAAGGACCAGCATGATGTGTTTGTGAGGTATGTAGAGCATGGGAAATTTCTGCAAATATTGACTTGTATTCTTGGAGGAGCAGGCTTATGTGCAAGAATATTTTGAGGGCCACATCTCTCACCGTAATCAAACGCATAACTTGCTTGCCCCTCTGTCTTCCCAGATCCATACCCTGCCTGGCTATGGCATGTTTATTTTCTTCAATAGTCCACTTTTTGGTGGATCAAAATAGAAATGGTGGTAGTAAAAGGAAGCAGTAAGGTGTAAAACAAGCTTCAGTCAAAATTACCCTCGTGTGTCTCTCCAGTGTCTTTTATCCAGTTTGCACCCACAACCAGTAGATGCAGGCTGGTGCCAAGACAGGCTGGTTGGTCACAAAGGATGTATGGCAGTAGCAGTCCAGAATACTTCAGATCTTGGTCATTTATCAGTTCCTCAAGTGGCTTCCCATGTACATTGCGCAGCAGCAATGACAAAATTACACCACTGATACAGTCAGATTACTTTCCTGTGTGACATAAATACGAGAAGCTGGTTTGACATCAGCTGAGAAACTCACTGGCCCTCAGAGGCTAAGTAGACACCACCGGTGACTAAGCCCTTCCCGAAAGGTGTGGTCAGACTGGTGGTAGAACAACACCGCACACCTCTGGACTAGCAGCTGGGATCAACAGTGTTAACTACAGGTGATGGATCCAGCCCCAGCAGGGAGAAAATGCCACTCTCAGTGTGTATTCATTGCACACTGGCAAAATGTGCTGGCAAAGTGTGTACTGGAAGTAGGTTCACGCCTCTCTGCCTTTTTTTTTTTTAAATATTCAAGGGACACTTCTTTTTTTTGGTGTGTGGTGGTCAATTTTTCATGAGGTGTAGATCTAATTCAAAATTAACCACTGACTTAACTGTATAGCTATTCCCTGAACAAATCAACATGGCCATTGCTAATTTTGATGCTAGAATATAGTGCCAGATGTTGATTTTCCTCTAATCTGTGTCTCAGAATAAAAAGTTTTTGCACTTTTGAACTCCTCAGCACTCCGAACCAACACAGAGTACAGGCGACCTGTCAGATATTTCCTGTGTTTCATGGCACTGTAATGCCAGTGGTGATCTAAGGACAGGTAGTTCTTTGAGAAGGAAAGTGCCATCACAGAGGTAGGCCTCTCATAAGAGATGTGTAAGAGCATACAGGGCCTCATCCCTTGGATATTTCCATTCTTTCCCAAACACTTGCAACCCACTGCTCTGCAGCAGATCTGCTTTGTGCCAGGTGGGATTCTGTGCAAGCAGCTTTACAGCAGGGAGGCAGCTGGTGATGGCACAAATGGCCCGTGTTGGTCTCTCTTTCTTCCTAGCATCCCTCTTCATAGGTTCCTTGCAGTCCTAGGTGAGATGCATCATTCCTTCGCAGATTTTACAGCTCCAGTTTCTGAGAAGGAATATTTGAAGGGGAGTTTCTGGGTCTGAATTGCTGACAAAAAAGTCTGTTTAGGAGATAAGGACTTTTTGTTTCTCCTTTCCCTGCCTTTTCCTACTAGGAAAATGCTCTTTACGCTTCTAATGAGGGGAGTTTCCCATCTAGCTGCCTTTGTTTTCAACTTGGATGTTCCTTCATCTTACTGGCAGACACAGCTTCTGGCTAGGGAGAAACTGCTGTTTCTCCAGCCCCTCTGAAATTCCTCCTCGCCTCTCAGAATACCAAACATAACTGATATGTCAGGCTTGCAGGCTTGATTGCAAGGTGCTGATCAAGCATTTTGTCCTCAGACGTTGGAAAAGGCCCTGGATTACGAAATCTTCAATTATTCTGCTGCCAAAGCTTATGGACATTCCCTGCATTGCTGTGACACCCGGATGTGAGATGTCGTCCCTGGCAGTGGTCAGGAGTGTGTGGCAAGCCATCACTAGTGCTTTCAAGGCAGGGCATTTGTTCTCTGTAGCCCCTCTCCTCACTCTCTTCTAGGAGAATATGATTTTAGGCACTCTTGCTACATTTTCCCAAAAATAGGTGGCTCTGTCTAATTATGCTTAATGCTTCTGGGTGCATAATTGCAGGAGCCAGGTGAGAGTGCACTGTTCTGCTTCCTCATCTCTTTTATCCAGGACTTCATTAATGAAGCTGATTGTCCTGTCACCGTTTTTCTTGCATGCATGATTTACAGTCTCTTTCATTGCAAATCAATCAACTTTTTCCTGCTCCATTCAAGCTTTCTTGCGTTAACTAGGGAGAGATCCAGGTGCCTCGGCTGGGCTTCCTGAGGTAGATATGGGAATAGGAGCAGCGTGTCCTGCAGGCTTGCTCTTCTGTGCCTACCCCCGGAGACATGCACTCAACTGCATCAGCTATAGCCAGAAGACTTGCTGAGCAAGGCACGGGGTGGGCAGTGATTACACTTATTCCAGCACCTGCCTCTTCTGCACACCTCCCAGAGGCACTCCTCACCACTGGGCCGTTTCACAAGGCTTCGTTGTAGCTGTGGACCTCAGCTTTTCCTCTCAGATCAGCCTCAAAGGGCATTTTACTTCTATGCTTCCTAGTACAGGATTCATGTGGGCACACTGGCATTTCCAGCCTTCCACCATATGTCTCAGATGGAGGCTCCAGTTCCTCAAATTCTCAGATAAAATATTCTGGGGAATTTTGCTATACGCTTTCCCAGTCTCTACAAGGTGGCTACTGTCAGGGACAGGGAATGGCATTGGAAAGACCCCTCCTCTCACCCAACCTGGCTGCTCTTGCATTCATCTTGGCCTGAAAAAGAAAATTAGCTGCTGGGTGTTGTCATGGTGTTACCTCCTGCTTCCCATTTCATTTTGCTCTGTGTGGGCAGATGCCACTTGTTTTCCTTCTAAGGTGACTGCAGCTGGTGCTGTGATTCTCTGTTAATGCATGAGACCTTAAATGTTTTCATCTGCTAATCCTAATTACTTATACCTAATGCAAATGCAATCCCCAGCAGCGCTGCACTGGTCTGGGAAAATACATCTTAGAGACAGCCTTTGCTTTTCTGCCTCTACCGTTCACAGAAACAACTATTAAAGGTCTGAACATTTGACTGAAACCTGCCAGAAATTATGTCTGCTCCAATCTGCCCACCCAAGCCCACTGGTGTCGGTGCCTCCCTAGAGACCTGCATCCAGCACTGGTGCAGCACAGGGGCTCTGCAGAGGTCGGATGTACCCGCCTGCTGCCAGCCAAGAATTTCTACTTCTGTGGAGCCTCCAGCTGGGCAAAAACATTGCTGCCGCAGGAGATTTCAGCTCAGTTGCCTATCCAGGGGCTAAGGAGCAGCTTTTCTCTAAATAGTTAGCAAAGAGCAGCTTTCCAGTGGAGGACATTCTAGCTGTCTAGGATGTCCTAGATGGGCTACAGGAGGATTCATCCCCACATGGCAGCAGAAACGAAAGCTAGCTGAGCTGAGGTGGCAGCAAAGGCAAGGGAAGGTGCTGTGAAAGGAGTAAGAGAGCGTTGTTGAGAAAGGATGCTCATGGCTGTGTTTCACACTAGGAGCCTGTGCAGAGAGTTATCATTTATGATCAATCTTTAAGAGCCTGCTCTGAAACCCTACTTTGGGGAATCAAAGCCACTTTGTAATTTACAGGTTTTGCCCTTTATAAGATTTATTTTTCTAGCAAACTCTTGTAGGAAGGGGAAATCTAGGGCAGGTGGGTAGCTTTAGTATGAACCTCCTGAACTGAAAGCAAGTTCATCTCTCTTTATCTCCTGTTCTACATCTCTGTGACTTCTCCAGTGACCTCTCTGGCACATCCCCAGGAAGCAAAATAAACACTGGGTTTGGTCTGGTTTATTCTACAGAACAACTACTTGCAAAATCAATGGTGGGTTGTTTTTCTTCTCCTTTGCTGAAGCTAGAAATAGGTCAAGCAGCAAACGAGCGTTTCTGAGGCAGCTGTGAGTGACTGGTGTACGTAGGTGTATTTCAGAGGTGGCCTCTCTCTGGGGTTAATGTTCTC
Source organism: Morus bassanus (assembly GCA_031468815.1). Classification (NCBI taxonomy): domain Eukaryota; kingdom Metazoa; phylum Chordata; class Aves; order Suliformes; family Sulidae; genus Morus; species Morus bassanus. Next base: position 34,955,767 of record CM062574.1, on the reverse strand, counting down.
CTGCCTAAAATCCCCGCAGCTTCCTTCTGTGAAAAGAAGGAGGAAGTGAATTGTTTGCAGCAGAGAAATGAAACCACTTATATTTCCTTGAACAAAGAGGGTAGGTTTTTCAATAGAAAATATACCTAGTTCACCCTCCTATGATGAACTGCACCCATGACACCCAGCTTTGCTTTTTCATGTCTGACGTCTGTGCTTGGGAGCCTCAGCCCTTCACTAAGACCCTCTCTCATTAGCATTGTACCTTGCTTGTGGTTAGGCTGTGTAAGGCAGAAAACCACCTTAATGGAAGTGAATGAGAGTGTCTTGCATTGTATGAAGCTATTTCGGATCACATACGGAGTTGTCAGGTCTATTCTAAGTCACACAAAAGTTAATTTGGTCACAGCAAGACAGCAATATTCACAGTATTATAGGTCCCACTCTTCATGTTCAGTAAAGTTGTCCCACTTAATTTTCCTTGGAAAATCCCAGCCCCGGCAATTGGCTTTATTTTCTGTAGATCTTTCAGATCTTTGCTTCTCTCTTTTGAGTGTTTGGCAGCATTTTCAGTGACACAGGCTGTAACAAACTGCTGCAAGGACTTTCACAAGCAGTCACTGCCTTGGAAAAAGTAGGGGTCTTTGTTTTCTCATGTGCCCCTCTGAGTGTGAAATCAACCCTTCAGAACACACACAGTCAGAGCGTGAGGGTGACAGCCCACAGATAATTTAGTATTGTTCTTAATTGTTAGAGGAGTAGTAGACACATGCAATGTTCTATTTCTTATCTATGCTGTGGTTTTTCACATCAAACTGGCTTGCTTGAAAGGCTTAGTTCTTAGAGCTGACACCTGGGAGACACCGGGCAGCTGCCACTGACGTGCACAGGCTGAGAACTGCTGAAATGTTTCTCTCTGTTTCCTATAAGTAGTCAAATCAAACAGCAGAAGTAATTTGTGGGCTTTCACCAGCCAAGGTCATAGGAAAGAATTTTAAAAAAGCTAACAAACCATCAGACTGTTTTGGAAAATGCAAATGAGAAATCTGCTTTATTACAGCTTCTGAATGGCAGCCACACGCAGAAGAAAGCAAAGAAAGCCAGAGATGGGAAATGACCTTCTAGAGCTTTCACCCCTCACACGTGGCTCTGCATCACCAGGGACTAGTCACTAGCATAGCTGCTGTGACAAGCCCAGCAGAGTCCTTTCTTTGTCAGCTTCCTCACCAGTTCTTCAGAAGAGATCATAACAGCCCTGCTCAGATGCCACCTATTGTGCTCATGTTTGTTTTCTCTCCTTCCACCTAAAGGTCTCTTTCAACATATCCTGTGTTTGTTGCTGCAGCCTCATTTCCTCTTGCATCCTAGTATGCAAAAAATCTCCCTCCAATCCAGAGAATACACAGGTAACGTGAGCCTTCTCCAGTGTGACCTTCTCATTTCTTCTCTCTTTGAATTCCTGCATGACCAAGGTTATGCTTCTTTTCAATTTCAAGGTCTTTCATGAGTCTATTCATCTTTGGGTTTTGCTCCTATGTGCTCTCCCACAATGCAACATCGTCTTTCTTTCCATTCCTACACAGTACCTCAGATTTTTTTTCTTTTAAATTTTTTTATATTTTTAATTATTTTTTTCCTATCCCGTTGTACCCACTGTACTACTCTGTCCTTTAGCAGTCTCTTACAATCTCCACCATCTGGAAGTGTCTCTGGACATCCTCAGATAGGGCAGCTGACAGTATCTTCAATGCTTTCAGGGATTTGGAGCCAGTCCAGCATTAAAGCAGAAGCTCCTCTGGGTAAAATAAAAATGGATTTGCATTTTTGCAAGCTGAACTAACTTACGGACTCATGGAACTGTGTTTAACTCTGGAACCTTGGGAAAAAACATGGGCTACCTGGGCACTGAATGTACTGGGAGCCTTCTGATGGAGCATCTTCAAAACTAATTTGATTTATACACAGGTCTGACATTTATCCCAGGTTGAATGGTCTGTGACACTTTTGGAATTCACTGATCAAATTCAGTGTTGGAGAGAAGCTCATTTCTTAGCACCACTCACGTTTGGCACCACGGTCAGTGTAATATCACTTTCTTTTTATGGAATCTGTAGGCAGATTTTTGTATTGTATATTTAAAGAAAAAAGCTTTTACCCACTCTTCTTGTTAATGATGGTTATTAGAGTAGGCACAAGGAACAGGCAACCAAGACTGAGATCCTGTTGTAATGCACAGTGTATGAACGTAGAGTGTTACACTGGCCCTGCTTTATATTACAGTCTAATTACAGCCTGTCACAGTCAACAAACCATTTTTTCCAAAATGGGAACCACACACTGTGTATTATATGGTATGCTAAAAGATATTGTAAGAGGCAGAGAAAAAAGCCCCTGACTTTTCATTTATGATGAATTTTTGTTGGTATGTATAATTTATCTGTTCAAAAAAGGGTAGTTATTCCCATATTGACCTACAGGATTTTAATAAAGGGTAACTGTGGACTGACAACCTTCTTCAAATTCTGACTTAAAAAGTAACAGATGCTAGACTACCATGAATAATATTCTGTGAAGAGGTTTTTTCTCTGTTTTTTTAAGAAATTATTTATTTTAAAAAAAAAATGGTTAATTCACACCATTTTTCCTACCTTTGTTATGTGTATTTTAGAGGCACAGTCCAGCACTTGTGCAGAACAACGTGTTAGGGCACGAAGGGACAACCATAAGGCAGCAGGTTACTGCAACTCAATGGGTTACCAAACACCAGCTGAGCAAAACAGGCTGTGTATACCTCCTTAGCCCATCCCAGCAGTGAAGGAGAGCCCTTTCACTTAAATAATTTTTAGAATTTGGATGATAAAAGTCCTTGCCCTGCCCAGCCTCAGTGTCTTGACAGTGTGTGATCTCCTGCTCCACTGTTCTCTGCCCTCACTGCAGTACTGATCACTAGTGCGCTTGGTGCCCTGGTTCCTCAGTTGAGAACTGCAAAAATAACACTGCTAACAAAGCCTGGGAAGGGGTGGGGTGGGGGTGGTGTAAGAAACACATTGTGTTGTTTTGTCCCTGGGCTTTCCTATGGAAACTCCTAGATGAAGGGTATTGCTCCTCTTTGTTGTTGCTAATTTGATATTTTCATCAGTGCTGTGATTTGCCCTTTATATCCTGGTATTCTGAGGGGGGAAGAACAAAAGATGCTGTTTGTTTGTGAGCCTAAAGTATAAGGAAAGAGTCTGATGAGAGAGCTTTGATAACAGTGGAGTGGCTGGGGAGAGAGGGAGGGGAATAGGCAAATATTAGCAAGGAGAGTATAGATGAGCATGGGGATGCTCTGAAATGCCAACATTTTGTGCACATTTGTAATTTGTTTGTTAACTAAATTAAGTCACTCTGAAGCACAAACACTTGGGCAAAATCAGCTCAGCAAAGGAGTCTCCCCTACAGTAACAGCAGCTTTCAGCAAAAGCAAAACAAAAAACCCTGGGAGACCTGGACCTCATGCTCCTCTTTCTTGTAGCATCTGCAGCATCAGGGGACTTGCTTGTAACTTGATTCACCAAAGAGATTTGTGCTCCAGCTCCCTTTCTCAGCCTGTGCTGTAAGGCAAGCAGGTCAGCTATCAACTCACTCTTCCCTTGGGACTTCATCCCTCTGAAGTCAAGGGGAATCTTTGCATTACCACCAGCTTCACAGACTTTGGAGCAGGCTCTGAAGCTTGTCTTCGGCCAGCTGAATCCTGTTCGAGTACTAAAGCATAATATTTCTCACTGGTTTCTTGTTTCCCCAGGCTGTGAACAGTCTTACGTGAAAGACAGAGCTTAGGGACTTGAGTCGGAGTCTACTCCCTGAAGTCCACAGGGGCTAAGAAGAGAGGGGGACTGCAGAAACAGCAGCGGTGGCTCCAGACATACCTGCCTGCCCCTAACCCTGTGCTAGACCCGTGTGGGGAGATAGTAAATGAGGTCCTGTGACACCTCTCACCTGAGCCAGTGCTAAGTGGCTTCAGCAGCAGCAGTAGGAGCTTAACATCATCATCTCCTCAGCTGTCACCCACCAGAAAATGAGAGGGTGAGGTGCTGCTGTGACAATGCTGTCGCGCTGGTGAGGGCAAAACGTGGAAGGCAGCATGCAGGTACGTGTGCAGTACTCTGTTCCATCCCCAACAAACCCCGTGTACCACGCTGGTTCCAGGTGAGCATTTCCTCCTCTCCCGGCTGGGGAAATGATGTTAGCCTTTTACGTATGCCCGAGTTGGCTTTTAATTCATGTCTCACTGAGGAGAAAAGAGGAAGCTGAGGTATCACATCTAAGCACTGGCTGCTGCTACTGCTTTTTGTAAAATTATTTTTAAGGCAGTAATCATTTTATACAGAGCTAAATCCAGCTAAGCAACATTAAAAGGGAGACAGTATTTAATGCGAAAGCACAACCTCTGCAGAAAGCAAAGATAAAAAAGACAGACACAATGGCTGTTCTAGATCAGTATGTTTCTGGTCTGACCCCAGTGTCAGTGAAGAAGCACAAGCTGTTCTCTGCAAATAACCAAGTAAAGCCAAACTAACTGAGAACGTTACATGAGTGTGACCATGTAGTAAGAATGATTTCGTCTTTTTGGATGGGTAGTGTGAAATGGGGGCTGATGAGTGTGCAGCTCTCACAACCATAGCGCTCAGTGTACAGGTTGATGGTTTAGGTGCTAATTACTCTTCCACTGAGGCGAAAAAAGGAGATGATTGTTATGGGTGGCCTTTAAAAGGAACGGCAGGGCTGTTAGGAAGCTAATAGTCATAGCTGTAAGTCACATTTGATTCAGCTTTGGTATCACTTGGAATGCTGGAGAACAGCCTCTCCGAGGAAAAGCTTGGAGGTTAGAAAGAGCCACCGAGGGAGCTGGAAGTCACTCACTTCAGCAGGGATGGATTTTTGCTCCAGGCAAATTTTAGTAAGAAAGGTGGTGTGAAGGAGGCCCTTGGCCAAGGCTGGTGGGGCTGCTCCTCGGCATGCATAGCCACTGCAGATGTACTGAAGATCTTGCTTGGTGGCAGCCACTTCTGCATAGTGCTCCCAGGGAGCCATATGAGTAGGAGAGTTACACAGGAATAAAGCAGAACTGAATATACACGTAAAAATTGGATAGTGCAGAACTGAGTATAGGCATACGCTGCAACACAGCTGTACACAAGCACAGCATGAGCTGAGACAAGCGGTAGTCGTGCACTGCACAGCTGTCCCAGGCACTCAGACCAGAGCGCTGGCTGCATCTCTTGGCCCCTTCAGGGCTGCTGTCCCCCTCGGGTGAGATGCATGCTGCTAGGGGGCATGTGGGCAGCGAGGCAGGCCCGTGCTGAGCCCCACTGAGGGCCTCCTGGCTTTCAGCACCCAGTTCTGTTGCTTGGTAGATGCCCTGTGAGGTCTGTGCTCATCCCAGGTGACACAAGGAGGGAAACGGCTGCCCCAAACTCCAGCCCAGCTGCCTGAAAGCCACCAGTCTTGTTTCATCAGAGGGTTGTGTTTCGATTGCTGCATAAGTAAGCCAGCTCAGCCCCTCTGGGCAGAGGAGGAGGGCAGAGGCCAGGAAGCCTGGCCAGCTCCTGGCCCCTGAGGTCTACCATGACCTCACCCCAGGTTTTGGTGGCACCAAGATCTTACTCCACCCTGGAGCTTCTGCTTTTTTCAGGTCACTCTGGTGTCTGCTCTCCATGTCCTGATGTCAGACAGATTAAGACATGTTCAGTGTGTTTAGCCCGAGTTTAACACTTTCCTTGTAGCTATTTGGTGAGTGTATTTACCTCTGGTGAGTGTATTTGCCTCAGTGTATTTACATCAGTGACACGGCTGTCCTGGAAATGGCTACTGTGTTTGCTGTTGGATGTAAAATACAAGAGCTACTGACCAAAAAAGCTTGAAGGGAAGAAAAATGATTGTTCTTCATTTAATTCAAAGAGGTCCCTTTCCCCTTGTTCATATTCCCTCTTTATGTGCTTTACACTTGCTGAAATATTTATGTTACTGTAGACACATTTGAAAGTATAGTATTTTGGCGCAGTTCACACAGGAAGACTAAATCATCACGGGAAGGCTTTGGCACGCACTGCAGCTAGTGACAACCTTTGTGTGCGTCCTCTTTGGGTCACTGTCTCTGCATGAAACTGGCTCCTGAGGGGCAAGTCCCTTCTTTCCTCTCCAGTATCAGGCTGCCAGGAGAGGGCAGGCGCACCAAGCCCGGCCCTGCGCAGGCAGCTGCCTCCAGCCCGCTGGAAAATGAGAAACCCCATGACACACAGGTAAGAAACGTAAATCCACCAAATAAAAGCAGAAAAGCATAATATCAAATGACCTCGCAGCACATCTAATGCCTGCTCATTGAAATTACAGAAGCAGAAAAGTAATGCAAATTTGCTGCATTTCCAGGCGTGGACAAGAACTAACAACCGATATCCAGATACCTGCCATGCTTAGGGATTCTTAAAAAATGAATCCAGTGTCACAGCTTGAGCCTCTCTTTAATTGTTTCTAAGTGATATTTCTTTGCTTGCTCCTGGAGCTGACCTGCAGGCTTTCTAGTGTGTGCAGGCGTCCGAAGAAGGCTGATGAAGAAAAACTGGTGGAGATTTACTCTTTTTTTCCCTGACTTCTGAGAGCAACACGGGCAGGCAAGCCAGTACTTCTCGTAGGTGGCTGAGCAGACTGTGGCAGCCAGGTTCTGCAGCCCTGGTATTGCTTCCTAAAATCAGCAGTGGTTTCCTTCATGCTTTCTCTTGCCGAGCTGCAGCCTGCCAGGTAGTTTGCTACAGCAGAGGGGAGATCTGGTCAAGGGCTTGTGCGTTTTTCATGTCCCTGCCAGAGTTAAGGGTGTGTGGAGCAGGAGGCTCGGTCAGCCCAGCACACGTTTTAAGTCCTTTTCCATATTTTCTGTATTCGGACTTGAGTCATGTTCTTATTAGGCTGATTTTTAATCTACCTGAATGTGTTTTCAAAATTGCAGATGAACACATACCTGTTTGTGTACTGGTGCTTGTGTAGAGGCACTTTGCACATTTAACCCACAAATGTCAGGCTAGAGCTGCTGCAGGTTCCTTTAGTGTGCCTTTGCAGTGAACCTTTTGTGGCTGTCTACCTGTTCCTGTAAGTCAGCATTAGCGGGGGATCTGTTGATTGCACCCTTATATTTATATTCAGGGAAAGACAATTTCTGCCAAAACATATCAGTGAATCTCCTTCTGAGAAACTAATACAGCAAATCCTACAGAACCAGTGTTTTCTGTTATTTTTGACATTCCATAGTTCAGTGGCTTATAAGTATATACAGTATGCTGCTACAGGGTCTTCTGCTTCACAGACGGTAGTTGCTAATAAGGCTTCAGTACTTCCCCTTGCATCCCTAGGAACTGAATTAGAAATAAAGCTATAACCTTATATGAGGATAAGCTTGATTAATGAAGTAGGCCCCCCTACCTGCTGCAAGGCAATGACAGTCACCTGGGAGTCTCTGGGTACGATGCCTTGCTGCGCCTCCTTTCAGGATGAGAGTGCCTCTAGCTCCTGGCAGAGCTTTTGGCAAGGTTGAAGTGACTTCAGAAAGTGAGCAATGCCTTGCCCCTTTGCAATCAAGTCTTCTTTGCTCTGCTGCAGCCCAAGGTGAGCTCACTGTATGATGAAAGAGGTGCATTGCCATTAGTCAAGTCCTTTGCCCCACACAAGTATGATCCACCACTCATCTGGAGTTATTGTCTCAGGACTGGTGCCATGTTACATGACTTCAGAGTGAACAGGTGGCAGAGCAGAGCAAGTTCTCCTGTATCTCCTGCCAAAGATAGTATGGGAGTAGTGTTAAAAGCAGAGACATATCACAGGAGATTGGGTTCCTTGCTCTTATGTCTCCCCCCTCGTGGGAAATTGAAGACCTGAGAGAAAATGATATAGTTTGCCGCAAGCTGTGAAGGACATCTGGTGTAGATTATTGACCACAGGGCAAGGAAAAAGGTTTGAGAGGTCCCCAGAGCTGTGGGACTCTGGCTGCAGGGTGTACTGAACTGTTCCGCTGCCCTGTAGGTGTGTACCTGTATCAACCCTGCGGTGTGACTCTCTGCTAATGCAAGTCCAAATCTAAACAGGTCATCAAATGTCCTGGTTAGGTGCAGAGGGTGGGAGGCAGAAGAACTTAGATGTTTCATGGGCTTTTTAGGAGCAGCTTTGGAAACTGAGGATCTAGCGGAGCAAGCGAGCAGGAATGAAGTGCAAATCTACTTAATAATAAAAACTATTAATACTAAGACATTGTTCCAGTGCTTTGTGATAGAAAAAAATAATTAGCTTAAAGCACAAACAAATGCAAGATCATGGATGATTAAAATTATAATTAAAGCACGGGAATGACACTGGCACCACAGATATCTCTACAGACTATTTGAACAGTGCATTAAACAAGGTCAATCATTTCTTCATAATAATGGTATTTACAGTAACACAATGGGAATGCAAGGCATTTCACTGCAGGCAGCCTGGTGTTTTAAAATATACTTACAGCATTAACATCCAGAAAGAATAGGTATGGTCTGTTTTGAAAAAATTGTTAACGCCATGGTTCAATTTTCAGATGCCAGGCTGTAGTATAATAAGCAGCAGCAAAGAAAATGAAAATGAGGGAGGAAGTTGAACAAGGGCTTTAAAAAGAGGATTTGCTATAGAGAGTTTAGAGCAGGATGATTTTGATTATGTTACTGTACTAGATAAAATGAAGCTGGGGGTATTCATAATTATAAACGTCGCTAATCCGTGAAAAACAATTTAAAGATAAGGTGATAGAATATTATTAGCAACTCCAGGCAAAGCTTTCCTATTTGTGGTCATTATTAGTCGCCTTTTTTGGATCTAATTAAAAAAAAAAACGGCAAGATATAGCTCTGTTTTAGCACACAGCAGGAAAGGAAAAACTGAGATTTTATTTTGCTCTCAAGGGCTAAACTCCTTTCTAACTGGGTGATTATTTTTTTTGCAAAAAAAAGAAGGCTTCGAAATTGGGCTACAAATGTGCTAGTAGCACTGGGAAACTTTTAAAAGGTACTAGAAAAGAATAAGTAGTGCCATCATAAGCCATGCCACACTCTGCAGTATTGTGAGGAGGTAATCAGGTGCTCCGTTTCCATTTTCTCTTTTAAGGATAAACAGGGGACACTCAAAGATATGAGAACCAAGAAGAGTTATACCAGTCAAAGAAATATTCAGAATTAATTTGTGTAAATCCTTGCCACAAAACACCACTTATTAAAGAGGTTGGTATGGTGCAGGAGAGACCGTGAAGTTCTTAGTCCTTGCCATTGAGTTGTACCAGCCCTATGACATGGGGCTGCCTCTTCTCTAATAGGTTTAAGAATTGCATTTTCTGTTTGGTATTTTTCTGGAAGAACCTGTTACCATTTCTTTTTTGTTTTATTCCAAGCACTTGGTACTGTTTGCTTACAATTTTGGCTTACAATTTGTTAGTCTCCTTCGTGATGAGAGTTCCCATATCCAGTTACCTGATTTTAATAGAAAATCCATCCAACAGATCAAATATGTAGATCTTTTCATCTGCTCTTCATTCACAGGTACAGATCCAACTGATAGCGAGGCTGAGCTAGCAAAGCTTCATTGTTTGTTTGGAAAAACCATGTCTCTACTGTTCTAGTCTGCTGGGGCCCTTCCCTTCCAAGCTGAGCTCTGTGAGAGCCTGGGCACACAGATGAGAGCTCCCACTGCAGGGCAGAGGTTTGAAATCAGCCACCTCTTCTAAAAAAGTACTGGTGTCCCCTGAAGATAATTTGGACAGTGCTGGCAGACGTGGAGCAATCCCAGGATCAGTCCACCTCACTGGTCACAGGAATAAATGTACTCCAGTACCTACTGTTCACCTCTCATTAGCAAGGCATAGAGTGAAGGAGCTGCTTTGCATAGAGCCCTATCCAACAGTGTCATCAGTCAGTATGTCTGTGATCCCCCATACAGAGGGAACCGTGAGTACTTTGTTGACACCACAGGAAGGCTAAACTTCTTGATTTTAAGTGTATCAAACATTGCTTTGGGCAGGTTGTGGGGCCAGATGCTGATCTCCATTATACCAGTGGAACACTGATTACGGTTGAGTTACTCCAGCTAGAACGGCAGAACAGACCAGTAACTGGCGACGTTTTGGCCATGTTTCCAGGCACATCTACTGGAAAACGTAAACAAACCCACAACTAATAGGTCCTTTGCCTTGCATGCAAAGTTATCAGAAAAATCCTGGGCATACAGAAGACAAGGGCAAGGGACCTTAAGGAGGTTCCTTAACGATGCTGGTACCTCCTATATATGTTTTGCTTGTGCCTTCAGAAGGCAGACCTTCCTTGGAGAAAAGAAAAAATGCATCATGGAATCCAGCTGGTTTTAATGCACTTGAAATCTTTTAGTTGGATTTTTTTGAAGACTAAAGCAATGGAAAAAAACAGGTATGGTGCTGTACACAGAAAATGGGGAAGACAGCGTGAAAGTGCTGCTAGGAAAGTGTTGTTCTCTGTAGAATTGTGGTGAAAGAAAATATAGGCAGGAGGAATCTTCAATTAAGATAGTATAAGGAAGCAAATATTTGAGGAACCAGTAAATCAACTAGATAAGGGTAGAATAAATGTAATTCAAAGACCAATTTCTTGTTGTAGTATGTTACAAACATCAGAGCGCATTTGATTATGGACTATAGAGTACAAAGTTGGAAAAGAGGCAGTAGCTCTCCTTTAAAGCTCACTGAAAGATAAATAAATCACAAAGGTTATTGTATCATACTGTCAGTGAGGTTTTTAATAAGTAGGTACAATTATTTTAAGCATGAAGAAAATATAAGAAATATCTGCCCCCAAGGGCTGTTATTTTCTCAACAAATGTGCTGGCAGAGAAAGTCAAGCAGAGATATAAATATAATAGGATGGGAAACTATGTGCTGGGGAAAAGGAGTTTGTGATGTTGTTAAAAGTGCCCAGTAAGTACAGAGAAGGAGATCCCAGTGGAAGACTTTCATAGAGGGGAAAAAAACCCAACTTTTACATATGGCAATGAAAATGGGAGATAAGGCATAAAGCTGGGCATCAGTAAACTCATACAAAAGATCAGACTTACACAGCATTAGAAATATGCTTAGGACAATCTCTGCAGTTGATTGATGCTGGGATGGGAGGTGTTAAGTCCCACTTGGATTATGTGAGGACCAGTTTAGAAAGGCTTTGCTCTTACCAGTGATCATTTAATGCTCATCATGCCATCAAAACCAGTGCTGTACCTGGGGTGAATAAAGGCTCCATCAGTTCAATTTCAGGCCAAGTGTGATGATTCCAAAGAAGTTTTTCCCAAGTAATGACTCCCTGAATAAGGACTGGAGGATTAAAAGCATTAGAGAATATCCCTATCAGCAGTATGAGTACTGACAGAGGGGTTTTTAGTAGATTACCAAAGGAAGAATAACATTTATTTCTCTGTTAGGGAAAGTAAACATAAAGCAATGGAGAAATGTCTAAAGTAAAGAGAGAAAAATGTGGCAGATCAAGCTTTCACACTGAGATTAAAATGGTACTTGCTGGCTGGGGTTAAGCCACGACAGTAAATGGGAGGATAAAATAAATGTACAACTTGAATTTTAAAGTAGTCCTAGTGACTTAGGAACATGCCAACTAAGCACAGTCTAATGCCATACTGTAGAGGGCAGTCCATGTATCTTATCCACAGGGTGCACAGCAATTTCCAGTCTCACACCAAGCTTGCACCTGGCCTACCAGTGAGAACCCTAAATTCTCTTGGTTATTACTGTTCTCCATTTCTGTAGCTATTTCAGTTAGTTTTGAATTTGCGATTTTTTAAACCTGAGCACTGCATCTAGAGGGAGGAAATTTGTGGGGGCTTTTTTTTTTTTTTAAAGTTCTTGAGAGAGTGGTGCTAATACTGTAGCAGCCCTGCGACGTCAGGTGTGGGTACTGGGGTGTACCACCACTGCCCACACATGGACCAAACATTGCTGTTACTCTTTGTTTCAGGGCTAGTTTGTGGAGCCTGGCAGTGGCAGGCATTTAAGCATATGACTTGAACATAGTTTGAGGAAAAAATCTCCTGTGCCTATCCCTTAGAAAAGAAAACCATCACAGTTACTGTAGTAACCGTGATCTCATCTGGCAGCAGACAGTGACTTCTGACTAATCAGTACTGCAGTTGTGAAGTGTTGCACATGTATGACTGTAGCAAACAGGCCTTGGATAACATTTTCAGAGTCATCTAGGCTACCCCCTTTGCCCCAGGGTATTACTAGCTTTACCTTCAGCAGGCAGGTGTTTGTCTAACTCAGTTTTTAAAGTCTCCGTGATGGGGAAGGGAATGTTTTTCCTTGTCACAGCTGTTGCCTGTTTCACAGCCTGCAGCATGAAACGGATGGCATTTCCATACAAATTTTATATTCACTGGTGTAATTGTAGCTCATGTCTCTGGTTGTTTAATAGATTGCAGTAATGACCAACCATTTGGGTAGTGATCTTTGTCATCTTCCTTTTAATGTTGTGGGAGTTAGAATATAATCGTGTAATGCTTAGAAAGTGGTGAAGAGCAGAGCTGTCCTCTGGCTTTCCATGGCTGGAGAGCACCTGGGCAGACTCAAAATAAGCCTTTTTTCTATCTAGTCTATTGGGCTGTATTCCTTATTTATAGAATTGACTCTCTCCCAGGCTTGAAGTAGTATCAAATCGTTCTTGTTTGTGACTCAGTTCCTTCATTTGGGCTTTTAAATTTGCTGTCATCACAAAATGATAAATCTAGGATAACAGCAGGTTGTGAGAGTATCTAGGTCTTGAGGAAGAAAGAAATGGCCACCTAAGTAACTGCTGACCAGAAGGTGTAACATGTTTATCAGATGCAACAAGTCAGAGGCCATAGTGTCTCAAAAAGAAAAGAGGACAGTTGTTTTAACCAAACTGATACCCTCAGCAGGAGCGACCCACTCATTTGTTCAAACAGTTTAGATTCCCATTACTGGCATGCTTTTTTTTCAACTAAGGCACTCCCAATTTTCAGCCATAATAGTAAGCAAACTAGTAACAGCAGAAGAAATACCATTTCAATGAAAGCCCTCCAGTCCTGTGATAATATTTTTTTCTGTTTTATTTATCAGTTTGAGCTTGTGCATCCTCCTTTCAAACCCCACTCCTGACAGAACCTCGATCCATTGCCCCAAGGAGCAGGTTGGACACAGATGCCGCCCTATCACACCCTGCAGCAAGACAGAGACTAGGAGATTATTTAGCTGCCTTGCAGTGTTTTTCTATCTCATACTTGGCTCCATTTGCCACCCCTCTGTGCGTAGAGCAGTTACAAATGATTTTGCAGACTTTCAGCTTCTAATATATTAACAAAATTATGGAGGTTTTAAAATTTCTTTAGCTCTTAAAGTTCTTTTTTGGTTTTGCCGATTTAAACTTTGTTTTCTTCCCAGGTGTTGTGGTTTAACCCCAGCTGGCAACTAAGCACCACCCAGCTGCTCGTTCACTGCCCGGGTGGGATGAGGGAGAGAATCGGAAGAGTAAAAGTGAGAAAACTCGTGGGTTGAGATAAAGACAGTTTAATAGGTAAAGCAAAAGCTACTCATGCAAGAAAAGCAAAACAAGTAATTGATGCACTACTTCCCATCAGCAGGCAGGTGTTCAGCCATCTCCAGGAAAACCAGGCTCCATCACATGTAATGGTTACTTGGGAAGACAAACGCCATAACTCTGAACATTCTCCCCTTTCTCCTTCTTCCCCCAGCTTTATATGCTGAGCATGACATCATATGGTGTGGGATATCCCTTGGGTCAGTTGGGGTCAGCTGTACCAGCCATGTCCCCTCCCAACTCCTTGGGCACCCTCAGCCCACTTGCTGGTGGGGTGGGGTGAGAAGCAGAAAAGGCCTCGACCCTGTGTAAGCACTGCTCAGCAGTAACTAAAACATCCCTGTGTTATCAACACTGTTTTGAGCACAAATCCAAAACATAGCCCCATACTAGCCTCCAGGAAGAAAAGTAACTCTACCCCAGCCAAAACCAGAACACCAGGTAAGCTCTGTTGTGTTTGTTTTGCCTGGGTTTTGCTTTCGTTTCCTGAAGGACGGGTAAAAAGTTCAAAGTGATGCATGAACTTTGCCATTTGGCCATTAGGCTCATCTCTCCCCTGCCTCCTGTTCCTCTCCCTCCACTCTGCTCTCGTTGCTGGATACCAATGAGATAGGCTTCAAGGCTTGGCATAATTTCTTGTGCAGCCTCCATGCTGAGTTTAAGGATTTTAATGGCTGCATGGATGTCACTAAGAGCTCCCTTCCTAGTCCCCAGAAACTCTGCTTCTTCTCCCATCCTGCCTATTTCTCTAGTCCTTTTTGAAATTTTTTTGTCAGAAGCTAAGCTAATTCCTTCTTGAAGATAAGGAAATTTAATGATCGCTCAGTGAGGGTAACTGGATTTCTTCATGGACCCATTTCCATCCACCAAGCTGGATGGCACTGGAGACCTGGGGCTTGCAGACAGTGCTTGGAAGAGCCCAAAGAGGCTGGAGGCACTGTCAGAAAGCATTGAAATGAGATTCACTCATGAAAAGGCAGACAGGGAAAACAGTTGAAGCCACTGTCCTTTATGGGAGGGAGATCCCTAGACCTCTGCAGTGGAGGGGAAGGGACAGGTGTGGGGAGGGAGGCAGGAGGTAAGGCCCAGGTCATGCACGACAGTCAAATCAGCAGCCTGGCCAAGGAATTCCAGAACCAGGAAAAGTGAGTGCAAAGCCCTTCAGCCCCACACCGAGGCACTGACCCACCAGCCAAGCCAGCGGAGTAGCCCTGTTATGCCTTTGCGCAGCTGGGAAGGATAGTCCTCTTCCCAAGTGAAGGGGTGGCCAGGGAAACACAAGGCTTGACCTGCTGAAGCCTCCCACCCACATTGTCGTGGGCCTTTTGCAAGGAAAGATCCCCACCTGCAGATCAGACTCCCTCAGTTGTTTGGTTGAGTGACGGGATCACCAGGCTTAATTTAATTTTTGACCGGTCAAGATTTGAGTGATTTGATTGGTGCAATTCTACAGGGACAAAAAAAAAAGGCCATTATTCCCACTTCCCACTGTATTTGACTGATAAAACAATGGATAAGTTATCATTGAGGTAAAGGCATCAGCTGACCAGAGTTTTTGGCTGGAGTATTGTGTTTAAATGATAATAGGGCTACGTGAACACACAGCACCTTTTTGTGCTCCTACTTAATGAAGTGTTACATAAAAACTAAATTGTGCCCAGATAGTTTTAGTCGGGAGTATTTGGGTAATACACAGAGCAACAGCTTATTAAAATGGAAGAAGCAAACAAAAATAATAATGATGAAAGGGATCCTTGATTCAAAACGATATTGCTTGCCTTACAGCACTGACATTTGTGTCAATACCGTATTAGTATTAGTCGTAATCAAATTTCTCTTTGTCTGCTGCAATGTAACTAACTCCTCGGGTATAAAACTCCATTAATCATGGAGGTGTGCTCTCTGTGTCTGTGTTGGTGGGAAGATAAATTAGGTGGCGCTTTGCAGATCTGCTGAAAGAGGAGGGCATGCATTGAGTGCAGATGGAGAAGGATAAGCAAAATCTACTCCTAGATCTTTTTCCTTGACATTTTATCTGTACCAAGCCAAAGAATGGTTCAGAGACTGTAATTTTATTAACTATCCTGCATCATTTTGTATCACAGTTTTCATTTAGTGCAAACAAAAGTGTATTTCTATGCTTAAGGCAACAGGTTGCGAGGGGCGAGTTCCTGTAACTGCAGATTGTACAGACATTTTCACCACCTTAAAATGGGAGTATGCTGGTAAATTTCGTAGTTGTCTTGGTCCTGATAGAAACTGCAATGCTGTCGGCAGGCTCTGGAGACCTAAGTCTGTCATGGCTCCACCACAGACCTCTTGCATGGTGTTGGGTCAGTCACTTCGTTTTGCTCTACCTCATTTCCCCTGTCTGAAATGCAGGTAACAGTACTCCCTGTGTCCAGAAGGCACAGCCTTAATAATGCCATGTTAATGTTCATGAGATAGATCCAAAGAAAGAACTTGTGGGTGTGTTTTTTTAAATATTCAGGTTTCTGAAGCCGTGTGAGATGAGGATGCGCTGCACACAGCGGATCCCAGCTGGCCGGACGGGGGGGGGCATTGAGGCTCCTCACCCTGTCCCTGGCTTTCTCTTCACGGCTCTGTGTACACCCTTGGAAATACCACTTGCTGTGCGTACAGTCAGGAGGCTGCTCTGTAAATAAACATGCAGTTTTGCTGCAGCCTGGATTATATGCATGGGGAAACTTCACTCCAGGGACCTTTCTTTCCAGTAATCCTCCTGTTGTTTTCTAGAGCCTGTTCTTCTTATCCCAGTGACTCACTTCCAGGTAGTTTGCCTGTGCTTCAGCCCCAGACGTTGTGTGGGTTATCTGAAGGGGCTGTATGTTTGAGGAGGTGATTTCAGGTACTAGAACATTTAAATGGATGGGGTTTACCTGAGAGATTGCTTTTATTTAAAACTGATCATACCTTCAGTATCTTGAGTTGCAAAGTGATGACAGTGCTTCCTACCTTCTGACATAGAGCTCTTGGTAATAAAAATGCCAAGTGGTGTTACTCTGTGTAGTGTGACAGGGCTCTGCTCTGTAAGTCAGTTTAGAAATCTTTGGTTGTCCATAGCAACCTGAAGGCACTGAAATATCAGCTTGCACATACATGGGGGTTTGAAATGCTGCTGCTACTGGAGGCTGTTAGGAAAAGGCTCTCTGCTTTGTCCCTCTGTTGACATTCTCCTCATCGCTCCTCCCACCCCATAGAGATTGCTGCTCTTGTCAGCACAGCGGTTTTTACCAAACTGCTAGTCATCCTCCCTAGGAGGTGTGCATTGTGTATGGTAAGAGTGAAACTGGTATCAAAGTGATGTGTGCAGGGAAGTCCCAACCAGAGTTAGCCCCTATCCCGCAAAGATGTCAGTGCTGTGATATCCACCCCTATACAGCATGTGACAGAGCTAGAGCCATCACAGAAGACTGCTGAGTTCATTGGTGGTGGATGCATTGTAAAAGGCAGGCTTTCTTTTAGCTGAAAGTAGGAGAGAAAGAGAGAGGTACCAGAGCCACTTTGTCTCACACTCTCAGGCCTCTCAGGCCACAGCCTGGGCAAAACCTCTCTTCCCTGTGCCACAGCTAACAAGTGGGAGGCAGGGCAGCATCGCAGACTGTAGCCAGGTCATTGGCCCACAGCAGTGGCTGTGTGATGTGACTCAACATCGCAGCGTTCCCCCTCTGCTGTGAATGTCTCAGATTAACACATTGGGTCACCCTACACCTGTTACTGACCTTGTCAAAGGTTGCACCTCTCATGTACTTTGGAATACCCACATGCTAGCCAGCTAGTGCACCCTCTGTCCTGGAGCAGGGTGTTCTGACAGCCCTGAAAGGGTCACTGCCATGGATGCTTCATCACCCCCTGTCACCGCCTTGCTTCTTAATACACTGCTCTGCTGGGAGCCAGAGCCTGGACCAACTGCTCAGCTTCACCAAGCCACTTTTGCAGTATTAGAGTATGAAGACATTTTCAGCAGCTTCTGTGCTTTTGGCAGCATCCAGTCCGTGCTGTAATTAGGCTTGGGTGTCCTCCAAAATGGTAGAAACTTCAAAAGCCCCAAGCCTAACCTTGGGGGAATGTAGGTGGGGCTGTGATCTCCAGGCAATGTCATCCTGGGAGTCTTTCAGCTCCAGTGACCAGTTTACATATTCAAGGCCTGACACAGCAAAAAAGAGACTTACGGTCTGATGGCTTCAGTCTTTTAATCCCTATTTCTACCAGCAATCCTCTTCCTGTGGGTAGGCCCTACTAATGCAAGTAGAGCTCTTGGCTTCAGTGGAGTGTCTTTGACCTGCCTGCCTTTAATGTAAACTAAAATTACTTTTGGCATCTGTGGAATCCTAAAAAACTAAAATAGCGGAGCGTGATCCAGGGCAACAGGCTTTATAGACCCAGGAGGTCACACTGGAGTTTACATTTGCTGCTGGCAATTCCAGGGGGTCACTAGCACAGGCACAGCAGATGGATTTCCTTTCTGGCTGCAGAATAAACACCGCATGGGGGGTAAATATTAAAGGGATTACTGTAACAGGAGTGGAAATGGAGGAGGGCTCCTTTGTCAAGCGCAGAGTCAAAGGATGTCTGTTTACCTGATGTCCCCACGTAGCAGACGCTGCTTATTGGAGTGTTTCGGAAGTCAAGAGATAAAGCCTTAAATAGGGACAGCCAATGCGCAAAGAAAACTGCTCTTCTGGCTTTTTAAGTTTCGTGTAATTGTGACCATTTCTAATTTTCATACCGTGATGGTTTAACAGTTCTGTGCCCGTGATTGCGCAGCCCAATTCACGTGGGAAATGCTTCTTGGAGCCTAATAAGCACTAAGGTGCACATCCTCCGTGCTGCCATGGCAACGGTGGGAAGCAGGAGAGCTGGGAGCTCTGTCTGCCAGGAGCTGCTGCACCTTGGCAAGAGAACTGCCCTTTGGATGCCCAAATTGGTTTAATTACCGGCTGTGGAAACTATCTGATGTCTAAGTGACCGATTCTTCAAATGAGTGATACTTCCCTGAGCAGAATTAACCCTCTGGGTGCTGGCTTCAGCTGTGTGCAGGGCCACCTAGCACAGCTGCGTGCAGCAGGGTGGAGGCAGTCCCAAGGGGACTGCAGTGTAGTGTACAGTCTGGCAGCATTCATGAAAAATTGTCAGTCGTGATAAGGAAGCCCAGGGAAGCTTCACTGATGGTGTTCTGGCATTCCATGTCAGACTGTGTTTTGGGTTTTTGTTTTTACCCTGCTTTCCCAGTCATTGCTGATGCCCGTCCCTTTCACTGCTGGCAGGGAGCATGCAGGGCAGTCTTCACAGCCTGCTGACCTTCTCCAGGCAGGGCTGAGCTGCCCCGGCCCTGTGGCAAGAGAGTTGAAAACAATAAATTTTGTCCCACGGAGAACCCTGATACTTTGACACTTCTTTTGCCCCAGGGGAGGGACAAAGAGTCATTTTCCTTGCTGAAAAAGATCATGACTCTGAAATGCTGAAGCTGTGTTTGCCAGGTCAGCCTGGCAGAGAAGTCCCCTACCTGAGCAGTGGCAGTGCTCATGGGAGCCATGGCTTGGATGCCCCCATCTTCTTGATTCTCCTCCGTGGGCCATATTTCCAGCAGCGCAGTGTCTCCAGTGCTGCATCCTGGCCAGGGAAACCACACAAGACCTCTGCTGCTGCTGAGAGGGTACATTGGGATGGAAAATTAAATAGGGGAACATGGTCTGTGTAGGAGAATGGGGGCATGAAATAATTTAACTGTAGTTCCTATGAAGTACTCTGGCAACTTGGGTAGATACGTATTAACGCCAAGCTGAACCAGAACCAACTAGGTTTTTTATTCCATTTGACAAACTGAAGCAGTTTGATTAAATTCCCAAGAACCTGGAACTGTTTTGCCATAGCTTTATTCATGTTTTGGTAAAAATGAGTATTTCACAATCTTAGGTCTTGATATTAAAGAAAGGAAGTGTTTCGCACTATCCACCTCTGCTGATTTCAGTTGCTTGACACATCTTTAGCAATGGGGTTCCTGCCATTTTTATACCTCTTGCTGCTGGGATGTGGGGAATGACGGGTGATAGAAAGCCTGGGGCTATTTATAAAGCCCTTAACCTGGTCTGCAATTTGCACACCAGACACCTCCATGCCATATCAACCCCATGAAATCAGAGGGTGGCTATCAAAACAATGCTCTTATATCATTCTTACACTCACTTCTCTGCTGAGATGTTGGGTAACCTGTACCTGATGAGCTCTCCCAGGAAAAAAGCCTGCGTGACCATCATGCCAGCATGGAGTGGCTTGCGTGACATTTGCTGCACGTGAGCTCTCTGCACCCTCCCCTGGTGCATCATTTGGCTGAAAACAGACAACACTTATTGCTAATTACATGTTGCTCTGCTACCTGCTAATTTAGGAGAGCTGCAAAGTTGAGATGTGTGTTATCTGAGGTGCTGACCACCAAATTCAGTGAATGTGGAGGTGGAGGATAAAAATTTTAATAGAGAGAGAACCTGAAATGGCTAATATAACAGTGGGATTTTTCTTTTTTTATCTTCTTCAGGATTTACTGATATTCCTGTTCAGAAATATAGCAATATTGATTGGGATAAATGTATGTAAATGTCATGGTTCCTAACTCTAGGGAAGTGAACACACTGTAGTAGGCAAAGCCATTTCTTCTTATCTGGCTGGAAAAAAAACCCAGTTGTGTTGGCACAGACGCATTTTGGAAAAATAAACAGCAGGGAGAGAGACAACGCTGTGGTTCTGTAGGCTTGCAGAAAGGCCGTCAGTGGAGGGAGCTCCCTTGCTCTGCAGGCTTCAGAGAGGCTGGGGAGGTGGGGGAACTGCTGGAGTGGCTCCCAGTGCTGGGAATTCAGTGGGGTTTCCTGGGGCTGTGCTGAGAGGGTTTCTGTCAGGCTAAACAAAACCCTTGATCTCAGCAATGTGTCCTTGGTATTGCTCGATGGTCCCTGTGCACTGCAGATGGGCAGGGACCATCTGATGCACATCTCTCTTTTATGCTGGACTAGCCATGATTTCGCCTTGGTAGCTAGGCTGACAAATGTCACAAGGAGTTTTTCTTAAAATAGCATGTGTGTGTTGCAGAGTTTCATTATAGTTCCAATATAGGGCTGGCTTTCAAAACCATCAAGCTTCTGAAATTAACATCTGGTTAAAGCCTCGCTTATATGAATGTTTTAAGAACTCTTGTTTTATCACAAGATAAAAATGAGCTTGAATATGTAAAACCTGAACCCCAAAATACTCACAACGTGTGTCATTATGTAGCTTCTTTTATGCGGCATCTGACGACAATCAGGGCCTAACTTATTTAGGAGATTATTGAACCATGTTATTGAGGTGTTTATGTCTCTCAATTCTGCATCACAGCAGCTGAAGCTCAGTCAGAAGGGACTGAAGGCTACATGACTATACAGACAACAAGAAGATGATGTGCCTCCTAATGATTCAACGGGAAGTAAACAAACTGGACAAAATGGAAGACTTTCCGTGGACAGACATATGTCCCAGTAAGTACTTTCTCAGTTGCACTCTCCGTGTGTGAGCCCATGTGAGAAGGAGAGGCAGATTGACTTTACCCAGACCTGTAAAATGTGTTGAGGATATCACAGGGGAATACTTTGCATCAGGGAATGAAGTACTACTCCTACTTATGTCAGTGGTGAGATCATTTTGATAGTTTGCCGTTTGCTTCCTTTGGAAAGAAATAGCAGACTTTGCAATACAACTGGGGAAATACAGATTTTACTCTCAAATCTAGCAAGTCCCAAACTGAGAAGGTACCCACTTTCCTTAATAATGCCTCATCTGTTAACCAAATATAATATCCATTAATTTACAATCATTTCAAGAGGTTAAGTTAATATACCATGGATAACATGCCTGGATTCTATCCAATGGAAGATGCTACACAGGTATAAAATGTTATTTGTTTCATCAGTATTGCAAGGTAAGTGGGTTGTTCTTCTACGATTTTGTTTTAGTTTAACCACCTTCTGGAGTCTTTTACGAGTTGCCTTCAGGTGGTTGCCACTTTAGGAACATCCCTTTTTTCATGTTGTCATTGCCATTACTTGCTCCATAGTTAGTCTAATCGTTCCAGAGATGTGAGAGAAAAACAGGATCAAGTTTCAAATTTGAAGTAGGGTCATTCAGATGTTTCTTGCTATCGTATTCAGCCTATGGGTATTCTTCTGTAATGGTTGGGTGGAATTTTTAAGGATCGGCTCCTCCTGGGGTTCAAGGTGCCAGACAGAACCCTTGGACTGTATCAGGTGGAGGTCAATGTCCACATACAGTGAAGATGACTTACATAAAACAGTTGGACTGATGCTCTTCTATTTCTTTATAAATTATAAAGCTTGAAATATCTGTAATACAAAAATAATTTTCTTGTATGCTAAGATTTCAGTATTGTCTAGCTTGACTGGAGAACTTAATAAAACTACTGACTGCATCAATAGATAATACAACTGCAAACTGAACAACCTGGAGGAATTTTTTGTCCTCCAGCTATATAAGACTTTTTAAATTTATGTTTGCTTGTTAAGCTTAATTCCAATAATTAATTACCCTTTTGCAGAAAATATATTTTATTAAGTACTATCTAATACTACCCTGCAGCAAAGATGAGACTCTTAGAAATGCTTTAAATATAACCTCAACAGGAAGAAGTATACTTGGCAGCACCAGTGTCTTCACGGTTAAAACCACAGAAAAAAATTAGTCCATGCAAGAATCGAATTTTTAGCTCTCCTTTACATATATCCGAAAGTAACAAGAAGGGAATGGAGTGACTTGCTACACATCATGAAGACAGTGTCTGATATTTTACTATTATTAAAGCCTTTATTGGTCAAGGAGACCCAGCAGAACAGAAACAATAGTTATTTCATGGTAGTACAAGTTTTATAATAGCAGAAATGCACCCAGTTGGCAAACCCCTTTAAATAAAAGCAGTGAAGGCATCTGGTGACTTGGGATAATCATATCCCCAGCAGTGCTGCTAAGGAATCACTCTCCTCTTTCCTAAAGTGAAGCTGCATTCACTGAGACATCTGATAAGTCTTTTTTTTTTTTTTTAAGCGTGGGTAAAATCCCCTTTGACTAGCCTACTCCACAGGCACTGCCTTCTTGGAGGAGCTCCCAGGGACTGCAGTGAGAACTAAATCAGGCCTCTAAAGGTTAACCTGCTGGTAGGTGTAAGATGCCAGGAGGGGATGATCATGGCTGGTTTGCGGCTGATGATGTGAGGCTTGTAACCTGATATCCTGTTGCACAGCTTTCATGCCTGGAGTTTCTGTGGGATCATAAGGAGCAGGACGGCTCCATCCCTGATTGTGCAATGCCAGAGGAGCTTGGCCTTGTTGCCCTCCTGAGTGCATGCCTTTGAGTCTGAATTCTAAGTACGACACCTATTTCCCAGTAACTTGCAGGTCCTATTCTGAGCTGCCCTGCCTGGATTATTCAGGAATATCCAGAAACCTGTGTTCCTGAACGACATGTCAGTCATCAGCAAGTCCAAGAGCTGGGAAGCCCTAGGAAGCTTTCACTGTTCTCCGTTTATTTTTCCATTACCTCCTACACCCTAACACAACACTAGGCAACAACGTAGACTGCAGTAAAATGGTTCCTACAAACATGATATCACTATGAGTTAGGCTTTTTTTTTCTGTTTTAAAATATCCCAAACTACAAATTGGTTTGTTGCACGTAGCATCTTCCCAGAGGTGCTCATCAGAAAGGACCGCTTAGAGTACCCATTTGATTTCACGTACATCGGTGGCTTTCGGAAGGAACAGTTTCCTTTGTTATCCCATCTGGGCAGGAATGTCGATTTTGGTCAATATGGTCAGAAAATGGAAGTAGAAATGCAAAAGCTGTGGTACAAAACCTCTTCATGTTGCCAGTGGCACTTGAAATGTGCCACAGTGCCAGGCCTGATGTTCTGAAAGAACGCTTTTTATCTGCTGACCCTTTTTGGCCCAGGTGGATGGTTCTTAGGTCTTTTCCTGATGTTGTAAATAGGAGTGATAACGTGCAGTCTATGGAAATATGCAGCAACTGTTAGGTACTCATTAGTCACTGACACAAAGCTTTGCACATCAGAATATATCTACAGGTGCCACAAGGAGAAGGCAAAAAAGAAAAATGTGTCGTACTCAAGGTAAACAGCTTGATTCCCAATCAGTCTGCAGGAGGCTGAATTAGTAATTTATGAAGCACTTTGCCACGACGAGAGTTGTTCACTCCGCTTAGGATTTGTTTTTTGCTGTTAACACAGAGCTAAACAACTGAGACTGTGTCTACATGCTCTTCTGCAGATACCAGCTTGCTCCGTGCCCTGCGCCTGCCAGCTGTAAGCCACATCACCGACAGTGCAGCTGCGTTGTTTGCACAGCATGGAGGGTTGGGCTAATATTCCCACAGTTACTCATCCCAGCACCACACCCCTCTTTTTCCACCATGTGTTGCAGCCACTTCTGACTTGTTAGCGAAGCTGTCTGCCTAATAGGAATGCAGCGGTCACACATAGAGCAGTGCTGGGAGGTCTGGGAGGAGGGGTGGTGACCACCTGGGGCAGGGCGGGGGTCATCACATCTTCATCCAGCTCTGTGGCAGTGCGAACAAAACGTGGTTCCTCTGCCTAGGGAACAGACCTGCAGGAAGATCAGGTTTTTTCCATCTTTAACAAACCCTATTGCTTATTAAGATTTGAGAAAGTTAGACATCCATGTTGTTAAGACCACCAACAAACTTTCAGGAAAAAGCAGACACTGCTACAGGGGGAAAAAAAAAAAAAGAACATAAGAAAAGAAACCCAAATCCTCATTACAAAAAATAAATCCAAACCAAATTAAATCTTCAAAGCCGCCTTCCTGGACATAAATCCCCTATTTTTCTTTTGAAGGTCAGCATTAGGTGATGCAAGACCAGCACTGAACTTCCAGCCCATTAGCTTCTGTGGAGCCAGCCAGCAGACAGGGTGATGTGATCTGTCTGCATAACTCCTCCAGGCACTGGAGAAGAGGTGAGAAGCAAAACCCTTCCTGGGGTGAAAAGAGTTAAGAGATCCTCCTCATCTCTAAGGGCATGTGTTGCTGCCATGGGGGTGTCATGGGACAAACTTGTGGGCTAGCCTGCAGGAATCACCCCTGGCAGAATCAGGACTGGCAAAAGAAGGCATGTGCAAGGCCTTTTGATATGTTGCCTCCCTTGGCTACAATCGATAGGAAAGGGCTCGCCTTACTGGTATTTTAAGGGTTTCTGAGCCACTTCAGACAACTCCCTAGAGCTGACCACCCTGCACTGAGCCACTTGTGTGTGTGTGAAACAAGTGACTCAGCTCATTCGGGGGAAAGGCAGAGGTCTGTGCCATACTGAACTGCCTTCTTCCTCTGACTTGAAGCATTTGCCTCTTTCATCAGCCAACCAACCATGGCAGCGGGGCTAGTTTAAGGGATCACTCCATGTTTTTCTTGGTGTAAAGCTGGTGTCTGTTTTCCCTATGTAAAAAGGAGTTACTGTACTGGTTTAGATGACTGTGACTGGTGTCCCCGTGAACAGCGTGGGGGTTATTCTGGCATAGCTACAGTGGGAAAGTGCTAATCCCCCCATCCGCACTTGTTAAACCTTTTAAGTAAAGACCAGTCTGGTGACGGAGCAAGGCTGTGAGGTCTGGTTTTTGCTATAGCACTCACTGGAGACCTAAGAAACAGCAATTATGACTGTTAGTGGGATCTAAGCTCACAAATCTTTGAGACTTGTTGTACGTAGTCCTTCAGATCTCTAACTGAAAAGCTGAGGAGGCACTAGCTCCTATGCCTTCCATCTGTACGGGGCAAATTTAGACTCAAATTCCTCTGGTCCAAGCCCAGATTCACAGCTGAGCAGGAACGTTGCCCTAGAATTGCCCCACATCCGAGTCTTCGTGTAAGTCATCCTACTGATGTGTGCAGGATTAATGGAAAAAGGGAAGTAAAGAAGTTCCATAAATGCCTCCCAGGACTGAGTCCCCATATGAAAATATCTGCTACACTGTGTGGAGCCCAGGAAGAAAAGGCTACCTTAGCGCTGCAGAACATGCACGTGGCTCCTTTGGAAAGAATGCTGCAAATTCAGAATATTTACTTTGCAATGCATGGGGTTTTTTTCTGTGGTACATTACAGTGCCCTGGTACTCAGTCTTGCAGTTGGCTTTCTTAGCTAACAGCTAGGTAGGCAGACAAAGCTGCCTGAAATCCCAGCGTCAGACACCTGGCAGTCCTTCCTGCTTCAGGCATTGTGCAGGTACACTGCCCTGAGGCACGCGGGGCAGCACGAAGCTCAGATCCATGCTGCTGAGCCGGGAGGACTCAATGCATGAAACTACCGCTGACCCCAACAGAATGGGGATTCCCCACTGCATCTGTCCCACTGACTTCCGGCTGAAATTCCTCTCAAGCCTTTGTGGCTTCCGCTGGAGCCATCCCTATTTCCTTAGAAAACTCCTGACCCCGATGGCTGAATACGGGGTGCTCAAGAGATGCTGAAGGCACCGTACCACTGTTTTCTGGCGTCTCCAGAATGCCAGACTGGGAGCCAGCTTATTAAATGGGCACTGAAGTGTCATCAACGTTAAAAAAACAGCTGACCGAACCTGCAGCTTAATTTAGGAGCTTGTCAGACATACAGTAATGGCCTGGTAGGGCTTGGTTAAAGGTGGTGTTTGCAGGCTTCTGTATATTTTTAATCTCTGTGTGCAATAAAATATTAAACATCAGCTCTTGCTCTTGCTGGCAGATTTCTTGCAGGAAGATCTACTCTGGGACTCCAGTAGCGCTGAATACAGAGCAACTGACAGAAAAAGGGGAGTTTCGACCAATGTCTCTGCTGGCATAACTCCATTACAGCCAGAGGGTGAAATCCCAGCCCTGCTGAGATGCATGGGATTTTTGCCAGATTTGCAACTGCTGAGAACTCTTTTAACAACTCAACCCTGATCTTGCTTTGGACTGAAACCTCCCCATGAGTCTTAGCCTACAACCACTTATATCTTGCACGCAGAAGAAAATAGTCTGCAGCAAGCAAATGAGCTTGGAAACAGATTTAACTTCATCAGTGGAACCCCTGCTGTAGACATTCATTGCGGGCTAAATTTGGCTTGTGTGGTAAGACACTGACTGAGTGGCACACATTCAACTCTCCCAGTGATGGAAAGGCTCCTGCTTTGGTTGCGGTCACAGTTTATTCGACACATTCCCTGTTGCTCCTGTGAACTGCAGGAGCAAAGTTTTGGTGCTGTCTCTCAGTGTGACCCACTCATGCTGTCAGTGCTCCTTAATGTATTTTAAGACCAGGTTATTGCAGGAACCCTAGATACTGACAATGCATCTCTCTCTTCTCTCTTGCCATTGCATATTGCTCTTGTGGCTTCCAGATTTCTTTTTAGGCCTACCTGTTGTTACAGGGTGTTTGCGAGTCTTCTGGAAGCTCCTGTGGCTGAAGATACACCTGCAGCAAAACACTCTGTGCTCCTCCTGGTTGTGGAAGACTGACTACGCCTCCAGTGAGGAGGTCAGAAAGCTGGTGCTTCCATCACCCACAACTGCAACTTGATAGCCTTATGGTTCTGAGGTTAAAAAAGAAGTAGGAAAGAAGATGCTAGAAAAACATAATAAATTAATAATAATTCTGGTTTATATATTATAAAGAAGCAGGGGAAAAAAAAACTGTTTTGCTTTACAGGTCACCTTCACAGCAAATAGGAATCATTCAATCACTGCTGGATAATACCAAGGGCACTCTTAGGGGATGGCAATTGAAATGACAATTAAAAAAATATGAGCAAGATTTTAAGTGTCTCTTTGTGAAACAGAGCAAAATTGTTCATCAGTGGTGGAACAGACACTGTAAACACTGTCTTAAAATTAATCTGGAAGGAACGTGTATCTTCCCAATAATAACAGAGAAGATGACCAGCTCTGTCTTCCCCGCGCAGTCCTAGCCCCTTACAGATACAGAGGGACTTTGTGACCTTGCCTTCCTACTCCACACAACAAGTTTTCTGGAGCTCTGTGTCTCTTTTTGCATTTGAGAAGACAGATAGGAAATATTTCACAGAATCACAGAATTGATGAAGTTGGCTGGGAGCTCTTGTGATCATCTAGTCCAACCTCCGTCAAGCAGGATAAGCTAGAGCAGGTTGCCAAGGATGGTGTCCAGTTAGGTTTTGAGTATCTCCATGGATGGAGACTCCACAACCTCTCTGGGCAGCCTACTCCAGTTTTTGAGCACCCTCACAGTAAAAAAAAAAAAAAAAAAAAAAAATTTTTCTTGTATTCAGATGGAATCTGATGTGTTTCAATTTGTGGCTCTTATCCTGACAGTGAGCACTACCAAACAGTCTGCCTTCCTCCTGCCACCTGTGCTT
Organism: Morus bassanus; assembly: GCA_031468815.1. NCBI lineage: Eukaryota > Metazoa > Chordata > Aves > Suliformes > Sulidae > Morus > Morus bassanus. Next base: position 34,927,726 of record CM062574.1, on the reverse strand, counting down.
GATCTCCTACTTGTTAGGATGGACCTTCCCTGAGCTTGGAGGAGGTGATCTTTCAAAGCCAGCCAGCTCTTCTGGACCCCTATGCTCTCCAGCACCATATCACAAGCAGATCTCTGAAAAGGCCAAAGTCTGCTCTTCAAAATCAGAGTTGTGGTCCTGCCTTTTGCCCCACTCTCCCCTCTTAGGACCCTGAGCTCCACCATCTTATGGTCACTGTACCCAATGCTGACCCCGCCTTCATGTCCCCAACTAGTTCTTCTTTGTTTATTAAGTATGAGGTCCAGGAGAGCACCCTTCCTTGTTAGCTCCTTGATCACCTCTGCCAGAGAGGTGTCGTCAGTGTGGTCCTGAACTCTCCTAGATTGCTTGGGCCCTGCTGTATTGTCATTTCTAGTTTAAACCTCTTCCTACCAGTTTTAAACTTAACCTTAGCATAAAATAAATCCATCTCCTTCTGTGCTCACTGTTGGTCCCTGCGCTCCCTGCTGCAGGCCTGGTGGCTCCGTGCTGGTTGATGAGCACCAGGTGGCCTGGGCATGATGTGTTAGAGAAGTGGTCACTCACTGACACAAACGTAGCCTGACCACCTATTTGCAAGTATACTGACTACCACAGCAAGGTGGCTTGGTAGCCCAGAGCTGATGTCCTTTGCACCTCTCCCAGCCACCTTCCTAGACAGATGTTCACTTGAAACTATCTTACTGGTGACATGTGACTAGAAGCATGTCCTTGGTGAAGTGTTTTTAGTGTTTTCTGCTTTTGAGCTAACCACCCTCGTGACTTCCTCTCTGCCTGAGACTTGCCATAAGGTGACTATTCTTTTCAACTGTTTTTTCTTGGAAAATGAAGGTTTCTCCTCAAATCTCCAATGAGATTTGCTGTATGATCCCCTTTCTCTTTTTTTTTTATCCTCCTAATAAGTCAGAACACAAGAGCTGGGACTGGTTGTGGAGGTCTTCCATAGGGTTGCTCTCTATGAGGCAGAGCAGCATATGGCCTTCAGCTGTCCTGTCCCAGATGTTTTAGTACCAAGAGTCATGCTTTGTTTTGGTAGGGCCCAGTGAATGATCCAGGACAAAGTCCTACTGTGCTTGGAGCTGAAAACACAGGATACAAAATTAGTCTTTCCCAAGGGCTTGAAATAGATGGGGCAGTCAAAAGGTGGAGAGGAAGGCAGAAAAACCCCAAATGTATGGAAAAATTTTACTAGTTCTATGGATAGAAATATTTTTGTCCAACCTTTCCCAGGGACACTGTTCTTCCTGGAGCTTGGTTTGAACTCTTTCCCAAGTGACTAAATTAAAGCCATTCATCTACTGACACACAGATGATCACCTGAAAGTTTTAGCATTACCAGATTAAAGTTATACAGTCAGGAGAGAGGCTACCGAGTGAGTCTGTCACACCCCCACCCCCCCCAACTGCACCGACTGAAGGATTTGGGACAGAAGTGGATTAGACTCTTGGAGGCTTTAAGCAAATTCTACTGTGTCTCACACTGCCTTCCTCTCAAGTTCTTACAAGCAGCATGTTTTATTCCAAGCACCAAGTTGCACCCAGCAGGGCTGCTCCACTGCCTACAGATAAGCATTGCACAACATTTGTTGGACCAGAGCTCCAGTGTGGCAGAACGCGTGGCCAAGCATTTCACAACTGCTGTCATCTATGGATTTCTGATTACAGAAATAGAAGGGGAAAGCCCAGCTAGCTAAGTCTGGCTCTGAAAAGGAGAAGCAAAGTGCATATACACTGCTCTGCTACCTTTCCTAAGGGGGAGAGCTGCATTACAGAACCATCTGCACATCTTTGGTCTGTTCTGTGGCGGGGAGCTATCTCCTCAGAACCCTCCAGCCAAGCATGTCACAAGGCTGAGGGGGCTTGTTGTTGGTTCACCACCTTGATGGCTTTCCCCTTGGAAAAGCTGCCCTCGCCCCATCTTTGACCCAGCCTGTACCCAAGCTCAGAGAGTGATGTGTCTCCACTGGTGGCTCCTGGCAGAGTTCAGGGTGTTTTGATGGCCTTTTTAGTGCTTAACAGGATTGAGGCTCACATTCTTGCCACAGAAAGGCTCAAAGCATGGTACTGCGTAACCCTAGACTTACCCTACAACCACTGAGCATTTGGTTTCAGGAGCGTTATGATGTGGTGCAGCCCTGTGAAGTCACAGGGTGCCACCACGCAGCACCGCTGCCCTGCTGCTCCTCCCTTCGGCCCCCACCTCGGCCACTTCTGCCTGGTGGAGACCAGAATCAGCCTTCCCCTCTGTACCACCACAGTCTCCCCAGCCGACGCCCCAACGGATACATACTTCTCCTAAACGCGTACTTTTTTTTTTTTTTTTTCCCATGAGGGAGACCAGAACTGCTCGGGAATCGCCCCTCCAGGACACCTCTATGACAAGACCCTCCTCGGTGTTGCAACCGCGCCTCAAAATGGCGCGAGGAGGAGGCGAATCGCTTCCTAGCTCCCCTTTGCCCCACCGGCCGCGCTCGGGGCGCTGCGGGGCTGCTTGCGGGGGGAGCGGGGAGGGAGCGCCCTGAGCCAGGGCGCTCGGTGGGGCGCCCCTGAGCCGAGCCGAGCCCCGAGAAAGAGAAGATGGCCGCGGCGCGGCCCAATCAGCGCGCAGCCACGGCTCGCGCCCGCCTGTTGCCCAATCCCGGCGCTCCGCGTGCACCGGACGGTTCCATTCGGCACCGTCCCCCCCGGCCGGCGCTTACGGTGGTCCCGCCCGGTCGGTATAAAAGGGAGCGCAGCGCACATGTGCTTCTCAGTGCCGGCGGGAGCGGGAGGGCGGGTGGGGGTGGTGTCTGTGGTATCGGTCGGGAGAGGGAGCGGTGGGGGTCGGGCGTGCCGCACAGTCACCGCGCAGCCCCTCGGTACCCGTGTCCCCGTCCCCTGTGAGGGCTGCCGGTGCCCCCCGGCCCCGCACCGCCGCTGCTGCCGCTCCCCCGCGGGATGCGGGCTCGGCCCATCCCGCCAGCCCTGCCCCCCGTGCCGGCCGCAGCATGAGCGCGGCGAGCGATACGTACCACCTCATAAAAGACATAAAACCCGGACTGAAAAACTTAAATGTCGTCTTTATTGTGCTGGAGATCGGTAAGTGGCTCCCGGCACGCCCCACCCCCGGGCCGCCCACGCGTATCCCGCGTGTGTGTGGGGGGGGTGGGGTGGGGGTGGCGGGGCCGTGCCCCCCCCCCGCCCCGGCCCCCCTGAGCCGCGCTTCTCCCCGCAGGGCGAGTCACCAAGACGAAGGACGGGCACGAGGTGAGGTCCTGCAAAGTGGCGGACAAGACGGGCAGCATCACCATCTCCGTGTGGGACGAGATCGGCGGCCTCATCCAGCCGGGGGACATCATCCGCCTGACCAAAGGGTGGGTATGGGGGGCCGGGCCGCCGCCCCGCTCCCCGCCCCGGCCAGGGCAGCGCCGGCTCGGGGGGGCCTTTGTCACGGAGGCGGTGCGGGGCTGCGAGCAGGCTCGGCCGCCTCGAGAGGCACGGATGACAACGCAGCTTCCCCCCCCCCACACCCCTTTGGACTGGCTCCTTGTTGTCGAGGCAGCACCCTGAGATCACTCGCCAAATTAAAACCTTCTCCTCCACCCCAGGACATGCCTAGCGTGAGCATAAAATCTCGCAGATGCCTAGGAAGGGTTTATATTTTTCACGAGGAGATGGTGTTTAAGAGACTTGCTTTGGCTTTAAAAAAAGCTCCTTAGGAAAATACTTCTTTTGGCGGGGGATGGAATGCAACAGTCGATCCTGGTCTGTAAGTCAAGCAGGGAAGTCAAAAGCATGTTCTTACTTTTACAGCCAATTCTTTACTCTAGCAGTCAGCTCTTAACGAAAGGAGGGAGGGATGAATGTCTCTCATGCAGAAAAGTTGCTTTTCATTGCAGTGGACTTAACAGAAATGACAGTCAGGAAAGGAGAAGCTTTGCAAATTCACTCTAAAAATTCATGCTAGGGCTACACTGTAGAAGATGTTAGTTTGGTTAGGTGCAGTTCATCTATCTCAGAGCTGGTTTAATTTTTTTTTAAAAACCCTTACGTTTATTATCTATGAGAAAGAATATTAGTTTCAGTTTGAAAATCCTTTTCCATGTCACTTAAATTGTCAGTAACAAAGTGATAGTCACTTTCGTTTGAGTTCTTCATGCCAGTTAGGTTACACATAGAAGTCCATTGCACCGATCCTTTGGCCTACAGCACTTGGAGATCGTAGAACTACAGCGTGTGTAAGGTCCTTTTAATTCGTTTTTATGAAAAAGTACGTAAAAGGTTATTCGGTGGAGCTGCTAACTGAGCTGCTCTTAAGTAGTTCATTTGAGTGTAATTCTTGGTTTTGGAGTGAAATTGGGTGACCCTTGCCACCAAAACTACGTCTGTTTCCTCCTATGCAAATGTCCTTTTACACGAAATCGGCTGACTCCTCAGCAGAGGTGGTTCTGGGGAAGCCTGCTTGCGTGGAGAGCACGTGGAGTGCTGGGGTGCCGAGATGGGTGGAACTAAACCAGAGCTCTGGGCCAGCACAAAGCCCCGTGTGTAGATGACATTGAAACAAATTAACAGGGATACTGTTCAGTACTGTTACTGCACTCCGCTTTGTGACTGCCTTACTGTAGCTGCTCTGGTGTTCCAGTGCAACAAATGGGAGGGTCACCGCATCCCTTCATGTCAGAAAGTGAGTTTGGCTTGTATGAGTTAAACTTATGAACTTACATCACTATTCCTGGTGGATGGCTAAGTCATGCCTTCATTTACATGAATTGCATTGCTCACTTAGGACTGCGTAGTGAGTGAAATGGCAAAAAGCTATAAATACATTCTGGTTTGGTTCTCATATTAAGAAAAATGCCCTCACACTGGCTCCAAACAGTTTTATACTTAACTCAAATAGGATTAATTTGAGTGGATGTTGTCACTGCAAGGCAGGTAAATTTCAGCTCTGTAGGCTAATCTGACTTTTCGGTGCAGGATGCACAAGCAGAAAAGCTTAGCTAGGCCCCAGTAAACATGGCTTTCTTTTTATCTGCTGAATTTCAAGTTGTAGGTACATTCTTCTGCAAAGGTGGTGCTTGCTGATCTTTGTCATTGGCTGATTGGCTCATTTACAGGAAGCTGCTGCGGTTAATATTTCTAAATTTGAAGTTAGTTCTGGAGTTTAGTGCTTTATGGCCAGCTCTTTCTGAGACAAAACCAGATGCTTGCATACATAGAATAAGTTTGTGCTGGAGGTTATCGGTCCCATGATTTGCTGGGTCTTGTCCCAGTAAATGTATGTTTGACTTATATTTATTATTTGGTAGCTCTTACCCTTTTGTGCTCTGCCACAAGACTAGCTGGTTATTAAAGGTTAAGCATAGAGGGAATATTTAAAGTGGAAGGTAGTATTATGAAGTGAAGAGCATTAATCATTCCTCTGGATGGAAAACTCCTGAGGCAGGCACCATAACTGTAGATACTACGCTTTATTGCTTGTGCTGAAGTACAGAGAAGGTTATCATTAAATTGGCATTATGGTCCTGTTCTGCCAAGCTGGCTCCTCCCTGCTGCCTCTCTTTGAGGCCCGTTGTGCAGCCGGATGGCTCCCAGTCTCAGCAGATAAGGCAAAGGGCAAGAGGAAGGTTTGTTATCTATGTTCCAGAGATAGACCCAGAGCATAAGGAAGTGGTGACTTGTCCAGATTATCTGTGGCTCCTGAGTGCAATTGCTGGGGCTCCCTGTTCTTTGCTAGAAGACACCCATATTCCTGTTAACTCCCTTGCGCTGCACCTAGGCTGCTGGTCTGCATTTTCATTATTTTCTTTGCATACATGATGCCCCTCACTGAAAGGAACAATTATACAGAAAGTTTTGCGTAACTCAAATTCCAGTGCTTGAAGTCAAGTGCCACTATAAAGACTAGAGCGCACTCGTGCTGTCTTGTAAGTGAATGCTTCTGCAATCAAAAAGTGATCTCATTGCATTTCTATATGTCACTTGGAATGTGATGGTCAAACTTGTGCCTTTAAAAAAAGAAAAAATCTGGTAAGGACCTACACTAAAAAAGTAAGCGCTTCCTATTATGCATATTCAGTAGCAGTATTTATATTCTCCAGTGAACTAAGGTAATTTTTCCTGGCTCCTGCTGAAAGCAGAACCGAAAGTTGTCAGTGAATGGTAACATACAGAGATACTGCTTTTGGCAAAATGCCTTTCATCTGCAGAAACAGTCATAAGGGCTGCTCCATGCAAGGAAGGAGCATCCAGTCTCAAAATAATTGGCAATTCCAGGAAAGCAGCCAAAAGAGTCAGCTGAGCTTCCAGTACCTTTTGCTGGAAGTAAAACATGGCGATCTATAAAATTTTAGCATGGTAAAGTTGGGGTCCCTGGGAGTTTTTTAGTCCATTTATGTTGATATGTAATACTTACTAACTCTTGGAAGATGGCATGCTTCTACTTCCTTTTTCAATAGTGGTATTTCTCATTCACCAAGAGCCGCTGCTTTGCTTCTTTCTTTGGGCAGGTATGCGTCTCTGTGGAAAGGATGCCTGACACTTTACACAGGACGAGGAGGCGAGCTGCATAAAATTGGGGAGTAAGTATTGCATGTTTATATTTGTGGTGTTATGTCCTGTTCTCAGCAGAGTTGTGGTAAATATAAGATGCAGTGGCTCTTGGTAAATGGAAGCTAGGGCAGCAAAAGGCTGTTGGCTGGTTGTGAGTAGGTACAGTACAGGCAACTGCGGTGTGAGTTTTTACATGCTGTTGTGGTGATGAGCTCCGACCCTTTCTGGATTCTAGGTACATTGAGGAAAATGGTCCCTCATCATGGCACAGGTCTGGGTTTTTACCTAGGTGGGGGAATTGTATAAATGACAAGGGACTTAATCTGCACTGCTTACCTATGCCTCAACTTGACTAACCACTTTATTTTGGTGGAAGCCTTGTGTGTGTGTATCATGCTGTAGAGACAAGCAGTGCAAAGAAGGAAGACAAAGGTAACTCCAGTGAATCATATCTAAACAGAAGCAAGCCTTATTAAACCTTCTTTAAACTGCCCACAAACTGAGGCGGCGACTCCTCCTGACTAAGAACAAACATGAGTAACATACTTGACTAGCAACAGGAAAAATAGCAACATTTTCTAACCAGAATAGTACTTCTGCTGTTGCACAAAGTGCTGTGGGAGGCCTTGTAGTCATCAGGGAACTGGGGCCGTGTGGAGTGGCCACCTCTCGGGTGGTTTAAAAATGCACAGTGCTCAGCTGGATTTTGTGAGGGATGACCTGCAGATTTTCTTTGGTGCAAAGCCATCACCTCAGAAGTGTCATCTGGTGGGTTTACTCTCCAGCAGCCTGGAGTGAGGTGAGTCCTCATCGGGGCTGTGCCTCCCAGCAGGAGGTGAGAGCTCTGCTTCTGCTTAACCAGTCTAAGCTCTGTAATGATTCAGATCTTTCTTACCCTCTGCCATAATTTCCCTGTGGTGAGTTGCTGGGCCTATTCCTCCATAGTCCCCTTGAGTGGAAAAGGATGCTTTGCATTTCACTCCCTGTTTTGGACTCCTCTGTGTGATTATGTTAATGAGGCACTCCATAGCATGGGAGTGTGTGGGAGTGTGTAAGTTTTCCCTAGAGATCCAATGCAGTCTGGGAGCAGGCTGGGTGACTCCATGCTTCAGGTGACCTTGTGAGTGGGTGCTGGACAAGATTGTGCAGCTGGAAGAGAGGCAAAGGGAGCCCTTTCATCACCCTTTGTTTTCTTTAGGCCATTTAGCCTCCTAGAGTGAATGTGTACTTGCCTCTGCTTTACTGAAACACCCTCACGAGGAAGATGTGACAGCTTCCCCACAAGCCTATAAAAGGGTCGAAGAGCCTTTTCATACCTATGGATACTCTCTGAACAGTGGGGTCTGGATTAGTTACTTCTAGGTGATGGGATATGTCAAGAACATATGCTCTTTGAGCTGTGGATTTGAGAACCCTGTTAAAAAATGGGTTTAGAGCTTCCTCATAATCCTGATTTCTCTCCAGGTTCTGCATGGTATACTCAGAAGTACCAAACTTCAGTGAGCCCAACTCGGAACACGTCGGGCAGAACAAACTGGTATGTTAAACTTGTCTGAGGCTTCTGGCATAAAGCGCTCTTTGTTCTGAATACTTCACACTAGGCTGTGATCAGATGTGACTTCTGGAAAAATGAACTTGAAGTGATGTATAGGCAAAAATGAGCCAATAATTAGAGTAGCAGATAAATTCCATGTGGAGTCACAATACGAATACAGCAAAAAGAATCAGCCCTTTTCTGTAAAAATGTGAAATTTCTCTCTCTGATCCATGTCTTGTCTTTTTTTTTTTACATTTCTCTGAAGGCACAAGGTGAACAGAATAATAGTTCTGCATCAAGTAATATGGGTTCTTGTACTTTTGGGCCACTGGGTAAGTTTTTTTGTTTTGTGAAAGTGAAAGGATGAGAAACACTTAATGGAAATAAAAAGAAATTTATCTTGCTAAGGGTTCTCTACTCTGGGGCAAAAGTGTACTATGCTCTAAAAAGTCTTTTAGACTGGGGCCTGAACCTGCAAGCACATAAGCATGAATATTTCCTGAATAATGGTCTCAGGATTTCTTCCCTAGAAGAGAAAGAGACCAGAATATTCAAGGTGCCTGTGAAAGGTATCATGTGAAAGGACTTTACTAATACTAAATTGTTTTGATGCTTTCAAAAAGTGTTTGCAGCACTTGAAATGCTGTTTTTTAAACCACTGAGACCTTGGATTTAAAAATGACGTACTTTAATCTTGCCAGTCACCTTGGCATTCCTACCAGGTTAGCTCCTCAAAACACAAGTGGTAGTAATCTGAATTCCAATATTTGACCTGGCTGGATCATTTTGTAATGTATTTAAGCATTGAATCTTAGATAAGAAAATGCTTCAAAGATTTGAGTGGGTGTAAGCTGAGAGGGAGCTTCAGTTATGGCCTGCCTACGTGACGCCCAGACTCAGTACCTGGTGTTGTGTAGCTAAGCTCTGCTGGTGGATGACAGCAAACTGATCCATAACTTGCTGTTAAAAAGCTCTGTCAATGTCAATTTAGTGACTGTCTGCTTTCTTCTTTAGCAACATGATTTTCATTTCTCTTATTTTACTTCTGTTACGAGCCCTTTCTGTTCCTTTGAAAACAATGATTCTGAGCAGAGAAGGGCAGTGCTTTCAGGCCAGTCTTCCCTCAGTGCCAGGGCGAGGCGAGTAGGCTTTCAGCCCCATGAGTGTGTAGGTACTTCTTTGGTGTCCCTGCTTTGGGTGGTGGAGAGCTGTTTTCACTGACCTCATGCGTATCTTCTGAAACCCCTTTTTTCTCTTCTTGCTTCTTGTGGTGTCTTTAAATGCAATTATTTCCTTTTTGCTTCTTCCTTCTTTCCCCGTGCTTCCTGTCATCGTTCTGCCTTTTCAGCTCTGTCCCTCTTCCTACCAGCAAAACATGAGCAGCGATGCTTATGAGGCTCAAGTTCCTGAGAACTTGGTGCTAGCTGAGTTGCTTCTGTGGCTGGACTTCACAAGGCAGCTTTCTATTTCTGTGTGCCTCGTAGTGGGGAATACTGCAAGATGCTTTGTGTAGCCTGCTCTTTTGCTGATTTCTCCTTGACTTCTGCTGCTCTGCTGTCTCTCTGGAACATCTTGGTGTGTGACCTACAAGCCCAGTGCATGTTTCTGAAAGCACCAGTCTAGTTTCATGAGACTCTAGTCTTTCTCCTGAGCAAGGAATCAGCATGCAACTCTGTGACCCTTCTTGCTTTAGTTGAGAGTGGGGGTTAGGGATGGGAGGGTAGGTAGTTTGGGAGGAGGGAAAAGGTAAGCTGTGGTTTGTGGTCTTGCAGTGCCAGAGAGGCTTTTCCTTCTGGTGCTCGGGGTTTGCTGGTTGCTGCAAACTCCATCATGTGTTCTCTTTTGCTAAACTTATGTAAGGGAGCAGTGATTTCAGTCCATGGAACTCGTGATAACCTTTTTTCTGTCTTTTTAGGAAATGGTTTACAAACTGGACCTGAATCAAGTGGATTTCCATTTATGTATAATCATGGCCACACTTATGCAGGTAGTGGGAGAGGCAATGGACGAGGACCTGTAAATCCAGCACCAGCTAATAGCGTTCAGCCTCTTCTCCCTGCTGTCAGTAATGGGAGGGACCCACGCAGAGCCTTTAAAAGATGACTATGCCAAATGTGGTTGTACAGCTTGCTTAACTCTACACTCTACTTGAACACTTATTGCACTTTTATTTATAGTTAACTGTGAACCAGTTTGTCCTTTATTGTTGTTTTTTACCTTTTGGTCTATGGAGCAAACTTGATGTGATCTATTTCTTGTGTTGCTTAGGGGGGAAGCACAGTGAGTCTTCTCCATACATTAAGGGGGTAGAGGGAGAAGGTGGATATAAGAAAGTAAGGGTAACGAGTTGAAGAGTCTCAATTAAAACTCAATACCCTTTGCTAAATGGAAGAAAATTTCAGTTACATGTATGTATTTTTCTGTTTCTGTTGGTCAGCCATATAGCCTTAAAAGGTCTGTTATGTCCTGTGTGCACATACGTTGACTTCCATCAGGGCTAATGGGAGTTCTTCGTATTGGAAGAGAAATGAGGGGGAAGAGCAAAGATGCTCTAGTGAACTATGTGTCCTTGGAATTAATATAGCTTGTAAAAGCAATAAGTATAAGGAAATGGTGGTGCCAGCACCTAGTGGTGTCTCCTGAATCAGAGAATGGGTAACTCTGATGAAAGTTGAAGACATGGTGAGTGTCTTGAAGCTTCACTTCTGATTCCAAAAAGGTGTACACTACTTAAATTCTCCATAAACACCATTATCGCTGTCAAGGAAAGTGACACTGATTTTTTTTTGCTTTGGATAGAAGTGTGGATATTCATTCTTGCTTTGCATGAAACAACAGGAGAGGAGGACCTAAATTGAGACAGTATTAGGGAATATGCTGTTTGTAGCCACTCCTTGTGTAAAAGCCCAAGGTTACTTTGCAGGACTCTGAATTTCCAGGAAAGAACTGTTTTCAAATGCTGCATTTCCCATCTCTTCAATGAGGCTGCCTACTTCTCCTTCCTTCATTCAGCTTTCCATATGAATTATGTATTAGACGAAGCTGTATGTGTGGATTGCAGAGGTACTGGCCAAGCACACAGCTGCACTTCTGATGCTGTTAAGCTGCTAAGCTTTCTTTCCTCTGTTTTGTATGAAATATGAATTATCTCTTCAAGAACTTAACCCCACCACCATCATCTCCTGGGGGAAAATAGCTGTGGTTTTATTTCTGAGATCACAAATGCCTTGACTCTTGTCTAGAGTCCAGTGCCATATTTCAGATCAGGTTCAAAAACAACTTAGAAGCTGAGGTGTCATACTGGATTCATCTGTTCAACTCTTCTTATAGCTGACCTCTCAAATAAAAAAATTGCACTAACCATTTCAAAAAGAAATCTAACTTTCTTTCTGTCAGGCCATAAAGACTTCATGACAAAAGGCTATTTCTGAATTGTGAGTTGTCTCTGTGGTCGTTCATGTTAGTTGAATCTACTACTACTATGTCACTAATGTTTACAAATTACTTACATTTGATACTTCTGCTTTTGGTACTCTATCATGACGATTTGTTGAAAATTGCTTCTAATTGGCAAAAGTTCCTTGCTTAGTCTGAAATACTGAACTGTCTTTTAAATGCAAGCAGCAGCAACAACAAACTTCTGAAGGGAGGTTGAGAGACTTGTGTGCCTGGACACCTGAAGGTCATTTGCCTCTGGTCTGGCAAAGTGCTGTCCTGATACCTGCTTCCAGGTGGAACTAGCAAAACTTGTCTTGGGCACAAGAGGGTGGCATGCCTCATGAGATCAACCACAGGTGCTATTATGGAAGAACAGTGCCAATTGGTGAACCAAAAAGCATGCAATGACTTCTGGGGAAATGGTGTAAGGAGGTGATGTGTAACTCAGGGACTTTAAATTGCTTATTTAAATAAGTTGTGTATAGTCTAGATGCATGGACAACCTCTTATGCAGCATTGCTTTAGGATCTTTGATATGCTTGTGAGATGGAAGCCAAGAGGACTTGTAAACCTGTGATGTATATATGACACATGTTCCAGAGGTAAACGAGATGTAAGTATGATGTGAGAGCTGTGCTTTCCAGTTGTAGCTGTAAAGGTAGCAAGTGAACAGTGCAAATGATGGCATGGTGGGGACTTCATACTCATTGGGGTATCTCCACCGTGGATCTCAAATCCTGGTGGTCTTGACTTCTCTACAGCATAAAGAAGGTTGAAATAGGGGGGAACTCTGTGTTAGTGTATGCTGAGGTGCCTGATGTTTGTAGCTCTATGCATTTGAGCTTTCATTAAGCTAATAAACAGAATACTTGTTCACAAATTCCAAATAAAAAGTGAGATGATTACTGCTGATAAGTGGCATAAGATTAAAAGCTTGCTGTCAAGTGGATGATTGATTTGCAGTTGGGAGGAAAAAAGCAAGAGGCTGGTCTTCATGTTCTCAAGGTTAGTAGCATTCCTGCTTCCCTGTTTCTTATGTGAAACTATTTCAGTTTATTAATAAATTTTTACTTCTTTGCAGGGGAATTCTGAGCCCTGAAAAGTCACATGGACATAAAGTAAATATAATCATAGTAATTTTTCAAGGTCTTCTGATCTTCCAGTGAACCTAAGACAAAGTTGTTTCCCTCAGAGGTATCAGTGTCAAGATAGTGAGTTCTCAGCTTGCAGAGGAATCTGGGAGCCTGCCTTACATCTGTTTGGATCATACCACATCGGTGTACGGAGAGACAGATACAAGCATTTCTCTATGTAAACAAGCAGTTGTGAATTACTCTGACACTATAAGGCAGTTAAGGTGCCCCGAGTTTAGGTCATTAGGGAGTCTCTCGGCAGGTGTCTTCCCAAGACATTAAAGGTAAGGCTGCAGTTAGGGTAGTCTCATTCTAGATAATACAAATTGCCAAAGGAAAAAAAACTCTGGAAGGTGTTCACATGTCCAGGCATAAAGTGCACGGTGCTGAAGTGCAGCTGAGTAGTCCCAATACACTTGAGTCACAAGATGCCTAGCTCTTCTCACTCCACAATAGCTCATCTCCTCTTACCCACCCTAGCAAAAGTACTGTTGGCAGACTGCAGCCCTGTGGCAGTGGAGACAGTTTTGCTGTATGTCTGCGGCGGTCCTCCATGTGTTCCTTCTGTCCATCATCAGTGTGAATCTTTCACCTTGATCCCAAAAGTGGAAAAGCAGTCCTGTACCATGAAATACTGTTCTAACTTTGGATGCATGGTAGAGTCGTGTTCCATACCCACAGTGAGAATGTGGAAGGTGGTGTTAGAACTATATAAATGCTGGACCAAGGCATTTGATAGAATATCTGCTTTCAGAACTCATTTAATTAGCTTTGGCCCTAAGTTGAAATGGGCAGGTTGCAGTCCTGTGCACTCCAATAATGCTGCTTTTCAGCATCACACAAATTCCGGTAAAGGTATCTGCAGCTAGTGCTGCTTGTACAAAGCTGCTACAGGCGATATGAAACATCTTTTCTACATCAGTACAGTCTCTGCGTAGATGACGCCCTTAGCAGCATTGCAGGGATGTCAGCCATGTCCTCTGTTAGCGTGTGCATTTCTCTGGATACGGGGAGTATGTAGTAGACAAATGCTGCTCCCTGTAGCCCACTGGGGCCTTAGTTTTTCACAGATGTTAATGCTTGTGTTTTGCTAATGACCTGGATGTGCTATCGTAGTCCTCTGCAATTCATGTCCATACCCCCAAAACAAAGGTTTCTATTCTATAAGGCAGTTTTCATCAGCCGCTCCCCAAGTGCTTTGTTAGGACTAGGTATTAGTAAAAGCGATGGGGTTTTGAATGTTTATGGAGAAGTTTCCTGGGCTGCTTGCTGGCCTGTGCGTTCTCAGCTGCCAGGTTGTTCCCCTGCTTTGCTCAAATGTCTGTTAGATTTCAGACATACTGTTTATTCTTAAGTCTTGAGCCAAGCTGCTATTTGCACTGCCGAGTGCAGTCTCTGGCAGTGCTTTTCAGGGGGGTCCAGGGAGGTGCCTTGCTTTCTCGCGGCAGCTCTTGCTAGCAGCTAGCTCCTGAGCTAGATTTGGCTGATTGGGGAGGCTACCCTTAGTTTGGCACCAGTGCATGTTATGTTACTGAGGAGGCTGCAGGGCTGTGACTCCCCGTCCCGGCTCTGATGAGGCTGCCTTAACGACTGCAGTAGATGGAGGTTGCCGTGTCTGAGCCAGACGCTCCCTCTGCCGTTCGATGCTGCGGGGCGAGCCTGGCGCCGGCCGCCGGCCCCGCGGGGATGCCAGGGGACCTCTGGCCAGCCTGGGCGGGGTGCCCTGCTTGGGGTGGCCCGGAGCATCCCCCAAGGGGGGTCGTCCGGTAACCCTAGCCCCTCCACGCCGCAGGTGGAGCGAGGGGCGCGGCGGTGCGCCCTGAGGCTGACCCGGGGCTGTGCGTGGGTGCTCCGGCCTGCCGCCCTCGCTTGGCCATTTGCGGGGGCTTGTGGCCCCTTGCCAGAGCGGGAGCTCCAGGTGCCGTCTTTGGGGAGCGCAGAGGGGCTCTGCCTGCCGTGTCACCAGTGCCTGCTCTGTTTTGTGGCGGGGGGAGATGGTTAGGGCCACGGAAACAGACCGTACAGGGCTGTGTGCCTGGCTGATTTAACAGCCTCTTTGCTGGGGTGCTTTTGCTTGCTTCTGCATAATCAGGGAGATTGGAGCTGGCTGAAGCGGGGGAACCACTTACGGGGACATGGCGTCAATTCAAACAAACAAAAAGAAAGCTGTTGCGTTCCCACTGGAAGACACATACCACCAAACTGGGGGCAATTGCCTGAAAACCGAGATTGAAGTTTTCAGCAAAGTCCTTCAGGAATTCATTCAGAGATGCACTTTCTGACTTCAGCCTTAATCATGCTACTAATTCCTTTATTCTTGAGTCCAGATAATTTGAAACTGTTATGGCTTTTTATAAGGATTATGCTTTTTAATTTATTCTGTGATGGACGTGTGTGTGTGTGTATAATATGTATAAACATACACAGCATCTTGTAATTGGGATGGAAAAAAATTAATCCCAAACAAGCTGTTGACTAAACTACAGAGGATGGAGTTCAAAGGGATTAGGAAAAAAGTTTGGAAGTGACTAAGGGGAACACTTAAGGACTTCATTTAGCTTTTTAATTTCTCTAAACTGCTGATGTTTTTTCTCAGGAAGAAAGCAATGCAGTTATAACAGCTTCATCTAAAACTGCCCTCCCACACCCCCAGCTGATAAAGACTGTTGGGATTTGTACATTTCCTAGGGAGCAAGATTAGGGAAAGAGTAAAACATCAGGATTTAGCTCAGAAAAGAAAATTCTTGTGCTGTGAACGTACGTTCAGAGCTAAATGCTTCCTTACAAGTTTAAATGGGATGGTATCTGCTCTGCAGAATGGAGAACCCGAAGCAGTGCAGTCACTGCAGGGCTGACTAGCTGCTACGTGTTAGACAAATTGGCACATAAAAGGCAAAATTGGCTTACTATGTCATTAACCGAGACTCCACAGGAGTGTAGTTGTATGTTGTAGTGTATCAGCAGAGCCCTCTACCAAGCTTTCTTTGTGCTCGTAACCAGAGCGTGAAATGGTCTTGCAAACTACTGGACAACTATTTGGGAGATTTGGAACCACACTTGCCCAGCTGTGCCCTGTGGGGATGGCCGGGAGATCCCACTGACTTCAAGCATGATTTGGATCGGATCCTGTGCAGGCATTAGGTTCTCATCTGTAAAACCAGGATAAGGTGGTAGGGCAGATCTATCAGATGCTAAATTCATCATTTATGAAGATGCTGAATGCTGTGGAAAAGCTGAAAGCCACAGCCCACGTGTAGATTTTTCTTTCTAAATCAAGAGGTGTTTAAGAACATATATATTACTAAGCTTGGATTCTTTATAGTTAGGTATTTGGGTTTGCTCTTTTTCCAGAGGTACCAAGTGTTCCAGTTCTGTGCCCAAAATTGCAAGTGACCCACCAGTCGTGGAGAGCTCGCCGGTGTGACTGGGGAGGCTGCCACTTCCCTGGGGCCTGCCCACCAGTGCTGCTTCAAGGAGTGATTTTGTGCTGTGGTTGCACAGCTCGGGCTCTCGTGGTGCCAGTTCCCAGTGTGGGGTCGGTGGGTACCTGTATGGCCCCCTAGCAGGTAGGGCAAGGCTGTCCCTTCGACCCCAGCACCAGTTACTGGTGCCGCTGAGGGTGCGGGTGGAAAGCTGTGGCTCTGGACACAGCAACACTGGCTGCCTGCTGGGCACAGCAGTCCAGCAGCGTAGAAGCTGCTTGTGCAGGACCTGTTGGTGAAGCTTGCTTTTTTTTTTTTTTTTCCCTGAAGAAAAGGTAAAAACACATATCCTGCTGGGTGGGAAGTGCAGCCATTTGCAACTGATCTGTTGAGAGCTGGTACTTCTGCTCTGGTCCAGTCCTCCTGCTGCATTCCCACCAGGGCAGGGGTGGGGGGATACCCCAAATCAGGATAGCTGGAGGATGCTTGGGCAAGGTCTGTAGCAGAAGGGCTGGTGGAGCCCTGGAGGGCTCTGGCTGGTGACTTCTAGTACCTGTGTCATGTGTAAATTTTTAAAATGGTTGGACAAATACCTGTCAGGAATGGCTGGGGAGGGGGGAATTGATTCTGGTGTTGGACAAGCATGAAGATGCATTAAATGATCTCCTGTAGCCGTTTCCACTGTTATTTTCTATGATTTATGCATTAGCTTAATTTTTGTAATTTCCTCCTTCCTAGGTTGATTAATACTAAATTTAATTTTCTGTAATCAACTTGAGCATGTAACTTGGAGAGATGAGGTTTAGGCTGATTGCGGTAAAAATCTACCTATCCTGTCTAGCTTGAATAAAGCAAAACTATTTTTATCTCTAAATTATGCAATATTTTCATGGAGCTCTGCAGCCCACTTATATTTAACCTTTGAATGGAGTGCTCTATTTTTTCAGATCACCTAATGCAAACTTTGCAAATGGGTTTTTTAATTATGAGAAACCCACCTGCATGCCATCAACCAAATTATTAGCGAGGCAGAGAAGGATAACCAATAGTGCTGTCAGACTTCAGCTGAATATGAAAAATGTTTAAATGCCAAGAACAGAAGTTGCCAAGAAATAACTTGAAACACCAGGTGCTGGAGGAACAAATTAATATGACTTATTTTATTTTTAGAAATGGTGAGTTGAGGCCTGATGCAGACAGACGTTTCTGTGTGCAGCAGCAGTGCGTGGCTATGCAATAGAACTGACAAAATCAACACAACCTTGTCTTAAAAGAAAAAGAAAAGATCTAATTTAGTTTAAAAAAGCCCTAGGTAGGGAGAGAAAGAGAACTTGATCTACTCTCTACTATTTGTAAGACTCTGGTGAGCTGTTGCTTTGCTGTTGCTGATCAGAACTGTCTGTGATGTGGTTTGGGATGACCTTGAAGCAAGAAACCCCTGTGCAAAGGCCACTCTCGAAAGCCTTTCCCTGGTACGTGCAATGTAGTTTCATTTTGGCTGTGCTTTACTGCTGGCAGGGCCCATTGCTAGGGACAGTGAGTCTAAATGTTCTTGCTGAGCTTGTTTTCCCCAGTAGTGCGGGGAATCAGAGGTAATTTCTAGAGGAAGCGGGAACCAAAACATCAGTAAGTCAATATCATGAAGCTAGTAAGCAGGATGCGTCAACTCGGGAAAATTGCTACAATAAGCTTCCCGTAGCTTTTTTAGTGAAGTGGATTTGCAGAAGCCTTCTTTCTGTGCAACTTCATCAGTGTTGTAGCTGAAGGCGTGAGTTACAAAAATCTGGGTCTTTCTAGTAGGCGCAAATGTCTGGAAGCTACGTTGGAAAAAAGAGGTCCATTGATAATGGTTGCTCTATTGCATGTCTGGTGACCATCAAACAAAAACTGATAGTAGATCTGTAATTACCTTGTGCTTACATGGACGAGCTTCAGCAGTCTGTTTTCCCTGGGCTAATTTTGATTTTTTTGGGGTGTTATGAGCAGATAGCTCCTTCTGTGGCCATGGCTGTTTTGATGTCTGAAGTTGGTGAGCTGCAGTTGTTATCGCAGGCTGCTACTTCAGTCCAGGCATCAAGGTGGCCACTTAGGAATTAACTTAAGGGTGATGCGTGCAGTGATTTGGGTGATGCGCATAGCCAGTGACTGGAAGTAAGAGCCTGTCAGAGGGCCCTGGCTGTCAGCAGGGTGCTCTGTCGGTGACGCATGGGAGGGTGTCTCCCGGGGACTGTATTTTTAGGTACTGCAGGTGTTTCCTCTTCCTCCAAACATGTTTGGTTTGCTCCAGCCCAGGCTGTGTGGAATTTGGGTTGTTTTTTTTTTTTCTTGTTTCAGGTAAACTTGAAAGATCCCTGCTGTGGAGCTCTGTGTTTTCTCTGACTGCCCTCTCTTCCACCTGTCCTGTGAAAGTCTTTGCTAGCAGCCGCGGAGGGGGCTCACCTGCTGTCCTGCCGACCCTTCCCCTGCCTGTTGCTCACCTTGTCATATGGTTACTTGCACTATACTCAACTTCTTGAATATAATTCTGATTTCTCTCTAAGATGTTATTACTCATTGGGTGTCTGACAGTTCTGTCTCTTATTATTTCTGCTTGTTCCAGCTCATTTCTGTATTACCGAAGTAATTTGCAGGCCTGCCCAATTACAGCCCCTGTTGCCGTCCCCCGGTAGGTATGACATTGCCTGCCCTCCAGGATAACAGCAATCCTCCTGCAGTCCCATTGATCGAATCCTCTGAGGCTGGAGAAGGCATTTCATGCATCATTGTAACAAGTTGTTCACAACTCCCTGTGTGCTGGGCTTCAAATTCAGCCTTTCAAAAGACTTTGATAAAGAAGAAAGGATCATTTTTTTTCCTGACTGCTGCAAATGAAAAAGCTTTTCACCTGGGAGTCATGGGTCATATTTATGGAAATGGGGAGAGCACTTGCAATATTTATAGCAGTTACAGAAGCGATTGAATCTATCTTTTATTGATATGTATTTACATGCCCACAAAAATCTTATTGAACAGTAGTTGAGAGAACTTTATTTAGATTTAGTATTTTGAAGTAATTTTTTAGTGCTTCTTTATTATCCATGGAGTGCAAGATTCAATATTTCAAGTACGACTGTCACCAAACAGCCGGAGGTTTTTAAAAGATTTTTATTTTACATAAAGATAAATGTTGAAGCCACATTTTTCAGAGGCACCATCTGTTCCGTGTTGACCTTAATTTTCTGGATGAGTGCTTTTCTTCAAACGTTTTAAGTCTTGTCTACATTTCATTTGGTTGGAAGTGTTTACGTTATTTGTTGAACAGGAAATCAGATATTCAGAATGCAAACACACCATTACATTGCAAATTATTCCCTTTGTATAATTTAGCAAACTGCTTTGTAAGTACTCTGCAGACTTGCTGGGGTAGCTCTGCTTCTCTGACATCTGGCGGGTCGGCCCTGTGTGGAACTGGATTTCTTTTGAATGTCACCGTCATGCCTTGCACTGGGAGATGGGGCACAGGACATAGAGTGAGAAGTGTGGAATACCATTTTAACGGGTAGTTTCTGGGGACAAGGGTAAGATAAGGCTTTGTTGGTTGGCTTCATGGCCTTGGAAGGATTTGCTGTTCAGGCTGACTAAACAACAATACCTGATCCTACTAAAGGGGGAGTCACTAAAATAGCTGTATGTCTGCATATGCATCATTCCCACAGGGCAATAACCCCCTTTCTTCCTTCAAATTCTTCTTGCTCCCATGTCTTCAGTTGAAATAGGCTTATAGGTGATTTTCGCCTTCCTTTGCCTCCAGCCTTGCTTTGTGGTTTGTCCGAACTCTTGTGGCTCCGGTGGTCCAGCTGTTTGTTACCCTGCCACCTTCAAGGGCTTTCAGGACTCTGCTTGTCTCTCTGCTTTTTCTGGCCTGTATCAGCTTCGCAGACTCGGCACCTTGCCCCATCCTAAGCTTGTCCCTTGTCAGCCCAATACAAGCTTCTCGGCACTGTCTGTCACTGTCCCTTCCAGGGGGCTGCAGCTAAGACCTGTATAGCTGTATGTTAGATGTTCTCTATCGGTATGTGGTCGATCTGGGCTAACGCTGGCCTGCAGCAGCAGCAACTGTTTTAGTGACAAAATGTACTCTTGGCAGGGGCAGTAGCATCTTCGTGGCTTTGGATTGCAAGTGGGACTGTAATCATGCTGTTACGTTTCTTTTTGTAATGTAGTAACTCCTTTCGCCCCTGCAAAGTTTGTAGCTTAATGCGGAAGGGATATTGAGACTTTTTTTCCCCTCAGAATATAGATTTGAAAATAAAACTAATGATGTGGTAGGAAAAAAGTGATACAAATTAATTTTTTTTGTGTGCTTCAAGAAAATCCCAGAGGGGAATGCTGTAAGGACTGCACTCTCTTAAATTAAGCAGCTGGTTTCTTTACAGCTCTACTATTTAAGTGCCTAGTAAAGCCCGTTTCAAGGAGATGCCTAGATGTGGGGGAAAATAGCTGAACAAATAACAAAATACCTGCTTAAACCAAGACTGTGGTGTTTCCAAATACCAAAGCCCACAGTCTGCCTCACCAGGCTGGCTCAGTCTGGAAATACCTATTGCTACACCAATTTTTGAGGGAAGTGATGGGGGGGGGACCGGGGGGTAGAAGTGGCTGCCGGACTTGTGGCTCACACTAGTGGCTGTTTGCCATCTAGAAAACCATGCAGTGCTTTGCTGCTGGATATTTAAGGGTTCTTGGATGATCACATGGTACGTATTGCTGCCAAGGCCCCGTGGAGTGAAGGCAGTGTGTGGCTGGGGTGGTGGAGGCCATGGGTCGGGTTGCCTGCTGTCCTTCCTCCCCACCGTGCCTAGGGGACCAGGACTCTCTGCTGGGAAGTGGGGGCATCAGTCTCGTTTTAACTCCAGGCTAGCTCGAGCTATTTTAAAGGGAACTTTTTCTACTCTGCGCTATAAAATAATTAAATTAAATCTAGAGTGGGTAAATTTTGTCTCTCTTGGTTATCTCTAGCATCTAGATTTATATCTCTGCATGCAAGAACAGGAGTGATTAGTACTGGAGAAAACGAAGTCAGCTCTCCCTCTACCACTGAAATAAATGTTTTCTGCTTTTTGAAAAAGCACTGAATCTTGCAAATGGAAAATGAGAGTGATTCACATTGTTTTGGTCTTGTTTTGAGTCAGTGATTTATAAAATAAGTCAAACTGCACATCTGTAAATGGGTGAAGAGTAACGCAGCGGGAAGAACTACAACATCAAAACTGTCCCTTGCTCCTGCAGGACGGGCCCTTTCAGAAGGCACGATGTCTGGCTTAACTGCCGGAAGGTCAGCTTTTAATTATTACTGTAATTAATCTCAGTTTGATCTTTTTTTTAATCTACTCAGCAGTGACAGAAGGAACTGTTAAAGAAATGCATTAAAAGCAGGACTCTTAGCACAGCAGGGAGTTGTTCCTGGGCTCTACCAGGGGTGGGCAGGTGGGCAAGGGCTCAGAAACAGCACGTTGGGCTGATGGCAGCATTTAAGACCTCAAATACCACTCTAGGACAACATGAAACCTCCGAACTATCGAAAAGTTGGACTGTGCATTTGATGTGGAAGTCTTGGGCAAGAGAGTGGCATCCCAGCGTGCTAACTGCCCTGGCAGCATGAAGCCCACTTCATGGGGGTTCCCATTCAAGGGTCTCAAACAAAATTTGAACATCCCAAGACTGAGCCTGATTTTGCAGTAAAAAGCTGTTGGAGACTATGTCAGCAGTGGGCTAAGTGAATGAGCAACAGCTGTGCCCTTTTCAAAACAGATCCACATTAAAAACAGTATGTCTTTCTCTTCAGCAGAAAAATGTTTGGTTTTACAAGATAAAAATACATTTGTTTCCATGCATCTGCCTTTCTACAATTGCTTAAGGAAACACCTAACTTTGGTAGCATCATTGTAGAATAAGTGTTTTAAAATTGCTTGGCGTATGCTTGTCATGTTTCTGTGGATAGTTCCATAGCATGAAGTTTGTTAGGGTTTGAACAAATAATTCTTTTGAGACAAAACAACTAACTTTTATGTGATTTAAAGAAGGCATTCTGCAAATACTGCCTTTGTTTTGATATGGTCATATCTGCACCATGTGAGTAAATGTATTAAAGATGACCGACAGTATTCTGACCTGCTGGGCTGCAAGTTCAATATGAAGTCACTGTAAAACTGTTCAGAAGACTACAACTTTGTTTCTTCAGCTGAAAAGAGAGGGTTGAAAGCCGAGTGCTTATCCATTGGAATGCCTGAATCACCACCGCATGATTTTAGATGTAAAACATAAGTGTTGCGAATCTGTGGGGCTAAGTGGGGGAATCTGTTTTCCACTGGCACATAGGATAGGTCACAATTTACAATAACAAAAGCAACCCCATCCACCAAAACCTTCAAACCTGGGATCACCCTCCCCAAAATCTGTGCTCACTTTTCATTGCTAATACCTTTTGTATTGTGGTGAAATCTAGTGCCCTGCTACCTGTTAAATTTTTGAGACAGACTGCTGTGCAGTCTGTCTCACGTAGTGAGACTGATGTTGTGTATCGCTTGAATTTTGTATATATGACCAGGCATAATCACATTGTGCAGATCAGGAAGATGAACTGATAGGCAAGTAGGCAGCTGAAGGTGATTGGTGGTGGGGTTCATAGGGAGGTTATTAAGGGCTGTAGAGAAGGGGAATGCAAGCTAATTGTTTTGATTCTCCTGGTCTGCAGCAAGAAAGGAAACCTTCACTTCTGCTGATCCAGTCATGGCCCTGCCACGTTGCTTGCAGCACTCCTAATGAGAAAATGAACCATCTGACCACAATGTGCCATACAGTGCTGACTGCCCAGGTCTCACCTGTGTGCTATTAAAGCCCTGTCTTGGTAAGTGCTCTGCTCTCTCCTAAAGGGCTGTAACAGCTCTCCTTGTTGGGCTGGGGTGGCACAGGGCTCCTGGGGCTTCCACTACTCGGTGAAAATCCAAGCTTCAAAATAACTGCCCAACGTTTGGAAGAGGGTGGCCAAAGAAACAGCAAGGTTGGTTTCCTGGGCTTCTGAGAACTGTTTTCATATTCACTTCTCACAGTAAAGAATTCAAACTGCTATTTTATTTGAATCCATAGTTATTGTAAAGCATGCTCCCCTCTAAGGAAATTGCCACAAACCCACATGTTCAAAAGCTGAACATAATTTTTCCCTATTAGAGCATGTTATTATCTCATGTAATCTCTGGATTATAACTAATTAATGTAGCTATACCTAATTATTGAGTTAGCTACAGGTGAGAAGGAGCTTATTTTTAATGAGATTTTTGTTTGATGGAAATTAATGGATTCTCCAAATGGCATGTCTTTTCATCCAGAATTATTTACTAAGAATTGGATATTATAGTGACGTAGGTTGTGTTTTGTCTTGTTTTTTCCAAATATAATGCAAAATGTAATGTGTGGTAACTTGGCTGACTGCTCAGGAGCAAAGGCTGCTATTTGAGAAGAGGCTTTGAGTGATGACTTGCATTTTACTAGGATTCCCAAACATAAGAAACTGGGAGTGCAGACAATAGTGCAGAGATATTTATGCTTTGGTAGCAGTGATATGACTGAGGGTGGCAATGAAGTCACTGCTTGGAACGGGGCCTCTGAAGGAGGTGCACTGTATCTACCTAGTACATTAAAAACCCCCTAGGATAGTGTACAGGTACAGCTTGTGAGCAGCCCCCAAGTGATGTTAATTCACTGCAGAGGTGATTCTGATCTAGAGCAGGCTGGTGCTGCTGTGCCATAAACCATTTTCTCCTTTGCCTGGCTGGCGTTAGTACTTGAGATATTTTAACCCAAATGTGAAAGAGAAAAGGATGTCCCTTTTGCTGGTCTCAGGGAGATCAAAGAGCGATACTCTCTCACTATAACATTGGTGTCACAACTTAAAGCCAAATATAGTCCTAAACATTATTTATTGGTTCATCCAAATGCAGACGAATAGTTTTCCCACTTATTATGGAAATAACTTTGTTTACGTGCCATCTGGTTATTATACATTATTTCCTTTTTCTTTTCCCCCCAAGATAAAATGAAGATCTTTTGATTAGCAGCTACAGTAAAATGTGACTGATTTATTTGTGAGAATTGCTGTTTGCCAAGTACACTGCTGTAGCAAAAGTACTGTTTGTTATGACATTGTACTGAGTCACTTGTTGATGCTATTTGAGAGAGAGAATTTAGTTAAAGAAACTGGAACAGGATGTTCATTTTATTTCAGTACTTGTAATCCTGAGTCATCTCTGATAGCTGATGAAATATAGCAACTCACATTTTAGAAAGAGCTTCTCTTAACATAATTTGGGGATGCTGTAATTTGATAGAGGGTGGAAAAATACACAGAGCTGATTTTATGCAGAGAGGTTTATTTTAGTTGTCGCTCTCTGAAGCACTCTTAAACTTTGCACATCTGCAGCACTTTACCTTGTCTTTAAATATTTTGTAGTTAGGGTGAAACAAGAGCCAATGTGTAGATAGCACACGGCTGTGCAGGTTTGGGGATTTTGAGGACTCTGTCTCAAGTATGTGGGTTCTGGCTGTGGAGTTAGGCTACTTCTTGGTTGATCATGTTGGTTGACTCATGATTTGCTTCCACTGCAAAAATAGGAAGTCCAGAGGTGTTTGGTTGCATGCATGGGAAGTAATGAAGCAAAGCGAAAGTTATTACTCATGTAAGAGGTTGAATTCAAATTTTAAGTGAGATTTTGGATATGCAAGCCTGTTCATCTGTGGGAGTGTGATTATTACGGCGACTATCAGAGTAGTGTGAACCATCAAATGTGTATTATTATTATTATTATTTCCTGTATTAATTTGTTAATGATGGTAAGATCCTGAAGTTGAGCGTTTTTCCTCTTAGGAGCAGAGACACTTTCAAAATAATTGGCATGTATCACTTCAGCTAGGCAGCTTCAGGTAGCAGGCAGAAAATCTTTAAAAGCACAGAGGGCTTATGGGCAGAAAATAAAGAATATTGACTCCATTTGAAGGTGTAGGAAGAATGTAATTATTAGATTTGGAATTTGACCAGGATGCACAATACTGCTCTAAGTGAGGGAAAATACTGTAGTGTGAACCTTGACCAGAGGATATAAGGATGTAGTTTCTCTTTTAATTTGGGTGCATGCACGTTCAGTAGTGCAGTTAATGTTCTTGATACCAAGGTGACAAGCTGGCTGGGAAAGCAAAATGATACCCCTCATCTTGTGCAGTTGTTGGTTTTCCTTTGGGCTCCTGTGGATCCAGGATAGCCAGGTTTGGCCTGGCACTGGTATGGCAGTGTGCCTGTCCAAAGGCTTCTCCTTTCACCCCGTCACCTCCTGACATTCCCAGGAAATGTGTGTGAACCAGGCAGCAGAGCAGCTAAGGCGGCTCCTTCATCCCTTCATAGGAAAGTACAATGAATACAGGGAACATAGGTAAAACTGTACATGTAAATTATCTGCAGTCAAGTAGTGAAATACATTCATCCCCTCTGGCACTGTTGCTAATTTATATTTAAAGCAATATGAATTTCATGAGCATTTAAAAAATAATATTTTAAACTCAATTTGCTGTCAACTCATTTGATGTTTTGTGTAAAGTCATCTCCCATAAACAGGTTATTGAATATCAAAAGACTTGCCTCATACATACTTTTTGAAAGAAATAATATTATAATAAAGATGAGAATCTGGCCCTTGTGTGAGTTGGCAAGCACTTTCTGGATCACTGCAGTTCTTTGGTGCTTGCTTTATCACGGTCAAGGGAGTGTTCTGGGCAAGGAACATTCGAGAAACAGTCAACAACGATAATATTGTTTTCTAGGCTACAGTAGGTTATTCTGCAATTAACTACTGATATATAATACATGAAGAAAGACATCAGGGTGTTTTTTTTCCAAATATCAAAAAGAGAGTTGGAAGAAAATGGATTCAGATACCTCAAATCTGACAGACCTTTCAAGTTGTAGAGCTCATGCAGACTAATGGACTGGGTACTATTAATAGATATGTTGAAAAGCTAAGACATGTTTGTTAAAAACTGTTGAAGAAATAACTGCTGTATTTTCTTGGCATGGGATTCTTACCTGTGCTTGGAGATTGCTGTCATTTGGCAGATGCTGTGCTGTGTAAAACTGAGCATCAAAGCTGGTATGAAGCTGAATCCTTTGCAAAAAGAAATAAATTGGCCTCTGGATGCTACCAATTTCTCTTCCAAGTGCTGAGTAATGTACCCTGGGTGTAAATGTATAAAATACAAGTAAGCTGCTTGGGGTCTCCCAAAGATCTGATGGATTCCTATCATAGTATATCAGGCCGGTAAGGTTGAAATAGCTTTTTATTTATTTATTTATTTGAACAAGCTCTGTTGTAAAAGTGGGCTTCTCCCTCTTTCTTTGAAAACCTCCAGAAAAAGTAGTTTCCAAATTTTGAATCCCTTGTATCATAGTTGCATGTGGTGCATCAATATAACATAAACACAGAAACAGTCTCTGTAATATTAAAGGTCACTGGGACAAGTGGACATTGCACTGAGTAGAATGGAATTGTACTTTAGGCCGTCTCCAGCAAACTGCCTCCTAATTGATACACAACTTAATAAAATTTGAAGCTAAACTTTGAAATCCCAAGCTCCCAAATTTTCCCAAATTAATGTTTTTTTCCCAGCTGCTGATTGCCCTGGAAGGATTTGTGTGTTATTTCAATTAGGGAAGGAAGCTCTACCTCATTACTAAGCGTCAAAATGCTCTAAAAAGTAGAATTTCTGAGCTTGAGGCAACTCAGCTGGAGCCACTGGAGCATTCCTGAAACAGCACCATCATGTCCCACTTCTGAACGCACCCTGGGGCCCCTTTCCGGTTGTCTCTGAGGTTTGCTGTGCATGTCTTGTGGCACTCAGAGACGTGAAGACTCTGGTACAGGGCTCAGACAAAAGAGTTGTCCAGCCTTTCCTCTTCCCCGTCACTTCTGGGCTGGCTCCAGGTGTGGTACCCGTGGCCAGAGCTTTCTCCTTCTGAGCCAGAGGTTCTGACCTGGGTCCTGGCTGCTGCAAGCCCATGGGCTGAGCTGATGGCAGCAGTGCCCACATATATTATTTAGCTTCTGTCAGCTATGTGTGTTTCAGTATATTGTTAATGAGGTTAGAAAAGACTTGGGAGCCAAAGGGTTTGTAGGCAAGGAGATCAAAGCAGACCCCTGCTGCAGGGGTGGGAGAGAAGGACAAGTCTTGGCAGGGGCTGAAGGAAAACCCTGTTACTGCAGAAGGTGGAGAGTGGTGGTCACCACCAAAAGGAGAAAACAGCAGCTTGTCTTTGCACTCCGCACCACGCATTTTATAGTTGTTGGGCAAATTCTCACCTGGTGGGTATTGGCTCTATTTCTTTATCTTCAGTGGAACTGATCTGACTTAAAATTTGATAGAGATGTGATTTAATGTGTGTGTCTGAGAAACAGATTCATTACAAGGGATGGGGAGGTGCTGTACAAATCCTGGGTGTTCATGCGGTAGTGCTTTCCCCTGTGTTCCTTTTATGAAGAAAATGAAATGAATCCCTGAGGGTCATAGACATCTGGACCTAGTGTGAAAATGCTGACACCATTGCCTTGATTTGATTCTTGGAAAAAAATTCAGAGCGGGTAGAAAGTGGAGCATGGGCCAGGCAGAATGGGGAAAATGGGAGTAAAACCAGCTTTCCCCAGCGAGTACGCAGCTTTGAATGTGTGCTGGTAATGCTGAAGCCTGCAAGTTAAAATTGTTATAATATGAAGCAAATCCACAGTAGCCACAGCAGGAAGCTCGGCACATTACAGCGGAATTAATACACTATTTCTGTGGTCAAAACATGGGGCAGCTGAATAGCAGCTACATCATCTGGGAAGAGTCTAGCCAGAAACCCTGTATTCTTTCTGAGTGCTTGTTCTGAGAGCATTTGACATCTCCTTTCCCACTCTGGGGAAAAGCAAAAGAAAAGCTTCCCAGAGTCTGTGTGCGGAGCGGAGCTGATATCCATCTCGGTCATGCCAGCTCTGTACTTTGGGAGGCCGCCCCATCCTCAGGGTCACCAAGATGCCTCCTCTGAAGACCATGGCCTGAGGGCAGTAAGTGGTGGCCAAAGGTGAGGAAATAGCATCCTTTGGTCGTTGGCAGGCATTGTGCTGACTCTTCATCATGTTCGGCACTCATAGCTGCAACTGGTATTCAAAGAAGTCACCACAGATGTCACCTGGGACAGCCTCCCAAAGTGTCCATAGCTCTCTGCTGCACACAGAGGACAGATGATGCTGGGAGAAAGTTTTATGTAAAACTAATATAACATAGTCTGGTATAATAACATAGTATTTCTGATTATATTGACGTCTGGGTGTCTGCTGTGAAGTGTGCAGAAAAGGCATCAGAGGTGCCAGGGATGCCTGTGACCTGCACAAGGGATGGGCATCCCTTTGCTGCAGGGCCGGTGGGGTAGGGATAAGCTGAGAGTTTCCTATACGGTAAGAATAAATTAAATGGGAGAAGATGTCGTCTTTGAGTTCTTGGAATACATGGGAAGGAGAAAGAAAGTTAATTTCAAGCTGAGGAAGTTCTCTGTGGCCAGGGCTCTTTGTGACAAGGAATCCAGAAATGCCTGAGCCAGAGGTGAGGAGGCACAGGACCTCCTCTGCAAAGCACTGTTGCTCAGGAAAGGGCAGCAGCACACCTTGGCCACCCTGGGGCCTCCAGGCTCACCTCCCATGCTGGGATGGGTGGACGTGTAGGAGGGCAGAAGATACAGTCAGGTCAGGTGCACCCTGCTGTCTGCCAAATAGCTGGTAAGATCGAACGCTGCTTTTTGAGGCACATTATAATGTAAGATGCTGGCAATACGATGATGAGTTTCTGTACTAAGAACCACCGCTGAATTGCTGTGCCGGGTTTCTGGCCCTAAAATGATGGCTCTGTCATGTCGATAGGTGGTGCAAGTTTGCTACAATCTCTGGAAAGCTGGAGCATTTTTTTCAAAGATTGCAGTATGCATGTTAGGCTAATAGTGGGATCGGAGAAGGAAAAGCTAAACACTGTGCCAGCTGCAAGCAAAAGATGAACCTTAAATTTGGCCACTTCCAGTAGTCTGGGCAGTACCAAAACAGCAGAGGCAGTGTCATCTCATGTGCCTTACTTCCATAGGTGCTCAGGGTTGTGCCTGGGAGACAGCACTGAGACAGGTCTTGCAGCAGAGGGACAGAGCAGTCAGCGGTGAACTCCCACGGGTAATGACCAGGTCGATGGGAGCCCCAGGTCTGCTGCCAGGGGCTCCCCCAGCCTCACTGCACAGCCTGGCTACTGCAGCTGAGAGGGGTAAGCCTTGCTAACTCAAAATGAGCTCCTGGAGAAAAAAATTGTGCAGCAGGGGGGACAGCAAAGCAATTAGACTGTTAGTCTCCATGTTCTGCCTGGCATCAAATGGTTATGATGGAAAGTGGAAACCTTGCTGATGCTGAGCAGAAGTGACAAAGCCCCTGGTGTCAGCTAAAGGAGCTATGACTGCTTAAAAAAAAAAAAAAGAGTATCTAAACCAAATCCGGGTGTCTAACAAGTCCTTGCACACTGAATGTGCAATTGTGTAGTTCGCTGACCAGACTGTAAACATGTCCTGTAAGGTTCACAAATGGTTGTGTTGCAGGTCTGGGAAATCTGGTATAAATCAGAGACAGAGTCAGCGGATTGCAGGAGCACAAGGCCATCGTGACTTCCAATGCCAGAGGAGCTCTGTCCTAGTGTTTCCAGGGGTTAACTGTGGGGTTGTGGAGTCTAAATTCATTACATGAAAATATTTGGTTCAGCTTTTTCTTCAAAATAGATCCCTATGGATAGCTGTTTGCAGGTCCACCCAATGGCAGAAGAAATTAATGCTCAGGCCCTCCAATGTTTAATGTAAGGAGACTGTGAAGCGGAGGAGAGAGAAACATTAGCGGTGCAGTCTGTCTGCAGGAATCTTTTCTAAAAGGGTTTGTTTCCATGCCCTGTAGCTGGCAGTCATCCTGCTCGCAGCTGTCCAGGGAATGATGATTTTTCTTTGCTGCAGCTTTCAAGGTTTTTAACTGTGTCTGTTTCATATTGAAACAAAAAAAAATTCTTTTGGACTGTTTTCATCAAAATGGAAACATCTGGTTTGGGTGTAAAAATAGTGGGTGTGTTCGCAATGCAGTGCACATTTTGCTTCTGCATGTCCTGATGCACAAGGGCATTAGGTGCGACTACTGGGAGACTCAGGTGTCCCCTGGTCACTGTGGCACCGACCTGCAAAACCCATGGTGTGTATGTGCCTGCCTGCACCCTGGCCAGCCTCCCTGCTTGCTTTCCTGAGCAGCTTTAATTGAAAGCAGTATATCTCCAAGCTGAAAGGTTTTCTGGAAAAGCAGTATGTTTCAGGAAAATGTTGCTTGGTTAAAAATGTCTCAAACAGCAAGAACGCTCCTGGCAATAGGAGCAGTGGAGATAACAGGGTTTAGACAGCTTTTCTACTATGTTGTTGCTTTGCTACATTTATGGATTAATCAAGGCCTTCGCCAGATAGGATGCAAGAGCAAAGTTAAGGCAGATCATGCTCTCATCTCTCTGTCATTTGTTCTCTCCCTCCCCTTCCCAGCTGCCTCTCCTCACATAGCAGTTTTGAATGGGGCGACAGCTTTCTCCTGCTGCTGTTGAAGTCAAGCTGCAGAAAAAAGCTGCAGTGATCTCCAGTCACCACAGCTGAGGAGCAGACCTTGCTGTCGTCCCTGGCTTCCCTGCCAGGTGGGCAGGTCCTGCTCCGGACCAACGCATGACCCACTCTGCCAAGCGGGATGGATGGGTCACCTCACTTAATAGCGTGCGATTCTCCTGTCGATGAATTTGGGGATGACGGCACTCTCCAGTGAAACACGGAGCGCATCTGCAATGGATGGGTGAAAATGCTGCATTAAGATCTTTTGCTAATAATCCTTGATTAATGTGGCTATACAGTTGTTAAAGGCTGCTGCTGGACAGGATTAAGGAAAAAAGGCCTACGAGAAGCAGGATTGGTTGTGAGTTATCTCCCTGTATCTTTTAATCTCTCGTGGTACAGCCTGATGTTTTCAAGTCTTCCTTTTGAAATGGCAGATAGAAACATATTGCTGCTGTATGGAAACTTTAATCTTCAAATGGATATAAGCTTTTCTTGCAGAAGTAGGCTGCTTTTTCAGATGCTTTCAGAAATGCTGATGTTGCGCCTTGGTTGATCTGGCTAATTAAAAATGAGCTCCTGTCAATCAAAACCATTACTTTAATGGTAGCGGCAAAAATGCAAAGTGCAGCTCTACTGAATCAGTGTTAGAGAAATGTGCCTCATTTCCTCCGTCTGATTCACCCAGGAAGAATTTAGGTTTTTATTGTGAGTTTAGATATTCGCAGACCTTTCTGTTACAAATTTTACCCTTTTAATTCCTGTTGGCTGCCCAGATGACCAATGCGAGTTTATTCAAAATACTTCGCTGCTTGCCCAAAGTTTGGGAAGGGCATTGTGAGGCCTCTCCTTGAGGTCTCCACTGGGCTAAGTCCAGCTGGGTTCGAGATACCTCCTCCTCTTTCACCTC
Source organism: Morus bassanus (assembly GCA_031468815.1). NCBI lineage: Eukaryota > Metazoa > Chordata > Aves > Suliformes > Sulidae > Morus > Morus bassanus. The sequence goes on along the minus strand of CM062574.1, from coordinate 34,896,036 downwards.
GTACCATCTGCATCCTGGCACCTTGGGAACACCTGGTTTTAGCAGATACTACATTTTGCTCCCTGTACAAATGGGCAGAACTGAACCTGTAGCGCCAGGTTTTCTACCCTGCTGTCAGTCCCCTGAGCTGTGCCATTCCCCACGGTCTGTTTGCTGTCCTAAATGTTCACACAGCTTACCCTGATTATGCTGAATCCTTCTGTGGAGAGGCCCATCTCACTGGCTATGACTGGCCAAGAATACACCTAACTTAGGCCTCCTGGTTAAGCACATACAGACAGGGAAGTATTTTTACTTCCTCCTGTACACCCTTTGTGTGTATTTGGCTTTTAAAAATCTATTTCTGTGCCAAATAGATTGGTGGTTGCAGTGAAAGATATTCTGAGTATAGAGTTTGACTTAGAAGTGCACACAAGAAATGCTTGTGAAGACACCTGGTGGTCAAGGTTTGAAGGTTATAAGCGTGCAGCATTAGGGTGGTGTCGGCGCTGTCCCTGGCTAGCAAGCCTGCTTTCAACAAAGACACAAACCAAAGCAAACGTGCCTTTATATATGGGATTTTTCAAATGTTGGTACTAAGACTCTGGGTGCCTTAATGATTAATTAGACTCAAAATGGCAAATATGACCACCTAGCAGCAAAAACTAATTACATGCAAATAGTGAATTAACTCAACGGGAGTTAACTCAAAAGACCTCAAAGCAGCTCAAGGATTTTAAGAAATATTTCTTATCCAGCCCCACCCATCAAATGCAAGAAACAAGCCCTGACCTTCCTCAGAACAGCCTCGTATAGAGAGACTCTTTGAATTCCTCCTCTTTTCCTGTATTTGCTAACCCCCAGTATCACTCTTTGTCACTTAAACTTTTCAATGGCAGCGTCCCCCTGCTTCTGTCTGCCCGGAGCTTCTTCCCCTGCTGACTCCTGTTTTCTCTGTGTCTGCTGTTCCTGTCCCTCCCTTCTTTTTAATTTAATGCTCTTCTGTTCTGCCTGTGTGCATGTTCTTGCATCCCACAGTCCAGTAGCACTTCCCTGGTTCTTCAGTTGCTGCCTTATCCCTTCTTTCCATTCTTGCCCCAAGCACTCTGGTGCATGCCATTTCTCCTGCCTGTCTGCAGACCCACTGCAACCATGAGCTAAAAATCCTCGCCTGGGAAGGTGTTCCTGGGGCAATTAAATAGCAGACCTGAACGCATCAAGATAGGCTACCACAGGCTCAATACCTTTTCCCAAGTGCTGTAAAATCCAGCCTTCCCTATTACTTAACTGTTCTTCAGATTTAATTTGACACAAGCATGGTGGCACCAATTTCCTTCACAAGGTCCTACTGTATTCTGTCTTCTTGTAGGAGCCCTGGAAGTTAGCAGGGATCTGTGACAAAGAAGAGCTGACATAGATCCTGCACGCATTTACGGCAGAGCCTCTTGCCTTCCCAAGGTAGAGGCCTCAAAGTAAGTATCTGCTAGGGTATTCCAGTGCTTTTACACCCCTAATTACATTCTCATGACTTAATCATAAGCTGCCTTTTGCTCAGGTCTCCTTGTAACATCTTCCTCTCTTCTGCTTCTGATGTGTGGGCTTTCCCTTTAATGTAGCAGCTGTTCAGTTCCTGCCTGAGTGATGGGATTGAAATACCTGCAGACAAGCAGAGGATCTTTCAAATTCCTTTTGAAATACACCTGGAAATTGCAAATTCAGATGGAAAGCTCAACTGCCTGCCACCTGAGGGAAGAAACCAGGCACAAGCTTCCTGCACAAACAGGTAAATGGCACAGATATGAAACGCAGCCTCTATGTTTAAAGACCTCTGCACTTCACAGTTCAGTCCTGTTCTTTTACTAGGAAGTCTCATGACAGTCAGTATTTTCCTTAAGGCTCAAGTTTCCTGTCTTGTGATCAGACTGCTGTCATTAAATAAAATTGGCCTGAAAGCATGAGGGCGCTCAACCGGTGACACAACTGGCTTGAAAGCCACAAGACAAAGATACATAACCCCCCATTTTACAGCTTTTTGGCTTTAGAGGTCATGATTTCTTTGAAGGAAACCAGGGTGATAATTTCGGTGTGCTATTGGCAACTGTTCACAGCTGGCTTTTATTTTTAAGGTGGCACCTGAAAGAATGTTTTCCACTGATTTTGCTTCTTTGGGATATATCTCAGGGTGGAAAGGATCGTTTTGAAAAGTCTTTTTGTTTTGTATGACTTTTACATTTGAAATGTTGTTTTTTTTTCTTAGACTGGAAGATGTGGACTTTCAGCCGTTTGAACATGGCTGTTGACATGTGCACTTTGAGGACAGCGCACCTTGGTTAAAGATCCCTCACTACCAGTGAAGGTGGAGGCAGCCTTTTGTCTTTTTCTGGTCATGCCTCCAACACGTGTGTTGAAGTAATTTTCCTTTGGGTGATGTGAATGCACAATGAACAAATTGAATTTTTGAGCATCCTTTATGCTCTGTTGGGTGTTGTTCCCCGACTTGATTTTTTGATACTGAGAAAAGAGGATGTGTCCAAGTAGGGAAGAAAACAAACTTGTATATAACAGCTCTAAGATAGGATGAAAAATGCGTAAAATAAGCACCCTTTATTTCCCACAGGTCCTCCAGCAAAGCTGGGAAAGGTCTGCCTTATCTTTCTAAGGAAAAAACAAGATTTACTTTTTTAAAAAATTTCTTGAGTGTTTAAGTTAAAAAAAAAAAAAAAAATTTAATTGAGTTACAAAATAATCATATACAGGTTACCTTTATCATCTGTTTAATGAAAACTAAAGCAAATCTGTGGGCAAAGTAAAAGGCTATGGTCTAGCAGAAACTTGGCAATGAGTTTGGAAACTCAAAAACCTTGAGAATTGTGTATTTGGATCATGCTGTCATCCAGTGATGAAAAATCTCCAGAGTCACCTTCTCGACCCTTTGCTGTATGTGATACATTTGTCATTCTACTGCATATTGTGAATTCACCTGGCTCAGATTTATGCACATATAAACATTATAATGAGAAGGAATTACTGCTGCCACCAGTGGATGTGTCTGGCCGGCTGCCAGGGAGTTCACTGATTGCTGGGGAGATGCCAGCGTTTATGAAAAACGAGTATTCTTTCAAATCACAAAATTGTTTTTGATTGAGGGGGAATTATGAATAGCTGCAGTATCTGTGATGGCCAAATAAGTTTACTCTGAAATCAGTGCTTGGCACTCTGATTGGCAAACTGCTCAACCGCTGTTGAGGTTTTTGGGCCTGATTTTCTGGTGCGCAGGGTGCTGCCGGTTGGGACTTGGCTTGCACAAAGGGGGTCTGCTCCCCGGGGGACCCTCTGCTGGTGACCGGCAGCCCCGCCAGGCTGCTCCCATCTGCTACTCCTTCCTGAGCTGGCTCCTGCTGCTAATGAACAGCGGAAAAAACCTTTGCTCTGGAGGATGTCTAGAAATAGTTTGTATTTCCTTTAGTTGGTCCTGACACCTTCTCCCCTTTACCACGTGTGATCCTGCCTTGGTTTGGCTGCTTTACTTTGGTTCCTTTAGTTTGGCTAGGCTCGCTTTGCCCTCCTGTGGCTGACAGCGGATATTCAAGAGGTCTGTATGGTGGCTGTCCTGGACTGATTGATCCCTGACATTAGTGTCCTCCAGGGCTGGAGTGGCCCACAAGCCCAACTCTTCTGCTCAAAACAACTCCTTGATGGTTGCGCTCAGTATTTAGTACTTCCTTTTAAGGGTAAACACAAATGTCTTGTGTTATCATTTAATGAAGAGTTGTAAACTCGTGATTAGTTATTGACTATATTGTTTTTAACATCACTAACTGGAGGAGCTAATAGATATAACTGGTTGCGGATTTATTTCCTCACTGAATTCTTACGAAGAGAAACCCACTGACAGTTCTTTCTCTGAACCCAAATAATTATAACTTCAGACAAAAGAATTCCCAATAACGAAAGCCTCCTTGGTAAGAGATGAAGCATTCATCTCTTCTTGAACTATATGTAATTCTACCCCAAAGTAATGTTAATATTGTTAACCTCCTGCAGAACTGTTGCATCCTCGGCTCTTCAGTTCTGTGGCTACTTCAGACACCTGTTGATGTTGATTCAGTTGCTGGTTTGTTTTCAGTTGCTGGTTTGTTTTCAGAAGGTAATAAATTTACTGAGAGGGATAAGGCTGGGATATTGCTCGCTGGCTCTGTGGGTTGTTGCCTCCTCGGATGCTGCAGAGGCGAGTTGTGTCGGCAGTGCGCAGGATGACTTGAGCAGATGCATGGAAACACCGCTTCGCGTGGCCCCCGTGATGGTGGCACGTAGCTTTCTCCATCTGTCTCATGCAGGCGTGGGGATGCCATCTCCTAGTCACTCTGATTAAGCAGCTGGGACTGCAGGGTGATGTTAGATTGACTTTCTCCTGAGAAACTGGAGGAGTCACATGTGAAAGTGGGGAATGGCTTCCAAATTTATAGCTGCTGCATGTCAGGGTGACTTACTGGATGTGGAAGGGATTTTTTTTTTCATTGGCAGGTAGGATTTTTAATGTGAAGATAAGAAAAATCTCATGTTTTAATAGTGATGAAGAGAAAAATTCTGAAATAAGGGAAGTTGGTGATATTTGCATTTGACCCAACTGGTACTTGTTGGCTATGTTTCCAGTTTCAGCATGGTTCAAGGATATCATTGGGATATTTTGGTTTCTAGGTGGGGAAATGAGAGGACAGCATGAACACACATAAAATAAAGCTTTCTTAAGAAATATGTCTTTAAAATACTGTAAATGGATTAGTAATTAACTGGTACTTTATTTAAGATAGCTGAAATCTAAGCAGCTTAGGTCAGGTAAGGGTTCTATTTCTCTGGTACATCTGTAGTTCCCTATAAATCTCTTAACTGTAAGGTTTGTGGAGAAGAAAAAGGGAAGGATAAGGAGGGCAAACTTTGAGATGTATGAATTGTGACACTTTATCTTAAGTGGTTGCTTTTATTTATTTTAAATGCAATAGTCTAAAGAAAGCCAAATGATAATGCAAGGAGAAGCAGTTATTAAAGCAGGCAGGAGCTCTTCCTTTCCCCGCTGTGCAAACGCCACTACCCCAGGTAAGCTGATTTCATTTGATACCACATGCTCATTTCTCTGGCTACGGTGCCAGCCAAGGGTGACTATTTTCCATGCAGAAGTCTACCTCGTAGATACCTGAAGTTAGGTGAGAGTAATCCCACCACATATGTCATATGCTCCATAGTATTAGGATAAGATTTTTTGTGGATCTTTTTCTCCTATTTCTGAACTTTAATTACTGTTGTAAGCATCTACTATTGGCTATGCATCCTTCTGGCAGAATTCCTGAAACCTGTTCTTGCAGTTTGTTGAGGATGAATTCTTGGAAAAGTTGGGAATTTCCATTCAAAGCTTACCCCAAATCATGTGTTTGATGCATTTTCCATAAAATACTCAGAGTTTGGGTGTAAATTTGATTTTTCCTCTTCTACTATAATTATAGGTATCCACCGCTTCTTGCCCCTCCTACAGATACAGCATACTTGTCCTATTCCTAAGCTCCAAAAACCCCAAGCTTTATAACTTCTTTGAGAGTGACAGAAACAAAATCTCTCCATTTGATGCTGGAGCTGTATTCCTTTTTTGCATCTATTTTATTAAAGAGGATGTTGAGGATTCTGCACCATATGGCTTTTGCAGCCAAAAGTCCAGATGCAGTAACTGGTGCATTCAAATGGTGAAGAACCAGTTTCTTCCCTGCAGCAATAATGATTGCATATGGCTTAACCAGAGATGGGTGCTGTGCATTGGAAGATGTGTCCCTGCCTGCAGCCATGAAATTTCCAAAGCAGGACTGGGGCCTGAATATGATAATAATGTGAGTCAGAGCGTAATTATGAATGCAGGAGGGGATGTGGGAGTGCAAACTGCGTTTGATATGGTAAAATCTTCAGCGTGCTGTAAGTTCTCAGCCTTAAGTTCTGAACCCATTGAAGATTTCCAAAGTTGGGGCTTTGGAGTTGCTTTAATGTGAAATATTTATTTTTACATTACAAAGAAAATAATGGCCTCGGGGGAAAAAAAAAAAAACCAGGGAAAGTGTTCACAAAACACTAGGATTAGGACTATGAAAAATTGCATAGAAAATTGCTTTCAGGTCCACATTTCAGAGCCAAAGTGGCATGAGTTCTCAGATGTGACAAGCAATCACCAGCTCCTCTTAGACTCTACAGGAGCTGCTGAGTGCTCGGTGTGTGTTTGAAAATGAGGCCACTGATTTAGGCTTCTGTGTAGGGACTTAATGGTCTGATCTGAGGCATCCACTTCAGAAAGTTTTGACTGGATTCACATAAACCCTTCAAGTCAGGGTACATAATTTTGTATTTCCTGTGGCCAGTCAGAGACTTAACTCCAGTTTTGCATTTCATATGCAGAGATTGTTTATAATCCTGGGAGGAAGGGAGGTATTTTAAGCAGTGTTGTTCTGGGGACTGATCAACTTCTTAAAGATCACTGGGTGTTTCTGCTCCTGCAGGCTGAGGGGTAGCAAAAAGCTGAGTGGATGCTCGATGATGACTTGGGGACAGGCTGACTTGGCAGCATCCTGGCTCCCACCCTTGCCAGTGAACAGAACTGGAGGCTCAGTGCTGCAAAGGATCTTCAGAGGGTCTAGTCCCACCACCTTGTTCAGCTACAGGTATGTAGCTCCTGGCAGGTATTTGTCCAACCTGCTCTTACCAGCATCTGATGACGGAGACTCCTCAGCCTCCCTGAGCAATCTCGCTAGTGCTTCATGGTGGCTACTGTTAAAAACATCCCCTCACCCCTTCTGATGTTCTCTCTAACACTCTTTGCTGACATCATAGATATTACTTTCCCCCCTTCCTTTTGGGAGATAAAACTAGGAAGGGATCATCTAGTTATTGTAAAGTCCTTCTCATAACTGACCGCTTGTAAGTTTTCTTCCGATTTCATGCAGGAAGGTCAAAAGAATTATGACTAATGTATCATGTACTTTCTGTTCCTTTGACACTCTTGGCTCTCTCCAGTTCGCCTGTAGCTTTCTTAATGCAGTACTTCAGCTGAGGTCTAAGGACTGCTGGGTTTGCTGTTATTATTACTCCATGGGGATTACTTGTAGATACTGCATTTTATGATGTCTTTTTGCAGCAGCATCACTTTAACTCATGCATTTTATAAGTCCTTACAAACATCCCAGAAGCATTGCTGCACCACTACATTGTCCTTCCCTGTTTCACACAGGTGCTTATTCTGACTACGTGTAGGCCACTGCATTTTTCTTCACTAGATTACAAGCTGGGTTACGGTTTTAAGACTTAAATTTTAAAGACTGTTTATTCTTATGATTTGCCAGGATCATGTTCATTCTAGCTCTGTCTTCAAACTTCTTTAAAGCTTTTGTCATCTGCAGAATTAGTAAGCATGTTCTTTTCCATCATCCAAATTATTTATGAAAGTGTTCAAGTCACCCAAGACAGATCACCATGGAAAATATCCTTTCAATTTGACAGTGAAGCACTGATACTGCTCTCTGAGGACAGAGTATGTTCTGCACTCTAGGTCATATTTCCTTTTTTTTTTTATGATTATATCTGCAAAGGAAGCCTTGCTGAAGGCAAAATATGTATCATCACTCCTTTTTTAATAAGAAGGGGAGCACAAGATGAGCATGGATGGTCATGCAAGTTTTGTGCTGTCCTACTATCTGATCCCATTAAGCCAGGGACAAACTTGATGGACAGGCCGAGGTGGAAGGAATGGGCACAGGGGATTTTCCTTTCCACATTTCTTTTCCTCTGAGTCCTATGGGATTTGGATGACCAAAGCGAAGACAGAACACGTTCTCAGGTTAGTTGGCGTGTCAGGTGAGTCCATTTCTCTTGGTTCCTTAGGTGTGACCCTGTACCATGTCCTGACCAGGCCGCCTTTACACAAACCCAAGGCATTACCGCGTTGACTGGATATGCTCTCGCATTACCCTGCCAGCCTCGACCTGCTAAACAAGGCCTGGGACCTTGGGAGCTTAGCACCACGCTAGCGGTTTTAATTGCTTTCAACCAGGACTTGAAATGCAGCCAGAAAACACACCACCTCTGAAAGTTGCTGTCTCAGCAGGGCTGTATTAAAAGATTTAATGAGGGGAACACGGATGGAAAGCCACGGGAGAACCGCTGCCAGAGCGCGGGTTGTTTTCGGCCCTTTGTGCCGCGGGTGCCCCGCACGGCAAGGCGGGCCTTTGCCCCCGCCAGCCTGCAGTCTGCACAGACGCAGAGAGGCCCGAGGAAGACAACGCGGCGCAGGGGGAGCCAGGTCATCTGCCCTGCCTCCTCCCCAGGGTCACTCCAGCCTGCAGGGCGACAGTCGTCAGAGCGGGCTTAGGCGATGGGAGCGAGCAGCCTGGGGGCGCCGAGGGGCCGTGGTCGGGCTCCCATTGCCGCGGGCGACGGAGGGAGCACCGGGCAGGCCTCGGCGGGAGCCCCCCAGCCGCGGGGCCGGAGGGGAGCGCCTCGCCCGGCCAACCGGCTCCCCGGAGGGGCGCTGCGGCCCGGGCGCGGCCGGAGGGCGGAGGCCTCGCCCGCGGGCCGCCCGGCCGCCGTCGGCCCTGGGGGCGAGCGGGCGCCGCCCCGCTCCGCGCGAGCCGCCGGGGGGCGCCGCGGTGCCGCGGTGGCGGGTTCCGCCCGCGGGCGGGTTCCGCCCGTGGGCCCGGCCGGGGCCGGCAGCCGGCGGGGGGGGCCGCCCGCGGGGGCGCAGCCCGCCGGGCTCTCGGCCCCCCGCCTCCTCCGTGGGACGGCAGCCTGGGAACAGCCGCCGGCCGCACGCCGCGGATGGCCTTGACGCTGCGGTGTGGGGCGCTTGGGTCGGAGCGCGGCTGTGTTCCTCCCAGAGGGGCTCGGGAGGAGGAGGAGGAGGAGGCTGCAGGCCGTCCTGGAGCGGGGAGAGGAGGGAGCTCATGGGGGCCAGGCCGGGCTTTTCCAGCTGCGGGTGCTGGGCGACGTTTGCCTGCGAAATAGCTGCACTGTGTCTTTGTGCTGCCAGCCACGCAATAAATGCTGTTCTTAGAAAAAGATGCATGTACTCAACATACTGTAATTTTAAGCGCAAGGTACGTGGAAGGAAGGGATAGCCTTCACATGAACGTGTATTGACTCACTCCAAATTTTGCAGGTCCAAAAAACTGCTGCCCCGAGGCATTAGCAGCCTGAGCTGTCATGAGGGCGTAGCACCGACCTGCCCTTAGCTGGGGTGAAACCTGGGTTGTCTTGAAGACTTTCCAAGCCGTGGTCCCTGTTGGGCAAGTGACCTTGAAGATCTGTAATGGTAGAGGAAGGGGAAATCCTGTGAACCGAGCCCCACCTATAAGCAGAGAAGAAAATGCAGAGGGTGAACTTCAATGCGTCCTTGGATTTTGCCTGTGCTGTACAGCATCCCACATAAATTAGTGGTGAATCATAACGCAGTGACAAATTCCAGTCTCCACGACTTGCCCCTCTTCCCTTACTTATCTACTGGCTGCCGCGCCGGTTCATGCTAAGAAGGTCACCAGACCATAATAGTTCACTGGTTTTTGCATAGACAGCTTGAAAGTATGGGCTGGGGAAGGAAAAAAAGAGCAGTGCTACTAATTATTAAAAGCATGGCATAAATCGAGTTCTGTAATAAGATATTTCATACCATGAACGTTAGTCGCCACTAACAGGAAGCATCACGTATAAATAACATTCCCATCTGGTTAAATATTTGCCACTGAAAGGTAATTCCTGACTACACGCTTTTTCCTGAGCCAGACGCTGTCTCCCGCTTTGGCCCAATGCTTCGCTGTGCAGGCATGCGGTCCGTCGATAGTATGTAGTGAGGCATGTTAAGCATTTTGCACCATATTCTTATCTTAATTGATATTCATAACCTTCCGACTCTTTCATGGGGAGAAGGCAGAGCTATGAATTAAAAGCACCTGTGTATGTAAGGAATACAAAGAATGTTGATTTCTAATAGTATCATCTTGCAAAGCATAATATAAACTAGGCTGGAGCGTAATGCTAGTTGTTTCATCTCCTGAGGCACTTGACTCACCTTTGTGCTATCAGAGGGCAGATTTTCAGTGGAATTGAAGTGCAATAGTGAACTAGCAATAATAATAATTCTTTCTTTTGTATTGTTTCAGTAAGTGGTGCTAAGGACCTGTTTCTCGGTTCCCTCTACTGTACTTTCAGGGTGAGTTAGATGGATCTGACATTCACAGCTTGTTAATCACCAGAACCCCAGGTAAAAATAACTGGATGCTTTAAGTGCTGTAAGATTTTTCTACTGACACTTAATAACACCCTGGATGTTTTTCTTAGCTCTTGTACTGTGTGTGCATTGTAGTAGTTTCATCATTGCAGCATAAATATTGAGATGGAGCAGGAAGTGGAGTGGATGTTTGAACCTCCAACAATGGCTCTGCAAGTTTTTGTTATGTTTGGCAATTTCATTCCAACCCATTTTATTTGGCTTTTTGTGAGTGGGGAAAAATACAGTCCTTGAAAACGCAGTGTTTCAAGCCACACAGAAAAGAGCTATGCTGTAAGAGACATTATGGACCTCAGGGCATCATACCACTCTTTTGCAGGGAAGGACAAATGACATGTAAATTTTATTTGTTTACTCTTAGATTCTGTTCCTGTTTTGACATCAGGGACACAGTTGCATTCACCTGACAATTTTGAGTCACAGTTCTCATAGCAAAAAGAAAGATGTGTTTTGGAAATGATGAATTTCAGATGGTAGGATTGTTATAGATCGAAGGACTACAATCGTGAAGAAGAGGAAGATGGTCTTTAAGGGTTTTTTTATTTATATACCCATTTTGACACTAAAATCAGAAATTGCATAGTCTGATTTCTGCCATGTGTATTCAGGGTACTCTTGTCTCTAACTATAACACAGCTAAGATAAAATAGCTAGGCTCTGTGGCCTGCCTTTTGGGGAGCCACTAAGAAATCTCAACGGCTGTTACGCTATCAGATTTTTCAGTATTAGTTGGTGTAACAGGACATTGGTTGTCAGGTGATATTCTCATTGTAATAGATGTGATAAGCCTCTGCCAGAATTTGGCTGGCATGCAGCTGCATGGACCAGCTCAAACTGAGAGGGATTGCTAGTTAAACACTGGTTGAAGTTCTGACCTGGAAATTCAGGAAAATTAAACCAAACTACCTGGTGCCTAATAAGGTAATTTTCCTCACCTGCAAACACGAATCAATTGGTTTAACAAGCAATACTTTATTAAGGGGAATTAAGTTTCCCTAGCTGGTACTGCTTTCATCTGCCCACATGGTCCCAGGGAGCAGATGCTTGGCTTTAGTTTTCCCATAGATGTAGTATTTTTGCTTGCCTGAAGCCCATAGAATACCCATAACTGCTTATCTTCATCCAGTGGGAGATCCTGCCACTTCAGGTACTCACCAGTGTGGGCATGGGCTGCCTGATTAGAGCCCTGTGTTGTCTGAGTTGGGGAAATTAATGATTTCATTACCTTTTTTGGTTCTCTCTACTAGGGACCGCTTCCATATTGCATAGCTTCATTTACACAAAGCGTTTGGTCAGTATCCCTGATGAGAGCTGACTTGTAAATCTAAAGCATTGGAAAATACTGCAGGCCTTGTCCATGCATTGTTTATTGCATTCCTTACATTGACACTGCATGATATACATTTGTTCCTGGATATGCAAACTCTGCTGTAGTTGTACTTGTTTTAGTTCTAGGGAATGCGTATATTGGAGGGAAAGATTTACACATCAGGCATGCCTTTGAATCACAGAGCACTCCCATATTAATAGTTCTAGGTTTTAATATTGCCATGACATTGCACTGAAAAACAGATGTTATACATCCTCACAAACACTGATACATGAAAATTTCCCTCTAAGCTGAGGGAAGAGGCTAATTTATTTTTGCTCTACGTTCATGCCTTTCAGCATCATGAGCGGCAGCGCTAGCCACAGCTGATGTCACAGAGTCCATGGCTAACAAGCAGGAAAGAAAATCAGTGTTTTCACAGCCTTGTAATGCCCTATTTATTTATGTAATAGATTGAATGTCATGTAAAGTTTGAAACTGCACTTAGCTTTTCTCAGCTTCCTTGATCTGTCTCACAGCTGCGGTAGATGGTTCTCAGCTGCTGTTGCTGCCTCTCTAATCTGTGCTTTGATTTTGTAGGCATTTCTTATCTGCTGGTTGTGGTCTGTTTGACACGTCCAGCTATGAAAGGAAAAACAGACTGTTGAGAACTTGTGATAATACTTCTGCCCCAGTATAAAGGAACTTCATGTTCCTTGGAAACTTGCCATATGCGTGCAAAACTGTGTGTCTTAAAAAATTCGTATAAACACCGAGTTATTAAATGCCAGTGTTACCCTAATGTATTTTGCACTTGATTTTCAGTGGGTATGAGCTGATGTTTCTCTGTTGGTATCAGTGGAGCTATATGTGTTGCCGGAGAAAACCTCAGAGCTGTATAGTTCCTGGAGTTTTGCAATGACCTGGTTTTACTAAACCTGCTCATGATGAGTAGTATTTTTGCCTGTATGTCTGTAGTGTGAGGGCTGAGCCCAGGTTCCCTAAGGCTCAGGCTGACCCTGGAGACAAAACCCTGGAGTCAGAAGTTGGACTGGATGAGGTGGGATCCAGATGCCTGAGCAGTCAGCGACTTACTGCACTGCCGAGGTTGCTGCTGGCTGCCTGTGGGTGGTATACGGGCTGCCCCTGCGGCTGAATTGGGGTGGTTTACTGGGTGTGCTGTGCTGTGCCATGTGTAGTCTAAAGTTTGCATCACCATAGCCGTTGGTGCTGTTCATCCTGAGCAACAATGCTGGCTGCGTGCCATGGCCCTGGCACTGGAGCCATGTGTAACTGCATGGGAAGCTCATCTGTCGTGAGGCCCAGTCTCTCCCTCTCTGCAGCAGCCCTCCGTCTTCAGTGCAGAATCTGTTTTGTCTAGGCTTGTGCACTTTTTTAGTATATAATTTTATTTTTTTGTGTGTGCAAATTATAATTACTTTGATGTTCAAAGCAGGTTTAAAATTTGGCTTCTTTGTTTTGTTTCTAGCTCCATTCAGGAAGCCAGTTACCAAAGCCCGCTCAGGCTACCATTTTGTCTTCTAACCCGAAAAAGCTGGTGCAAAAGAAAACAAGCTGCTTCTGCTTTGCCTCCTGCTTTCCTGTGGTCTCAGTGACAGAAACCTGCTTCTTCAGTGGCATAAGGCTATCGGTAAGTGTTTTGCCAGAGCTGTGATATACGTAACCAGCTGTTCATCTTCTCTTAAGTGGGGAAGAAAATCACCCAGAGGAGCAATGGCTCTCCCTGAGGCAGCAGCTGACGTGGATTTATGAGGCTGTAGCAGACATAATCAACCTATTTAGTTTTCCCAAAACAGGAAGTGAAGCTCTCCTGTGGGAACAGACCTTCTTTACCCGTAAGCAAAATAAATCTTGCTTCTTGGGTGATTCTGCTAGACAGGAGCCAAAAGCTGGGTGTTGTGCTGCTTCGGCTGCAGGAAGCTTATTTACCTGCTTGTGGAACAAGATCTGCTGAGGATGCTCAGGGCTTTATTTCAGCTGGCAGGTATCAGAGTCTATCCTAAACCTTTGGAAATAGCTTTCTAATGGATACTTGCCTGCCTGAGGAAAAGACAGTACTCATCCTTTCTTTCTCGCTACCCTAGGCTGTAAGCTAGTGCTAGTTTTTCTGAAATAGTGCTGCTTTTCCCTGAGAGGTGACCCTCATCAGCAATGACCTGTTCCAGCAATGCTCCCTGCGTCGACAGTAGTGTTCGCGTACAACCAATGCTGTTGAACCTGGGGGCTGGTTAGAGAGCGCACTAAATCTATGGCAAATTGTGCGCAAGTGAGCTGTGCTGTTCCCGATGCTGGCATTTTCTCGTTTGAATTGTTTGGAGAGCAGGGCAGGCTGAGCAGCAAGGGCCAGGGGTGAGCCAGGGCGCAGGAAAGCGTGCGTGCGTAGCAGTGGCCCTTGAGAGGGAAATCCTCTCCTTCACCTCTCATGAGACTGAGGAAGACAGGAACTATTCTGAGAGCAGTGCCGTCTGTGCCTCTGATTGTTGAATGCTTGCTTATCACTGTGAGGCAAGTGCCTGGATGCAATCCTCTTGGGGGGAAACCTGTTGTTGTTTCCACTATTTACTCTTTATTGTGGTAGTATCTGGGAGCCACAGTCACGGTTCAGTGCCCCCTTGTGCAGGGAGTCGATTATGAGTGGGACTGGGATGAAAGGGGATGGTTCCTCAGGGACAGGCTGAAGTTTGGTATTTTTTCCTCAAGTTTTATGGAAAAATACATTAATGTCTAAATGAGTGACAGCGCTGTTGGCATTTATGGTCAATATGAGTGATATAACTCCTTTCAGCGTTTTACTTCAGGATGTGATCAGTGGAATACTGAGTCCTGGGAAGAGGAGCTTGTAAGCCAAGCTCCAAAATTCAGGCGGCACATTTCAGTGGCAAATTCTGGTATTTTTACCTTATGTCTGTGGTTTCAGAAAATACTGCGGTAAAACACAGGTTTAAGAAGATCTGGAAGTCATCTTCAAGGGGCGAAATTCACTATCTGTTGGAAGATCTAATAAGGGTGCGTTTAAACATTTGCGTGGTGCAGGGTAAGGAAGTTGTTAAATGCCTGTGGAAACGTTCATTGTTTTCTGTTAAGTGTGACCTTTTCTTACCCTCTTTTTCTATTTTATTTTGTTCATTGCTTTGGTGGGTGGTGGGGTTTTTTTTGGGTTTTTTTGTTTGTTTGTTTTTTAAATCAGAAGCAGCTCCTTGGGAGTTACTGTAGATCTACTTCAAAATCTCTTTGTAAAGCACTGGGATTTTTTGCTTGTCTAATTCATGCCGAGAAGCAGTGTAGTCCACAGGAAGCACCATTAATTTCAAGGAACCATTCAGCTTTAGTAAGGCTGATTAGTTGAGAGTATTAGGTGAGAATTTTTGCAATATTGAAAGTGTCAAGCTATTACCAAATTTTACATTTATTTTACTGATTGTCGCATTTTTGACAAGTGTTTTAATTGTTGACTGGAAAAGGAAATGAGTATTCATGTTCCTTCTTTTGCTGCCTCTCTGTTTTAGAGAGAGGAGTAATTCATTATCTTGTGGATAGAAAAAACAATTAAAGTGGTGTTTCTTTCATCACAGCATGATAATGGAGTGACAAAATGGTGTCTCAGACCCAAAATTCTTGCTGGAGTTTTTGGGAGGGAGAGGAGTACTGCATGCAGTTGAGCTGGCATAAGAAATGTCTCATTTGTCATGTACTAGGGGGTGACTGAAAACTCCCTGTAAGCTACTCTATTAGATATGCTTATGCACTACTGAAAAAAATGCAGGCTGTAGAAGAAAATTCCACTGCAAGCAAAGCCTGAATATAGTAATACTTAACTCGTAGGCAGTGCTCCACTTATCTGGCTGAGCGCCAGCTTTTTTATGATACAGGCATCAGCATTTGTTTAATGTGTCCCTTATCAAATCCAAAAGCTAATATTTGAGTTAGTCCTCCATGAAGATAAACAGGAACTGTTTGAGTGAGAATTAAGATATTGTGTATCGTACTCCTCAGAACAGTATCTAGGTACTTTACCTTGAATCCAAAGAAATATCTTGCAGATGCATATTCAATCTGTGTTCAGAGAAAGTTTTCTTAAAAGCTAGTTTACGTAGTGAAAGTATTTGGGGAAGTTATAGCCAAGAGAGGGATCTTGGTTTTAATCAAATGCAAAGCATGCTGGAGTTGATTTGAATCCATCAATTGGCTCTCAGGTCAGGCTTTTAGTCCTGAAGGCAGTAAAGAGACTGTCTTTTGAAGAATCTCAGATAGGGCTTTTGTATTCCTACAAACAAGAATTCTGCAATCCCACCCTAGCTGTGCAAGGGGATCTGGCCACAATCATCTTTTCTGCTGCACAGCATAGATGGAGCTTACACAGCTCCACTGGCTTCAGTGCATTAATTTCAAAACTACATCCACATATACAAGAGTAGAATTAAGCTCCCCATACTTACCTCTCACTCAATTTAACCACTGATGATTTTGTTTCTGAAAATGTCACTTTTGAGTACATTATGTGCAAACTCAGATTTGAAGGCAAGCAGCTACATGAAGACTCTTACTCTATGGTTGGGATAAATGTAAACATATGGATGGTGCAACAAATTATCCCAGGATACCACTGCTGATGGATGTCAGGACCCCACCTCCCCCATCACCACCACCAGGGGAAAAAAAAAGTATAATTAGGTGGCTGCAAAGTTTAACATGAGTTAGTAGAAGTATGGTGAAAAACCATCTCATAATGCAAATCATGGTGGTAATGGTAGTGAAATATGGATGGAAAACAAGTAAGAAACTGAGAAGGCAGTAGCCACGGCAATGCAATTTGGGAAAGGAACAACAACAAATGATCACTGTACTAAATCCAGTTAAGAGTGAAACTATAATACATAGTAAATGTAGCAGGCTTTTCCTCACCAAGCAGTATTCATGTAGCGCTCAAAGCTGAACATGAAAATCTGAAAATATCATGATGCTATGTAAAGAGGATTATTGTACAAAAGAAAATTTTAGTAGTCAGGAAAAAATAGCCATTTCTTCCTAAGGGCAAGCTTTAACTATTGATATAAGAACAATAACAGCTGTTAACGCTGCTAATCATGAACATTTGAGGCCTTCAGGTTCTTGCCAGACTCACCACATGCTTTGTCAGGTTAAATGCTGGGAGAAAGCAATGTGGCTGGAACTTGCTGGAATGCATTAGATGGAGAAGAGGAAACCCTATTTCCTGATAATTTTTTCAGCTAATGCTTTTTTGCAGTATTTGGCCAGCTGCATTGTTGAGTGAAAATAATATTAGGAGAAAGATGGCAGAACTCAGTGAATAATATATAATCTTAAAGAATAAAATATCTCCATCACAGTGGGGATATGGAAGTAGGCTGAAGCCTTGACCTTACCTACACAAAGTAATTATTCTGTGTAAGCTTCTTGAATTCCATGGATCTCAGGAATGTCAGGAAAGCATCTTGCCACTTCTTCCACCTCAAGTCCCTGTGGTCATCTGGACAGTGGAGCCATGGCAGGAGGACTGCTGCTGGTGACAAATCCGACTGTGAGCTTTGGCCAGGGCCCCAGTGGATGGGCCCTGGTATCACGGAGGGGCAGGCACATGCCTTGCTGCTGAGTCCACAGGCAGTATTTCCTGCTGCTTTCCCCAGAGGTTTTAGACCAGGAGAAAACCACTGCAGAGTTTAGCTGATCCCTTCTTTATTCTCATATTGGAACCTTGTACAAAGAAAATGAGAGCAGACACCAATCCCTGTGTTGTAGTGTGATGATTAAATAAATATAGCCAAAATACTCTTTCAGATTGCTCCAGTAGGATGGCATCAATGAGGAATTTTTGCCATGCTTTCTGCTATAACAAGCAAATTGGATGAGTTCTGAGTAGACAATTATTTCTCCAACTTCAGAACTTACTACAGGTAAAACATTTACCAGATTTTTTTTTTTTAAATTATAGTCTGAAGATCTATTTTGATCAATTACTTGGGGTAGGTTAGGCATGAACAGAGCAACAGTGCAGTAATACTCCCTGCAACTGTATTGTTCATGCAGGCAAAACTCTCTGGCTGCATTGCCTAACAGTATTGGACAGGCAGAAATGATCTCACCCTGTTTGCGTTTTGAGCTGACCAGGCGTCATATGGATGCAGTTAGTGCAGTGCCCCGTTTGAGCTAATAAGAGATGTGGCCTATTAGCTTGGGGCGGCGACGTCTGACATTTAACATGTCTTCCAGTTGGCTTGAAGCATAGGCAGAGCGATCTTGCATCTGTTTCAGTGTGAACATTGCCTCTGCCTGAAAAATATTGTGCAAAACTGTGTGTGAAAGACTTGCAAAGTGATTTTGTGAAATCCTTATAAAGTGAAACACTCTCTGTAATATGAAGTTACTCCTATTAGAGCTGCAGCTTGAGTAACTCTCATATATGATCAAGAACCACCAATTCACGTTCTCTTGTTCCTGATTTTCTCTAAACATATTCGGATTTTGTTAGTCTCCCACTGCTGGCATAGATTTTGACTACTGTCAATCACATCATGCGAAAGATGACTGCCTGAATTTGTTTAGTTTTCCAACATGGATGCTGAATACCATGATAGCGAAGGCACTATAAGAAATGTTAGGAGGAAAACTTTTGAGGACCTTTGTCTTTATTAGTTTATAGAATGAGTTATAGGTGTGCTGATATCTTCAAAGTTAATGGGACTTGGATGCCAAATATTTTTTTTTAGGGTTTAGCACATTAATCCTTGTACTAAATAGTAAGGATGGATATACAAGTGTGCATATAGAGATACATGTGTCTCACACATGTATATATGTGCATGTGTATATATGTCCACGTGTATGAGATACATATATGCCACTGAAGAGTTGTGTGGCAAAGAAGTGATAAAACTCCTAAGTTTCTACCATCATTTTCACCTCTCAATACATATCCCCCTTCCTCTCTTTTATAGAAGGAGACCTTCTTTTCAAGCACTGAAATTTGATAGCAGCAGACAAGTAGATAAGGACACACTTCCCTTTTGGAGAGTCCTTATGCAGGTTTTCCTTCCATTGGCTCCAAAGCTCTTCATCATTTTGTGCCTATGTTTCCCTCTTCTGCATAGAAAATGATCTGAGTATGGCAGATATGAAAAACACTGTATCCATTAACCTGCATGCTGTGAGACATTAAAAGGAATTCACAGTAGAGCCTTTCATTTTCTGAGAGAGTTATATAGTGCACTGGAGGACTTCTGGAAAAGTACAAGAAAACGCCAAGAAACAACCTAAGAGATGTTAGGAATGGAGCAGGGGAAAGCTGCTCCTGAACGGAGGGCCGCATGGTAAGAATGGGACTCAGGCAGGTTCGTTCCAGCGTCAGAGCAGAACCTGGCCCCTGCTGTGCAAAGTGGCAGAAAGGCACCACTAAAAAAAGAAACTGAGGAAAGCCAAAAAGAACAAGCTGTTTCTCAGCAGATATGTGAGAATGGAGCAACTCCCACGGGAGGCCAAGCACGAAGGAGAAGTGGCCCAGCCAGCATGGCTGCCTCGTATCTTAATATAGCAGACTTCTTGGCAAAGCAAGGGGGCGAGGCCCGGTGGAGGAGGAGAGCTGGGTTTGCTTTCCCAAAAACCTGTTTGCAAGAGCAAAGAAATCCCACTGGCTCTGTTCCAGCAAAGCATTAGGATTCAGTGATCTGGTAGTGAAATCCAGCTGTTGGAGGTGCATTCCTCAGTGCTTCTAGCAGATCCTGCCTGCTCCTTGTCCACAGGTGGTCCGTACTCAGTGGGGGATTAGCTAAATGTCTGGACAGGAGGAGACCCCCTCCTGCTGTTAGCAATGCCTATCCTCTTCTCCCCCTAACCTCCTTTCCTCAAGCCTTTTTGGAAACAAGTAGGCATGGCAAATGTGTGGTGTGGCGTGAGCATACACTGACGAGCAGGATTCAGCCCAGAATTATTTTCCTCATAAGCACTGCAGAGCTGGGAAGGGGCTGTTTCTAGCATGGGCATCTGCAGGCTCAGGCTGAGCTGGTTTGATGTGTGTGAATAAGGTGTTGCTTTTGCCTATTCCTGACTAACTTTGCTCCCTGAAAACAAAGAAATCCAAGCAAAACAAAATAATTCAAGCAAAACAAAAAGCATTGACAAGATTGCACAATAAAAATCACTTCTAGACCTAAATCCTGGGCACTGCCTCTGCAATACAGATTGGCAGGTAGGGAGATGATAAAATAAATATTGTGCGTTTTCCTCACTGTTGCTGTCTCTTACGTGGCGGCTATCCCACAGTCTTTTCTGATTCCCTATGCTCATTTCCATCCTTTTGAACCCTAGACCTTATTGACTTTTGTTTTTCTTTGTTTTTCCTGTTCTGTTGGTGCCTCTCGGTTCTGTCCCATCCTTTGCTTTGAGGTCTTTGCCTCTGTTCTGGGCGCTCTGCCAGTGTTTCTCAGTAGCCTTTTCAGCTCCTTCCTCTCCATTCCCCACCCTTCTCACCAACTCCTTCCCTCACATGCTCCCTCTCTCGTGCACATCCCACCCTTCCATTTCTTACCCACATTTTCCTATTTGTTTTCTCTTCCCACACACTTCTCCCTGTCTTAATTCCTCCCCCTACTCTCAGCTGAATGTCAGCTATTGTATCATTAAGAAGTAATGGAAACTGATTAAAAAAACCAATTTGATGGATGTTTTTTAGGACTGGCTTTATAGGATCCTGTCAGTCTATTTCCTTCTTAGTGAAAGAATTTAAAACAATTCCAAAATCCATAAAAACTTTTCCAGCTTTTCACCTTATTTGATAATGGATGTCATGTATGTCACATATATATGTCATACATAGTGTTTTAGAGCTACTGCATAACATGATCTTGTTTTAATTGAGATTTCCATGCTGTTAAGCCTAAATACTTCCATGTACTGCAGGCTCGTCTTATATTTGAAGAGGTATGCGGTGGCATCAGAGGATGCAGCCATTCTTCTAAAGAGCTTACGCCTGGACGTGCAAACAGAAACCCCCTTCGTTTCAAACTTCTGTAGGACCTATTTACACAGGTCTTACATATCACCTCTTAATGTTTTCAGTCATAACCTGCTCACTGACTTTCGATCTTCAGCAATTGTCAACAGTAAAATGGTAGACCTTGTAGGAAAATGAAGGCCATTTAAGAGAAGTCACAGTGCATATAGCTTTCACTGTGATAGTGTAGAAGTTACAGTTGACTGTGCAAATGCAGACAACTTCTGTGTGTTCATAATTTGTTTACTGCTAGTCAGACATTCTCACTGTCCCTTTTTCCATGTCTCTCACAGCACTATGTTGAGTTGTAATGATTCAGGGACCAGGCGGCTGGTTAATGCAGCTCATGTTGTCACCCTCACGGGGCTCATTTGCCTACAGGCATGTCAGAAGGAACAAGCAATATAAGGGCATATATAACTGTAGTTGGCAGTGTACTGAAAAGATGCTGAAGCTCACTTTAAATGGATAGCGTAGGACATCAGGAGCTAAGTAGCTGAGAAATAAGATAAATTTGCTTGAATGGAGTGTTGTGTTTCTGTAGTTAGGCTGTGCCTGGTACTTGATCTAAATGAGGTATGTGTACGTGGCGTGCAGTGTAGACATCCCCTGTGTGCTATTTGTTCCTAGCAGTCTTGCACATTTTCAGTATCCAGCACAGTTCACGTCACCTGCACTTCTGCACAGCTTAAGCTTGATGGGAGGGAGTAAAGAAGACAGAGCCGTACTCTTATTGCTGAAGTTAATGGCATAGGACATTACAATGACCTGTGTTCAGGAATTTGAAGGTTTGGGCTTTCTCCCCAAACCTTTAGGGAGGAGTACACAAGTCTGTAGGGTGATTGATACTATGTTAGTTGGTGTTCTGGTGTTTAGCTGCATGCGGGCACAAGCCTGAACCTGTGTGTGCTGCTTCATACTGGCAAGGCAAAAGCGAACCACATATCCTTTGTGTTGGTGCAAGCTGGGTGTGGTTTAGCTGTGGGGATTGCATTGCAGAGCAGCGAGAGACACCAGCTTGTTCTGTCTCTCCATTTTGGTTTATGACTGTTGACTGAATGTGAGTGTCCTTGGTTTTGCTACTCATTTTTCTTAATTCTGCTCCTGCAACAGACACTATGGGTTTTCTGAGTGCTTCACACCAGCACGCAGCAGACTATGTTGTAAGGGAAATGCAGGAGACAGCCACACACAAAAAGAGTCTTACAATCTCTTGTGATGATCTGGTGTGATCATCTGTTCAGATAATCCAAGGAGATGTATGGGTAACTTGTTCCAAGGCCAGGTTTTCACTGAAGGGAGTAAAGAGAATCACGATTATTACTGAATTTGGGCTGTATATTGCAGCTGTGTTCTGTGGGAGAGGAAATGCCGGAGAGCGTAAAACTATTGACTGGCAGAGGAGCAATGCTAGTTTGCAACCTTGCCGCCACCCAGTATAATACAGTTTCTAGTTTGGATCAGTTCCAGCTGTCAGACCCCAATTTACTAACCATGTTGGAAAGGACACGAGTTTTCTTTTAGAAGGTCAGTATCATTTAAGGTTATTGAAAACAAGGAAACCTGTTCCACCTTTATAAGGAAAACATTGCTGTGGAGTTTTTAGGAGCCACACAGTTATAATGAATAATGAATGTATGGTACTTTGTGTAGTGTTTAGCTCAGCCTGAGAAACAGAAAATAATGGAAGTCTCTTCTTTCTGCCTGTGTGTTCAAACGAAGGAAAATCAAAGCTGTTATACTAGAGCTATATATCAGCTAATATATTTTAGGAACTGTGGAATGATCATAATTACAAAAA
Organism: Morus bassanus; assembly: GCA_031468815.1. NCBI lineage: Eukaryota > Metazoa > Chordata > Aves > Suliformes > Sulidae > Morus > Morus bassanus. The sequence goes on along the minus strand of CM062574.1, from coordinate 34,873,616 downwards.
AGTCCTCCAGAGAGAAATTATGACTCATAGTTTATGTTCTCTTTAGTGTTGCTATGGAAAAAGAGGTTAGTGCCAATGGTCATACAGCAATATTAATCTCTGATCTGAAAGAAAAATAAATAACAATCTCTAGCTTAACCCAAAGCAGATTTATTCTCAGTTACTGCAGCACACTCCATTAAAGGGGATAACCATGTAAGAAAAATTAAAGATGACATTGATTATCAGTTCTCAACATGCAGTTAGAGTTCCTTATTTGAATTAGTGTGCACTTCAGACTCCTGCAAACGACTCGGTAGAGTGAGAGCAAGGGAAAAAAGGCATTTTGATCAAAAGCAGGGCAGGAAAGATCAGCCACCACCGACAGCTGCAAGTATGCTGATTAAAATTTCTTTATGCATGCAGTTAGACTCAGCCTGGGGTTGTTGCTGGTTCAAACGCAGATCCTGAAACAAACCCCTGGCAACGGGCAGTTTAAAGTGGTGGAAAGTGGCTATCAGCCTTTTTCCATTTATTTGGGAAAGCGAGGGCAGTGAGTCAGAGTGGTGGATACTTAGGTGCTGAGTCAGCACCCTTCCGGCTGGTCTGGCAGTTGTTTCCTGCCAGTTGTTCAGTTGCTTAGGCAAAACCCTTACCAGGACTGGGGCCAGACAGCTGTGTGCTTGCTTTGCTCGGGTGGTGAATCTTTTTCTTTGCATGCAGGAAAACTACCTGACACCTTCCTCTTGACACCCAGGGTGAGCGTGTGTGTCTTAGGGGGGTCGCAATAAAATGTTTCCACCCGCGTACTTGACTTTGTTTTCAGGAGTTGGAGCTACACTTGCTCCGTTGTACACAGTTACCGACAGCAAAGACCTTGCGGTCAAGAACTTAGCTTGACATTTTGCTCATGATGCAGGCTATAGCATTCCTGCCTGCCCCACTGTTGCCTCTGCCATGCTGATGGCAGTAAAACTTTTTATTCTGTTGATGAGCTAAGCAGATTGGATTGGGGAGATACACAGATCTCATGCCCTGCATCTATGCACACAGCTCTTACTGATGGTCACAGGAGTTGTACACGTGGCCCAAAAACATTGTATGGCTCAGGGAGTCCTTTGAATCACCTGAAGGCTTTTCACTGACTTTCAGGGTTAGACTGGTCCCTTGGTGAACAGTTTGCCCTCTAACAAATTGCCATTACTTCACTAATTCTTCTGAGTTTACCTCTTTAAGTGCGTGACTATCGGTCATCAGTCACGTAACTGTTTGGCCTTAAGCCTCTAACAACACTTGGGTTTCATTGCATCAGCGTAAAGGGCATACAGGTATATTTTACCTTCTGAGCCTTTTCTTCTTCTTCCCTTTCTTCTGCCTCTTTAATCATTGACCATGCTTCAGTCAGGCCCATATGAGGGCTTTCACTTCACTCTCTTATTTGACAGTGAGATGGTCCAGAAAGCTTGTATCTGTGCCTTTTCAAAGAGGAGCTGGCTTACGGATTAGCACGTGGGGGTCAACAGGGTGCTCTTTGCCCTTTCCCCTAAAAGGGGACAGAAATGTCAGCTGGTTTTCTGGCATTGAAAATGGAAGTATCAGCAGCCACTGAGTGCTGCTAGTTTAAATATTTATACCCCAAGGACTTTATCACACCTTCTTTCTTTGTGTAGAGCTCCCGCCGATTTCAGTGGAGGTCAAAATCTGAATCCGTGCAGCAGCTAACAGGTCAGGTCTTCCAAGGAATAATAGTACGAGTGGAGCTCACAGGCAGGCGCTGTACCTGTGTTATCGTGTCAAGAAGGGTAAACAAGCAGTTTTTTTAAAAAAGTAATTATGTAGTCAAACCTGCCAGCACAAGCATGGAATACCCATGCATATGCTTGACATCTGGCAGCCTGACGAGATCCAGGCACATACTTCAGATACTTGAAAGAATACAGTGCTGCTGGTGCTGCAGTCTGTCTCCTCCCTGAAACACTAAGTTTTGCAGACTAATGTTTTTAGTCAGGACTCGAGAATGGAAGGAGAGGGGAAGAAAGAGCTGGGGGGACATCTTGGGATCCTGAGCTTTCTTTGTCCTCTGGTTTATAAGGTAGTACAAAAGCAGACATTTGCGAGTTGCGTAAACATTTTCTCTCTTGCAAAGCATACTTTCTTATGTTTGTTAGGATTACAGGCCCACTCGTCCTTGTAAATGTGTGATTGTGATGCAGAAAATGTTTAATTCTAGTCCTGCAACTGATGGCTGTGTGTGTAGTGTATCCTGAAGTGGGTATTTGAATTAATTCTCACAGATGCTCAGTATCTGCATTTCCAATGGTTTTACTGGATAGCATTGTAATGCTCTTAAAACACTGCACATGGGATTCATTTCAGCATCTCTAAAACTGGATAAAGCGTGGCCAGGGGTATTGTTTGAATTAAAGCTTAGCAGGACAAACAAACCAGGCATATCTGAACGCGAAATGTAAACATGATGCTGGGGTTCCTGGTTAGTGCTTGGTGGCTGCGGGAAGTTGACAGCTGTTACATAAAGGTTAAATGTGCATTCTTTGGTCTGTCAGTAAAATTAAGGCTCCTGAAGACTATGTGGCACTCTAGAAGACATGAATTTATCTGTGTGCATAAACAGAATATACACTTCTATATAAATATGCTTTCAGGACTATTTAAAGTATTAGAAGTATGCTGCAGTCCAATAAAAAATGCAGATAGAGCTAGCAGATTCTGGAAAGTGCCTGACTACATTCAGATATGCTAGAGATCTGACGAGCGTCTAGAAAGCAAAGTCTGAGCACTGGCGTTTGCGTTGTTAAATAACAGCAGAGGATGAGAAAGAAAATGGTATAGGTACAACGGGGATATGAACGGAAGTAATAAATGCTTGACCTTTAAATTTCATCTTTGCCAACTTCCCAGACTGCTTCTCCCAAAGACTGACATGACTGTATTTTATGTTATGCTTTTATTTGCCATATTTGTAGTTAGTTACAAGTAAAAATGATTGAAATCCATCGTAGTTAATACAAAATAGAAATATAGCTGCACGGGTTATGCCATGATTTTTCTTACAAACAGTATCTCCTATATGATACCATACACTTAAGAGCTTAACTCTTAATAGTACTTGCTTACACTAAGCTCTTATTGACTAACTTCCAGTGTGATGTGCTGGTTCCAGATATTACCCCTGTGGAGTAATATCTGTTAATCATTTAATAATGGTATTTTTACTGTAGTTTTTATTTCCCCTGTAATTTGTGATTCTAAATACAAGTTGAATGAAGCAACTTTCTAGTGCAATGTTAAGTATCAGTAGAATTTTTTATATATATACACACACACACGTATATATATGTGTATATATATGTATAAAAAAATAAAAATAACCCACTGCATAAACAAACAAGGATGTAAGGTAACTGTTGTGGGTATTGTGCTTCCCTTTCCTCCCATCCCCCTTACCTTTGTTAAGTGACAGGAATGAACATTCATGGTGAACAAACTACCCATTCCTCTCATTTTCAATGAATTTTGAAAAATTACAGACTTGTAATTTTGAGAGCGGGTAGGTGGCTTTGAAAGTTATTAGCAGAGAATCAAATCCTGTGGCTCTGCAGACTCATCCTTACGTAAATTCATCCCTGCCATGAAGTTCAGTCCATAACACATTGTTCCCTTTATACATTCCTAAAAGACTGTTTCACCTTTTTGAAAAAATTGTCCTTGCATCTCTGTAATTATCTAACTCTTCTGTGTAGATATAGTCTATATATGAAATAATTTGTAAAAAGATAAATTATGCTATTTTCAAAATACTCTGAGATACAAAGTTGTGCAGGTGCAAGTTTGATAGTATATTGCTATAAAGACTAAGAATTAATTAGTGTTATCTGAGTATATATTCTTTAAGCTGGGAGTATAGATTTAATATTGTGGGGTTTTATTTTTGCTTTTTTTACATTTCATAGCATTTCATACTTTCTTCAGACTGTCTCCATGTTTCTATCAAATTCCTTCCATTTTTTTTTTTTTCAATTTCTGATCCCTTAAAGGTACAGTAGCTGATCACACATTCATGCTTGTCACTAATGTATGTCCATAACTCTGGTAGACTGAAAAACATCTTTTCATTTCCACCTAAACACAGTCATTTCTTCTAAGTGAATAGCGAGAGGCTTCCAGCAAAAATCTTTCTCCCACTGAAACTGATGGAGCCAACTTTTCAGCTTCGCCCTTTAAGTACTCTGCCCTTCTAGGCTTACAGCATTGTGGAGCAAAACCCCAAACAAACCACGTGTATGCACAGTTACTGAGGCTGTTAGTATTCACGGAGCATAGCACAGAAACCAAAATCAGATGTTCTCACTGACCTATGTATTTCTACATTTACATACAGAACTAACTACTCACAGTGCTGTAAAATACTGACAGAAGAAAATGGAACAGAAATGTTTGGGTTTTGACTACTCTCCACACATTCCCCTGACCTAACTATACGAAAGCCAGCTGACCAGCTTGCTTCTACTAGACATACTCTTTCCCTGCTAGTCTCTTATGCCAGCTGACAGCATCTCTAAATTAATAAACACAAGTGACTCGGCCTAAAATGGAGCATGTTGCAGCCTCTGTCATTGACTTTGTTTGCTCTCTGTTCCAACATGGTGCAATAAATTACCACTGCAGAGAAAAGGGTGGAAGAAACTGAATCGCTACTACTGCATGTGTAGCAGAAACCAGCTACTTGCCTAAGTAAAACCGTGCATATCTTGGAGGGCGAAGGAAGGTTTGGGTTGATTACGCTGTTTGGTCTATCTGCAGGACAGCTGCTTGGGTCGTTTCTTCATCGGATTGTTCTGTTTCCCCGCTGACTGGCTTGTTTCTTTCATCATACAGTTTCTGGCTAGAAACTTCTAGAGGTGTCCCATACTCTTCATCATCTTCAACAATGGACAGCTCAATGTTGTTGTTCATCGTGGTGTTCCCTTCCATTCTGGCTTCTTTCTCTAGAGAATCGGCTACTGCTTTGCCCTCCTCAGTCAGCGAGGTGGTAGGTGTCATATCCGAGTGCATGTCAGCGAATGACATTTCATCCTCATTCTCAGCTTGGTCGTTGCTTGTAGTTTCTGTTGGTCTGTCCTCAGCTTCAGCAGGGCTTTCTCCTTCACGGGCTTTCTTCATGTTGAACGTGAGGGGAGATACTTTGAAAACTGAACCCTTTGAAGAGGAGGATTTCTGATGATGTACAGTAAGCGATTTCTTGATCTTCTCTCTCCGTTCAGGCGAGACAATCTTTGTGCTGATCTTGTTCATCTTCTTCTCAATGTTTTGGCGGGAAAATGCTTTCTTGAGGCTGTCTACCTTCTTGAGGCTGGATCTTTTAATTTTCTCAGCTCTTGATTCTTCTGTTTTCTCCTCTGCGCTATCGTCCACATCATCTTCCTCGTGAAACATTTCATCATCTGAACCCAACTCCACTGTGTGCAAGGTTTCTTCCAGTGTTTTGTTCTCATCCACAGGCTCCTCTTTTCCTTCTGTAATGCTGGGAATAGGCTCTTTTGTAAAAACACTGGCAGGGATTTCATTTTCCTCCTGAAAGAATTGACAATATTTGAGTTTCATAGTTCACAGGCCACAGATTTAATAAACAAAGCACAACCCTGAACAATTACCCTCCCCCCCCCCCGCCATGATGAGATGAAGGATGCTGAAGATTTCTTCTTCTTTCAGTATATGTAACCAGTAACAAGCCACTCAAAGCCCACTGAGCCATTATCTGATACAGTTTAAGACTAATGAGCTGTCAGCTGTAAGATTTCTCGTTCAGAGTGACTTGGAATGTATACAGAATGGAAATCCCAATCTTTGTCATTTAAATTAGGTACTCTTATTTAATAAGATTTTAGCTGTAAAGTTGTACACCTATCCCTGGGGAGATGGGATGGTATGGTGGCTGAGGAGGTTGTACTACAGGCTCCTGTGTAGACCTACAGTAGTCACGTAATCCCCAGAGCTTTCAGTTTCTCTAGCCAAAGATAGGGAATATCTCTGCAGAGATGCTGGGTGCATCTGAGAGGTACCTTAGACAGCAAATGCAGTTAGCGCACCCACTGTATGTCAGAGAAATGTATGTTGCTGTTAAAACTGGATTGTTGGTACTGAGAAGCCATGCAGTCTATGATGTTTAGAGTATGTGCTTTTTCCCATCTATTTGCAGCACAGAAAAAAAAATGGTAAATTTGGTTGGTAAATTGGTAAAAACATGGTCAGGATGACACCTTGAAAAATAATTAAAAAGAAGTTTATGGCATACAAAAATGAACAGGCATTATACAACACACAAAACACTAGTAGTTACTTCTAGCTAAGAGGAAAATGATTTCTTTTTAGAAACGAAACCAAGAAAGGGCATGGAAAGAAAGAAGGTACCTGAAAACAAAACAGGCTGAACAAGGGCAGAAGCTGCAAATTGTAATGAAGGACCGCTGAGACTACCGAGCACAGCGGCTCTGCAACACCGAGCAGTTCAGAGGCAGCACAATGAACGCTCTGTTCTGTGGTAGGTTTTGCAGGCATCTGCCCATGCAAAGAAAACAGGGCTCCTTGCACCCTCCCTTTTTGTTTCAGAATCGTAATGCCTTATATCTGCATATTCTCTATTTATTACCTTTTTTATCACCTTCAGACAGAGAGCATGCAATATCACTTAGTGTTACGGACTGGAAGGATTTTTTTTCTTATTCCCCGCCCCCATTTATCTTTAGATACAAAAAGCAGTAAGTGCTGAGTGAAATGGTTGTAATAGTCTCACATCTGTCCCTAGTGGGCCTAGGTGTACAGTTAAGGGGAAAAAAGTCCACATACACTTTGAAGTTCATGCTCATTATTTCAGGACTGAGCATACAGTTGTGGTCACTAGAGAGAATAGTGTCTCGAGTTAAATTTGCTGTCAAGATTGTATACGGATGTCGTTATGAATATACCATAGTACTTTGTGCATGGTTGTGTTTAAAAACAAAATACTCCTGACTACCTTGTAACGCTTCTGGAACTCAAGAATATGCATGTGGACAGGCGGAATCATTTTATACCATATATACACAGTACATATATACTGTGATTCAAGTGTGTTGATGACTATCCCTTGGGGATATAAAAATGAAAACTATCAAAAAATTGATGGCTGTTTGACCATTTGTATGTGCTTTGCTTCTATGGTTTCCACGCACCTTCTTGGACTAGCGGCCTCAGTTGGATACACTGGCAGAGATGCCAGGCCCTTTGCCTGCAGTGGAACATCTAGTAAGGCCAGCGTTCTTCTGATACCTATAATGTTGTTGCAACTATCGGCAACAGTGACCAAGATAGCAAAACAAAGAAAACCTGCACAGCTTTAAGTGAAAACAGCTGTAACTGTAGTACAAATATTTATATTTTCTCTCCACTGCAGTTAATGAAATGTGGATTACATGAGTAGGTGCAGTGTTAAATTATTCCCCAGAGCATGAGAACTCCGTATAAAGCATAATTTGTGTGCCTTGTGCATTCTTTCCAGACCTAGGTAATCACATACAGTTTTAAGCATCTCGGCGTTCAGGTGTAAGTGCCTGAATGGTATAGAAAACTCTGATTTTAATGAGTGAAGATGGGTTGTAACTTTTAAAGTATTTAGTCTAGGAAAGTGGTGTCATATGAGATTGAGCACAGTGGAGTCTGAGCCAGAGAGGGGCCTGTGTGGCTCATCTCAAGGTCACTTTAGACCTGTGTCTACAGTACTCACATCAAACTGAAGTACTGCATGCAGTCTCTAGAAGAATACGGACATAGATTTTATTTCAATTTTTATCAAATTTGTGACTGAGCAGAAGGGAGACTGTCAAACTACCCATATTTATAAAGAAAAAAAAGCTAACAAAAATACACTGCATAATAATGAACTAATGATTCAGTTAAAAGCAGATCCTAGGTGGTGGTTGGCTATCAGACAGTACAGGCATTCAAGAAATCACCTCTCTGTCTAAGCATCCTGCATGGCCCTGGAAGACGTCAGGCTCTGGGCATCTATTACTCTGCTTGTAAAAAGGAAAGCATGTCATTCCCAATCTCACATTTCTAAAAGACACTGGGATCACAGGAACTATTAAAATGCAAACAAAAATAAAGTAAATAAAATGTTTTGGAAATACGGAGGTGGTATAGTAGGAATGCTGTATGGTGGAACAGACGTTTCTGTTTCAAATACCGTTTCCAATAACACGTTGTAAGTGGGCTATTGGTAACCTTTTGGTCTAACAAGTTTATATGACACCTATATTTTGTTTTGATACGTTTTTCAAGCAATCTAGTATTTCATTGAGGAAGACTAGAACAATACACTGAAAAATGCCAACTGTTACAAACTGCATAACTATTTTCCATGCCAAAAAAGTAGAACTTTGATCTTTTCTTCTTGATCTAATCTAAAATTCGGAGAAAGAAATACATCTTTTTATTTTCCACATCTGAGTTCAAAAACAGCACTTGCATTTTCTCAGATGAGCTTGACTGTAGGTAGCTAGCTCCTCTGAATTTTATTTTTCCATGTAGGAGCCGAATAGACTTTTGCAAGTTCTCTGTGTAAAACAACTCTTGCTGTTACTAGTAATATTTGCAGAGTTAAAATCAGTGCCTTCCCTGTGCCTGTGATCAGCCATTCTCAGGAACTTTCTATAGGTCCTAACTGCAACCCTATCTTTTACCAGAAAGGAATATAAGATCCATAATGGTGTACTACAAAACTGGACAGCCTGAGTGAATGGGTAGTTAATTTACTCAGGACTGCGGAATCTCTGATGCCACATAAGGGAAATCGGTGTGCTTTGGTTTGGATTTTTGTTAGATTTGTGGTAAGAGGCCATGGCCTTCAAGAAAGGGAGATGGCATTTTCCCATGCTTACAGCAGTCTGGACTCCTCTGTACTTCATAGATGCTGTTATATGCCTAGATGATTACTAGTCTAAAACTTGTTTTGCTACACAAAATAGGTCAAAAGATGACAAATCCTTCTAAAAACAGCTATAGCTCCACCTACGTTCTTTCAGACAAATAAATGCTCTTCAGACCTGGTCACCACGGGGAGGGAGGAGGGCAGGGAGCAGGCTAGGACCTCAGGCAAGGAGGAGGAAATTGCTGGCCGCCCGTTTGCACGTCCTATGCAGGCTGGGCTGTTGTGGGAGTGCATTGTGGGTTTGGCTGCACCGTCCCCCCGACCTCCCACAGCACAGCTGGATCAAGGCCTAAGAGCCATGTGAGATATTTTGTCATTAATCAATATGAAAGTATTCTCCCTGCGAGGCTTCAGTGGGAAATTTAGTAGTTAGATAATAGCATTATCAGTTTGTAGTTCTTCTGTTTCCCTCATTTGTTCATTTTTGAGTTTGAAGTTGCTTTCAAAAGATTATTACAGTGACCCAAACAACAAGATACAACCAAATGGCTAATTTCCTGGGCCCTCCTCTTGCTTCATTTCAGGATGAAGCGTTTACCAAGAGTAGCATCTGAAAGAGGCTTGAATATCAGTGTGCTTGATCCCAAGCTGTAATTTTGACTTATTTTACCTGTCCTATTCACTAGTAAACATGACATTTAATTGAAAAATTAAACATGAGCCTTTTTTTATCTTGCATTTTGCTTCTGCAGCTAAAATAGCGAACAAAACCCCCACCAAACAAGAGCTAAAAAGCTGGTCATGTGGCAAGAACAAAATAGAGAGGAACAATGCCAAAGCTTAACAAGGATTTTTAAAACAGTCACTTCAGTGTTTTGCTAAATTGCTGTGTCACTTGTGGTATTTGTAATAACTTTTGCATCCTCAAATGCTTGGAATGGAGCTCCGTTAAGACCTGTCACCAATTAAAGAAATATATGCAAACTAGGAACAATGCAGACAGTCTAGGGAGAGAAAACTAAGAGCATTTTAATGGAAAATATGTAAATAGCTGAACTTTTCTAAACACAGTTCATTCTCAGTGTGTACGCTGAAGGAAAGCTGATGCTGGTGAGTGGCAGCACGATTTCATAAAATGCAGACCTGGAGCTCAGTCATGGGTTTTGGCTATGCTCAGTGCTCCCACCAAGTATCAGGGAGTTTGAGGTATATGGTGAATGCAGAACTGAATCACAAATGTATATTTTTATTTTCATACTGAGCTGTCTTCCTAAGCCGGAAAAGCGGGTCCTAATGAGAAACATGCTGTGTGAAGTTTGGGATTGGTTTTTTTTTGGTGGAAAAGAAGAATCCCCCAGCTGAAAAGAAGTCTCATATCCAGATTTCCCTTTTGTTTTTACAGAAATCTGGCGTCAGTATGGCTTCATTGCTGCGACTTCTCCTTCCTGCAATTGTTTTTCCATGGATTCCTGCTTGAAACTGTACAGAAACCTAGCCAGCCTTCTGCTCTTTTCCCTCTGTACAATTACCCTAGCAAGGCGGTGGCCCTGCTGACCTCCAGGTCATTCCACCTCCACCTTGTAAGGAGACCCTGCAAGATCTCGAGGAGGTGGGCACGCAGGTAAGGTGCCTGCCCGGGCTGGCAGCAGGCCTACGGGCACAGTGTGGTGAGCACCCGCCATCCCTCCAGGTGCAGCCACTTCCCCAGTGGAAAATCCCTGCTCCTCCCATGCTCCCCCGGAGAAAGCCCTGGGCGCTGCCCACCCCGGCCACCCTCCCACGCTCCGGGAAGCTCTCCTGGCCACCCTGGTTTTTCCAGACAGCCACGTTGCCTTTTAGCAACAGGCCATTGCTGAGAGCAATTCCCAGTTGACAGCTGAGTTTTTTATTTTTTTTTTCTGATTTTAACTGCAGTGTTTCTTTTCTGAGGCTTGTGTTCCTGATCTGCATCAACTTGTGATCGGTTAAGTTCATCTCCCCCCCTGCCATGGCAAAATATTTTCCAGTGGGAGATGGCAGCACAGTCAACAAAATCCTTGTAAAAGCAATGAAGAACAGACCTCCTGTCCAAAGGTACTACCCCAATGACAGGCGGTGGAGAAGCAGTGGATTTTCTTCAGACCTCTGTTGTTTGGTTGGGGTTTGCGCACTTCAGGACCCGGTATTAAGGAAAGCCTCGGAGGTTTAAATAGGCCTTAGCTTTGCAATACTATTTAGTGTTGGGAAACAAGCCAAGCCAGCCCTCCCCTGTTGGGACGCTGCTTTACCCTTCAGACCCTTCTTGGCGAGTTTTACCAGCACTATGTCATCTTAAATCACTGTGTCATCTTAAAATGCTAAAATTTGAGTTCTCTGGAGGGAGATGCTGCAGTTGCGGTAGCAAGGCCTCAATTCTCACACTCGCTGGTAGCAGAAATGCCACAAAATTACCTTCCCACAGGCCAAGCTGCCGCACCCTCCCTGTGGAAAGTGTTCAATGTCTAGGTCTGAACCTGGAGGTGGGAGCCAGTCATTAGCTAACATGGCCTGGGAGATGGCAATGTTTTGACTTACAGTAACGGATCTTAAATTACTTGGAGAGCTCCAGAGAACATGTGTCTTTTAATTTACCCAGTCCCTGGAATAATTTCCACATTCCTTCCAGGGTGGAAACCCTCATGCTCGGTACATGCTACAGCTCCTCCTCTTCTGGCTTGACAAGCCTGGACTGTAATTTGGGACAACAATAAGCAGGGAGGTGGGCGCTTCCTTTCTGGGGGAATGCCTGTGCACTAACCAGGCCTGCCAGCTCTTAAAATCAAGTTCTGCTCTGTCGTTTTGGGTTTGTTTAAATAGAAAAAAAAAACCAACAGCCCAAGGAGTAGAGTTAGCTACTGACAGATGTAACATGCAGCCGACAAGTTTAGCCTGAGGAGCTGGTGATGTGCCCGACCTGCGGCTGCTCCAGCAGTGTGCTTGCTCTCCTTCCTTCCCCCAGTGTGTTGTGGAGGTCTGTCTTTTTTTTTTTTTTTAAAGATGTAAAAGTCCTGTCTTGTGTTTAGTTAAAGCTCACGCCGTGTTCTGTCCAGGCCATTGCTTAAAAAGGGGAAAATATGCAAACTGCCGCTATCACTGGATGGACTCCCAGGAAGCTGAGTTTTTAGCAGAATTTTTAGCTCATCCCTGAATGGGCCAGAACAGCCTGAGGAGCGAAACAAGGCGTGAGGCTGAGTGCAGCAGGGAGCTGCAGCGCTGCCCCTCTCCTGCTTCTGAGGGCAGATGCAAGGGCAGTTTTTAGGGACACTGCTAAAAGTTAGCAAAATGGGCTCTTTTCTCAAGTTTGCTAAGAGTTTGCAAAAAAAAGAAGGGCCCTTTCTTCAAGTTTGCTTGAAAAAAAAAACCAAACCCACCACAACAAAACAACTCTTTCCCCACATATACTAAGAGTTAGTAAAAGGTGGCTCTTCCTCCAGGTTTGCTAAGAGTTAGCAAAACAAGGTCCCTTTCCTCAGGTTTGCTAAGAATTAGTAAAAGACAGCTCTTTCTCCAAGTTTGCCAAGAGTAAAAGAGGGCTCCTTCCGCACGGTTTGCTAGAAGTTAACAGAAAAAAGGGGCTCCTTCCCCACGTTTGCCAGGAATTAGCAAAAAAATAAAGGGCATTTTCCCCAAGTTTGCTAAGAGTTAGCAAAACAAGGTCCCTTTCCTCAGGTTTGCTAAGAGTTAGTAAAAGACAGCTCTTTCCCCATGTGTGCCAAGAGTTAGCAAAGAAATAAAGGGCGTTTTCCCCAAGTTTGCTAAGAGTGAAAGAAGGTTTTTCTCCCAACTTTGCCAAGCTAGCAGAAAGACAGCCTTTCTTCTGAGTTTGCTAAGAGTTAGCAGAAAGTCAGCTCTTCCCCTGGTTTTGTTAGGAGTTAGCAGAAACGGGCTCTCCCCCAAGCTGGGGAGGAAGGTGCGGGGGGATGCGGGGATGCGGGGCGCAGGGGTCGCAGAGGCGGCCGCAGGGCCTCTCACCTGGAAGATGAGCACCTTGAAGCGGTCCCGCCGGAGCAGCTGCGCGTGATGCTGCTCCAGGCGTCGCACCTGGTCGCATTGCCTCTCCAGCCGCTCCCGCACGGCGCGCGTGTGGGCGCACACCTTCCGCGACTTTTCCAGCAGTTTCTCCACCGCTTCCCCGGTCGCCCCGTGGCTGCGGCACAATTTCCCCAGGTCTCCCTGAATACCCCGCACCGCCCCTTCCAAACCCCTCTGCCTCTGCTCCATCTGCCGCTGTTGCCCTTCCACCGCTTCCAACATGGATACCAGCTTTTCCAGCAAGGCCAGGACGGTGAGGGCGTTCACCTGCCCCCCGACCGCCTCCGACGGCGGGAGCGGAGGTACCGCGCTGCCTCCCGCCGCCTCCCCCATCGCCGCGCCGGGATGGGATGGCGGATGCCGGCCCCGCTCTTAAGGGCTGCGCCTTCCTCCTCCCCCGGGGAGGTTTCGGGCTGAGCCCGGCCCCGGCCCCGGCCCCGGCCCCGTCCGGCCTCCCGGGGCGGGCCGGGGCCGGGGCCGGGCCCCCGGTGCCTCCCCCCGATCCCCCATCACCCGCCTGTTTTTGAAAGCAAGGGGTGTATTCTCGCCCCACACTTAGCGAAAAGTCGCCTCCTCGCAAGCAGCAGTAGGTGGCAGGAGATACCGCGAAATGCGGTCGGGGATGGGAGGAAAACCAGTGGCTGCTGGAGAAGGGGTTGGGGAAAAAGGGGGAAGAGGGGGTTGGGGGTGATGGTCCGGGAGAGTTTGTGGATGTAGGTTGGAGTTAATCTGGAGGAGTTAAACGGATAATAAAAAATAAAAATTAAACCGTTACTATAATCCATACAACTATTATAATAGCCATATGTTAATATTAATATGCTATGGCAGTATATAACAATAATATAATATTAGTATAGTTACTTTCCTTTTAATTATAATTATGTATAATAATCGTCATAATAATTAACATAATATATTCACACGTGGCACACCAAATCTCCCGGCACTCCTTCCACAAAGCAAGCACCCCATCCAACACCAGACTGGGATTTTTTTTTGTTAATAATAGTTTAAATCCTCCTCCTCGTCTTCCTTTATTATTATTATTATTATTATTATTATTATTATTATTATTATTGTTGTTGTTGTTGTTTTTTGTTGTTGTTGTTTTTAATAATAATTTAGGTGATAGTTTTTCCATCCCATCCCATTCCAGTGTAGTCTATTCTATTCTAGTCTACTCTGTTGTTCTTCTTCTTATTATTTTTATTATTTAAAAAAAAAACCAGTCCAGTCTGGTGTTGCATGGGGTGCTTCCTTGGTGGAAGGCGTGCCAGGAGATTTGATTCATTGCCTGCAATGTGGAGATTAGCTGGGCACTCTGGTTGCCCTGACTGGCTTCTCCAGTGCTTCTTTGGTAAAAAAAATCATAGGGCTAGAATGGCTGTTTTGGGGGGATAGCAATAAATCGGGTGTGGTGGCAGAGGGACAGCATTTTCAAGCTTTTGCAAAGCACCAAAAGGAGCTACTTGTCATGAAGAAATTTCAAGCTGTTTATTTAGAATAATACATAACTGTTCCCAGGTTTGATCCAAAGCTGTTATCGTCAGGGAAAATATTACAAAGTTTTGCGGACTTGGATTGCTCATCCGTATGCTGACGTTCTCAAGCACAGTCAATTTCTTTTTATCTTCTGTTCTTGACATTTGCCTGGTAACAGGACTTCTTGCTGCAACGCAGATGTTTCTAATACTTGGGTATATAGAATTCTAATACTTGGGTAGCTGAAATACAATATTTTCTAATACCTCCACGATTTTCCTGCATCCTGTAGATTAAAAATATCCATTTGGAGTCCAAATAGCCATGATCCTCACCCTTTTTTTTGTACACAGAAAACAAAATAGTTTAATAATTTTGCCATGAAAAGGAATAAAAATTAATGACTGAAGAATAATGCAAATGAGTTAGCCATTTCAATCACCGCATGTTCAAGCCCCTGAATGTACTGCAATGTTACCGTTACTGTCTGATTTTGTGGTCCTTGCTTTTTTTCAGGCTGCAACGTCTATTCCTCAAGTTGTGGGAGCTTTGAAAAATGCATTTGGTGAGTGAGTTCACTTAGGAAAAAAATCACTGAGTCTGCCAGAGTTGTCAACAAAGAAAGTATGCCGAGACTGTAAAATATGCAGGCTCAGAAGGGAGTGGACATATTTTAAAGGGAACAACCTAAACAAACCCCTTCTGTTTCCGCTTGCTCTCCCTGGCAGCACTACCTGATACGCCCTTCCTAAGACACTCGTGTTTCCAAAGGGCTGCTGGTGTCTGCCCCTCTCGGTACACGGTCCTGCCCAGCTTGCTTGCTTGCTCTCTCCCTTCTTCTTGTCTGGGACCTTGGAGCCCAGGCAGGGAGGAGGCATTTTTGCAGAGAGAAGTGGCTCACGTTGTTCTGGCAGGGTCTAATGTGCTGTCGGTGGGTGGGAGAAGGGCAGGAGTTTAAACTGGTCGCAGTTTATAGCAGAGGCGGCGCACGCTGCTGCGTGCCGGCTCTGCCGGCAGCAGAGGCGTGGGAAGCCAGGCCTCAGCTATGGTGGAGGGGAGGGATGGAGAGAGGCCACTGCCTCCAGCACTACCACTCGTGGCTTTTGCTCTCCCGGCAGCCTTCTCCCTTGCAAAGCCAGAGGAGTGGCGAGCCCAGTTCTCCCTGTCTCCATCTCAGCTCCAGTCCTTCTTCCTGTCCCTCCTTCCCCACAGAAGGAGCAACCCAACTCTGTCCATGCCCAGCTACATATCTTTCCTGTGGCAAAATAACTTTTTTTTTTTCCAAAATTAATTTTTTTCTTTGGTTTTGATGAGCTGTGGTGAAGATCTGATCTGGCTGTGGTACCGGCTGCTGGACGAGCTGGGTTTCCAGCCCGTGTCTGGTTTGCACTTTGAAGCCTCTTTCCTCAGGCCTTTCTGCATCAACCTTCTACTGTACGTGGCACATATGCATGCTGGAGAAGATAGACATGCTCTTTGCAATCTAAATAAGCACTCTCCTGACTCCTGTTATGAGCCTTCTGCAAAGGTTCTTCAAATTTTTGGGTGTTTAAAACTCCCAGCCCTGTGTGCATCCTAGGGAAAAGCCGCGACGCCCCATGGTAGCCGGCACAAAATCCAAAGTATGGTTTCCCAGTTAGTCCTCTGCCCCAGTAAAGCAAAGCCAGGGACAGCAGTGTTGATGTAGCCACAAGGCCCATCAGCACTCACTGCCGGGAATTCCTCGGGGTCCCCATGGCTCGGGAGGTGCCGTGTTGCCCCTGTGCTCCCTGCCCAGCCTTGCCACTCAGATCACCGGCCCTGAGGTGATGCCATGGAGAAAGGAGGGGTGATGAGACCAGGAATAAGATGGCCCCAAACTGGTACCTCTTCCAGCCAGCTGCTAAATTCCAGCTGTGGGTTTTGACACCAGCTGTCAGCTCTGATTACTGGTGGCCTTTGTAACAATGCTGTCAGCTGGCTAAGCTGCCAGCGCTTGGAGGGACCAGAGCCTTTTTATGCAGGTTCGGGGTTTTTTTTAGTTTTATTGATTAATTCAGCAGGATAGTGGAGGAGGTTTTTTGCCTAATTGCAGTGCAGGTTTTACTGGTGAGAAACTTTCTAGAAGAAAACACTTTACGTTTATTTAGAAAGAAGAAGCACTAAAGAGATTAAATTTATCAGGGTCGTCCAATGTAAGTCAAGAGTTCTTTTCATGTAAAATCAATGTGTGTGAATTATACAGACAGAAATTGAAGGTTAACTCACTCATTAGTCACATGATGCTCAGGATAATAAATGTTTGATGCTGGAGCATTACTGATAATTTATTAGGCATGGAGTAATAGGCAAACCAATATGACAGGAAAGGATGGAGAGGTGAATTAATAGGGGGAAGGAAGAATGGCAGGGACCGTACAGGTCATCCTCATCTTCTTGAATTCCATGTTCAAGCTCCCACTGACTTTAAAGATATGGCGTGAGGCCATCTAACTGTGCGAACGCAGGTAGGCAAAGAACTGGTTGATGAGAAGAACTGTGGGAGGTGTGGGAGGAGAGCCCAGCAAGGGAGGGTGGGTGCCTTGAGGGGGCTGATATCTGCTCCTGGGGGTCCAGGGGAGAAAAGAGAATACACACGTGATGGGGAGAAGTGATGCTGCGTCTACTGGCGCAGGGACCAGCGGCATCTGCAGCCAGCGAGTGGCTGAAGAAATGGAACTTGGTTGCCTCTTGCTGCAGGGTTTCTCTGAGGGCTGGACCTGGGTCACAGTAACATTTCCCTCCCATCGGTCTGCTCCTTCTGTCGCAGTGACATTTGTCATACCATTGGAGCCTCTGCCTTTCTGCCAGGGTTGGTTGAAACTGTCCAAAAGATTCTCAGGAAATGAAGGCCAGAGTGGCCGGTTCGTTAAACATGCATGGTGATTGAGTGAGTTTTGTGTTATTAGGCAGTGAGGCTAAAAATGCTGATGGGATTTGTCCCAGCAGAAGGCATTTACCCCCCTTGGCCACAGGCTGCTCCTTCCTGTGGCACAGTGCACAGAAATTAGCCCATCAATCCTTAACGTTGCCTTTTGATGTTTTTTTTAAATAAAATTGTATGTCTGTTATGAGCCAGTTTCACTGGCAGCACCCAGCTTGCATTGTGCTGTAAAAGCATTAGAGAAGAAATGTAACAGGTTAGAGAGCAGTGACCGCTTTGCTGCATTGCCTTTGGCACTGAGCAACCAGTCTGGGCTTGTACAACTAACCCAATCCTGGTGTTAGATGGAGGAAGTGCACTGGATTATGGACGGCCGCTCTTTTAGCAACAGTTACTAGTACTTACGTTTTGGGAAGGTATCGGTATCTCAGATGTGGTGTGGTGTTTTGCATGTAGGAGCAAACGCTGGGTCAGGGAGAAGTCTCGTACCACTTCACAGCTCCCAGGGCGAGGGAGACAACCCAGGAGGCTGCATGCACCGTGGTGAGTACGCAGAATATTTAGCATGAGGCAAGCAAGTGGAAACCCACCACCTGTGTACGAGGTGGTCTGGGCTCTGGGCAGCATGGGGGCTCTGGGACTTCTGCTGGGAGAGGGGGAGGTTTGTGAAAAGGGAGCTGTAGAAGGGGGATACAGCAGCAGCATCCTCGGTGCACTGGCAGCGTGAGCCTTTGAGAAGCAGAGAGAGGCTGTGGGTGAGGCAGTGGCTGGAAGAGGCTCTGGGCAGAGACCACTCCCTCCTGCTGCACTGTCCCTGCGGCATGCAGAACAGCAGGGCATCATAACCCTCCCTGCGAGGGCTCTGCTTGTCCCGACGGCCATCCAGCCCGCTCCCCGAAGGAGGGAACCCCACAGGGCCTGGCTCCTAGCTGCTGACTCCATGCAAACAAGAGTAACTGTCTTTGGAGAGCCAGTATGTGAGAGGGGGAAATTTGGAGAGTGACTGCTGGGAGAAATTTTAATATTTGGGGAAAGAGAGAGATGAGGCTGTCTGACGGGAAATGTATCATCATAAAGGAACATGAAACTGCAATTTTGCTCTCTTGTGCAAATGGTATCCAGCGGAACTTAATATGCAACGAAGAAATCCACTTCCACTTTATCGGCCAGACTAAATCATGTTATGCACAGGAGACTTCCTTTTGCTGTGTGCCAAATAGTAATAATTCTGTGCAGACTTGTAGACAAGGAAAAAAAAAATAAGCCACATAAAATTACCATATGTGCCAGGCATTTTCTGTGTATTTCCTCAGACATTTGAGGAGCACAATAATAAACTATATTTTTTTTCTTTGAAAAGCAAATTAAGTTTATGTGAAAGGAGAAAGAATAGTTTCCTTTGCTTCACATAAAGGAGAATATTTCAGCTGCTCAGTTGGACTTTTTAGCAGCTCGGACAAAAGCGAGGTCAGGACACCAGCAGTTACAAATTGAACAGCATATGGCCAGTCAGACCAGACTTGCCAATTTATTGTATTCATCTAGCAAATATGTGGGGCATAGAGCAGGATAAGCAAGTCCATTAATATCAGAATAAAAAAAGATATGGAGGTGATATTAAAAGGACATGAAAAATGGCAGGATCTGCAGGATGGGTCATGATCACCTACAGGGAACTAGCTCTGCTTTTGGAGCAGAGAACCAGCTTCATTCTTGAAACCTGCTCCTGCAGCCAAGCCTTTGTGGTGGGTGTGAGGATCTGCAAGGTCACAGGGACCTGGGAGTCAGAGCTTGAGGGAGGGTTCTTTGTTGTTGTTTTTGGTGAAAGCCCTTTCCAACTGGAAGATGGGCTTTTAGGAAGTGTGGTTAAAATGCTCACCAATGTTTTAAATTTCCTCCAAAGGTGCCAGGTTCTTTGGAAGAAAATGCTGTGTTTTTTTCCCAATTTCAGATCAGAAACTATATGTGGAAACAGAGCTACTTTTCCCTTTTATTTTTGGATATTTCTGGAAAACGGGAGGTAGTTTTCAGTGAAAGGCAGAGATAACCTGTCTGCTTTCTCTTTCCTCCTCCACTAAAAGAGAGTAAAAATTAGAAAGCTTTTAATAATTTGAAGCTGAATACACATGGATGCTTCTTCTTCTAGGACACTTTTTATTACAATATGTTCTCAACGATTTATTGTCTTTTGAAATTTCTTACGTTTAAAATGTTTAAAAGAGCAACCTTCTTGGAAAGGATGAGGACGGTCTGCTCCTGTGAAGACTGGCAGAGTGTTCCCATGTTGCTCTGCAGAGATTGCTCAAGCTGATGCCTCTTCCCAATGGAGGGGAGATTTTCTAGTAGTAAATCAGGGATTATGATCAGTATTGTGCTAAAAAGGAGTCTGCCTCTATCTGTCACATTCCTCAGGATTGTTATTATTGGTAAAAAGCTGAAAGAAGAGCTTTTCCTACCTTGTAATCAGGTTGTTTGGAAGAAGATGATAATGAAATCACATTTAATGGAAGCAAATAGAACATTAATTATGTGAAAAGCAGGTGAATTGCGGAGATCTGTTTTCTGAAGATAATTGGGGAGAGTTGAGTCACTTTCTGCCTGCAGGCACACAATCATTCATATCCCTTGAATCTTTTATTTGGGATGAGTTATAATGGGCCTGGAATCTAGAGAGTGTCTTTCCCTCATTGCTGGGACATCTGTCATGTTGTGCCATGCTACTTCGTGTTGTTCAAATGACGTCGCAGGAGATAACAGTGCAATGCAAAGCCAAGCGTGATAAATATGACATGGCATGTCCAAAACAATACTTGCTTTTAGTAGATCAGTTATCTTTTAAAAGCTAGTATTTAGGTTTGTCCTTAGATAATTCAATAGCTCCCATCTCTGGTAGGAATGATGTCAACCTGAGTTACTGTTTCTGATGAACAGCGATGATGGGACAAGATGGCATGAAAAGGATGAAAGAACAGCAGACTCTGGGTGCGCATCCCAGAGCTCTTTTCCAAGTACCTGGTCACAGTGAGGTTCGTGAGGCTGAGCACGATAACGATGGGAGAAGTAGTCGAATGGGATCTGTCACGGGCCAGCTGGCCTCATTTGCCCACTGCAGCACTCTTGATTTTTCTCTATCCTTTTTATCGTCAGGTCACCACTACCATGCCTATGTTAAAGTAGTGGAAGAAGAAGGAAAGAAAAACAAACCCCCAAACACATGGTAAGTTGTGTGAATTGGGTAAATAAAGAACTGTCGAAATAAAATTATTAAAAAACAAACTGGAACTTAAACCTTGGCCAGCCAGTTTGTCATGAAAACTGCATCTGGTGTGACCTGGCAGAGCTCCAGAGAGAAGCCAGTCTCTCAGCTCCCCTGGAGAGCTGGGGTTGGAGAGCCTTGAAAAAGTGGGGATGCATCCCAGGCCTCCAGAGTTAATTCCTCTTTACAGAGGAATATTTTGAAAACTGTTTATTCTTGTACATGAAAAACAGAAATCTAGGCTGGAAGGATCTTGGGTATTTGACAGTATCTTCTTTCTTCTCTCTCCTGCACTCGCCCCTTGCTGTCTTACATATGCCCTATGCATACTGCTAACTGTCTGTTCTTCATAGTAATTATTTTCAGCGATTGAAAACACTTATTAACGCAGTTATAAAAGAAGTTGCATATTTTTCAGAGCCTCTGTTGAGGTTAGAAGAAAAAAAGAAGGTTAAATCAGGTACCAAGCATCCGTGGTGCATAGTATTAATAGCTTATTTATTATTGCACAGCTATTAAGTGTTTTTATTCAGAAGTATTGAATAAGCAGAAAGTCATCTACATAGGACACGGCTAAAATGTCAGGCTGCAAATTAGTTTGTTTATGCAGTGAGCACTGAGGATTTTAGACCCGCTGTCTTGTGTGCTGTCATGCTCTAGGTTACAGGTGATGAACCCACATTCAACTCAAAGCCATGAGTGGGACGAACTTGGTTTTTAACCTGAGCACAGTTCACCAGGAGTTATTTACATGTATTGGCTGCAGAACTGAATCCGTGATGCTGTTCAGTGTTTCATATGACCGCTTGCTTGTGCCCTGCAGCAGCCTGTAACTCACCCCGGTGCTGCATACCTCCTCCGGCTGGCATCTGAGAGTGTCTCCCATCGCCTACTCCAGATGCACTGAAGGGCTGCTGCAGCTGTGAAGCGGGTGTATGTCTTTCCCTGCAAAGATTTTATTTTTATTTTAGGTCGTGGATCTTTTGACTACTAAGGCCTGACTGTCCATAGGCTCCAGGCTGTGCTGCCAGGCTTTCTGGAGATCTCTCAGACAGTAACCGCAATTCAGGGTTGCAGCCACGTAAAGGTTACTCCTGCTGTGAGAAAGGAGGGTGAAGCAGTTGCACTGGGTGCACTCTGCCACTAATGATCCTTTGCTGAAGTCTGTTTTGTTTTGCCGTGTCGAATGTGTTTGAACAAGATCGTGGAATAATTTTCTGTTCTCTGAGTGGCTGCAGAAGCAGTGTGGCAGGGAAGCTGGTGGGATAGCCTTCTTGCAGGCTGGCCTCTTGCTGTGCATCAAATCTGGATGCCGTTCCTGAGCAGATCAGCCCTGAGATCTCTGCTCATGCTTCCAACACAAAGATCAATTAGTCCCTGTCATGTGGGGTACTCTAAGGAGGAGACCAGTGCACTACAAACTGGTCTGGACCTGCAGAGCCATTTCATGTCTATCACTAAGGAACTATCAAAGAGTAATGACCTTGTCTCTAGTATGCAACTGAGATGGATGTGAAGTGATGACCCAGATGTGTAAGACACCATCCCATAATTAGTCCTCCAAACCAACCAGCTGCTATGCCATTGCTTTTCAACTGGCTCTCACCCCGATTGCATACCCACATGGTGCTGCTTGAATAATTTCACAAAAATTTCTTGTAAGTGGCATATAAATCAGCGGCAACTGTACCTATCCCTGTTTGCACAATGCCAGCTGTAGGCAGGTCCCCAGGTCCCAAGGCTTCCCCTGTGAATGGAGATTCTTCTCCTGCTCTTCATCACTTAAAAGGGGGGGACGGGGGGAGCTCAGGGATTTAGGGCACAGGAGGAGCATGTGGGCATCTCATTTAGCTTAGAGTTTTCCTCAGCATAGGAGTTTTGGTAGGGCAGACCTATTATTAAAGGGACATCATCCCTCAAGAAAAAAGCAAATCCAAAGCATTTTCCCTTCTGAATCTTGTGACAGCATTGCAGATTGCTGAGAGAAGGGTTGAGAAAATTAATCTTCACCTGGGGAGGGCTTTTTCTCCTAGCTTGCTTTCTCCACAGAATCTCACTTTCCAGCTTCTTCATTGCTCACCAGGAGCACAAATCCAATACCGAATGGGAGCAAGGAAGACCGTGGAAGGGGAAAGTTGTGATTGCAGAAATGGAGCATCATGATTTTTTTTTTTTTTTTTTTTTTTTTCTCCAGATAAACTCCCTTTTTATAAAACCTATAGGGCCAACAAAAAAAGAAAAAAAAAATTCACTTGGCGTTGTGCTTTAGTAAAGTGCGTCCTAAAAAGTAGTACATTTAAAAGAACAAAAGCCTGGTTCCTGACTGCTAAACATGTTTGCCCAGCCTCAGAGCTTCACTAATAACTCTGCTGCGTTTCCTAGCACTAGGCATCATAGCAACTATTCTGCAGTGTATTGCTTTACAGTGCTATGGCAGGTTGGTTTGTTTGTTTGTTTCTGAATGATCTCTAGGCATCTGAGGATACCCCAGTGGGTTAAGGCAAGCAAGATGCTGTAGTGTTACTCTCAATGCTGTTTAGCTTTTAATCCTCATGCACAGAAAGCAAAAAAGCTGGCTGTTTTAAATTAGCTCCATGTAACTCCAAGAACTAATATGAATGGAAATACTGGCTTCTTTAGCTGACTTGTGATGAAAAATGTCATTCAAGGGACTCAGAAAAATATCTTCTGCTCTTGGACAACACCCAGCTGAATGGGAAGTGTAAGGGAAAAAAAGCAAGCTAAATTCTGCATTAGTATTCTTTTCATCCTCCTCTCTTTTTTTTTAAATGCTGATGAACATTTTCCCCCTGTTTATCATCACATCGGTCCACATTTTTGTGTAGTGCAGCAGCACGTAATTCAAGGAAGCACAATCTAAAGAAGCAGCATACTTTAAAGCTCTGTATTTTCCCTGATTCAACATTATTGGGCCAGACAGCAGGTCTGCACCTTCTGTGGCTTTAATGAGGTTCAAGAGGACCAGCCAGACAGAGCAGAGTGCATCTCTCCACCTGAATCCTCTCTATGTCATTTGCCATATCTGCATTCATGAGAATTCTGCATCCATGAGAGCTCTCCATCTTGAGATGTAAGAGTGTGGGTGTTAATAAAAATGAAGTGGTTTTAGAAAAAAAAGAAAACAAAAAGCTCTGGCCAAGTTGCACTTGAGGTATTTGCTATAGGGATGATGCAGGAGCTTTGCGGTGAGTTGTTGGGTGATTTGAGAAGTTAAGATCCAGACTACAAAGAAAATAATCAAATTTTCTCCACTGAATACCTTCAGTAAGTATTTCCACATCTTCTCCAGTTACTAAATATGGTAATATTTAAAGAATTAAGAGCTGAATGTAGCAGCATACAAAATGTCAGGTTGTAGGAGGTTAAAGAAGTCTTTTGAAGTCCAACTTCCAGAATAATTTTGCTCTTGCAAAAATTTGATTGCCTTTCGAATAACCCTGTTTCGAATGCATTTACTGATCATTATCTTGCGGGCTTGCATCCTGTAATGAAATCTTTCCCGCCGTCATTCGGAGCACGGTCCTTCCGGAGCTGGCAGGCTTGGCCGTGGCCATGGCTGGCGTGCTGGGGTGGTATCGCAGCGCCATCTCACCCCCCCTTTCCTGACATCAGCCGCTTCCCTTCCTCTCCTGCTTTTAAAGGACAGCCAAAGTGTTTCAAGTGTTGAAATCCCTGTCTCACTGAAATTGCTCTCGACTGGCTGATTTCCTTTGCCTTACAACTCGTAATTAATTAGGAAAAGGTTAATTCTGCACCTCCCAGTACCTTCTCTCCAATATTATTCAGACCATAGTTATCTTTCCCTGTCTCCCTCTTTCCTCTGGCTCTCCTGTAAAAATGACTTTTCAGGATTAGTCAGTTTCTGATCTTGGTATTTTTCTCTGTTGCCTTGTACATCTCTATTTAAAAGCATATTACCACTGTTACTTCATGTGAAATCCATGTAATTATTTTTTAGGTTTGAATGGTTTTTGCTTTTAAAGGGCAAGAAACACCTTTTCGCAGTCTTTCCAGGTGCATTAAAACACATGGGAATTTCCAAACACAGCGGGAGGTGAGGTTTCACCGTCAGCAGTGCAGAGTGTCTGGAAGACCTAGCTGGTGTCCCTTGACACTTCCTTTGTGGAGGATGATGGTCATCTGCAGAGGCTTTTCAGAGCCTAGTTTTAAAAGCATTTTAAAGAAGTATCTCCTTTGGTTACAAAGAGAGACTGCCCAGGTAAGGATGGCTGTCTAAAATCTATTGTGTGTGCCCTTCTAGGAAAATTCAAGGTCAGAAAATAAAGTTTTAGAAAATGTCAAAACCTTTTTCAAAGTATTTATTTCTGGATTCAGGGTTTTGTTTTCTCATCAAAAGTATTAATCAAATTCAGCATGCCTTCATCAGCCGACCAGGTCAGTCTTAGTTGTCATCAAGGGTTATTCAGTGTCCCCAAATTCTGCTGGGTATGTCTATGATGTGTTCTTCTTTTACAGATCCTTGCCCTACAGTAGTTTAATTTTCTGTGTGCTAGGAGCACCGGGGAGCAGTGTGGTACAGTCAGTAAGTGATGCTCAGTTAGGGACAAGCCACCAAATCCTGGCTGATGGCTGGTGCATCGTTGCAGCTTGCTCTCAGGAAAGATCATCTGGCATGGGGTGTTTGCTCTTTGTGACTGCTGCTCAGCAAGCTGGTGCCGCCTTTCTGCTCTTCTCTTCAGGGAATGACTACATCAAGTGGTACAGGGGCAGGGATAATCCATGTTTGAGACTCTTCTGGTGGGACCAGAGATTTAGTACAGGATGGTATGTCTTAATTCGGTGAAGGATAGTGTTGTGTAACGTTGTTGGTATTGCTACTCCACCATGCTATGAGTAACATGTTTTGTCATCAGAGAATGTCAATATGCACCAGAAAAAAAAATCTTATCTAGAAACACTAAATAAGTACACAAAGCAGCCGAAGGTATGGAGATGTGGAGGGGCAGGTCAAGCCAGTGAGAGGACCATATCTAGCACTTGTGGGGGCTTTACGGGTTCTAGTACCGCACAGGGAGACAATACTGTTTTCACTGATGTGGATGAATACTGGTGAAGCTCTGGCAATGTAATGTAGGGCACCTATGCAACAGGCGATGTACAGATACATCCCACATCCATTGAACTGACTTTAATATTCTCACAATCTGGTGTGTAAAGCACCCAAAGCTCCACCAACCTTCTAGCCCCTGGAGTTCTCACAAGGGTGAGATAAGGACATGGTCAAGAGGTTCCTTCGCTGTCTTTCTATTTTTGATAGGAGAGGGTTGGAAGTACTTCAGCTGTGCTGCTGAACTCCTGTTTTGAGACATCTTGCTATTTCTTAGTATTCTGGTTTCTGCTTACTTAATTCAAGTACTAATTATGGCAACATTAATAAAGACCAATTTTAATACTGAACAAGCATGCACCAACATTTGTGAAGACATACTGCCAAGTGACTTTACAGCCATCCTTGACGGAAGGGCTTTAGGGAAAACCTTGAATCTGAAATTTGAACTAATTAGTCAAGAAGAAGTAAGAGAACTATTGGCAGGAGCAGCAGGAACAGAAGGGAGAAGTTCCCACTCTAGTGAATCCTTGGTTACAGGTGAGCAGAAGTCAGGAGGACGTGGGAGAAAGAGAGGGGGAAGACAAGGTCCCTGCACTTACTGGTACTGTTCAAAGCAGCAGTGGGTCGTTCACCACAGCATCTATCCACCCCAAAGTCCCCAGGCTGCCATTCCCCAGGGTCAACCCAGTAGTGCTGATGGAAGAGGGCCTGCGAGTGACTGCTAGAAGCCAGCAGCAGTAAATGTTTGTCAGGGGAGCCCTGGTGAGGGACCCAACGTTCTTACCCTCTGCTACTGACCGAAGACAGAGGTGAGGCACTGGGCTGGCTGGGCCTTTGGTTTGCCCTGGTGGGGGGGGTGTCCTATGTTCTCTGCGTAGCCTCTGGCATAGCAGCTGTGGCTGCCTCAGCAGGTGACGTCAGGATGAAGCAATTCATTTCCCTGGGGGAGAAATGACAACGGTGATTTGTAGACAAGCTTTTAAGTGCCGTTTGGTAGAGCAAATGCATTTAGAAAATAATATTGTTGGAACAACAGAGCTGTATATGTTGTGTTGTCCTCTGAGGATCGCCTTTCACCAAGCTTTGAGGAGAGCAGGGCCAGCTCATCAGGCTGTCCTGCAGGCATGATGCCAGCCACGCACCCCTCTCTGCACAGCACATCCTGAGTGTCACTCACCTCCTTCTGAAATAATTTCTTCACTCTCAGGCCTTGGTTTTTATGCTTCAGACTTCCACCTCTGGCACAAAAAGACTTGTCAGCTTCTCGGGCACAGGCTGTAGATGACTCCAAACTGAAAGGTTCCCCACTTGTCTTTTGAGCTTGTGCCAGCCTGCCCTTCAGCTCAGGGCTGGGCTCCGGCAAGTGCAGCACGGGAGAACCAAGGAATTGCTGGTGTTTGCAGAGACCATGGGTGGTGATGGGCAGACTCGGCAAGAGCAGTCCTACACAAGCCTGAAAGACAGGAGGACAAAATTAACCTTCAAGGGGGTTAATTTATTGAGGTTATTTTCAACCAACTTCATTTTCCTCACTTTCTTCATGCTACCTGTGGTTTTAATGCTGCCTGCAGGCATGGGCAGAATTGCCCGGGAGCAGAGCGGGTATGAAAGAAGGGAGAAAGGGGTAATTTGAGACTTCCAACCTTTGGTGGTGGAAGGGACAGGGGTCAGTGTATGTGAGTTATGAAAAGCACTGCAGGTAAGCGTTGTGCACACATGCCCTCCTGACCACGCTGTTCTTTTGCGCGGGTTTCTTCCACAGCAGCTTTTGTGATGACCGCTAGTCTTGTTTTTAATATAGGTGGGATCTGTCATTGTGACAGTCCCGCATAGGCTCAGCTCCTCTAAATTGCTGGGGCAGGCTGGCCCCCCGCTGGCCCGGTGAGCTCCATCAGCGTAATTGGGGCTCCCGGCAGGGCTCTGCCGCATGGAGCAGCTGGTGCAACCGGGGCGCCCTTGGCAGCAATCGCTGCTCTTAATGAGTTTGTTGCTGTTTCATTAATGAATGAGTGGTTGGGATTTCATTTTCCCCTTGTACTGGTTTTCCAGACCCCTTCTTGAGAAAGCAGACCAAATTCAGACAAAAGCGATGCTACAGTATTCTAGATAAAATTACTTCCATTTTTTTTCTTTTTAATTTCCTTTTAACCAGAGCAAGGTCTCTGAAGGCATCAAAATCGATTTTTTTTTTTTTTTTGCATATAGAGTGCTACTGCATTTGAAACTATTTGCCCTTATTAACTATCATAGACATTTCCCTAAAAGACATTGCTGTTCCTAGATGAGTAGAGTCACATATTGCCAGGGAGAATTAGGATTTTGAGGAGGTGAGGGCTTTTTGTTACCAAAAACTGACAAACACACACAAAACCCACCACCCAAACCATGCGTGTTTCTTTGAATGCATTTTCCATAGACTTCTGCAAGGTCTTTTGTGAAGGGAGGGGCAGCCAGAGACCAGCTTCATGGACCACAAATGTCAGTGAATGAACGAACAGCAGCAAAATATTTCCCTCTTTGGAAAGCGGGGATGCTTTCCTCCCCAGCCCCGGAGAAGCATATGTCAACACAGTCAAGATGGGGACAAGCAAACTGCTGAGCTGGTCTGCAGAGCAAGGACTCAACCTGCAGTCCGAAGGAGCCTGGGGTCTGCCGGGCTGGAGGATTAGCCTGCTTATCTCGTCTTCTGGCTTTCAGTTAGGATTTAGTTAAGAATTTCCTGCATCTGCATCAGCAAGAAGAAATGGGGCTGTTCCTGGGATTCGGAAAGGTCAGCAATAGGCCAAGGATTTTTAAGCACATAGTTTGAGACTTTTAATGTGTGAGAAATGTATAGGCTGGAGTCCAATCCTGAAAGTAGGTCCTTGGCATCAGAAAAGTATGGGAGAAGCTTCTAGCTAGGACTGCCTCACTCTATATACGTGTATTTGTAAGCAGTGGGAGGTGTATGCACGCCTTTTTTTGCCGGCTGTTCGTCCCTCCACACCAAACCCACCCCATTTGCTGCTTACTTTCAAACCAGCAGCAAAGCTCCCACGGGCTCAGGCACTGTGGAGTCTCACTGGGTGTGTGGCATTTGGGAGACCGTCTTCCTGGCTGGAGCCCTTGCCATGATGCCGCTGGCTCTCAGGGCAGCCGCTGGCTCCCAGCCCCAGCGAGGGCTGCAGGAGCACACACCCTCTGGCAGCACCCCATCTCTGTGAAGAAGGGGGTTCAGCTGGCTGTATCCACTCACAGCCCCCTGACTCTTTCAATCCCAGCTGTGCTTTGCCCCACAGCAGGCATCTGGTAGGTGCCTGCTTTGAAGTGTAACTGCTCTGCAGGCAGAACGAGCCCCTCAGATTAATGGTCTGCCTAAAAGCTAAAAAGGGGGAAAAAAAAAAATCATTTAAAACATCACATTAAAATGCCACTCCACATCTGAAAGGATCCATTAAAACTTTTATAGAGCTTTTTACATTTGTTTCCCCTGTTTTACATTTTGTTCTGGATTCAGGCACTCCTCTCTCAGAATTCTCCTTTGTAATAAACATTTTTGCCTTGGTTGCCTCTGCGCTAACAGGGACTATTGCTGTGCAGAAGGAAACGTGGGGCTTTTGCCTAGACTAGAGCTTTTCTTTCCAAAACCACCATTTGCAGGCATCCAGCCGAGGCGGGAGCCGTGGGCACTGTGGGCTCTCCCTGGGAGGTAATCCTGCACCATCATTTTGAGAGATTTTATGGTTCTCTGAGGGACTTGCAGAAGTGCATCTGGGCTTCATGGTCCGGTTCTCTGCCTCCAGCTCCTTCACCAAAAGCCTGGTGGTGGCGGGGACAGAGGGAAGGGCTGGTGCTGGGAAAGCTGCAGCATCCTGTGGCCAGGGCTGTGTCTCCCTCTCCCCCATCCCACCTCGCTGCTCCCAGTCCTATCTCCTCTACGCTTGGCCCACGGCTCTGCCTTTTGCCACCTCCCAGTCCTCACACGTGTTCTTACTTTTCACGTATTTTTCCATTAAAAAAGAATAGATTAATTATAAAGTCTGCTGTGGGTAAGAGAAGGAAAAACTTCTAAGGTTCAGGAGGAATTGGGTGGTGGTCTCCTTCCTCCTCTGGACTGCAGGCAGGGACAGGGTCACGAAGCAGAAGCTCAAGCAAGGCTCTGAAGTTGGATGAATTACTGCAGAGTAAAAGCTGCATAACCTACTCTGCCTGCACAACTGTTCCTTGGTCCAGGCCTAGGTTTGTATTACTCTGCTCAAAGGTGTTCCTTTTATTAACAAAAATTATAAAAATAAATAGACCCTTCGCCTGATCAGCTTTGTTTTTGGAAAAGATTTTAACTCGTAAGTATTGGAAGAGTATCACACAAGCCCTGCTGCCTGCAGTGGAAGCCCAGGAGCAGTGGGATGTATCCTGCATCCCTCTCAGCCCATCCCCTCTGGAGCAGAGGTGCTCACCCGCCTGCCTGCCGCTCGGGGAGTGAGAGGCAATCTGCTGCTGGTGCAGCTTTAACCCTGGGCCTCTCTAGATGAAACCCACTTGTCATGGCACATTGTGTATGGGAGATTGGTGATGCCAATTGTTACATTGTTGCTTTGAAAGTAATTTTGTTTAAGACCTCAAATTTAGACTAGAGTCAAGTGTCCCAATAGGAAAATGCCAGCAGCTTGCCCGGTTGGTCACAAGCAACCCAAGGGAGCGTGTTGTGCCATGTGATTACCACCTCCTTGCCTTGCCTTTTCCTTCTTCTGTGCATGCACGGCATTGCAGAGCCTGTCAGATGAAATCCCACTCGGTGCTCACCTGTGGTTCCCGACTATGAGCTTTGACAGTGCATTATTTCATCCTTTCTCTTGTCTTTAGTCCCCTGCTCTACCCCTTAAACTGGTATGTATTTTTGAAAGTTAAATGTTTGCGGTGAAGCCTCTGTCTGTGGGTCAGTACACTGGGTACGGTGTGGCTGCCTGGATGGGCATTTCTTGGGAGCAATAAAGGTTTAACACTGGCATTGCTGGGGCGGTGTTGCCCCGCAGTGCTGCTCCTTGCACGGCTCCTCTTCTTGCTGTATTACCTTGTTGCTGTACCTACTGCTGGGGCTTTCCTGCACTTTTTCCAGCTGCTTGGCATTGGCACACCTGAGCCTTGCAAATGGAGGGCTGACTTCAGGAATGCAAATAACATTCCCTGTGCATCCACACCATGTCTCTAAAAACCTTTTCATCTTGTTCCTTGTTGCCCTGGAGGATAATTACTTCAAAGAGCAGCCCTGTTGCCTGGTATTTCAGTTTATCTCATTACCATTGTGTTTGCCAAGCCAGCCAGCTTTGCCAAAAGCAGAATCAAGGTTGCTGGCAGTGGTGGCTGGCTCGCATGTTCACCCTCTCTACTGGCTGAGATGCTAATTTTTCCTTGATTGCAAACCCTGCATTCATCTTTTGTGAATTAGCTGTGCCTACAGACACAGCATAATGGCTTTAAAACCCGGGCCTGAGCCTGCAGGCTCCTCTCCACGGGCGTCAAAGGCAGGGCTAATGGATGCTGTTAGAATATTTACTTGCCACTTTTTTGGCCAAGGGGAGCAGCTGGCTGGCCCCCGTGGTTGGCAAAGGGCAGGCAGGAGCATCACATCGGAGAGCTGCTTGGCAGGCAGCATGCTGAGGGGAGGAGCTGGAGGAGGCACAAAGATGCGGATGGACGGATGGATGGACTGGCGCAGAGATATATGCACCATTGCAGAGGTCATTTGTCACAGTGCCGGCTGGTTGCAAGAATAGAGATGAGAGCTGACAGCTTCTGGCTGTAGGGGCTTCCCCAGGCTTCAGGAAGACTAGAACAGCCTCAGGATACCCTCAGGATGGTCTTAATATAATTTGATTTTCCCCTTCTAATCTTGGGTTGATTCGTTGCAACGAACTATGTGTAAATTCTTTAAAAGTCTTTCGTGCAAAATGCTGAGCTGGCTGTAGCATAGTCACAGCCCGAATGGGCTTTTGTGCTCACGCTGGTATTGCCATCACGGTCAGAACATAGCACCAAGCTTTGGATTGCTGCTTAAAGTCAGTTTAATGGCTGAGGATTATTGTATTGTTTTTAACATCCCTAAAATTGGACAACCATCACCTCTCCAAAAAAAGAGAAAAATCAGCATAGTCTCAAGCTGTTAAGGGCTGAGCAGCACTTGCAGGGATGGATGACGTGGGATGGACAGCCACATCCCTGAGTTTTATATTGCTGTTTAGGATAAACCTGCCATAAGTGATGCTATGGCTGTTGCTAAGCAACAAGTGATGATTGTTATAGCCAATATTCCCCTCTTAAAGTTACATTTGCAAAGAGTAGTCTTTTGTGTGCATGAAATTAATTTGCAGATGCATGGATTTATATTAGTTAATGGCAATAAACTTTGGAAATGCTTCAGTTCGATGTTAAAATGGAATACAATGTGGCATGAAGATGTTGCGTAGCAAAAACATTAAGCCCTCCCCTTTAATTAATTGGAACTTAAAGCTGGGATATCTTACTCACCAAAATAAATTAACAGTAAATCAGGTTACAGAATAAATTAACAAATTAAATCGGGTTAGTTGGAAAGTTTAAAAGAAAGAGCGTCTCTGAGCTGCCTGCATTGCAAATACAGTTTGAAAGTCTTGAGCTGGAAGGGAAGGCTCACATATAAAAGCGTAACTGTTTGGGCTCTGCTTAGAAGTGGCTGATTTTCTGTCTTTAGCATCAAAGACTGGACTTGCTCTAAACATGGATTAAAACTCAGCTGTGGAGTACTGCCCAGTAAAGTCAACGCAGCCACACTAAGAAAGGACTTTGGCTGCGTGTTTTCTTGTGTTTGTGAAGAGTTGCCATAGATTTGCAGGGGATAATGCTCCTTTCACAGGGCATCACAAACCTCCCTTTTTCTTTTTTTTTTTTTTTTTTTAAGCTTCTTTTCCTTCTCTGGCTTTTCTGCACTGGCAAGGACATCACTTTGTCTCCTGTGCTTGCAAGAGGTGCTCCCATCCCTCACTTGCTCCCCGGGGACGTACCCCCAGGCCAACCTGCAGATGCAGTGGGTCTCATCGCCCATTAACCTTGACTGACGTGGTGGCTTTTGGAGATGCATGGAGCCGTTGGCAGGCCAGCGCCGCTGGCTCTCAGGGCCCCCAGGAGGGACCAGCACGATGGTCCTGCCATAACACAGAACTTCCCTGCGTGCCTTCAGTCACCGTGGGCTCGCTCTGCTGCTGCGGCACAGCTGGAGAAACGCTTATCTGCCGGCAGCGGGGAGAAAGGGAACCGTGGCAAGGTATTTTAACTGTATTACTTTCAGGTGGTTGCTACATCTTTTCTAATTAAAATAAAATCATCTTTTAGGACTCCTGAAATGAATATTTGGTATAATAGATTCAGAAAGTGATGAAAATGTTTTCATTAAATAGTGAGAGAGGGAGAGAGACCCTGCAAGGCATAGCATTTTATCTCAGCTCTCTAATAATATTAATAAACTCTTTAATCTTTGTCACATTTATGACTTAATGGCAATCCTTAAAGACATGACAGACAAGTAAGAGCTGCCAGGTTCCTTTAACCTATAAGCATTCATATTCTTTGCAGGATTTTGATTAAGTGGAAAATTCCTCTGCAACGGGCTTTATTCTCCATGTAAAGCTGTGCTCCACGGTCAGCATGAGTGGCGGAGGATGCTCAGTCCCGGCCGGGACCTGGCGGTGCCAGGGGATGGTGGTGGCATCTCCCTCCTCAACAGTCAGGAGTCAGGTGGGTGCTGGCTCCTTCTCTGCCACCGGCCGGGGGTATTTAGTCTCAGCCCTGGTCTGAGCAGCCCATGCCATTTCCCTTGCCCCACCTGTGCTGCCCGGGTATGGACCTGACCTTGCTGATGGGCTTTGCTTCACCGGTCACCTGGGGGACTTCATCCCTCCTTTCCATGAAAAGTGTGTTTAAAGTGATTGATGGCGAGCTTTAGGTTGTATTCTCCACTTTTCCTGGGCTACAGAGCACTGAATAATACCCCCCCCCCCCCCCCCCATATCTTCGCTCACATGCACATGGGTCTGTGGCTGTCTGTAATTTCAAACAAGGAATATTTGCTAAGAAGCAGCATTAAAAGAGTGGTGTTTGGCTGCATGGTCAAGGACTCCAGCTGCAGATGCCAGACTGAGAGTTGGCAAGCCCAAACTTCCCTCTGCCCCTACATGCCTTTGTCCTGTGGCCCAAGTGAAGCAGGTGTCCAGGGGAAAAATAGTATATGATCGTGTAATTCGGGGGCTGCACAACAAGACAGGCACAGCTAGGAAGTGAATCCAGCCTTTGTATTTTCCTTATTTTTTAAAAAATTTTTTCAGACTCCCAGCAATCTGGCATTTTCTAATCTTTGAGTCTTTGACTATAAAACCTAATTAATGCTCTTTTAATGCAGGTTTTTTTTTTGCATTTAATCTCCCAGGGTTTTTCTTTTTAATGTTACGTGCAAGTGCAGCCTTTTTTTCCTCTGTTGATAGAGTTTGGACCCAGAATACCCATTACTGCAGCCACTATCCCAGCATTCCCCAGCTGGAAGCAGAAGGATGCTCCACTGATGGGTTGAGTCCCGAAAAGGGTCATCAGTGGCAGCTTGGCCCTTTCGGTCCCTGTGGTACCCCCTGCGTACCCTGTGCCCCCGGGAGAGCCAGGGTAGCCACATCCCTTCCCTGCCTGACTCAGGGGCGTGGGGGCATCTACTGTGCCCAAAAAGAAAGAATTCCACATGGTGCAGATGGTATTTCATACAGATTTGGTTTGGTGTCATCTGCTGCAAACATAAATACCAGCTTGATAACTTCACTGTTATAAATGATAACCTGAAACCTCTTCAGTTGTATTTCAGTCAAATGCCAGTAACAAAAGGAAAAATCACCATTAACCCCCTCCTTTATTTGCATAGTTTTGATGCTGTCAAAAAAAAAGACAACACTCATGTAGCATAAGGAGAATTTTTAAATAGAAGCATTACATTTTAAAACGCTAATAAAGATAAAAGCAAAATAGAGACTGAAATTTGAATTTAGAGAATGAGGGAAGAAAGATTAGTCTGTGCTGGTGAAGTAATGAAGGTAGTGGCTGGTAACAATTTTTAATAGCACATTAATGCTGAATTACTTTGGAATTTCTGCAGGAGTCGAGATGACATCCACATAAACACCAAATGAATTCCAAATGATTGGTGTTATCATAAAGAGCACCAAATGAATTAATAATGATGGAACACTTAAATTAAAATGTTATCTTCTCTAATCTGTTGTCTCTTTTATGCACGGTGCAATTCATTTTTAGCCAACTATGACCCTTTCTTTCATTTGTTTTTAATTTAAAAATATATATATTTATTTTTGCACGAATGTGCTGCATGAAGTGGGACTTGGACTAGTCCGTCTTCATAACAGTTCTGCATTGGCGTCGCAAAAATTTAAGAGATAGATGGGAAGACATCTGGACGTGAGACGTATTGCTGGGAAAATGACTATGACTAATAAGAACCATAATAATAACGATTCTGCCTTGATGGTCCCACATGTGCAGACACCTCAGGGCACCCTTAACAGCGTTTAATAAACTAAATGGCTCACTTTACAGCAACGCAATATGTCTCCCCCTCCCATGGAGAAGCCCAACAGGAGAGGAAACCTGAACTCACAGTCTGTGTAACTCAGTCGAAAAAGATAAGTAAATAGGAGGCCAGGGCAGTGATGCCCCGTGGGTGCCAGGGAGGAGCTGAGCACGAGCACTGCGGCTACATGTGTGGGGGCTCATACTCCTGCCAAATGTGGGCTCCTTGGGGCGGTGGGTGGGCACAGCCTGCACACCAGCAGCAGCGTCGCCTTCCCGTGGGCAGTGGTGTCCCGGCTCATGCTAGGCGCCGTCCCAGGGCTGGGCTGGGTGCGCTCGCTGACATATTAGCAGTCAAATGACATTTAGGGAGCACAAGTCTCACTCCCTTCTTCAGGCCTCGTAAATATCATTAGTAATGATATTAAATCTCAAATTGTGCTGCTGCACTATGGCAACCCCTCGGCAAGCATTTGCTATTGCTGCTTGTTTCTGACAATTACTTTCATAGACTTTATTTCTTAGAAAACTATTACTGACCATAAGCCTCAACATGGCTTGCAGTGAAAATAAAAAAAAAAATAAAAAAAGAAAAGTCAACCCAGCTCTCAGAGTGAAGTTGTAGAGCTGGCAAGAGACTGGCATGTCAGGTTTTATTTTTGTTAGGAAGGTGGCAATACTGGTTGCTGCACTGGGGAGCTGGGCAAGGCAAAGCTTTTCTGGCCAGTTAAGCTGCATGGCTTTAAAGCAGCACATGCTCCAAGGCAATCAGCTTGCTCTCCTGTTCAGTATCCATCACACAACTATATATGTATATACACACACGTAGAAAATTATATGTGTGTATGCATATGTATATACAAGTGTGTATATATATATATATATTTGTGTGTGTGTATGTAAATACACAAAAACCCCCTCTTAGCTGTTGGCTTTTCTTCACTGCAGAAGTGTTTGCTGGGCTGTCGCAGGCTGCTGATGGCAGTGGCGGGCCGCAGGCCCATCACACGTGCTCTGCTTCTGTGACAGAAGCAACATATAATTATATTACAAATTAACTTGCAAATGCTGGTAGAGATGTACTCCACAGGAAAAAAAAAAAAAAAAATTGGTTTCATCTTCTCTTGTGTCTTGTAGCTGGTCTCTCCAGCACACTCTGCATCTCCAGGATCCGTGCCCTGGGAGCACTAATCATTTTTATTAACCATTTAACAAGAAGATCCTTTTTATTTGAAAATGTAAAACATGCAAGCAGCACTATCTATAGCCGCTAATCCAGGTCACATTAAATGGCTCTTCCCTACCTCATGGCTCATCTGTGTTCTGCTGAAAGCTCCTCACCATAAAACCCACCGCTGCCCTTTTTCCCCATTAGGGGTGATGGTCTGTCGCATGCACCTGCGTTTAGAAGCTGGATTTTATCTTGAATAACTACACTTCATTTCTGAGTGACCTGATGTAACGCAAGCCCCTTTTACAGTGTCTCTCATGGCAAGTTTATGAGGTGTTACTACATTTTGTTAACGTTTTTCACCTTCCAATCACTTTTATTTCATGTTGGGGCGGTGACAGCTGAAGATGCTGTGATCCCAGAAAAGTGAGCCGGAGGACGGCAGTGGCCGGGGTCACGTCTGCATCTGTGGGGCTTGGTCACAGGTGGGATGAAGCCCCGCTCCTGCCCCCCGGCAAGGAAGAGCCACGTGGGGCTAATGGCTCCCATGGCCCAGGGAAACTCGATGGGAGAGGGACTGAAAACAAGGCTCCTACCTGGGGGGGTCTGCTCCTCCTAAGCTGAGCAAAACAGGCCTCACGTTTTATTTACAAAGCTGTGGCTGATGCCACCTAGTTAGCATTATAGAACAGATTCCTCACATGCTTTTTTTATTATGCAGCTTGGCGGCTGCTGTGTGAGACTGCGGAATATTTTACTGCTTTGTGGCTTGCATTCAATATGGCAAAAAAGAAAAGGAAAAGTTGACAAAAATCCTGCCTTTTTTTTTTTTTTTTTAAAATGCATCTTTGTTTTCAACAGCCCTCCTGCTGTGACAAAACTGTTAATTAAACTGAAATTAAATAAATTAAGCCCACCTAATATGAAAAGCATTTGAAGGCAAAGCATTGGCTTAAAGACTGGCTGGGTAGGAGGTGGTCATGCCTGCCCCTCCCGCCCCTCCTGCCCACAGGTGCCAGCAGAGGCTGCTTTGGTGGCATTGGCACAGCGCAGCATCCTGGGTTTTTAAAAAAAAAAAAAAAAAAAAAAAAAAAAAAAAAAAAGAGACTTTTGGCTCCTGTGTCAAACAGAGCACAATTTAACAGCCAAGTTGTGACCCATCCAGACCAGAACTATAGATAAATTATTATTATTATTATTAAAATGGTTCTAACGACTTAGTCATAATGGTCAGTGTATCTCCATCTACTTTTAAGTCCAGTTGAGGTTACTGATTACCCTCCAGCACCACCAACTGTGGGGCATTCCCGCCTCCAGCTTGCCTTACAAACCTGTGTGGGCTGATGTCTGTAAATACCTTGCAACCAACCCCTCCCAGCACCACCCCCCCCCGGCCTGACCACATATCTATAAATAAAAGAAAGGGCAGGTCTGGCCGAGGAGTGGCACCTACTTTGATATGTCATAATGGACTTCACTTTTAATTCGGGGTTGTAACTTCCATCCCAAAACTGGGAGCTGCAGAAAAGCTGCATGCATAATAAGGGGTGAAAGCAAGGATGTGGCGTGAGATGTGTCTGATGTTGGATGAGAGGGAAGATAGCCTTTAATCATTTTGTTTTCAAAGCAGCTTTAGAGCTCTTTGAAGATGAGTTTTGGGTTTTTTTTTTTTTTTTTTTTTTTTTTTTTTTTTTTTTTTTGAGAGCTGCTTCTGGAAAATGGGAGGCAGCAATTCACAGTGCCCACCTTCTGCCCACTTCCACTGGCCGCCTTGGTTAACCTGTGTGTGGGACATACATATACACATGCATGTGTCCCTGCCTTCAGCACGTGCTCTCCAGGCTGGCACCCAGTAAACGTCTGCAAAGCTGAGCAGATCTCGTGCTGCCCGGAGAGATGAGAACCTGATGGCAACAGCAGCAAGGAAAAACTGCCCCAGTGACTTTTCATTTGAGGTACTCAGGGGTCCTCAGCGTGTGGCAGGCAAGGAAAGGGACTAGTGGCCTGCATAGGATGTCCAGCCTCCCTTCGATAACAGTATTTTTATAATGACAATGTTCTGTAAGTCATGTCTTACTATCATTGGATGAAAGGGAATAATAATGAACAGCTGATCAAACTTTATTTTAAGGAAAAGCATCATGATGGAAGCATGTGCCTGTTCTGTAGTGTAGCATTTGGGGGTGGGAGGAGTTGTGTGTCACCCACCCGCTGCAGTCAGGCTGTATGGTCCCTACACAGGTGGCTTTTTTATGGGCTGGGATCCAGCACAGCAGGCTTGTTCACCTGCAACTGGAGCCACCGTGGGGTTGAACATCATCTGAATATCCCAGGCTGGGGAGGGTAGGTGAGGTCTGCTCACCAGCACCCAGCATGTGCCAATAGTATGCCTGGCTTTATTTCGAGGACTGAGGTCAGGATGCTGTTGTGTTAAATGTATCATGTACAAAATAAGCACACGGCTTCTTGCTCCAAAAATGTTACAGGCTGAGAGGAAAAGCCTTGGGGAACAGGTGTGCCAGCAGTCCTGTTTTTACCTATTTTTACCAAGTGGTTTGGCCTCGGTAAAACAACAGCCAGGCTGTCAAGTGACTGCAGGCTATTGGGACATCGGTGGCCTGCGTTGCCCCTAAGCAATTGCACTTAGTGTGGTATTACCGGGCCTGTCAGTAGTTTTGTACATCTAGGTCTTCTCTCGTGTGGTTTGTAAAGTAAGCGTGTGCTGGTGTTTAAGGCTATTTACAGATGCCACAGTGCCGTGACAAAAAAAGCCTATGAAATAGCCAAAATAAATAAATTATCACCACCACCACCACCACCCTCCTCACCCCCCCAATAAGGAACAAGCCCACACCCATTGGCATTGCAAGGGGCCTTCTACTGGCTGGTGTAAGAGTGCACTGAGAAGCAGCCAAACGGTGATGCATCGGCACTCCGCTATATGAGTCCGGGTGGAGGAGCTGGGCTCTACCTCTGCGCATGGCACTGTCCCCACCCACCGCTTCACCCGGCCAGGTCCCTATGTGCCCAGCCCAACTCCCTTCATTTTGTGAAGCTAAACTGCACAACGATTTTCACATCTGGAGTGCTGGTCAGCATACGGCTCTAACAAATGCACTTTCCAGTCCATTCAGAAAAGGAAAAAGCAACCCCAAATCCATGTCTCCAAATTTGCTGCTGCATTTGGTAGAAGTTCTGCAAATGTTTTCTGTAGAATTCTCCATTCCTGGACGTACAACCCCAAGACAGTATTATTTTCAGACTGTGTGCCCATACCAGCATGTTGAAGGTTATGTCTGAAAGGCCCAAAGAAGTCTAATGTTTGGTAGGACCTTTCCTCTGTGCATTAAAACCAAAATCACTTTCCTCTCTGCCCTCCAGTCTGCAGCACGTACTTAAAAACTGGAAAACTGGCCTTGTTTTCAGAGGTGTGAAGGCTTTGTGACAGGCACTACAGCTGGGGATGTGGCTAATAACACCTTGCAAACACAGGCTGTTTAGGGATTAAATGTGGTGCTGCATGGTAAAAGAAAGGCAAATAACTTTAGGATGTTTAGAAATAGCATGTCGGAGTCCTGTTTTCACTTCTAAGCAATGCTATGCTATTTTAGGCCAGGCCAAGCCTTGCCTTTTTTTAATTAGGTTTATTGCTATAGCTACATGGCCGTGTGTATGTGTTAACATTTGATTTTTGTATCTAATGTAAGTGACTAAAATAAACAATCCAGATCTGATAGTCCCAGTGGGGGGGGACTGACATTTAGATTCGGCTCAAAATCTGTGCTTTTGTTGCTAGCTAGACTCCAACCCCTCAAAAAGCACAAAGCGTGGGGGGGGCCTGCAGGGTAGAGCTACGTTTGACGCCTCCAACCTAAGCCTCAACCTCATGTTGAAGTACTCCTCAGAGGTGCTCGCTGCCATTGCTGCGGCGGGTTTAACTGATGGAGGGATCTGAAGAGGGGTGTGGTAATGCCACTTAAGTATCACTTTAATTAACAGAGCTTGCAAAGTCTCCCTAGAAGGGATCTTGTGCCACCAAACCTGTACAGCTCAGTGCTGCTGTGCCTGGGCTCCCCTCCATGTCGTACCATCCCTGCTGAGCTTGTGCATGGGAGACAAAACCAGCAAGGACTGGGACAAAGAGGAGTATTTTACAGTGGGTTTGAGCATGGAAGCGTCCCTGTGGTGCAGCAGGCCAGGATGATGCCTGCTCACTGCCTCTCTGCTGCTCACTCCTACCCCACATCATCACTCTTGTAATTTGAAAACAAGCCTCGATGATCGGAGAGCTGGAGGGCAAGGGCTGAGGAGCACGGAGCAGCTGTACAGACTCCCTCTCCCTCTCCCCAGCTCATGGCTCCAGGAAGCAGATGGTCCCTGCAGGGCCGGCAGCCCAGCACCGGAGAGCTGCCACACGCCCATCGTCTGCCCCGCTGCCTGCGAAAGCACCGCACTCCCACTCCCATCAATCAGCACAGACCAGGTGCCTGGAAGCATCTCTTGCCAATCGCCTTTTATTACCTTTAAAAAGCCAAGAAACCCAGAACAAGACAAAAACTGAGACCGTGTGAACATCATGCAATGGATTCACTTTAAAGCAGGCTTGGGGCGGGGGGCAACAGCCAAAATCTGTGTTAGAGTAGAAGTATCACTTCACCTGTGTCTGAAGGCCAGATCGGGTGGACTGTCACTGGTGGGGTTGGTGGTGACTGTTGTGAGTTGAGTGATCAGACCGATGCTGAAGCAGGAAATGGAAACACGCTCATGAGCCATCGTCCCAGGTAACCCCAGATCTGATTCTGACCCAAATGCAATTTCTTACATGGTGATGACAGTGAGAAATATACCTAACTCTTGTCATGGGTACTTTCTGCCTAGGCAAAGTCTCTTTGGAAAGAAGGAGCACAATGAATACTGTTTCAAGAGTTTTTTAGTTCAATTCTGTTATGTAGTGCGACTAGTACTCCAGTAGTCAATTAGTGGAGTGGATGTTATCCAGCAGGAGTGAAGTTACCGCACTCTGCCCTTTGGTCTCACTCTCTCATCTTCAAAATTCATAGCACAAACTAGAGTAATATTAGCTTCTCAAAAGAATGTGTTTTGGAGAGTTTCAGCTACCATGGAAATAACTTTGCATCTTGTCCATCATGTGGATGTGACAAAACACATGCCCTTATTTTCCTGAGGTATAGCCAACATTTGAGTTCATTACATTTAATGGAGTAGGGTCACCCACAAAGTTATTCATAAGGTATTTTCTGAGTGGTTTTCACCTTCTCTTTGAAAAAATAAATTATATCAGCATGTGCATGAGGTACAAATGGTGCTGGCATTTCAGCTGTTATTATGTTATTAACTTTTTTAACCTAATAATTTTCAATCAACAGTAAGAAGCAATTTTCACTCACTCCAGTGACCAGAGTTGGAGATTCTGCAAAGCGTTCTCGTAGGGTTCACCTTGACAGGCACCTAATTCCCTCCCAAATTGAAACATTACCCCCAACACTCCCATCGTGGTTACCGAGAATTTCCATTTCTCCTTCAGTTAGGATTTAAATTAGAGGGCAAAGACTTCCTAAGCTATGGGAGAGTAAAGATAGCTGGTATGGGAGAAGGCGGCTGATGAAATGTAGTTGACTCCGGATCTGAAATATTTTATCCCTCCTCAATGTAGGTTAAATTATTCTTCACCTTTCCCACATCCATAATTGTCGCTGATCTTGGACCAACTCAAAACCCTACTACTGAGTTCAGTAGACTCAAAATTGCCACTAGAACTGGAAAAAGAAAAAAAAAAAGAAGAGATTTGTTAGTGTCCATATACAATATCCCAAGACTATACACAGCTATGAGATACAGCAAATTTAAGAAAGGCAATTTTTTTCTCATCACTGAGTATTTATTATATATAACAAATACATGAAAAAGAAAAAACTATATTGTGTGATATAAATAGTTTATTTACATTACAGAAAAACATCAAGACAATGTATACTATTTCAAATATATCCATACATAATCAAATATAGCTGTAGTACATGTTCTCATTGGTGTAGATTACCACAAATGCAAGGCAACATGTGTAGATCTTGTCTTAATCTTTTGTCTATAATACTGTATTTTGTAGTCCAAGCTCTCTGCAGTTAGTTTTGCCATTGTGGAAACATGCGCTCTTTAAATTAACCTTGTCGATGCTCTTGTTGTGTTGTCTGAACTGTAGTGCCCTGTGTTTTGCTTCTGTCTGTGGATTCTGTTGTTCCTGGGACATTTCCTGGAAAAGAGAGTTGTGAGAATACACGGCTCTTAACAATGTGTCTGCTTGAGAGGCGGCGCAGGTAGCAGGGGACGTGAGGGCGAGAGAGGGATCCTCTGGCCCTCAGCGCGTTTCCTCTTCAATGAAATGAAATGGGCTGGCTAATGGCAACGGTACCACAAAAAAAAAAACCAAAACCAAAAACAAACCCACAAACCCCACAAAACATATTATAAACAAAAACATGGCATGGGAAATTTTAAGATTCCTGCTCCTTACTGGTGAGCAGTGGCAACTCTGCTGCGTTGCTACAGCCCCAACTGCATTGCAACTCTCATCTTTGAATAATGGATTTATTTTCAGCGAGGCGCAGGTGGAAGATTTAGGACAGTCTTACGCTCACCTGCTCAGCGTCCCAGGTCTGTGAAGTATGTACAAAGTGGATGCAGGGGCTGCCTTTCCGAGGAGCTAAGCGTCCACAATCCCTATGAGTCTCCATGGAAATGCTCCATGCTCAGGTCATTAGCGAGCAGCTACTTTACTTACGGGTGCCTGCACCGCACTACACTCCTCACACAGCTGCTTGGCTTAGCGCGGAAAGCAATCGCACTGGAAAGACCAAAATCTTATTTTCCTTTGGATGGCTGCAAAAGCAAATCTCTTCTGCCTCAGGACCTCATGGTGCTCCTCAGCAAGGGCACATTTCAACCTTTTACCTGCAGCAGTGTTGGCTACGGGGGCTGCTACAAAGCGTTTCCTGCTAATGGAAAGATAATAGCGTGTTTCTGGTTTCCTCCCATGGAAAGGCACCCTTGGACAGAAAGCATGGAGAATTTTAGCCCCAGGTGGAGGCTGCTAGAAGTTCTAAGCAGCTGAAAGCCAAGGGGGTTACAGCAGGAATTGTTGGGCAAGCAGATCCACAGCAGGGTGACCAACACCCTCTAAAAATGCTCACACTTTTTGCATTTGTGGTACTGGTAGGAAAATGGTGAACTACGAACAACCAGCAATATAAACGGTCCTTTATCCAGGGTGACCTAGTTCACATTTTGCACAGGAGGAGGAAGAAGCTATGCCTAATTTGGCCACGCATTTGTCCTCTTTCTTCAGCTGAAGCCCAGTACGAGTTGTTAGCCTGGGTGCACCTCCTTCTGCCCTCCGCACGGGCAGCTGCACAAGAAAGACTGAAATGCTGGCTTGGAGTGGCATAACAGAAAGCCCCGTGATACTCCAGACCATACTGACACGGAAAAAAAAAAAATCCCTTTGTATTGGGCTAGCTTGTTTTTCTGTTACAGGGAGGCTTTCAGCGGCACCTTGTGAAACCTAGGGGTTATGCTTTGGGGAGAGCCCACCCTCTCAGTGCAGTGAGAGCTCAAAGCACTTGCCTTCAGCTCTGTGTCAAGTAACTAACAGCAAAATAGAGTGAAATAAATGTTTACTGACCCCTTAAAATCAAAAAGGCCGCTTTTTTTTTTCCCCTATTGAATGGGAGTGATGCTATAGCTTTGTGACGCCAACTGAAAGGCTAAATAAGAGCAAGAGCATAAGGACTTATGAGGCATTTCAAAATGCTGAAATACAATTATATAAGTGTCTAAGAAAATATGGGTCAGATTGTCCTGACTTGCCTCACTTTTAAGCCAACGAGACCACCCCCTCATGAGAAACTGTATGGCTGTGCGCTATATTTTGCCTCGTTCCTTTCTTGGAAGCAGTAAAGTAGGCTGCTATCATTACTCCAGGAAAAATAAGCCTGCATCTCCAGTGCTCTCGGAGGCCATGGCAGAGCTTTCATTATGAAACTAATGCAGACTTTAGTTGGTTTGCGATTTCATGACAAACTCATTATTCACTGCGTGTTCCTAAAAAGGCAATCAAACTTTCTGAGTGAGTCAGGGAGCCGTTGTTAGCAAACACAGGGCTGATTTGTTGAGCCACATCATGTGCACACTGACAGCC
Source organism: Morus bassanus (assembly GCA_031468815.1). Taxonomy (NCBI): domain Eukaryota; kingdom Metazoa; phylum Chordata; class Aves; order Suliformes; family Sulidae; genus Morus; species Morus bassanus. Next base: position 34,828,967 of record CM062574.1, on the reverse strand, counting down.
TCCCAGCCCCAATTGTCCCCAAGCAGCCTCTCCTGCCCATTCAGCTGGGGATTGCACAGCAGGACCTCGCAGCGCTCCACAGGAGACAGCACCGACACCTCGACACGCTGAGAGGCAGCACTGCTAAATCCTGCTGCAGCGGCCAGCAGTCACACGGGCTGACCAAGCTACCAGGAGTTCCTCCCGAGTCCCAGAGGATGAGGATTTACATCAGAAGGCACAGCCCTGCTTTGCCCCAGTGCTTGGCCTTGCGAAGCAGGGTTGGGGAACCGGGCATGTGAAGCCACAGCCGGCACAACTGGACTGGTTTTGTAAGAAACATGGAGGTACCAGGTGGCTGGGGGATGACTAGGACAGTCAGCAATCCCAGGGGATGCAGCTGTGCATTCCCAGAGAATGGTGGATACTGACTACTCCAGCTGGAAGCAAGGAGATGAGCATTGCACAGGTGTTTTCCCAAAACTGCCATTGACAGTATCTATACAGTCACTTAGTCCAAGGTTGAGAGAAATCGATTCCAACGTAGAGACTGCTCTGATTAAGATGATGAAAAAGCATATTTTAACAAAAAAAAAATCCATGTTTTAATTGCATAATACACTATGCTACCAATTGAGGGAAGCCTGGGAAGGCCCCAGGGCCAAGTACTGACACCACGACTGCTTGAATGGAATGCTATTGCATTTACAGGCAGGTTGTGTCTGAAGTGCATCTGGGTTTCCTAAGAGGGGTGTTGGCATTTAACCAGCTTTTGAGACTTGATCATCTGCTAAAATTGAGTGACGGCTTTTCCTTGGTCCTTAACTCTTTCACATCAAAAGTTCTTTGTAGTTCTCTGTGTGTGGGATGCTTTAATTTATGAACACAGCAGTTTTATCAATGTAAACTAGATAGTGGAGCACAGGCTGCCTGCCTTGCCTCCATTGAAGCTTGCTCGCAAGCTTGAGTTACTCACAATGTGATTCATAGCAGGTAAAACACATCATGCATTCATTTTTAATCAAGTTATTTCTTCACATAAATAAGACTGCTGTGACTAAACATTAGGGAAGCACTAAAAATGCAAAGCTGTAAAGAAAACTGCTGAGAATCATTATGACACTAGGCCATACCTATATTATTTACCCTCCTCCTTCACTTTTATCATTGCTTCTCTTTTGCCTTAGCTCTGAGCTAAAAGGCCTCGGCATAGGGACTGTGCCTCACTGCTCCACCTCCTTCCCTCTGTACCTCTTTGCCTCTGGTCCCCCACTCCTCCACCCCAGCCACTTATTCCCATTGCTGGCACTAATGATGAGTAGCCAGGCAGCCAACCTCATCAAGGAATTGAGCCACTTAAAACCGAATAATCAGTTTTGTTGGTTGAGTTTTCAGCTGAATCTGTCCCCTGATGGGGTTCACTGTGTGGCTACACAAATGCTAATGGTGGCACAAAAGCATTGGCAGGACCAAGTGCCCAGGAGCCAGGGGAGGGGGCAAGGGCAGACCCATCCGGGTCAGAAGCACAGCTCATTCATCCAGATTAAAGTGTCTATGCAACAATGTCCCTAAACGTGCCTGGGAACTGCTCAGAGCCTTCCAGCAATGGAGGACACCCCGTAGATTTGCACCACTGTACAGGTATGATTTTAAGAGCAACGACAGTAACGATAGCTAAAAGATTTACAATGGTAGTCTTATGCGGCTCAAATGCAGGGTTTGGACACAGTGCACCAAACTCATTTGATAACTTAATTAGGTGAAGCTGCACTGAAATGAGCAGGAAAGAATTTGGCTGCAGTGGCCTCTGAGTGAGTGAAGTTTCCCTTCTTTCTCCTAGGAACCTGGTAGGGTGGTTTCAGCACTTTCAAGAGTTCAGGGTGTGGAGTTCAAACCAGTACAGTCAGGTTCTCCAAAGCAGATGACTTCAAAAACTCAATTACTTATGCATATGCTGCCACAATGCTCTCTTGTCATGTGGATTTCTCTTAGGCCACTTTGCAAATGTATCTCAAATTGTTATGCTGGGATGGAGGATGCTCTGCAGTAATTACATGCATTACAGAAAAAAGTCAAAAGATCATAAATTAACTGGGTTACAAAGTGTGCGGGAAAAGGTACCATCTATGTATGAAAACAGTGTGATGGGTCATTTGCATGACAGTACCAGATCACTCACAGCATACTCTCTTCGTTCTTCAATATGAAGTACTCTGCATTACTGCATCAAGGTGACAAAACTAGAGTCACTCAACAAAATGATACAGAGCATTTGTTCCATTACCAGTTACTAGACCATCTTCTTTTTCTTACTATGCACTACATTTTTGGTTGTTTGAATTACCTCTGTGAATATCACCACAATATAACTTATTGCCTCATTCGGCATTTACCGTTGAGTTGATGGACACAGCTCAGCCAAAAAAGTCGCTACGTTTCAACAGAAGGTATTGTTTTATGCCTTTAGGCCAGAGAAGGACTTTTGATTTTTTTTTTGGTGTCTTTTCTAGAAACAAGTGCTACACTTGTCTTCCAGCCAGGTAGTGCAATATAGGGACTCAGATATATTAAAGACTTTATTTTCTACAGAGGTACAATACCTGGTTTTTATTTTTTTGTTTTTTTAAAAGAAATTTATTTCTAAAAGAGTGATTTATCAGTGTTGCTAGCTGAGTGATTTCTGAGAGAAGCCTGAAGATGCCTGAAGTTCAGAACTTACCCCAAGCCCTCCCAGAGACAGTAGCACAGTTCAGTGGGGAAACAGAACAGCAGGTGTAGGAGGGGAAGGACTGCATTTACCCCTCTTGTTCTGAACCAACCCGGGGCTGCCGTTTCCATTCAAACAAACCATTCTTCCTCATTAAAGAAAAAATAAATCATATATGGCTTGGTGTGCCACCATCTAGCGAAGACCTTAAAACATGTGCGGTACCTTTGAACATGTATACAAGCCTAATGAAATCATTTAATCAATGGGATTGCAAACAGGCTTAAAAGTTTGTATGCTTTGCCTGATTAGGGCTAAGGGAATGGGCCCTTGAGGAAACCAGATGGAGATATGATTAGTTTTATTAAGTGTTGATCCAGCTGCTGTATTTATATTCCCCTTATTTATATGAACAATATTTGTCCAAGCATCTGAATACAAAACAGGAAACTTCATTTGCTGCAGGCACCTACCTAAGTTTGATTAAGATGGAAGTAAAAATTCAGTTATAACAATAAAGCAGCACTGGCTGGCTGGACCAGACTATATCTTCTGTTTGTTGGTGAATTAAATAGGATTTGTTATCAGTAGTGTCACTGCAGAAATCTGTATAATCAGTGCACAAAGTAGGAAAAACGAAAGTCTTTTCTTCTTCTATTGCAAAGTATCAGAGATACTGACCTTGTAATACAGAGGACTACAACACAGATGATAGCAATCTGGATGGTTCCAATCACAGCTGCTATTAAGACATACTGAAATCGTACTGGACCTGGAACCACATATAAAACGCTGTAGTCCTTTTTTTCACAGTGTTGTCCAGTATAGCCGGCATCACATCTGAAATGAAAAATATTTTTTCCTGTTATACTTGTTGCTTTCGAAGAATGCCAAAACAAATTCTATCAGAAAAAAATAGTATCAGTGGCTTAAGCACATGCTTATGTGTTTTTTTTTTGCAGGATGGGCCCCCCAGAGAGAGCACTGGTGCCTCCTCAGAACTCTCAGAGGGAAGCTTTCAGGTCCTCAGCGTCACTGAGGTCTGCGAGAGTGAATGACACTGTGCCCAGGGGACAAAAACTCATCTAGCATCAGGTGGAACTACTTGCATGTCGTGATGAGAATCCATTTAGTTCCTTGCACAACATATTTTAGCTTTCTCCCTTTCTTTGGGGAGGTGGGGGAGGGTGAAAAGCCATCTAGTTGTGGCTCCTTATGCAGATTACCCTTAAGGAAGTGATAAGCAATCATCCAAGCTCCATATGAAATGTGATTAGATGTTCCTGCAAGTGGATACATCATTTACATTTTGTCTGGTTGCTATAAAAATACCCCTCTGTTGATGCTGCAACCATACACCCCAATGCCACCTGCTGTACTGCTCACCAGTTCCCATCATGCAGCCTGACATCTCCCCTCTGTGATTCTGGGGAACAGACAGTGGTTTTCCCATGGTAGCTCTTGCCCTCTTTCCCCTAAAAAGCCCAAGCAGGAAGATCCAAAAATCCAGGTCAATGGCATCAGCAACCATAAGGGACTGAACCAGATTGCTTGGGCTCCTCTCAGAAGTGTTAGTGGGGCAATAACCCTGATGGGTGAAGCCTTGAGCTTCCACCCTTTTCCTCTCCCGCATTTCCACAGCAGCCAGCAGCTTCAGGAAAGGACATTTTCCAGCTGAATGGAGAACCTGGAGCTGCAGCAGCTGCAAAGAGCAAAACATGCACTGACTGTTTGGGGGAGCTGGGAGAAGCTGGCTTGAGGATCTGCCCTGGGGGATAAGCCTAGTCTGTACCTTTGCTCTCCCAGTCCAATATCCCAGGAAAATGCTGCTTCGTTCATAATAGTCCTTTTCTTTGCCACCAGGTTGCTGGTTGGACTTCAGAAGTAATATCCCCACCTCTGCAGGGAGGCATTCACCGCAGAAACACGTGCTTTCACCATTACTCCTCCCTGCCCTAACCTCCTCCAAAGCCACCTCCCGCATGAAGGAGCCACCTTTGCCCCAGCTTGCTGCCCCACGAGCATCACTCCAGCCACAGTGGGGACGTACCCCTGGTAGCACTCCTCCCCTTCAGAGTGAGGAGGCTACCTAGTGGCTGTCTGGGCACTCTGTGAAGTGCTTTTTAAATACGTCTAGATATAACTGAAGGTTACTGAATGTTTTTACAATCAATTAACATTGTACATAAGTCAGTACACTTTTGCCACATAAAACAGGGACTTTGTTGAATAATTAAAGTCTAATGGGTTTTGGAGTATAAAGGTCCATAGTTACCACTATTTTCCATAGTTTATCTAGATTAATTGTTTTTGTAAGTCAATACTTTCATGTATGTAGCCTTTCATCCTTGGTAGGAAAAGGGTTACCTGCAAGACGGTTCCAGCATGTTAGTGGAGTGCTCACACTTGCCGTGCATGCAGAAGCCATTGTAATGCTCTGGACAAGGGATGTAGATCCCTCTTGCACTTTCTTCCAGTTTATTTGCATTCTCTGTGAACACAGGTGAAGGGAACATTAACCTGACAATGCAGGATAAGGTGAAATGATGGAAAGAACTCAACATATAAAAGAAAGGAAAATCAGAAGAACAAGATGTGAAAGATATTGTTTATGGGAAGCAAGAGCAACGGTTTGCACATCTAATTCCTGTCAAGTTACAGCAAATGAGACACCAGAAAAAAATAATTTGACTCTTCAAAAACTGATTACAGAACAGGACATGAAAAATGCCTAATAATTTGTTATCCTCTATGGACTGTCTCCTCGTGCCCAGGCAAGGCTAGGAGGAAGACTCGGAACATTTGCATGTAATATACCATTGCAATAGATTTAGTCATTCAATACAACACATTCAGAAACATAATTTTGTGGGTGAAGTAGAGGAGCAGGAGTCCAGAGCTAAAGTTTCTCATCAGTGTTGCATGCTCATGCCCCAGAGCCTGCTGGCCTCCTCCCCGTCCCACAGCACGGGTACCTTTAAACTAGTTTGACTTCCTGCGCCTATTCCTGCAGCTGTTAAATACTTATTGAGACTACAAATCCTGGAAAATACTTCCCTCCATGTAGCCAGGAAAATACAGGCTTCATTTAATTTTGAAACAGGTATGTGCTCAACATTTACATCATGGGCTGAAATGCAGAGTGTTGCTTGCAATAAACTCATATGAATTTTGTAGGCCACCAAGGTGTTAAATAATCTGGGTAATTTTGGCGAATTCTTCCATTTAACCGACACTTATGATAAATAGTAAAAATCTTTTTTCTGTGATAGTATCATCTAGCCACAATTAATTAAAAACAGAAGAAAAAAACCTCATGATAGATGTCTGAGGAAATGTAGTTTGCACACAAATAAGTTAAAGCTTTTGCATCTTCCAAAGGAAGTCCCCCAGTGTTATTGAACAATTGCAATTTGTGTTCTGCCTCTAAGCCAGTCGTGCCGGCAGAAGGTATGCTTAGGTATTATCCCACCTTTGGGAAAAGTGTGTGTGGCAGATCCAAGATTCAGATTTTCATAATGAATTTCTTTTTTATCGCTGCTGTCCAAGGAGAGTTTTAAGCGTCTCTAACAACTTGGACTAATAAAGTTGGTTATACTGTCCTTTTGTTAAAACAGACGAGGACAAGCTGCCAGCAAACGAGAATGACAGGGCAACCTCTACATCCCTGTAGACAGCATTAACTTCTCTTTCGTCCTCAGACTTTCAGTACCTCTGCACTATGGACCATTATTGCACCTTTTTAAATGCACGTGTTGAACACAAACCTGTCTGCCTCTCCTGGTTCCCTGCTTACATTGGGATCTGTGCAAGGCTGCCATGAAGGCCGTTAATGACAACGCACTACAGAAGCGGGCGTGATATGGTGACAATTCCTGGCCTTGGGGCTGACAGCTGTCTCTGAGACGGCACAGACAGGACAGGATGACAGGAGGCATGCTATAGGCATGGCATAACCTCCTTCAAGAGCTTGCCCAGGAATTTCTGCTACCAGAAAGAGGTGGCAGTAGAAGGTCCATTTGGTCTGGCACCGAAAATTTTTGGCTACCTATCACCCTCTAGGTGAGGCACTGGCTACCAGCATGTGAAACATATACATAGAGAGTTATTATCCCACCAGGACTTTATATATGTTCCCTTTTTCTACCTGGAAATCTTCCTGAAAGAGAAAATCATGTGTGACGTGCCAGCTATCAATGGACCTGCCCAGTGCACACAGGTAGATCCTGATGTGCTTGGGACTTGCTGGATTCCATAACATGTAGTATCATCTGTGCACCATGCCCAATGGTTTCTGGGTGTGCTGGACCTCTGCTATGGTCCACATTCAAATATATGTCCGTCCTGAAAACCACAGCAAGAAATATAGGATCCTTATTAATACATATCTTTTCTATTGTGAAAATATTATGCTGCTTCCTTCAAATCTTCAATTAGTGGGAGTTTGCTTCCTTTCGGAAGAACAGGAGACTGCTCTGTATGTGTGTGTGCAACACCAATCCGTCCTTCTCAGGTACCAAGGCATCTCTGTGATGACCATGTACCACAACCAACCAGCATGAGAATCCCTCCTCTCTTAGATGAGCCAGCAGTGTTGCTTTTTTTGGTTTCTTTCTTTTTTTTTTAAAGGCATGCTTCAATATGGTGAGGGAAATTGTTACTTTCAGGACAGACTATCCACTAGGACTTGAAAGGGGGACCAGGACCTCTCCCAGACTTCCATATGCTCTCACCGTGTGTAGGCTGTAGGGCTGGTAAAGAGAGAAATGATTTTTCCTCCTCCTGCAATCATGTGGGTAGAAACCATGTTTTCTTTAAAAGGGTCTCTAGCTTTAAAGTAAATTTAGGAACCTGCAGCACTTGTAATTATACCTCTAAGTGTAACGTTATGACAGAAAATGCTTTACTGAATCGAAAATGAGATGGCCCAAGCTTTGTTAGCACTTCATAGGATAAACACTTCATACAGGAACACTTGTCATCTGGCTAGGAAGAAACCACAAAACTTGGACACAAATTGTCTGTAGTCCCTCATTTGACTGATGACTCCTCTAAAAGAGTTAGGGATTTAACATAAAGGAAGAAAGGGGAAAACCCTTGTATTTATTTTGATCTGCCATTTTGGTCATTCGAAAGACAGACCACAATGAAAATATCATGTACTTCAGACAAAGAAGTTCTCCTCCTCTTCTGGCACATTTTGAATTCACCCAAAATAATTCCCCTCCTTCAAAACAGGTTATTTTTCTCATTACTGTCCTGGTTTCAGCTGAGATAGAGTTAGTTTTCTTCCTGGTAGCTGGTATAGTGCTGTGTTTTGGATTTAGAATGAGAATGATGTTGATAACACACTGATGTTTTAGTTGTTGCTAAGTAGTGCTTACACTAGTCAAGGACTTTTTCTGCTTCCCGTGCTCTGCCAGCAAGGAGGTGCACAAGAAGCTGGGAGGGGGCACAGCCAGGACAGCTGACCCCAACTGGCCAAATCGATATTCCATACCATATGACGTCATGCTCAGTATATAAACTGGGGGGGAGTTGGCCGGAGGGCAGTGATTGCTGCTTGGGGACAGGCTGTGCATCGGTCGGTGGGTGGTGAGCAACTGTATTGAGCATCACTTGCTTTGTGTATTATTATTATTATTACTACTACTACTACTACTACTACTACTATTTTACTTTATTTTATTGCTATTATTAAACTGTTCTTATCAACCCATGAGTTTTCTCACTTTTACTCTTCCAATTCTCTCCCCCATCCCACCGCGGGGGGGAGAGAGCGAGCAGCTGTGTGGTGTCTAGTTGCTGGCTAGGGTTAAACCACGACAATTACACAAAACCTATTTTCAGATTCAAAATACAGACCCAAGCACCAAGATATGCTTTAAAAGTTCCTTCAGCTTAAAACTGACTGCTCTCATTCCTGAAGGATCTGAGCACTTTGCAGTAATCCAGCCATCAATGACATACTATCATGAAGGCATCACAGGGTTTACATCACTACAAAACAAGAACTATAAATAATTTCTAAAAAGAAAGGATATGAATAAAAAACATATTTAAATTATGAATCAAATAAGAACTGTACAAAGTTCAAAAAAGTAAAACTAAATGAAATAAATTAAGACTTCCCCCCTTACTATAATTTTGGATTATTTATAAATTCAGTACTGGAGGCAATCCTCACTAATCAGATTACAGTATCACCAAACTAGGGAGCCCCTCTACCACACCAACCTTACACCTACAGAGACCAAAGCTTAAATACAAAGTTACCCACTTTTTATCGAGCACGGCAGATCGGTATTCATAGAGTAACAATACAGACCAAATTCAAAGTTAGGCAGGTTTCAATAAAGTTAAACTCAGTAGCTCCTCTTCAAACATTAGACTTGCTGCATTGTTATTGGCAACTATGTATGAGTGTTTTATTTGCACCGAAAAGACAGATTTGTACCTTTTTGTGATAGCTAGAATTTGAGACAGAAACTGTAAAGCCTAAAGATAAAAACTGGACTGACTGGGTCAGTCTCTCCTATCTCTGGACAAATGTAATTCCTGCGTCATTTCTCAAAATGCTTCCCCTTTTTATTTTAAAAAAGAAATACACCCTCACCCTCCAGATCAACTGTATTCAGAAACCTTTTTCTTGAAGCATTTTTCTGATAGAAAATGTCACTTTGATGAAGCCAACGTCTTTTGCATTTCTGCAACATTTTTTGCATCTTTAGCTTAACATGACATTTCATATTGTTCACATCTTTTGTTAGTGCCAGAACATGACATGATAGCCTATCATATAAGATATACTAGTCAAAAAAGATTATTTTTAAATGCATTGAGGCCAGATGCTACTTTGTGTAGACTGAAACAGCTTATCATCTTGCTTACTAGAAATCTCCCAGATGAACACTTGCTTTCCAACCTTTCTGGGGATGGCAGGGAGATGCCGAAACGATGAGCTATTTCACTGGGGTAAGAAATTGGATCCTGAAAAGTTACCCAGTCAGTGATCTTGCTTTTGCTGATGTATTATCTTCTGAAATGTTAAATAAATTATTTAAAGCTATCTTGTCTAAATTCCTTAATACCTATGGCTGTTCCTGTAATCTGTTAAGAAGCAGTGGAAGAATTATTTCAAATATATTTTGTATTCTTTTTGTTTTAATTTCCGGTTTACCTATGCCTTTACTCCAAAGCTTTTGGGAGGCTGAATGTGCACCATTAGGATTCTCAGGTAAATATCTCAGTGAAGGCTGAAATTCAAAAGCTGAAACAGTCTGCCCAGTTGCAGGACCCGACTCTGTAAGTCAGGAGAACAACACAGACAGATTCTTCTCCGGGCAGCCCTCACCAGTCCCCGGCTCCCATCTGAGCTAGTGTGGAACTTCTGTTATACAACTGAACATGTGGAGTAGCTCCGCTGACAAACGAATAAATCCATTAGTGCCCTTGATGAGGATTGTATGAAGTACTGCCTGGAGTGTCCAGAAAATTCTTTCCAGACGTAAGTTCCTGCAATCTACTGTGGAGAAATTAGATAAAAATCTAGGCAAAAATAGGATTCTTATGTCCAAAAATTGACTGCCAGGCACTTAACAATCAGTTCTGCAGGGCTGGTAGTTCTGTTGTTCTTTACGTTTGAATCAGTGAGACTTTCTAGGTGATTTCAGGCAAGCAAAGTAGAGGGCCACACCCTGTAAATTCACGTTAGCATTTTCACTGTTGTACAGTGTGTAATGTTGGAGCTTACGGAAATAGTAACTGCCCATATCAGAAAATATTGTCTCACATATAGTGTTGTTAATACCATGTGTACAGTCATCACTGGACTGAGGGAGGTCCTGCAAATACATATATATACATATATTTCATCAAATAAGGGATGGGACGGTGAATGATGTGCAGCGAAAGCTATTTTGACACCTATCTCATTGGAAACAGTGGTTAAGGAGAATTGACTTACATAATAATTTAATCTTTTAATACTGCTGAGGTCAGTCAAATTTGCAGTTGAAAGCTCTCACTGATATTGAGGTAGTGACTCCTTATACATCACATTTTCAGAGGATTTATGAAGGGGGAAAGGGATTCTTGGGTCAAATGTATGTCCTTAATCTTCTCAAACCCTTTTAGAAGCATGTCCCCCTACTCCTTTTACCTCCTCGGCAGCTCTCCCAAAGATATGCTGCAGAGCATAGCATTGGGAACATACTTAACAAAGCTCTTCTGCTCTGCATGATAGAGACTTGGTGCGGCAATTCTTATTTGAAATTAGAATAAAGGTCCAGAGTGTATCAACCTGTAGAACAAAGGTAGAGTATGCCCTGAGTTTTGTGGAAGAGCTCCAGTGATCGACTAGGGGTGGGAATCTGAATCCTGTGGATGAGCCTAAGGATACCTGCTCATCTGTAGTCTCCACAGAGTCAGCCACTGCTGCTCTTTCGCGGGAAGAGGAAGCTTGCTCAGCCCAGCAACGTTTGCAGCATCTGCAGAGGTTTGAAGGTCCCTCTGCAAAGTCAGGAGGAATGGGGTGGCAATTGTGTTGCTCCCTCTGAAAGTGCAGAATTGCTTTAGTAGGTTTTCTGGTACTTCCCCCTCTCTAATAGCCTCTAACAAGAATTGAGGTCCCACAGCAACTCATGAGGATGAAGTCCTTAAGCAGGCTTCCTCCTTACTCGTAATGAAGAAACATGCTGATAAATCCCAGCTTAGACCTGGCTCTGATGAGAGAAAGGAGATTTCTCCTGAGTCTTTGCTCAACGGCTCCAGACACCCTGCCCTTGACAAAGCTGCCAGCAGCCACACTGCCATCCACCACCACAGCCATACCTCATCATTAACAGCTTCTCAGATCTGACCTATTAATTATCTTGGCACAGCATGTTCCCTTCTTTTAAAACCTTTAAAACCTTGCTCTTGATCTTACAAATATAGAGTGTCTCTTTACAATGAGGAAAATGTGCACAAGCAACTCGCCTGAAAATCACTGTTTGGGTGGGCGTTGGAGTGAAAATTCAGAAGGAAGTACTTGCTGCCACTCAAGGGGGAGCTCACCAGCCCACTCTACCCGAGAGCTAGTGGAAAGTGAGACACCAAATGTCAGCTGAAAACGTCTGGCACCACTATGCTGCAGCCCTAGCCTAAATTCATCCTGCAGCCACTCCAAGTATGAACTTCAAGCTAGTCTTTCTACATAAACTGCACAAAAAATACCATCCCCGTATTAGCTACTTTACCAAGAGGAAAAAAAGAAATGGAACTTTGTGAATGAAATTACATTTGCTTCTTTTCTCAGGCACAAAATAGGCTTGCTCAACACAGTAATTTATTAATTTTAAATGTCCCTATGCAAATGAGTTCCCTGGAATAAGATAACATCCACTTTCCTTTTTAAAAGTAATCTAGTGCTTTTTATGTTTGAGATGATGGCAAGATGTCCTAGTGCAGTTGGAAAAAAAATATTGGGCTCTGTCTTTTGCAGCAATGTATCGTAATTATTCAGCCTGCTGCCATAATTAATAATAGAAACCAATGAATTAAGACACTAATAATCCCCAGATGTTCAAATGGAGAACAAAATACTTTCAGCTTGTCAGCATATATATGTGGGCTATACTATATATGTTAAAACTATCTCTGAACTTTTGAAATTGAGAAGTACTTTTATTTACATCATCTGCGAATGTATCATCCTTATTTCAAAAGACTGCTTGAAATTAGGCAACTTGTTAATCATTTTCCTGTACGTAAAAAGACCATTTGTCTACTGAAAACTGAACATAACCTTTTTTTTTAACCCTCATTTGTTTCTTCAGTGGCAATAGTCCACCTGTGGCTAGGCACGGCACAGATGGCTTACCCTAGAGAGTGTACAGACCCCTAGCAGCCGAGGCTCCTACACATACAAGTAGGTACTACCAGGCAGCTACTGCAATACAACCCCAAAATAGCACCGTGATACAAGCACACGCTAGTAACCATTGCTCACACGTCTGAACAGGAACACCCGACAATATCAGCCAAGCTGAAAGGGAAAAGAAAAAAACGCCATATGGGCTAATGTGTTGCTCCAAACCAGCATTTTCTCAGTGTTCAGGTGCTCACATAAGACAACTCCTCCCTGGGGTGACCATTTCATTCAGGGAGGTAAAGCAGGCTGTTGTCTCACCTTGTCTCACCTCCTCTGCTTTCCCTCCACCACATTTCATCCACTGACCCCTACCGAGGCCATCAGTAAAAGCAGCGGTCACTGCTGTTTAAAGCAGATGCTGCACAAGCGCCTCCACATGTGATTTGAGGACATCAAGAGGTGTCGTGCTGACCTCTTCCTTCAGCAACTTCACGGAACGGTTCATTGCTGCGTGTGAATGGCACCTGCCTGCTTTCCAGTCCAGTAAACTGGAAAGGTCTTCAGGTCCCCATATCGTCTCTGTGTTAGCTGTCACCAAGTCACCTCTCAATACTTTTGTGGATAAACTGCACAGATGGAGCTCTTTAAGACTGCCGCCACAGGGGTTGGTCTCGAGGCCTGCGATCATTGCTACGGATGTGATTTAATGATGTGGGGCCGTATTGTGGATTTATCAAAGCCCTAGGTAAAGGGGCCCTTACAGCTTGTGCTTCCTTCTTTTGTACCAGGATCGAATAAATCTGCGTTAACCCCATTCCTAGAATAGATTAAATCCCTCTTTGTGCTAACTCAGCTAGTCTTTGTTTTTGGTATGCCGCTGATGTTCCCTTCACTCAGATCCCCGTCTCAGAGAGACACTGCTGGCCCTGTGGGAGCAGCTTCCTCCCCCCTTCAGAAACCAGCTACGTAAAGGAATAAAGTTGTAGTTTTTCTCCTTGCGTATGATCTCCTTAGGCAGCTCATGACAGAGCCCTTAGAGGATGAGTTAACCTTATTATTATTATAATTCTGTGCTGAAAAAAGTTGGTGTCAGTTTAGGGATTTGTGAGGCTCCCTCCAATTAGGCTGCATGCCTGAAGGCAGAGGGGCAAATGCTGTATCCATCACACGTGGCACGACATGAGCAGAGCGGGTGTCACCCCTCTGTGAGAAATTCCTCCCAACAGCTTGGCCGATGGCTCACTTTCCCTCCTGTCTGCCTCTCCCCAAGCTACTCATTAGTGCCAATGCTGGAGGTGGCAAAAAATGGACAGTGGGAACCAGACTAAGGCTCCTGTCTATGTCCTTCCCCTCTGAAAAGTCTAAGAGTTGCAATTTCCTCTTTAATACCAGATTAAAGAGAGATGGAAATACCATCCCAGAGTGTGGATGTTAGCAGCAGAAGATGCTTCTTTACATGACCGAATCATGCCTCCTTCAGAGCAAGCAGGCATGGATCTACAGAACGAGGCACAGGGTGGCTAGGAGGGATGCTGACATAGGAAGCAACTCTACGTTCAGTGCTATCCCTCTGGGGCACATGAGCCAGACCATTGTCCCTGCCGCACAGCCCCATGCAGCACATACAAACACACGCTTCTCCCTAGCAGCAAAACCAAACAGCAGCTATTCACAACCTGGTCGGTCTAACACACAGCAACACAGCAATATTAGTTAAGTGGTGATTAAGGAACAAAACTCCCCGAACTTGACAGAGTGGTGTCCTGCTGTTTCTGCTTTGTGTGCTACTATGCAATTTCTATATCAAAGCAGCCTTGCTAGTGCAGCACTTGGAGAGTGGCTAATTTATATGTAGATGCAGCTATATGACATTTCCAAATGCCATACATTTGCATATGAAGGTTCCACTTTTTTTCCCCCCTTCGAGTAAACAGAGTCTGCTGTGACTCCAAAACAGTGCTTTCATTCAATTGGAGCTTTCTGAGAACCACCCTCCTTAAGAAGCTTCAAAAAACCTGAAACAACTCATTTTCATAACTTGGCAATCTTGGCTATCAGTAGTCTCTGTGGGCAGGTCTTTTGATTTATAGCTGTACCTTTGATACCAAACCAAGCACGGGGAGCAAATCTGCAAGACCTTAAGATTTCATATGAAATGGATACAGATAATCTGCAATACAAATCAATATTTGCAAATAGGCCTCAGACATATGATGGAAGCTTATGGTCATCCTAAAAAAGGCTGTAGGTCACATTCATTATAGCTATGAAGACGGTATTGATTTTTGTCACTGCTCTTTCACTTGAAAACAAGAGCAGGAGCTTGTTGCAAGAGCTGCTGCGGAGCTCCGAAACTGCAAACCTAACAAGAAACCACAACCTTATGTAATGACAGGAAAGCCAAGTGGACATTATATATTCAGCTTTCTTGTCAAAGAAAGATAAGGCTGAAGCAGATGGTATGTGGGCAAAGTTTCAACCTGAATACATTGCCTTCTAAAAACCAAAAGTGCTAGGAAAACATCCCAGTTTTGTGGCACGAGGCGGATGAACATGTTACCTGCACATTAAAGAGCCACCCAGTGCAGGGCCTTGAGGTACGTGTTACGGAGGAGCTGGAAGAGCTTCCTGTTGGCAATGTGTGCATGGAAAAACAAGAATCTCAACACCTCTCACGTACCACCTAGTGTGAGTAGTATGAATTATGTATAATACACAGATTGAGCCCTATCCTCATACACATTTGTGCTGGGATGTGTAGCCAAGGGTGTAAGCTGAAGGAAGCAGTCTTTCGGCATCACCCGGCGGTGTGGGAGTGCTGATGGCATGCAGAGCGGATGGCGGAGTCACCAGACATCATCTGTCCCCCTCTCTCATAGCTCAGCCCTGCTCCACGGCTGCGAGCAGACCTCCTCCACATCCCTGCTACCCCGTGGGTGGGCAAACGCCGAGGTGAGGATGAGCCACCCCCTCAAGCCCCTACTCCGTCTGCTGTTGGGGGACAGTGACAGGTGCTTCCCGACTGTGACAACAGGCACAACAACCCCTGGGAGTTGCCTTTAATCATCACTGCAGTCTTAGCTTATGGAGTTTCACCCATCCGCCATTGCATTTCTAAAGGACTTCATCCTCCTCCCCCGCAGACTGGTAGATAGCATCAAATATGACAAATGGGATGAGGTGCCAGAAAGCTGATAAATACTTTTGATACAGCCCTAAAAATAGTGAAGGAATATTTGTACCCTTCTGATGCTTTTCCAAGAGTAGATGGATATGCATGACCTAAGTTTTAAGACGGGTGTCAAGAATATTAATGTATAGAGGGAGCAAGATCATTTCGCTAGCACTGCCCTGGGGGGACAGTCGCATGACTAACGATGCGGGAGGGGGCTTGGGGAGGGCTGTGTGTTCAGTGCCTGTCCAGAGAAAGAGGATTCTGGTTGCCAGTGCAGCTCTGCCCACCTAGGACATACCTTTTCCTCCGTGGGGATGATGAAATGGAAGAACAGGGTGCAAGTGCTCTCAGTGCCCAGCAGGACTCTGCGTGGCTGGCTGGAACATGGCTCACACTAGGGCAGGCTGCAACTGGCTGCAATTGCTGTACAGCTCTGAAGGACTATACAGGGATTAAACTATCTAAGGGCTTATTTCATAAACACAATGGGATAAAATATGCAGCACGGTTCTGATGGAAGAAAATGATAGACTGGGTAAGAGTTATAGACAACAGTTTTGGTACAGATTTGTTCTGGAGGATACTAAAACAGGGCATTGTAGTGCCCTAAGTTATGACCTCGCGACTGCCACCAGGCTAACTCATGCTCAAGCTTGGTGTGTTTCTGGGGGCACACTCTATAAATTTAATTTAGGATTTCTGATCCATCTCTGAAAATGTGGGAGTCAAACTCAGTTTTTTTCCTCTCCTCTCCAATCCGTACAATAATACAGACTCCAAAGGTCTCCAATTCACACATGCAATCCCAGTGTCCTGAAATTAGTCCCTCTTTGGCACCTATGCAGGTGGCTGGCAGGAATTTAAGTATTGATGCAACTAGTGGCTTTTCCAATTTTTAAGGACTACATTGATAAAAATTGTTTTTAAGTAATTTAATTGTGGATTAACAAAGCATGTTTCCATGTTTGTATGCAGATGAACTTATCATCTGTATTTGCTTGAGTATATTCAGAGGAACATGCGCATCTTATGTAACACGGAGCTGCATTTTCCAACAATCCTCACGCTGCCTCTTCAGCTATGTGAATGGCTTTTACTGGCAGAAAGATTAGGCAGGCAATCAATGAAACAAAACAGGAGCTTCGTTTTGAGAAATTGCTGCAAATGAAAGCGCACCCTAATCCAATTACCAGGCTGTCCCCTAATTTCCAATAGGAGCTCTGGGTCTCAATGGATTGTTTTCTGTGGAGATCAATGGATGGCAAGAAGCAGTATTTGAAAAGGTCTCCAACTTATTTTTAGGCCTGCCAGTACCACGTTTTGAGAATTTACTTTTCAGTTGCACACTTAAAACAAACTCAGAAAATTACAACTGAAAGCAAGTATGAATGGCAAAACTGTCAGAGAGGTTTGATGGAAGGCACGGTGATGGAAAGGTTTCCCAGGTACGTGACAGCGCAGACAAGTAGGTCAGGGACGTCATTTTGGCCACAAGGTGTTTCCTTCAGTCCTTTTGACAACCTGAAGGTTTCGCAGCCCTAGTTTTGCACTAATTTTATATTCAGTTTTGATTACTAGAAGCAGTCTTTTTTTTTTTTTCCTTTTTTTTTTTGTGGGGACGCATGTCAGTAAGGTGCTGCCAAGCTGGAGTGTGACACCCATTTGGCTCCCTTCCCTCCTTTCTTTTTTTCGAAGGTAGCATCTGTGCTTGTAAAAACATGCACCCAAGAGAATTCATCCAGGAAACTTAAGAAAGAGCTGCAGAATTTGGGGGAAGTATGTGTAAGAAAATAGGAGACTGAAATAAAAATACGTAACTCCTATATATGGTATTTTGAGTGCTTCTTGAATCATGTGCCTGGCACATCCCTTGTGCAAATCTTGGTTATTTTAGCTACCAGAGCTTGACCCTGAATGGCCTGTGACTACTCAGAGATATGCCCATTGTTGGCTAAAAGCATCATTTCAGCCATGCTTTTCACTGCTTTTGTTCGGGCTCTTCAGGAAAATAAATACAATTTATTGGCATGTTGCAAAACTGCGATCACTCCTCCTGTACAAAGCAAAGCCCCACACTTGCTGAGGGAGGAATCCTGCTCAGTTTGCCTCTATTTTACTCACCTGTCTCCCCTGAGTGCTGCATTGTAAAACTGTGATGGTAATAGGTGCACACTGTCTACAACTTTGGCTTCTTGTACCTGCCCAGTTCTATCGTTAAAATCTTTTGTGTCTGCTCAGAGGATCAGTTTTTAGCAGACTATACGTTAGAAATTCCTACTTGGTATTCAGGAGTTCAGTATGTTTTCTTTCCCATGCTTGAAGCTGGAAAGACATCACTTAATATTCCAAATTTTAAGTGTAGGAGAAAATGGTAAAACAATATAAAATACCACTGCAGCAAACGCTGCTATATTCTTTTACCTAATTTACCAAAGATACACTTTGTTTCCCATCTGTCATGAAACTGTGCAATGGAAGGACAAAGCAGAAACCTCTGCATGTTCTTGGTTTTGTGACAAAAGGGTTGAATTCTGCCATACAAATTTAAGCTTTTCGTCTTTTACTCAAATGCCAACGGTCTATCAGGCAGTAACTGGTCTCTGAGATGCAGAGAGGAGACCACCCAATGCTGCAGAACATATTTTGTGCCTATCAGCAGCCTCAGGAGACAAGAGAGACCCCTCCAGGGCACACATTGCACTGAAGACACTGTTATGGAACTGTCAGCTCTCCTTGCCTGATGACTGCAAACTCTTCCAGAAGCACAATGTCCTTGAAGTGACTTCTCCATGGACCCAATTCAGACTCTGCCTCCTGAAATAAGCCAACTGCAGATGGGCTCTGGTTGTCTTATGATGTCCATCTCCCATCAAGCTCTTATCTTCAGACCCCATGGCTCCCTGCACCTCTACATGTCAATGTATTTTGGCGTGACAGGACACAATGCGAGCACAGAGCTTGCCCTGCTATTTCTTTCCGTAAAGAGCAGAATAGCTTCTCTACGCCACAGAGGTCCCGAGATTCATCACTGGTCATGCAGCCCATTTTGATGCACAGCCAGAAAAGTCTATTAAGAACATCTTTTTTATAAATGAATACCTGCATTTACTATTTTTATACACCTGCAGCCATTATTATTATTATTGTCTTACAGAAGTGCCACCGAAGTGAGCTGTAGAGATGGTATTTGTGTAAATAAAGGCTTTGGTTTTTTATCTCAGTGCTCACTCCTAGAGCTAATATTCAAAGTGGGAGAAGCTGAATGGAAAAGAAAGGGTAATTTCAGGAAATAGGAAATTTACTAAGAGTAAAAATGGATGAAAAAGCTGTACAGAGAAATCACGAAGCCATTAAACTCAATGGCCATTCTCCCTCTAGCTTCAGCGAGGCCAGGATTTTACCTACTGCCTCTTTAAATCTTATTCATTCTTATAACAGTATTTTCAACCAAACAGCTGACATCCTTCTGCCCAGCCAAGGCCCTTTAAATCACTGAAATGCAGGATGGAAAAAAAAATCCGCAGTGCCAGATGTGTCTAAAAACAGTCAGAGTTCTTGTTGAGGCAATCTGCAGAGGAAAATGTTTAGCATATGTTATGCCTGACAAAACACTAATAGTTTATCAGTTCTGATATTATAGGCTAATAACAAGCCCTTCCATGGCTACTTCATTTGCAGAGCACGGACACAGGCTAGACTTATGCTACTTGATTTTAGAACAGTGTTTTTTATTTAATCCTTTCCCATCCTAGCTAGATGGAAGTACACTTCCATTATCAAATGAAATTGTAAATGAAATACCCTGGGGAGGGGGGTGCTTTTGATGTACACCTGACACAGCTTTAAACCATAGACAAAATAAAAAAGGGAGATTAAAACCATAGGGAGGGTTTTAATTTTTTTTTCTCGTCCTGAAAAATATTTTGCCATTATGTAATGCTGTCTAAAATGGCTAAGGCTGGTGATAGCAGCAGTAGGCAAAGAAGTGCATTTCGATTCAGTGCCGATAACATTCTGAAATGCACTGCCACTGGTTCTGTAATAGCACATTTCATTTACAGCTGTTGTATTTACGGGAGGAGAGTTTCACGCTAACTTAATGCTCATGGGTACATGGTAAATTGACAGCCCAAGCGTGTAAGAAGTCACCTTGCTAAGCAGGTAACTGCTGCATTTCAAGTCTGAGTTTTTAAGAGCGCTTCCACTTGCTTGGTGGTACAGACGTGTGCCTCAAACTGCCGAGGCTGGGTTTCTCCCAAAATCAGAGAAATGCTTCTATGGAAAGAGGCAGTGGAGATGGTATAGCTGATATTCAAAATGCTGCATCTCCCACAGCATTTCCTACTGCCTATAAACCATGTCCATTTTTCTTAAGTAACAATTTTCTGTCACTAGTGGTTTCAGAGTCTCATACACTAAATGTTATGAAATACAAAAAGAATAGGTACATCATATTGCTTTAACAATCAGTGCAAGATATGGGTTTTAGCAGATGTATTCAATGAAAAGAAGTGGAACCATCAGCAATGTGAAAATGATGCAGCAAGATATTTGTCTCTCTGCTTTCTTTACTCAAATCTGTTAAACTAGGCAAAACTTGCTACTTGTCTCCATTTAGTCTAATTTTGAAGGTCTATTAAAAAATAGACCAGCTCCTTCTTTTCTTCCCCAACCATATTTCTTTTCATTCTATCAGATGCATTTATCCTTCCTGAGTCTAGGTGAAAGCCTTTGTTATCTTAAGGCTGAGGTTACCATTTCACATGTCTAAATGATCAAATTATCTTGTGTTTGTATTGTAATTTGACATGATGATACTCCTTCTAGAAAAGATGTTTCAGTTAGTTCTAAGTAGCAACTTTCCTTACTATACAACTTATTTATTACAACTGTCATATGCTTTCATCTCATGATATTTTGATATCTAACATTTCATAAAGAATGCCAAAACATACCATGCAACAAAATTCTGAAGAAATTCAGTTCTATGAATATTTCAAAATGATTTTTTTTTTACATTTCAGACTAGATCAAACACAAATATTTAAATGTTGATGTTTCCTCAAAACGGATATTCTAGCATCTCATTATAACTTTAACTTTTAAATCCTTGGGAAGGCTCTGTAATTCGTAACAGCAGATTTACAGAAACTAGGCCTAAAATAGAGCTGCTAGGCATAAAAATACACTGTGGTACCCCTTAATATCCATTAACTAATTCAAACTAGTGTTGTGGATGGCAAACAGCTGCTGTGCACCATCTTGAAGAGCATCCTTCAAGGACAACTCTCGAGCTAATCAAAGCGCCTGGAGCCCAGAGGAAGGGTGGAACTGAGGGTGAGTGAAATTCCTCCCCAAATCCAGACAACAGGATTAATTTTCCCAGCCTATTCCTTGGGGAAGATTGACAGAGTCTTGTCTCAAATACTTTTTTTTTTTACTTTCCTTTCTTGTAGGGGAGGCAGGGGGATTGGAAAGGGAAAGAAGATGCTATCAAGAGGGAAATGCCTTCACCAAGATGTCAAAAGGCCAAAGACAGTTGGTATCTACCGTCTTCCTGGCATGTGGATGAAGTGCTAGGAGTTACAGACCGATATCTAAAACAGCACCACCGCTGACACAGGGTGAAACCCAGCCATCGTAGCAGAGTACCAGAGGAGTCATACGTGCCACCACGCACCATCACACTACATCTCAGACTGTACCTACACGCTTCAGTTGGTCCTACAGAAGAACCAGGCTGCATGGTTTTTCTAGACCCCAAAGGGAGAATAGTCTAAGCTTCCCTGTGACTTCTGATACGAAGTGGGTTTGGGGCTGTCTGCAGGAAAATTAAGTACACATCTGTGAAAGCCACTTCACAGCCAGATTCCTTCTGCATTGTTAGATGGAGTTAATATAGAGCCCTGTTACTTAATGCTGGTATATCTCAAAGGAGGGGCCAGCAAGCGGTGGGTATCTCATCTACGAAGTGGCAAAGATACAGTATTAACTAGGTGCCGCAGTGTGATTTAGTCAGATATAAAATGACCTTTTTTTGATAACCGTAAATCCTTTCACAATGGCAGAGCCTGCATGCTCTGCAGGGCCGAATATTATGGTGCATATTCCATATGTTCAAGGCAGCTGACCAGTGGTTGTAGATCAAGCTGCTGGATCTTCATTTCCATAAACCTCTGAAAACAAAGGTTAGGAAAAACAAATTCAGGGACTGGCTTTAATAGAGCATAACAACTAGCATGACTGCAAAACATGAAAGTGTTTTTCCGAGGGTCCCTTCTTGTGTTCATTTCTTCTGGGTATCCCTTGCCATTAGAAGTCCTATTTAGAAAGA
This sequence comes from Morus bassanus, assembly GCA_031468815.1. NCBI lineage: Eukaryota > Metazoa > Chordata > Aves > Suliformes > Sulidae > Morus > Morus bassanus. The sequence continues at coordinate 34,806,919 of CM062574.1, read as the reverse complement.
AGGTATCTGGTTAAAGACAACTTGAGAAATCCAGCACAATTCAAGTTGTTTTGAGTTTTAGGGATCACATTTTTATGTATAAGCAGGAAGGTGTCTTTTTTCTGCAAGCTCTGCCTCCCCTTGAGCTTTTTCATTCTTTTGATCAAAACACAGATACTGAGCAGAGGACAAAAAGATCAGCAGGTACTGAAAGGCTCAGATTTGCTCAGGAAAATGGATTTCTATGCTCCAGATAAGACAAAACATATGTAAATGACACATGATGTGTTTATGGACTCGGACACACACTGAAGAATCAGTAGAAATGCCAACATGAACTCAGGTCTGCTCATCTCTACTGAACATACAATTTCCTTTTTTATCCATAACCTTTAACAGAGCAAAATGTTACAGAGGACTGCTTACATGATAGTATAAGGGAAAAAACAACCAGTAAGGTACACAGTCTTGGAGAAGCAGAAGTGGGAGCCAGTGTTTGGAGCAAGCTTTATGAATTTTGCACAGTTCTGATGTAAACCGCAGATGGAAAAATATACTTGCATTACAAACTCCACCCTCACCCCAAATCTTGACACCTGAATTCATTTCTAGGACTTAAATATTTCAGGGGTGCTGCCAACAGTAAAATAGCCTGGTCCAACTTTGTAATTTTTACGCTGCCCATGCCAATATTGCTGTTACAAGTTGGTACTTGCTTTGCCTGTTTATTTCCTACAGATCAAATTCTTCACCTGGACATACTGAATTTTCAGGCTTCTACGCAAATCAAATAGCTTTCTTTATAATGTTCACTCACAACACTACTGAATTTGTTTATTATGGGAAGAAAGCACAAATGAATCCTGCAACTTTTGATTCACATTCATTAGTGACTAAATTAAGGGCTAAGCTTTAAAGGCACAAATGGAAATGCTCTTTTTCCTTGAGCTACATCAGTCTAGGTAAAGAGATGTTTAGCAGTTCACCTGAGACCTAATTTAAGTTTTAATGCTAACAATTACAGTTTCCATGAGCATGACACCGGGAAAGCGTCAGTAATGAAAAGGCACAATTTCTCTCATTATAAATCCACAAAAAAACAGAAATCCAAAAAAACAAGGCATGCTTTTACCAAGCTTAGCATGTGCGGTTGAAAGTTAAAGGAGAACTCTCATAAAAAGTGAGGTATTCTCTCGAGGCTGGCAGATTAAATGAGTAATATTTCTCTCTCCCTATTGCTTGTTTTTAAAATCTCTGTAAGCCTGTTTTCATTTTGCATGCTCCTCAGGAAAAGACTGTTAGGAGTAAGTGCTGTTAAATCACATGGCGCAGCACTCCGGAGTGCTGCAGCTTCCTTCCTGGCATGGGACTTGTTTGTGAGGCTCCTACGTGACCTCTACCTCAGTATGTCTGTCTCCTCTTCCAAAAAAAATTACGTAGATTTCAGTAAAATGAAGATGCAGGATTGAGAATGTTCTATAGAAGAAAAACATTTAGAGTAGCCTACGCTGCAGCTACCACCACTAGACAATTGCATTAATGCCCCGGTTTTTCATATTTTAGAAATAAAGCATTTGGTCCTCCTGATGACACAGAAAAATGCTGGAGTGGGACTTTCCACACGCCACCTGTTGAAAACCAGGAGTTAAAATACAAACAGAAGCAGCTGCTCTTTTTCATTTAAAAAAGCACACAGGACAAGTGAAGGTTTGGGGGCCAAGTGAGTGGCTGGGCTGACACTGCTGGATACTCAGACTTCAATTCAGAAGTAGCTGACAGTAAGATTTATTAACCTGCCAGTTGGCCTCTATCTCTACTTTTTAAATTTTCTTCTGAATATCAACAACAGTGGAGGAACTGCAAGGCAGCGGAAGAGCTGGAGACCACCGTGCTATCAGAATATGGCGATCTCTCTCACCTTTGAAAATCACTCAGAAGAACCCCAGAATAGGAATAGTTTTCTTATCTGTGCTTTATAGTACTCCATAAATTAAATTAAGCTACACACAGTTATTATTCCTGCTTCCTGCGATGGTAAATTTGAGCTTGATTTTGGAAACCTCCAGGTTCCACGCAGTGAGCTAAGACATTTCCTCTGTTCTACTTTTTGAAAACCTTTCTATCAGGAGTGCTTGGATTAGGTAGGCAAAACAAGATCAAAATGCCTTCTCCACGCGCCTTTATTAGGAAATTATTTTATAAGTGGAGACTGGCTCTGTTCTTACATCATCTTGAGTTTATGTACCCCAGGCTTCAGCTGTTTTTAGACATCTACATTTCTGAATGATCAGACATCTTAAAGGACATTCAGGCATGTGGGGCATAATAAGGTCACATGTCCCAGAGGGAGATGCTGCCATGGCTTTCCTCAAGTCATCGGCCAAAAAAACCTAAATTGTACAGCCTGAAATACAACCTATACTGTTTTTTTCTTCTTTGTTTTGTAGAGCTCAACTGCCACCTTTTGTGGACTTTCACTGTGCATAAAACTTATGTGTATTTTCACAAAACCTTGCACTTGCAAATGCAACTAACAGATGCAGCAACATTTAAAAGCTTCACATTTTTTATGAAATGTATCGATTGTATTATTCTTGTACTCCCAAACACCAGGAGTGCGCATGCCTATGTGTGTGAGCGCAGGCAGAGGCCACAGCTAGACAGCATTCATGCTGCCACACAGCTGTCAAAATATTAAAATGTGTTTTTTTTCAATTTTTAAGTGATTTGATGGAAAAGCAGGAACGCTTCCTAAACAATCTATTTATTTAGTGTGACAACCTCTGACTTGGAGTCTGCAGAATCGAAAGCCAAGCAAATCTGCATATGCAAGGATGCAATTTCCCCTGCGTTTTTACAAAGCTGCAGATGAGAAATGGTTTCTCTCTAGCTGTGATAGATGTGTGGTGCTCAGCTCTATGTCTCACTTGCTAATTCCATTAAGAAGAAAGGAAAGCCTGGTTCACAAAGGCAGAGCAAAACTGCATCATAGTTTATATCCCATAGCTAAGCTCTGGGGCTTTATTATTCTTCACCAGTTTAGGAAATGGCTGACATGGTAGTAGACACAAAATCTAATTTAAAGGGACAATGTCAAGTGGTTTACACTCAAAATTTAACCTACTTTGAAAATGTTATAATCTGGAGGAGGAATCTAGTCTGAAGTTCTCATATTTTATTCCTGGGGCGGAGGGGGGAGAAAAAAAATTGTCACTCTCTATAGAAATCCAGTGCTGCTGTTCTGATTCCTGGCCCCTCTCCAGGCCTATTACAGACAATGAAGACGACTGTGACTGAATTTGGTGGGCTCTGTTATCGAGCCTGTGAAGAAAGGGATGCATCACACCCCAGTGCTTCTCACATGTGCTGGGTCAATGCACCACTGCCAGTTCTCTGCATTTTCTTTGATAGGCATGGCTTGTTCTCCCATTCAAAGGGATTAGCAGTTAACGATGCAGAGAGGCGGGTTTTGGTAAAGTTTTAGGATAGTTTTCTTTTCTCAAACATAAATATTACATTGCATTTATTTTGGAGTCCAAGACTCTTGGAGTTTTGAAGAGACTCTTTGAGGAGTCCAAGACTTTTCTTTATTCCTGGAGTGGGGAATCTGCAGGGTGGCTCCTGTGGCCTTCATCCCACAGCCCTGGCCCAGCCAAGGGAAGATGATGTGTTGACACAGATGGATTTTGCCCTTTTTGGTGGAGCATTCGGTTTGTTTGGGCAACACAGCCATCTGCCGGATTACTTGCCCAAGCACCTCCAGTAGTGCCAGGAAGGCCTCAGTGCCAGAAAGCAGTCTGAAAAAGATCCAAGACTGTCATGTAGATTTGAAATCCCATGGGAAACCAGGGGGGAGAGCAGGGAACAGAGCAGCCATGAGCAGACGTGCAGCATTTTGTGCTCGTTAGCGTTTCCCTGGCACAGCAACAGCATCAGCAAGAAGGGGCATGGCACTGCCTGCAAGAGAGTCCCCGGACTAGCCAAGACCACAGAAGGCACCACCTGAGGCTGCTGCCAAGGGAGGGTTTACCACCATCGAGGAACCCAAAAATACAGCTGAAACTGACCATTTGCAAATGTGCATTTCTCTTCAAAGGAGACTATCAGGGCTGAAAATGCCTTCTTCCCCTTTCCATCAGCTTTGCTGTGCTGCTGGCATTCGGCTGCTGAGACTTGATCTAATCAATGCTCATATTGGGAGGTTTGTCTGGCCTGGAAGATGATCTTATTGAATAGGTCTATCAAATTTGTCAGTGTCTTTGCTGACAATTTTCATGAATATATAACATTGAAATATGGCTCATCCATACTGACTTATTCTTTCCAGTGCTCAAAATGGCTTGAAAAAAATCTCTGTAATTTGATAATGAGAAAGGATAAAATCAGTTAGGGGGATAATTGCTAATACCCAGATCTTAAGAAGAGAATATAAATATTGAAGAATAAAAATAAATAGGCAAATGAATAAACAAGATGAAAACTCCTTGATTGCCTAGACTCTGAATGCAAAAATGCCACCAAAACAGCCAACTTCTTTATGCATATAATAGTGAAATTCAAGAAAACATAAATCACAGGACTTTCAGCTCAGTCACTACCTTCCAAAACATACATTACACTTAAAATATTTAAAAATGCTCTTTCATGGAAATTGCAAGATAAAGTGTATTTCCATTAGATTTGAGGGAAAAATCCCACCCATTCATTTATTGACTAAAACCAAATCTTATTTCACAAACTTGATCAATGTCAACAATCTGCCATTTGTTGAAAAGAGTGAAAATCCCCCCAAGTCTGACAAATACTTTGGGGTTTCAAAAAAATGAAAGGCCAGAATTGCACAGAGAGAGACACAAACACAAACGCCTACAGATGCTGTGCTGACACATATTGCACATGCAGCCATGGCAAGAGTGGACTGGTGAACCTGGAGAGGTGGACACCATCAGAGAAGGGCCACCTACGGCCCACTCGCCCCATGTTTGCTTTGCTGAAAAAGGGGACACTGCTTTTCGGGTGCCTCTGACATTAGTCAGACATTTCCAATGCTAGAGTAAGTCTTCCCTGTGTAAAGTAAGAGCCCTTAAAAAACCAAGGTGATGTAAACTTAATGCAAAGATTTATGCTCCAGAGGAATGAGTACTCTCAGTTTTGCAAACTGAAAGATTTCTGTGTTATTTGCAAGGATCATCGGGCTTGAAAGAACAGGAAGGAAAAAAGACACTGATTGAATGGATGGTTTGAATAGTTTAACATGAAAAAAATCAGCTGCGTGTTGGGACCTGCGGTTGTTCACAAAGCTGCTGCTTTCCTGGGACCCCACATTGAGCGTGCGGGGGTGTTTATGGAAAAACCCGCACCACTCAGCTACCACAATCCCTGCAAAGAGCATTTGGCACTGCTGCATTAGCATAATTGACAACATCAATTATGCCCACTGCTATTTTCTCCCCTGGGAAAGTCAGTCCATAAGAGCCAGTGTTTTTAAAAGCGTGTAGTGCTCATGGTCTCGGCGATTTCTAGTGCCATTAAATGGTAGAGAACAAAGGTATTCTCTGGAAAGGCACAGGCTCGAAGAAATTGCTTCAGAGGTAGAACGGCTGAGGAACTGCTGCTTTTTCACACAAAGCTCCCCATGGTCAGGGCAGCATTTCCCTTCTGAGGAGATACGAAGGTGGGGAAAAAAGTACCACATTCCTATAATAGCCATCATCAAATGTTTCTACACTTGAAAGAACATGAGGATGGCATGGAGCTTCCTGCCTGACAAATGCTGAAGCCTGAATGTTCACTGAGCCTCAGTTTTATACTGCTGTCTTCCTTTTCACCAACTATTTCTGAAAGGCTGGAGTTCTTACAGCTTTTTGATACAACAGTCCCTTTCCCCTATGGTCTCCCAGCAGGGTTATGCTGCAAACATTTGGGGGCACTCGACACATGTGGATTGCCCTGCATGAACTTGCAACTTTCACCCTACATGCTGTCACCGTATGTAGAAATGAAAAATTTAAGCAAGAATAATAGTTAGGTGCACAAAAAGAAGACACCAGCTGGTGCAAGTGACTGTGGTTCAGGTTAAATCAATGGATGGCACCTGATGAGACCCATCCAGGGGACACAGTCGCTGCCCTCAAGAAGCCCTCTGGGGCTTAAGCCATACCAGAAGCCTCGAGGATCTGCTTGCTAAGGTGCAATGATGGTGCCTCTCTGTGCCAAAGAGGTACCTACTGGACCTCACTGCTGATTCAGGATGTCTCCATCCCTCCTGCAGCTCTAGGGAAGTGAGGTGCCCTGTCTCCTCTCCACAGGCCCCCATCACCTCTCACTGGACCATCTGTTCCCCCGCTCCTGACCTCCCGGCACTCGGAGACTATTTCCACTACAGACCTGCTCCTCTGTGCCGCAGCTCTGTCCTCCTCCCTACCCAGTAACCCAGTTTCCTCCTGTGTTCCCTGCTCAACTCCCAACCCCTGACAACATTTTGCTGCAATCAATTTTCTTCTACCCACCATCTCTCCTCTCAAGTGTGGGCTGAAATATCATCTCTCTCCTAAGCAAGAGCTATTCTCTTCCTCCTGCCCACTGGAGCTGAAGGTGCCTTCTGTGAGCCTCTTCCTCTGTGACCCATGACTTGGCTTTCTCTTGTCATTGCTGTGATCTCCTCCTCCTCCCTAATCCTCAACCTGCCTTTCCTCCCTACTCGTCACAACTCAGTTCCTTCATGCTTAAATATGCTGTCTCCTTTTTAGGTGATGTAGGTCACTGCCATCCTAAAGCTAAACCACCAGACAGTAGCAGAGTAGGACAGGTTGCGCAACATTTAAAAAGGGACTGGAGGCCTTCATCTTGACTTAAGGATGCCAGTGCTCTCCCCCAGCTCTCCAGCAAGGAAGATAAAGGATTTAACACAACAATATTACTTGCCCTTATTTCTAACTTAAATAATTTTGGCCTACTTGGCTGTATCTCCTGCCTACCACAGGACACAACCTCAGCCCTTCCAGCCTTTTAAGAAAACTGACTGCTGCCTCCCAGAAAAAAGTTGAGAGCAATCAAAGGTTTGGGGGAAAGAGACTGAAGACTTCTCTCTTTGCATGACTCTTCACCTGTAGAAGGGATCCTTGGCAGTAGGAAATATCTGGACCATAGCTCATCTTTGTCCTTTTGGAAATTAATCCCAGCATTTACTTTCCATAGAAATTTCTACCCTCGCTGCTTCGTGCTGTAGTCACACTCAACACCTAGCACTCCTCTGCCTCACTGAGACATCATTTATTTATAGCTTTGTGTTTTAATCATCATGCACCATCTTTAAGTAGGAACAGAACAATCATTTCTAACGGCTGGGTACCCAGTTAATGCGGGGACATCATGCACAAAGTGCCCTCACAAGAGATGACCAGCCCAATTAACTAATGTTAGAGGACTCTCCCGGTAAGAAATGTTAAGACCTGTGAAACCATCAGCTGGATTTCACCTAAGCCATGCAGCAAGCTGCTCAGGTAAACCCAGCAATCTGCACCTACACTCTCTAAATACTTTCAAAACACAAAAATATCACAAACTTAAGCAATGAATGCATCACCTGACCCATTTTTCACAACACCTTCCCAAAGGCTTGAATTCTCAGTGCGAGCTGTGAATATTTGCATGCACGTGCATGCGCACACACACATTCAATTTCTAAATCAATCCTCCCACGCAAAGGGTGTAAAAAATGTCTCCCAAACCTCGCTAGTATTTACATTTTTTTAATTTCAAACGCCATATAAGGCTATTCAGCCATTATATTTTATTGTAGCTTCTAAATAAATTAAACCCATTTATCACTTAAAAAAATCCAAACATTTTAAGAACCTTATTAACTCATAGTTAAACACCGACAGGTAATATCTATTATGGTAAAGTTTCACGGTATCACAGCTGTGCTATGCTCTGGATTTTCAGTTTCTTAAACCTGTATATCGTGACAAAAATATGCATAATCTTGTCCACTGATTCAATAATTTTCAATAATGTCTGCTAATTCTGGCAAATAATTTACAATGCTTATTTCCACTGTTAGAACATGTGTTTTATGGCCAGAATATCTGTACATTGACAAAAATGGAAGACGACCATTTATTGAGAAGAAAGGGAGTTTCTAGCAAAAGAAAGAGTAATGCAAAGACAGTGTTTTCTTAAAGTAAACCAAGAAAACCATACCAGAAGATGAGGACACCTCATCTTAGCAAACAGAGGAGAAAAGAGACTTACACAGTTCCTGTGAATTGTGATTCTCACAGAATAGGAACCGTACCTGCATAATCTGTTCTTGCGTAATGCCCATCTTCTGATTTTGTAGTTGTTGTAGTATTATCTGTGTGAAAAGAAATATGTTGAGTTGCTTGGGGAGCCTATACTTGATACAGGCTATGCCCCAGCAGCCAGTGCCCAGGCAAATGTAGCTTTGCTTGCATGCACAGCACTGCTGCTGGCTGCAAGGGTCCCCTGGGCCTGCCAGGTGAAAACAGCAGGATCTGGCTTTTTGGAATGAAACATGAAACATCTTCCATTAAGAAAACACATTTTTCCTAACAATATGTGATAACAGATTGCAGCTGGGATAAATATATCAGTATGAAGCAGGAGTTGTCATTTCTGCTCTATTTGTAGTAATTGTGGAGTTTTAATATGTACCCTGAAATGAACTGCCATGTAGGGTGGTTAACGTAAAAGAGATAGGAATAAACTAGAATGTGTTTAACACACCTGTATAGTACGGCCTTAGATGTACTGAGGATTTATAGGTCAGAAGCTAAGGGGAAAAAAAGCTATTAAGAGTCTGAGCCTCAGTAGACACTTTATTTACGGGAGCTATTTAAAGGCAAATTTTCTTCATTTTTATTTTAGAACAAAATAGTTTTTAAAGCCAACTCACAGGCTACAGGTGATGTAGTAGCCCATGAGCTGGGCACAGAGAAGCATGGCATTCATGGAGAAACACAGAGAGCCTTGAGCTTCTACTGGCAAAATTTCCTTCCAGGCACCTTTGGCATCTTGTGGGCCCAGCGCAGGTCACATGAGGAACAAGCCCCAGCACCACGCCTGGGAGCACGTCTTTGGCCTCTTGAGATTGCGTCATGCTGCTCCAGCTAAGGGAGCAACAGAGGATCCATCCTGGGTGGCAAGATGTATCTGAGGGGCTCTCCTGCTGTCTTGCTCTGGCTCCTACCCAGAGGCCAGACCTCTGGCCAAGCTGCTCTGGGCAAAATCCAGGTGCCTGATTTTGACACCAGTGCAGGACTGGACAGTCCCTGGCTGCTGCAGGCAGGGTGTGGGAAGGGTTATGCACACCACTCCTCACACCTCGCTTGGCATCTGTACCACGGAGGGCTCTGCCCCCTCCTGCAGCCTGTGCTCTACAAAATAAATTGCAAGAGCCTAATGGAAACATAAGAAGTGCCAAATAAGAAGCCAGCTCTGGTTCCCTTTTTTTTTTTTTTTTTTTTTTTCCGGAACAAAAATTGAAAACATTCCTTGAAATGAGTTTTGTTATGAGAGTTACCTTGACATCGACCCAAAGACATGACTTCAATTTTCTCCTGTTTCTGACATGATGCCTCTTTGATTTGACATGCATTATCATAAGATTTCCCATCGGAAGCACAAAGAGGATTGAAGTTGGTTTGAGAACAGTCAATGTTGCACACACACCTGAAATGATAAAGAAAGAGAAAAAAGAGGCTAATATGAGAAAGTTTTTTCTCGACATCATAAATACATTTCAGAAATAGAAGTGTTTGTATTTTCCTGACTGCACAATGCAAATCAACAGAATGAAAGTGGAAAGTTCTGTCAAGAGGTCATTTGTATTTCTGGATGGAAATGAAATGCGGGGAGAGGGGAGGGACACAGAAAAGAAAACCAAGCAAAAGGAAAGATAAAAAAGAGTGTTATACATGGAAAACTATGCCACAGCATCACCACTTGTAATTTCTTGTAAATCAAAAAACACCCAAGCAGATATGCAGATAATTCAAGCTGCTGTGCCCTCTTGCAATTAAAGAAACCACAAAATTCGCCTCTGTTGAGGTGCTGCCCATCGGATGTTACACTGCATAAGTGTGGTTTTATATTGATTTATGGTTTAATTCTGATAACAATTACAGCACCTATAGGCACTCTGATCATAATAAAAGATGTGATGCTGAAGCCTCATCTCATCCTACTGGGATAAGACCACCTGCCAAGACTGAGACACACTAGTGATGCGACCGTACTCTGCTCTGTGCCTAGGGGTGGTGGGATCTCCCCTGGCTCCTGGATCCGGTGGGCTACTCAGCATTAAAATCAGGGGAATGCTGTTTTTAGGAGAGACTTACTGCACAACCACCTTCTGAAGCATCTGAATAACTCAGCAACCAAAAAGCCTTACCCAGGTGTCATCCAGGAAGGTCAGTGCCTACTCCTGACCTGGTAATGTGCTCTGTGCACAGAGAAGGGTCCCACGGCCAAGATCAGAGTGTGGGCAAGTGCAGGCAGGGCAGCAGTGGCCCTGTCCTCTGGGAGCTTAGGGACATCTCCAGAGCCACAACAACCCAGCTCGGGAGCTCCTGGGCTGCCCTGAGACAGGAACCAAAGCACAGGAGGGGGACTTACTTCAAAAGTCTGGTCCGGATCTGAACTAACACATTAATGTGGACACATCCTGACCCCAGCAAGCCTCACCATTGCTCAGAAGATGAGGAAGCCTGATTACTTTCACCGACAGCAGGCTGCAGCCTTTTTTCTTTAGGTTTCTCCTATTTCATTATCATTAGCAATGTCAGACACCCTTGGGCATCAGCAAGGGAAAGGCATGCTAATCTTCTGTCTCCCCCTGCCTCCCCCGACCGTGCCATGCAACAGACAGCCTATCCTCAGCAGCGCTTACATTAACACCGATGTGATCCTGCTCAGGGACAAAGCCAGAGGTCTAACCTGGCAGCTGCTTCAGCTCTTCTGAGCACGTAATTGTGCACATGCTGCTATCTAAAGTCTTCCTGGCTCCTTCTGACATTTAAGGCAAAGTAATGCTACCGATCTCCAGCCCACTGGTTGCACTGAACCTCACAGCGCCAACTCCACAGCTCTCCCCTTGGAAAGTTAAGTAATGGAAATGTCAGCTTCTAGCCTTGCTGCTTGATTTAATAAAGTGTTTAAAAGCCAGTTCACCTCCCATTCACAGCAGACATCTGAACACCTTCAACCATTGGAAGTGTAGAGGGATATATGCAAGAGAAAAACTTTGGTGGAAAGAGGCACCATAGGAAGTTAGACAGCACAGGTCAGATTTCTCCATCACCCACTTTGGCCTCTGGCCTCTGCAAACGTGCCCAGGGTGATGAAAATCAGTGGAACCAGTACTCATCTTCTTTTAGACTTCCTGTACATTGGGTAGATCTATTTTCCCCAAATGTTCACAAAATACAGAAAACTTCAGCTCAAAAAGATGCCAAAGGTGAAAAGTTCTGGTTATAAATTAAATTACATGATTTCATAACCAGTGGAAGAAAAGAGTCTGGGTCCCTGTGTAACAATTTTCCCACACTGATGAACATACAGAATATAAGAAAAAAATCCAGTCAATTTCCTAAGAACCTCCTTATCAGTGGAATAAGAATGTTCTGCTCCACCAAAATATTAACTGTCGGTATTTCTTCCCGCAGCCGTTTCCAGCCTCCCACCTTAGTCAAACTCACTTCATTAGGAAACATTTACTGCTCAAGTAATAGTAATTCTCTCCACGTAGCTCCACCATTTGCATTTCAGATGGGACACAATCAGCCATATGCTCCTTTTTTGTAATAAAACAGCTCAGAAACAGCTTCACTTTTCTACATTTTGCTACAAAAAAATAAGTGTAGGTTAATATATATTATGTCTCAAGTCAAGAGAGAATCAAGTCAATGAGAAAATTAAAACAAAAGGGTGCTCTTTAGGGGAAATCTAAGCAACTTTGGATGCAGTTTCAAAAGCGCCTAGGGGACATAGGAACCTATGCTCAGAGTTAGGCACTTTAGAGACATATTTTTAAAGGTGTTTAAATGCTTAAAGATGCATGCAAACACTTTGTGTGGGGGTTTCTGAAATCTCAGAGACCCATCTCCCACTGATTTCAAAGACCATTTCAGAGCCCATTAGGCATTTATTTGCATCTTTTGATACCTCCCAAAAAACAAAGTTCCAAAATGACTTTTCTGACCTCCTTCAGTAAAAGTGAGAAGAGAACCAAGATTTTGCTCAACTCCATTCTAACATCTTAACTGTGAGACCAGCCTTTCTTTCCAAGGAAGATCTCTGTAGCCGCACGCTGCATTCGGAGGACGCACCATACGAGCACCATGAACCACATGCTACTTGTGCTGATGTCAGATTGCTTGTGTGCAAAGAGAGCAGAAAGGGACAACCTCAGGATGACACTCAATGCTCAAGTCTTATAGGATCTCCTGTGTGAAGTCTGATTTTCGGGGTTGACTAGATGGGTGGTAAAAAAAAACCACTACAATAAACTTGTCACCCCAATCTCCTTGCTGCAAGGATCTGTGCATCATCCACCCCTTGCACAGTTTTCAGCGGACAGGTTCTAGCTTGCATCTGCAGTTTCTTACTGCTTTTGCACTTACATACTCAAATCCTACTTTAAGGCTGCACAATTAAGTCAACATCAAACATATGTCAGGAAATGCTAAGGGTAGGATCACATCACGAAGATTAATGTACCTGGGTTGCTGACTCTGTTTAATTTATAGAGCTCTCTTATCAGGGAAAATGACAGTACATTCAAATGCATTTTTTCAAACTAGAGGAACAAGCAGTCTGCCATTTCAACCATGCCTCCAAAGTCCACAAGAGTAAATTACAGAGAAAAAGGTGGGGCATTTACTGCAAACGTGCATGCCCAGGCACACGTGGCCACAGTGCATACATCATCCTTAAGCAGGATACACTGACAATGTAGTAAATACAAAATGAACAGCACTTAACGTATTTGATTAAATGAAATCCTATACCCATAGGTAAAGGTGCTTTCACTTCTTGAAGCATTATAAAATGCAGAAGTGGGACTGTCTCCTATTAAACAAGCAGAACCAAACTATGACATCCTTACTTGGACCCAAGGGCATACATTAGGTGAGAGTCCTAATGGTGTTCAAGACTTCAGATGCTGTGGGACACAGGAATCCCCTACACCAAAGAGAGACTCACCCCAACACTTGTCATGCTCAGAAATCCTGTCTTGCTCCAAGCTAGCACCTAGTGCTGGCGCTTCCCCTCTCACACTCAACCTGCAGCCTGGCCACATCCAGGCTCTGCCCTGTTACCTTCTCATTCTTTCACAAGTGATAAAATCGGAGTGGCCTCATCTCTTTTGCTTGTTGGCCATACTGGTCCCGGGGTCCCCCCAGGTTCCCCTGCCTGTGTGGGGCTGGAAACACATCCTGCTGCTACAGGGCTGACTGGCAGGCTGGCTGGCTGCCTGCCTGCAGCTTCCCAGTCCCTGAGGCACTTCAGTACGTGTCTAATTTTAAGTAATTTGATCATTTGACCATTTTATCATCCTGGCTATGACTTCTGATTATAGTTATATCAATAAATCTATTTGGTTTCTGTGTTCCTAAGTGTAGCGATGAAGAAAGCTTGGCAATATAAAGGCTGACTTAGCTTTCCTTGGGCTAAAGAAACTGTGAGAAGGTCAATGAGGTCTCCTAGGTGGTCACAGGATGAAACCGTACCCAAGAGCATACATAAAATACATGTGTAAGGATTAACTATGACTTCTGCAGTCAGAAAAGCAGCCTTAAAAGCATCTGTGAGGAAGAAGTGCTTCCAAGATGTCAGCCGATACCTTGCAGCTCCCCTGAGAAAGGAAGAAATACTGAATGCTGTCCCACAGGCCCATCACATCTTTCAAGTAATGGGCTTTTATATTAATTGATTAAAATTTGGGCTGTCACTGTAAACAATCATTAAACAAGGCTCACTTTCTTATGTCTATTCTTCCAGGTCATTATTATAGTCTCTGATGAATTCCATGTCTTTTATATGTTTTATTTTATTCCATTTCATTTCATATGATGAAAGTCTTGGAGGAGCTAAACATCCAGCAATCCACTTCGCTATTTTGGTGATCACAAAAGCGAAACATCAAAACAAACTAAAAAGACAACAAGCAACCTGGGCAGCTCCTCAGAGGATTTTGGGCTAACTCCCCCATGCACATCCTGCAGCACAGCTTGGTGACACTGCTGGACCCTCTTATGAGAACATCACGTCAAGGCAGAACTGGAAGGTCTCTGCATACAGAGGTGATATTAGCTAACGTGCTGGAGAAGCCCATGAGGCTGCCTATGGGAGGACTGGCAGAGCTGAACTAGGCCTGTGGCAGGTAAGATGTTGACGGGCACCTCCTTGTACCTCACTACTGACTTGTAGGGTGCAAGGTAGGGTGCTCCACTTCTGTCTCTGAGCTTCTGTCAAGGCAGTAACTGCAATAAATGTCCTAAACAGCAAGGCAGTAACTGCAATAAATGTCCTAAACAGCACAGGGGAACCCATGTGCATTTTGGGAGTGGTTGTCACTATTTCACCTGTGTAACATGGTTCTCCTCTTCCCAGGGAAATGAGAGAAGAGCGCAGAAGTGGACCTGTAGTTATTTCCTGTATTGATCTTCATCATGAAAAAAAAGCTGCCCAGACTTCAGAGAAGTCTGCGTCCCAGCAGTGATGGCAATGTGCTGCACCAGGCTGCTTGGCCAAGCTGGAGCAGCCAACTTGGCTTTCTGTTGAATCAGTCTCTCTACAAATTAATGGGGTCAATAAACCAGGCATGGGTGAGTACACCGGTGAGCACGCAGGCTCCTAACTCCCCACTCTTCTGCAAATAACATACGATATTATCTTCTGGGCACAGAAAGTACCTTTGCCTGCAGAGAGCATGCCACTGAAGACAGGAATCCTGGCTATGAAAGACTGTCCCTGGAGGGAGGAACAGTGTTTTAAGGAGGTGTCTCAATAAAATGGGAGAATGGTTCTTTGCCCATAAAGTGTAGGGGAAAGCTATAATTATATTTCCTTAGTTCATGAACAAAGTATAATCATTAGTGACACAGTGATGATAAAAAGAACCCCACTCCATGCTTTATCTCTACTCCTAAGACAACTATTCAGTCTTTGTTTTCAGCAATGTATTACTGAAAAATAATTTTAAAAAAATTACCGTGCAATATCTGCGTGTAGCACAAGGAAGGTTTCATATGTAGCTCTGATGGGAAGGAAGGAGGATAAATGAGACAATGCTTCTAAAAGAGCAGTTTTACTGGGAACAGATGCAGGCATATTTTTGTCAGAGCGAGATGGCAATGGCAGTTCTTCCCTATTCAACATCTTTTAATTAGCCCTCTGCAGTTTGGAAACCTGAGAGCATTGTTGGTACTACCTCTGTTTATTAAAGATTCATATTCAGACTTTGCTGGCCATGGGTCATTTGCTTTTTGGAACCAGAGCAACAGAAAATTGTGTCTGAGATATCTGCAAAAAAGTACTTAATGAAATGACTAACGTCTTCAGCCAAGTGTCTAGTTGATTACAGGGTCCAAACAGCAGAACAGCAATAAATCTGCCACAAAGAGAATTGTCAGTCAAGAAAACAGCCATAAAACCAAACAGATAGGGAAGCGAGAGCTAAAAATGTGAAAATGCAAATCTAGTGTTATTTTTACTAGTCAGAGCTCTGATATTTGAGCACATATGCTAATTTGGTCAAGTGTGAGATCCCACCATGTCTCAGTGAGCACTATTTTACAGGGAAAGTGATGTTCCATTCCGCAATCATGTTAAACGTCGTATATGTTCTCCAGGCAAAAATAAAAAAAAGCAAGGAAAAAACCAACAACATTTTGCAGCATAAAAAAAGCCCAAAGCCTTCCCTTTGCCATAAACCAGTGTATAAATAAAAACACAGTTGTTGTACATTTATGATATTTCCACCAGAGACATTTCTTATTTTCCTCTGTTCTGACTAGAAAACAACGATCAGAAACTCAAAATTTCTGGTTGGATGTCAGTACGGTCCTATCCAGCCCCCTGCCCCTCCAAGTAGGACATTAAATGCCCATTTAAAGCTAACTTGGCAGTATATGCCTGCATAAAGAGCCTGGCAATCAGTCCCAAATGCCTTCTCTATCATTTGGATTCCTGCAAGGTTTTTCTTTCTGGTACACGGGGCACCTTTGTTGACATTACCAGCAGGCAAGTTGAAATGAAGCCAGGCTTAACATTACGCCTCAACATTTGAACACACATTGTACCGTGGTTCAGCCGTGTGTCAGGAGGCTGGTGGGAGCGCTCATTTACCCAGGCAGCTTTGGGTATGTTTAATATGTCTCAACACAACGCCACACAGAGATACTTGAACTAGCTCAAAGCAGGGACTGGCAAGGTTAACCAGGCTGGGCAGACCTGTGCTCACACACATCCACCACCTCCGGGAGCTCAGCTAGCCTGTTCAGACAGTCTGTGTGCTGCTGCATCACGCCTTGTTAAAACACACTACCCACAATACCCCTTTACTGGGGAGCAGAAACAGGTTAACTCTGCTACACACCTTGGCACCACATCAATCATCCTCAAAGCTGCCTGCACACGCAGGCAGCTAAACTGGATTGCTGCAGGGGGCTTGCACACACCTCCGTTTCAACATCAGTCTCAAAAAGACCACATAAATGCCAGTTTCTTTCACTGACCCTCAGCCCATTTACAAGTACACTATTAAGCTTTACAGTAATTTCATAGAGCCCTATAGCAGCAATGACTTGGTACTATTATACCCATTTTACAGAGAGGTAAATTTTAGGGTAAAGTCCTGGCACCCTTAATCAAGAGTTACCAGGGACTTTTGGTAGCTTGGCCAAGATCAGGTATGCTACAGCAGTTTCTGCAGCATGTGGAGCACAGCCCAAGAGGATGGCACCAAAAGATTCCTCCAGCCAGGAGACAAAACTGCCTGGCATCATTGTCTGGTTTCGCATACCGGTGAACATCAGGTACACATACATACATATAAATAAAACAGTATATTCATAACGCACACAGGCACACAATTTTTTACACTTTCTATGAATCATACTGTACAACCTGCCTGTGTTTGCCAGGAGATTGAAATCTTATCACCACACTCTTAAGAACATCATTAAGAGGCTTAAGGAATAGAGACGCTGCATGCCTCCTTCAAAACAAACTTTGCTGTAATTTTGAGGCTGATGCAAAACTTTAGCTGCAGTGCAGAACAATAAACAATACATATTTTATAATGGCAGCACAAAAATAGCATGTGATATTTCTTTCCTGGGTCTGCTAGTGCTTCTTTTCTGCTTTAAGATCACAAGAGAAGACAAAGTATGGCTTATTTTGAGTGCCTTCTATTCAATGTTATTTCTTTCTTTCTTTCTTTATCTAATTTATTTTCCCTTTTTGTCCTTTGCAGCCCAGCTTCTGAACGAAGGGCTTTAGCACGTCTACTTTTCACAGTGTCTTCCCTGGGATATTTTACCTATTTCAACTGTTCAAATGTTTATCTTCACCAGGAGTAAAAAGAGAGAAGCTTGATTCCCTCAGGGTGATGCAATGTTTCTGCATGGCATTTCAATAGCATCCTTTTTTCCAAACAATTAGAAATCACAGAGACCATGCATGGAATTATCAGCATACTGCATAGAGATTTTTATTATTATGTAGTGCATAATGAAAATGATTTGAAGGACCCCAAAGCATCATAACAGAGGGAAGCGCTGAATAATCAGGTGATTTTTTTTTTTTTTTTTTTTTTTGGACTGCAAGAGACCAAAATATTGTTTACTGGACATATGTCAAGCTAAAATGCACTAAAGTGGTGAATATATTTATTGCTGCCCTTCCTTGCATACCAAATACAACATAATCTGGGAGTCTAGCTGGAGCACAGAGCCAGGAGCTAGGGCAATCGCCGTACAGCTGCCACGCTGCTGCTGCTGCTTAATAGCAGGGAGTGACTGGCGATGCTTAAAAATATGTATGGATTTTTCAGAGCACATTTCTTATGACAGCTCACGAAGATTGTTTCAAAACAGTTTCATGGACTGCTCCTGGAGGCACCTCACCTTAGAGCCATGAGGAGAGCTGCTCAGGCGCTGGCTCCTTCTTGGAGCCGGACCAGCTTGCTGAGGAGCTGGCCCCATGCTCCACCAGTTTTCAAGGCTTTATTCTGGAGGCTGCAGCTCATGAAAACTGCTTTAAACTGCTGTGCAAGATACTGCAACTTGATTCCTAATTCTCCTTTCATTTTTTTCCCATAACTTTCTTTAATAAGTTTTTGACAAAAAACGTCACAAACTTCACCTTTGCTTCCCTCTTACAATTCAAAGCACCAATTATAATATGACCTTCTTCTGGCTTCCTGATGCCTCTAGTACCCTCAACAGTACACTGAATTGTATGCTAACAATTTTAGGGCAAAATAAATGCCTCATTTTATTTTTTTTTAAATATCATTCCTATTTAAAAGGAACTAAGTTGTGTAAGGCAGTCTTTGCTAGCCTGGATGCTTTAAACCCATACAGAGAAACTAGAGAATTACAAGGCTGACAACTGGGTTTGAAGAGCGATGGAAAAATCCTCACACTAGCTGTGTGAGTAGAGAAGAAAATTCTAATTCTGTTCACATGCCAATTCAAGTGTTTGCAGGTATCTAATGTGTGAAGTTTATTTAAAGCCCATAGAATAAAATAAATGCCTTTTTATGGTTTGCCTACACTTGGTATCCTTCATGTCTCTATAGTCTGTGTTAAAACAAAGCTTTGCTGACTGTTTCTCTCCCTCTGTAAACATTTGAGGCTGCCCTTCATGAGCATTTTATTGCTGTGTGCCTCAGACTGCTGATATTGTTCGCTCCTATCTTGAAGCCAGCAGAATAATGAGAATTGTTCCCATGAATCCCAGTGTTTCACCCTGGCCTGCAACAGCCAGTGGGAATATTGCAACGTGTGGTGGGAAGCACAGGACAACCATCTAGCTGCAGGTCCTGGCATGGACCTTGCCATGCAGCAAGGCTTGGTCTGCTCATGAAGAACTGCGGTACCAGCTGGGATGTGACCAACGGCAAATTTCTGGTAACAGCTTTGTTAACTACACCAGAAGTTACTTCTGAAAGCAGACTCTGATTTACCAGCAAGACTAAATGGATGGCAGCTCCCCTACCAGTAGAGACCAGTGCATTGCAAGCCCCATCCCATGCAGCATGTGAGCTATCCACTGCTGGCGGGGAAGACAAGACTTAGAAGCGACTTTCCTAAAACTAGTAAGAAGAAAACGATGGTAGAACATTCCTCCTTGTAAAGTCTCCCTCCACATGTGCAAAATCAGACTAACTCTCACCATAAACTGCTCTGCGTCTTCAAACACGTGTGCCTTCCGCTTCCGAGGAGACCTGCCTGAGGCAGCACCATCTGAATTGGCTGCGTACTCCAGGCTACCCTGCTTGGCAGGCTGACTTAAATTACAAAACAAAATACAGTCTAGCTATTTAATGAAATTTTAGGGGGATACTCCAGGCTTTCCTTCAGGCTTTGTTTGCACCTCCTGCACAGAAAGAAATACAGCAAGATAACCTCATGTCATCCTGTGCAGTGATGAAATGAGATCTCGGCCCATAGGTATGAGACTGGGACCGACGCAACCCCAAGCAAATCGCTGCACGTGCAAGGAGAGAGCAGTAGTAACCCTCTTTTTCCTCAGAGCATTCAGGTCTGTAGGTGAAAACTACTGTACAAAACTAGGTGTTACTACTGGCTGGGGATGCTGCTTGTTGTCTTGCTGTCTCACAATGACCACGGTGGCTAGCTGCCTTTGGGAGCAAGCCCCAGGGGAAAGTACCATTGCTAGGGAAAGAAAGATGAACAAATGGATGAAATGTGCCACTCAAGGACATGTCCTTGCCAGCAAACTAACGAGACGGGAGTAACCCTCTTCAGGTCTGGGACAGGGATCAGTGGAATCCACCTGCAGCTCCTGAAAGGGACACGCCGCAAGCACTGCTCCCTGGCTGGGATGGGCATCCCTGGGGCGCTGGTGCTCCTCCGCATGGGAGAGCTTTGTTACAAAATGGGCAGGCTGAGAGACAGCAATTAAGTCTGTACATCTGGGCCCATCTCACACAGGCTTTTAGCTGCGGCTTGCACGTGGGAAGGGACCGGGGCAGGAGATGGATGCCGTGGGGAAGGGACACCTGCCACCCCGCAGGGGCTGTGAGAGCCGAGGTCAGCCCTGCGCGTCAGCTCCTATTGAGTTCTGCTCAGGCTCATATTTAATGCATGGGATGTATTTTTAATGGCTTAGATGCGTGAACAAATCGTGGTCTTGATGTTCCAACATGGGTGTGTGAAGGAGCCTCCGACCTTCTGCAACGGATACAGTTTTAATTTAATAGTTAATATAAGGCAGGATGGAAGAGATGAAGCATTCTATTAAGACATTTGATAATAAATTGGAAAGTGCTTTCCCAGTGATTTACATAGTTGTTCTCTCTGCTGATCTATTTAGCCAACATGTGTAAGTCTGAGGTACAAAGTTGTATTCCTGCTTTCGTAAACATACTTACATAAAACTCAATAACAACACAGTCTATTTATTGCTAAAATGCTAGTAGGAAATTGGAAAAGGTATAAATACAATTCATTGCTGGTGATCTCCTGCCCCCTGAAGGCACTGTAAGGCTCCAAATCTTGCTCAGTTCACAGCATCATAAAACCGAAGCAATAAATGTCACTCCTTTCTTGATTGTGCATTAGGCCAATCGGCTTTTTATTGCGACTAAATAGGCCGTCATGAAGGCATCGCTCAGTTTACTACTAGGGTATGACTTCGGCTAAATGGGGGGCCAGGGAGGGAGGAAAGCTTATTTTTAAATAACAAAAAGGGGAAAAGAAAACAGGAAAAAAAAGGTGCAAAAGCACATTGCTCTCCAAGGTCTCTGCACTTGCTCTTTCATGCTGTAATGCCCTGATGTACGCAGATGATTATGTGTCAATGCACATTAATATTTGATGTGCATTATCGTATTATCCCTTATGTGCACTTTCACAACCTGGTGAGCCCAGGCTCTCCCAGCCATGGGGTTACACAACCAAGTGGTGGCTTTGCCTTGGAGTACACGCGCACAGCTCTGCCCTTGCAGAGCCAAAAGGGATCCTTTTGTGTACCTCCCACAAAACGGCAGGAGCCAGGCTTGATCTTTACAACACCCTGTATTACAGCAAGAGCACAAAACAGACTGCCAAACCATTCCTTCAAATGCAAATAAAGGTGTGCTCTTGGAAGGTTGCTATATTTTCGTACATAGGACTGAAAACTGCAGTCACAGCTGGTGTCAGAAGAGTAAAATAAAAAAAACCCCAAACCCTGGGTTCATTTGCTCCCCTGTTACACTGCGCACATAAAATGGTTGCTCTCTGCCATGCTATCATGTGTATACGTTGTATATGGAAATGTCCTGAAAACAGAGGGATGCCGTTGCCGTCTCACACAATGCCCAGCCATGCACATGCACCCTTGTAACATGCACAGATCGGCATTAACGTAGTCCACAGCCACAGCCCCAATGCCAGCCAAGCTGCTACCCCACACATCCTCCAGCTGTCCCTGCCATATAAATGTTTAATTCACCTGCTCCACGCTGGGTGTGCCATTTCAGCCTCCAAGCCAGGCAGAGGGAAGGCGGGTGAGGAGGACCTCCCTGACACCTTCAGGTAGCATCCCCAAAACACTCCCCAAGCCTCTGCGCATGGGCAGCCGCTGCAGCTCCTTCCTGCTCCCTGCTCTCCAGCAAACAGCAAAACAGACTAGCTGCAAGTCAGCTTTAGGTTTTCTCCCTGCTTCCACAGTCCTCTGTCCTTTCCCAGTCCACCCCTCCAGCCTTCTCTGCCATGACCACCCATCCCTCTGTGCCTCCATGCCTCCCGTCCACACACCACTTGCTGAACATAAGGGCAGGCATCTTGGCCATGGAAACTTAACAGGAAAATCTGGCTATTTTGAGAAATGCTTTTAAGATTATTACAGCTTTTTTTTTCCAACTGTAATGTTGAGAGACTAATAATTGTGAAGACAAATGACAGGTCTACATGTCTTATACATCTTCCCCCCTTTAAATTTCAGAAGAATTTGTGTCTTGCTCCTACACGAGCATGGTGCCATAAGACGACAAGAAAACCCCCCAAAAATCTCAGAAGTTATGTTTGGCTTTTCCTAAATCAATATTTCCTCTGAAGCACTTGAAGTAGTCAGTGAGCCAAATTCTGCTTTTATCATCACAATTTCCAAGTTATTCCTTTGTACTCTGTGAAAGACTGTGCATTTACACTCCAACAGTCTCTTCTCCCTTCTGCCAGCAAAAGGCTCCACTGACTACTGAGAAGTTACTCCATGGTTATGATACTTGGAGAGAACTTTTGTTTCACTGAAGTCAGTGGAATAACTTTTATTGACTTCCATAAGCTGGAAGTTCACCTTCTGAAGCTGAAAACCAAGTTTGGATCAACATCTGAAAAGAGCAGCGCAAGGAAAAAAAAAAAATCTATAAGCTTTATGACTGTGTAGGGTATTATCCCCTGGACACACAGCAAGTTTTTCTGTAATTCCAAAAGATCTTTTTTATTACAAACCCCAATGTTAGGGATTCTAGTTTTTGGATAAGAGATGTATGTGTTGTATAGGGTCCCTAAAAGACCTACTTGGGTGAGTAGTACAGATTCAACACAATGTGGGTTTGCATTTATCTGAGAACATTTAGAGCTGTGATATATAGTCTACATGACAGACTTCCTCGATGTATAGAGAAAATATAGCCAATTTCTTTGTGTAGGCTGAATTATTTACTAGAGTGTTCCAAAGTGTATTAGTAATAAAACACTATGAAGTATAAGTAACTCCAGACAATCTTGGCTTATGTTAAAACCATTTTTTTAAAAGAATGTTATTAGGAAAATAAATCCTGAGAATCTGAAAAGGCAGGAGTTTGTCAAATGAACATAAGCCTCTGAAGGATTGCGTTGACTCAATGGAAGGAAAGGTCAAATTCTCCAAACCATCACCCTAAGGGAGTTGGGAATCAGTCTCACTTCAAAATTAAATAGGCTATTTTGGCAGAGAATGAATGATGCAAAGATGGTAAGGTGATTTTGTGAAACTTACTTGACTGGGAAAAATGGCTGTTTTTAACTAAAACCAAATAAAATGTATGTCGAGTAAAACAGGTTCACCAGATGGCCAAACAAGCCATCATTTTTCTAAGCATTAACTTTCTAGCCAAGCACTTTCTAGTACTGCATTCAGTTTAGAAATTCAGTGTGCTCATTCCTGCCTCCTATTCCTCAAAAAGACTGGACCATAAGCTGCTCTTAGAGAAACATCCTCTGAAGATAAAGCTAACTTCTTGTTCCCATATCTTCCTTTGCTCTTTCTGTGGACTCATTGCTGAAAAAGAGGAAAAACACTTATTTTTGGCTTGATTTAAGGTCTTTTAGAAGTCAGTGGGGATCCTTCTCTGGCTATGGTTGGGCACAAAGCCACTTTTTCACCTGGGCTAGTTTTAAGTTGAAACTGCTAACTGAAAGAGACCTACAATATCTCAGTAGCTTGCCAGTGAGAAACCTAACATGTGGCATTCATGCAATGATCATCTGGGAACCTTATCTTGTGACTTTTACATGATGCCTACACAGCGGTCGCTAGTAAACCCGAAACTTTCACCTAAGCTGGAACCGCTGAAGCTTTCTTCTTGTTTGTGCTGTGGACAATTCAAGCTATGATTTTGTATTTTGCTAGTTTTCCTGCTTTTGTGTCCTTTCACATGGCATTTCTTTCCACAGCCCAAATGAAGGAACATGTCCAGGTTCTCTGTTCAGCTCTCACACCCCAGACAGCAGGTCTGGCTGACCAGCCCCCTGTGAAAGTGGCCTGGCCCTTCCTCTGAGCAGGTTTAATAATTAAAATATCATGTATGGACAGGTAGGTGTCATCTTGCTTTTTCTAATGTTCCCGATGTTTTCTATTTCATTGCAAATCCTTCATTGACCAATTTCCAGTTCAAATCTTGTTGCCTGGGCTACTTTTTTACAGTATTGCTGACTCTTAGCCCACTGCATGGTATCTCTACAGTTATCACAACATGGTGTCTCAACAGTTACAGTCAGCCGCTTTCTTTTCATTTTAAAATCTTTTGCTCATAGAGCATGCACCAAATGAAATGTTTATAGTTAATTGGGCTAATTTCTGGGCAGACACTGGAGGTAGCTCTGTTATTAGGCTGGGGCTAAGATAAGTGACAAGGGTGTAGGAGGGTGTAATCCACTTGGCCATCTCCTACTGTGCAATGCAGAGATTGCGTGCAACAGTCCCTTTACTTTCCTCTGTAAACCCTTGCCTGGACTGTTATTAGAAATGACTACTAAGCTCCACATGAAGATTTATGCAGCAGCAGCTTCACTTTGTGCCTTAGGTATGATCTCAAGTTAAGCAGAAACGTAAGTCTTTGCAGCGTTGCTTTTTTTAATTATATGATTCCATTTCTGTGTTTATTTGAACCACAAGTCTAATAAGCATGTTTAAGTGTTATATGTAGCCATGAATGAAGATCTACTTTTTCTTCAAAAGAGAAAGGAAAGCAGCAGAAAACTGCAATGTATCTACTGTATAATGCACGGGACATTGCAAATGTTAAAGTAGCTTGTTGTTTCTGCATCTGGAACAAGTAGGTCACACACAGTTATTATACACACTGCTGAACATGAAGCAGCCAATACCCGTGTAATGTATGTGAGTTTTCAAGCTACCTTTTAGTACTTTAGAGTAGTACAGCATCTTGTTTGCAGATGCTCTGGTTGAGAGCAACTGATTGAAGGGGGAAGGGACCCAAAGCTGACTGACCTAATTGCTGTGTGGATTGAGAAGCTGGCAAAATCATTAGTTTCTTTTATGTTTCCTTTCTATACTATAATAAAGATAAATATTGATTGCTAGAGCAATATTGATTGTAGGGGTCACTGCTGATGGCAGCTGCATGATTTGCACAGATATCTCCCATGTACAGCACCGCTTATTTGCATGAGAATGCAGTTTCACCATCCTCATGTGTTGCAGGCTGTTCACTTGCCTTATAGGAGCATTTATCCAAACTATATATACCAGTGATTAGCAGTAAAATATGAAACAAAGGACTGAAACAGTTCATCATCTTAATACGTTTTGTGTGTGAGACTGTCTGCTGTGGGTAAGTGGAGTTTATTGTCCCAGCCATGCGGAAAGAAGTGCAGGACACAAGGGACCTGCTGTAATTATGCTGCAACATCACCACCTCACTTGGGAATACCACCCAAGCTGCACAGCATGCCTGAGACCAATGCTCCTTCCTCCAAGCTCCTAGCTTTGGGTCATCAGGGACACAGTATCCCCACAGAATGGCTTCAGCATCTTCTCCTGAGCTGAACCTGCCCAATGGAATCCTTGTCCACTTGCGAGAAATGGAAAAGGCCCCTCCAGTGTGGGCCAGGCTTGCGAGGAGGGAGGAAAGCTGCCTACCACAAGCATGGTGCCTATGGCAGAGCACAAAACTCTATGCTCAGCCAAGGAGGAGTCCTTGGGGTGTGTGGGACCAAGTTGCGGGAAGCAGCAGAGGTATTTACGCCCTTTTTAATCACTGGTGCAAACCCCTGAGTGGCTCATTCAAGGTCAGGCACCTCCTGCCAGGGATACTGCTGCCTCTCTCCTCTACCTGCAACCTCCAGGAGGGAGGAAGGGGAAGGCAGAGGAGCAATCTCTGGAGATGGCCTCCTCACCTCCTCAGACACTGCCAGGCTGCAGGGAAAGCACTCTCTCCCAAGCACATTACACATCTCTGCGTCTTATAAGCTAGTCTTACAGCTAGCAAACTGCATCTTATTCTGGGCAATCCTGCACTTTGAGGCTGCTGCTGGCTGACCTGCTGATATTGAAATTCAAAGGAAAAACATGCATATTTAACCCTGATTCATCATTTTGATTTTGATTAACTCTACAAGTCAGAGGTTTGCAGGCTTTAATCTTGTTTTAAGAAAATACTCCTGTCCTCTCTTCTTGGCGTTTTCCAACAGGAAATTCAACAGAAGGGTTTTTCCTATTATTTGTCTCTTTCTACTTACTCGGACACATCATGGACCTCTGAAATAGCTGCCCAGTATCTATCCAAACCATGGCTTGTCCAGTGTAGAGAGTGCTCTTATTCCCTCAGTGGTCTATAAGGAGGAGATTAATACTGGAATCCAGGTTTCTGACATGGTTATGCACTGACACTAAGCCACTTCAGCAGATGAGCAGGCACTCCATTTGGTGAGTACTATTTATATACAGTGAGTGAGTGAGTATTTCATAGATGCTTTTTGGAAGATCTTAGAAATACACCACGGTTCACAATGTTACGCTTCATTCTTCATTTCCTTTTAAGTATATCTCTCGGGGTGTTATGTTGAGTAGCCCTGCCTTACAAAATCAATTATTCCTTAGCCAGATCAGAAACAAAACCCAAAGTAAGCAACACAAAATGTCTGATTTACCAATAGATTGCAATCCAGTGCTAAAGAGCATAGCCACTGCCCTGCTTTAAATATTCATGAAGCCCACTGGTGCAAAATGCATTAAAGGTGGGAATAATGCCAGTAATACACGATCCTCTTAGTGACAAGAAGCTTTCACATATTAAAGTAGCAAGATGTTAAAGACTTTCAACTGAACAGTCTTTGTTTTTAACCTAGAGAAAGGGATTCACTAATGGAATGCCAAATTGCATTCACTCTAGTGATATTAGACTGCAGAATAGGATAATAATACATGTGTGCTTTACCATGCTGCGGAAAACCTGTTATTACAGTAGGTTCTTTTCTGTTTTTTCTTTGTACTTTCCAGAAAATGTTCACACACATATCTTAGCCCTTTGAGTAGCCTTCTATGTGCCAAACCCCCTCTCAGAATCCCAGGAGTCTAGCCATTAACAGATTGGTTTTACGCAAATAAAAAGATTTAAAAATAATGGTGACACAGTACAATAGCACAATCTAGCTGAGTGACAACTAGCGATGAATAACCAAAAAAAAAAAAAAGAGTTAAACCAGAGACGAGGGACTGCACAATAACAGAATAACAGACTGTGGCAATGCAGAATAATGTTAATTGTCGCTTTAAATCATCAGCAGCCCAACCACATCTGCTATCACACCTGTGCTCTCTTCTCTGATCCTCTCTGGCGCCCTAGAAATATTAGGCGAACAGCCAGCCTCGTATCTCCGGCTCTCTGCGGTCTGGCTCTGCTACCAGCTTGCATCCCTTTTACCTCGAATGGATCAAGCACTGACCCCGCACCCTCAAACTGTTTCTGATTGATAGGGGACACTGCCGGTGCTGGGCTTGTCACCTTGTAACAACAGGTCCTGGGGCTGCTGGGACCCACTGACCCCATTTGGATTTTACAAACCTCATCAGTCAGGTGAGATAGCTAAAGGAGCCCTGCTTACATCTGACATTTGATCCACATAAAAACAGTGATCAAATAATAAACTGAAATTTCTTTTCCCACTTAATCTAAGGACATTTTCTGCACACCAAATCTTGGCAGGGTGAGTGGGGGAATATGTCTATCTGGTGCCAAACATGGAAATTCAATTAATGTACATTGGAAAGAGGGATCTAGGTCCCCCATACATAGTCCGCTTTTATTCTAGAAATAAGAATAACAAAGAGCTAACACCTGGAAGACTCATTTTTTAGAAAGATGTTTATCCAAGATTAATTGGGGGCAGGGACAGGAAAACAGGGCTCTGTTACGGCATATACAGTTGTTTACTTGAAAGCAGACGTTTAACAAGGCTTTACATGGTCTTTGTACTTCTGGTTGGAAATCTACTTTCCTGCCTTTTAACAGTTCGTCTGGTAGCATCTTCCTAGTAAATGTCCTTCCCTGCTTCCTGCCCCAAGAAGCGTCTTCCCCTGCAGAAAGACTGGCTGTCAATAAAGATTGAGAACTTCAGCTCCTGCAGTTGTTACGCTGCTCCGTATAAGCCAAGTTGTTTCAAAGGGGAGGAATTAGATAGTGCAAAAGCTGCAGTGGGAACATTACTGGGGTAAGTTGGATCAGGCTGTTTTATCGAGCTATTTCTGGAAAAAAAAATGCTGCTACTCAGTGCTTATGATTAATAATGTTATCTTGTAGCTAATTTTATTCCTTGCCCCTCTCTTCTCCTGCCTTCCAATTTGGAAGTGCACTTAATTATGAAAACATAAGCACTAGACTGTGAATTTTGATATATTAATTTTACCATGGTTTTGTTTCTACAGTGTACCACCAAAACTCTCAAGGACAACCGGTCAAGAAGACAATGAAAATCCCAACACCTGGGGTAATTTCCTTAAGCAAAGTCAAAATTAAACAATTTCTTCCACACAAATCTCATTACATTATTGCAAACCTATAACCACGATGCATCTTGCTCCTGTTTTTCAACACCACAATTTCTTTTGATGACTGGAGCCAGAGCAAGGTCTCTGTGATTTGTTTACTTGGTGTTTTTTAAACACTAGAACCAGAGGTTATTAAAAGTCTGGCAAGACAAAACCAAAACGAGCACAAATGGATGACCATATTTGTAAGCTTCTTCAATGAACAGCAGAAATGTTCATAATTTCATGCCTGACCAACAGTGCATGGATGCCTTGCTTGGATGAGGTCAGCTGCCCAACACTCGGCCCAGTCATCATGTTCACCGTTCACTCATTCACTCCTCTCTCTGCTCCACTCCTACCGTCCAAGTTAGAGTTCAGGCAATATTGCTTTACTGACATCTTACCACCCAATTTCTGTATCCATCCTTTAGCTACCACCAGCCCACAGCT
Source organism: Morus bassanus (assembly GCA_031468815.1). Classification (NCBI taxonomy): domain Eukaryota; kingdom Metazoa; phylum Chordata; class Aves; order Suliformes; family Sulidae; genus Morus; species Morus bassanus. The sequence continues at coordinate 34,777,972 of CM062574.1, read as the reverse complement.
TTCGAAGCACCATCCAGACAACAGCTCTAACATTTGCATCATTATTTTGTTGTCTCTCAAAATTTGTATTAATTACTTAGATAGAAATATGAAGTTTGGCATTAAGGCAGTGTTAGAAGTACAGCTCTATGAATAGCGGCTTTTTTGATCTGTTGGCTGTTTCAAAATCACAATGAAACAATTAGTTTAAAGTTGACTTAACATATGTTTGCATAGTTTCTAGGCAAAATAAAAAATTAAAAAAAAACATTCTGAGTAGATAGAATTATTTCCCTTTAGCTTATGTCGTTAAGGTTTAAAATAATAAAAAAAAAATTCAATACTTTTGAAACCTCTTTCAAAAATAAAAAATAAAACAATTTCCATTGAGAAAATGTCTAAATGTACAATGTAACTATTCAAAACATTTGAGTGTTAGGTCTTCAACTCCAGCAACTAGGAAAAATCGAGACAGATTTCCCAGCATTTCTAATGCCACACATGAATTAACATGATGATAATAGTAATGATACTTTTTAACTGGAAAAGCTTTAGGTCAATTATTTTTCCCAATTCTATTTTTACCAAAGTATAAAGCTGTAAAACCCCAGATGGAATAACATAAGTTGTAACAGCAACAAAATGGATAACTGTGTTTCTAGACTTTGTCTAAATTGTGCACGTTCCAAAATTATAAACCAGACTGTTTTATACATTTTTTTTTCAGAGTAATAACCACCTCAATCACTGTGTGATGAATCTCTGGGTGCAGAAAATTGAATATCTAATATTTTTAATGCTTTCTAAACCACAGTACCTTTAAATAATAAAACATTCATTAAAATAGAAGAATAAACCAAATTACTGTACCAAACATCCTCTGCATCTTCGTCACACTCTGCCCCAAACTGGCAAATGTCACAGGTCGATGTCTCTTTTTGATTGGTTTCACCTGAGCCTTCATTGACTGTTTGATGGAAAGCAGAAGAATATACATTAGTAAAGACAGCACTGTAGCAAAGCACTTCTCCCTCTCTAGAAAAATCTATCCACCGCGTCAGCTTAATGCACTGCTCACAGAGCAGATGCCTGGCCAACAGACAGTGTTTTTGTACGGGGCCAACACAGAAATTTCCATGTCAGTCTGTGATAAATTCTCTGAATTATGGTGTTAAAAGGAAAACTGGAGAAAGGCCTACACTCTTCCTTTTCCACTTGAACAATGAACCGTTCAACCTGCAGCTCGGGCAGGTCCGAGCCTCACCGCTCTGTTCCCGGGGAAAATAATGGAGGTGTATGATAGCATCACACACTGCCTTGTGTCCTTTACCAGTGAAGGCCTTGAGATGGACCCAAGGGCATGTTTTCCTTGAAAATGTTTTGAAATTACCTGCCATGTGGTGCAATCTAGTCCATTCCAAAGGCAAAACATTTTTCTCTTCAGAAGTACAGCTATGAGCCCCAAGGACTAGTTATCTCTGGCAGGAAAGATTTAGTGCTGTCCAGAGGAGGGGACAATCTCCAGCATAGGTTAAATTTGAAACCCAGGAAAGTCAACGCCCTTGTCTGCAATTGTGTAAGGTTTGTAACTGGCCCTTAAGTAAAAAACATGAAGGGACTGAGGGGAAAATAAAAATAAGGGTATAAGAGGACTGCAAAAAAATGTTGATGGCTGAGTACTGCAAGAGAGAAAGAGACCACTACGGTAGGCACAAAGAAGAGGGTTTGTTAAAAGATCCAAAAGAAACTTCATCTGCATTTATATTAAAGTATATAAGCACCTTTTGACATCTTTCAATAGATGCTGCTTTCTAGCAAGACACAGTACCTAGTGATATCCTTCTGCCAGTTACAGAATAATTAAACCAACCCAGACTTTAAGTATCAATCAGCTTTGACTGATGTTATCTGCATAAACAGCCTCTGCAGTGTCATCCTTTCATTTGGAGTCAGCGCTGTGGTGCAGGCTTACTGCACATTTGGGTCCAACCTACAAAAGCTGGTGGACACGCTGAAGCATGTTGGTAGCCCCACTGATGGGACAAATCACCTGCCTGATGTCGTGCATCCACTGCACGAGACCCCATAACCTGGGTGTTACTGGAGGCTCTCAGGTTGGAGTGCTCTGACTTGGAATACACTGCTTTTGTTATTTAGTCAAGAAAGAAAAAGAGTCCCAAGCTTTCCCAAAAGCTGTTGGAGGAGAAAGGGCTTTTGCCCCTAAAGGAGAAAGTGTGACCCCAATGTCTGCTTTCTTACCCTGGACAAGTTATTTAACCTCTATCCTGTTTCCCACTGTGTAAAATGGGAATAATACCACTTTCTACCAACAAAGAATATGGAAACAAGTTTAAAGATTGTGATATGCTTAGATACTACAGTGATATAGACCACAGAAATACCTAAGGTAGATGATTTGTGTCAGAAGGTTTTTCCTGAGGCTTAATATAGTCAAAGACAGTGTTGATATGGTTAGGTATGAGCTATGCTGCAGCAATTTCTTATCAGTCTTGCTTGAATTTAGACTATATTAAACTGAAAAAAATTTACTATGATGAGTATTCTGATGATCCTAAAAGGAAAAAAAGAGGTTTGGCCCTATTTGTAGACCTTTGCTTACCTTTATATCCACTAAGTTCATGCACAAAAAAACAAAGGAGAAACTCAGAAAACAGTCTGGATTTTTGTTCTACTTCATTGCCAGGCTTTGTAGTGTGAGTCTGAGCTGTGGTTTTTCTGTTTCCTTAAATGACTGAGGAACTCTTTAGGCTCATATTTTATAAAAGTCAACAAGCAAAGGTGGACAGGGAGTCCAAGGGCTGTGTCCTCACACCATTAGCATCTCCACGTGCCACATGTGTGATCCTGACCCAATGGCACCAGGAGCTGTACAGCTTCTCCCCACTTCTCTGCAGCTGCATCCAGGCCTGGGTTTTTTACTGAATTTCTCTTATATTTTAAATTTAGAAATCTTTTTTCCTGAGGAGATGACTATGACAGCCAATCTTGGCAGGGAGTTTCCAATGGTTAAGATATTAGACAGGACACATAATCTGGATTTATCAAGTCACGCTGCTTTGCTGTGCCACAGTTTCACCACCTGTGAAAGGGGAACAGAATATTTGGCAGATACTTTGGGAGCTTTAATGAATGACTGTATGCAAAGTACAACAGGACATATGGGCAGAAGACTTCTTATGACAGCCAAGCACTCCTTACCTACCCGGAATACAACAATTGCTCCAGTTCAGGAGGGTGAAAACATATTTTTTATGGAAAAGAGATATAATTTTTTTATTTTGCTAATCTGCCAATATTTTACCTTAATTTCCTTTTAATTAAAAACATATGCCCTATTTTTTTTCCTCCTTGTACTGTTTCTATTTAGAACTGCCCAACAGGTGTGGTTTGACCAGGGACTTCACATGGTTCCACATCACAAGCTGGGTAAAACAACTACTTGAGTCATTAAAGGAAGGCATTTGAAAGATTGAGGATTCTGAAGAGAACTAACTGATTTAGAGAGGAACATCCTTATTAAGGCACAATGCAGTTCTTAATTTCTACTAGAAAATAATAGGACATTCCTTCATATTTTTCTGAAGAAGCTCTGCATCCAGCGTTCTATAACAAACGTGCACACTGTCATTAAGTGTCCGAGCATGCAGTGGTCTTGATTAAAAAAGACAGCTGTTTATCTCTCTTTCTTATTCTGTTTTCAGTAACCACAGATAATATTACTCTTTACATTTCCTTAAGGTGTGTTTTCTTTCCCTGCACAAACATACACACTGGCATGTGCACCCACACCCAGGACTGACACATGGAGGGGCTTGTTTCCTCCATGTTGTGCAGATAAGTGGTTTGATAAACCTGGACATCTTAGAAAGAATTATTTTTCCAACATTTCCTGCTGCTTTTTAGCTTGAAGACTAGTGGATGCTCATTTTCTAAGGTGACTCTTTTTCCTTTTTGTTTTCCTCTCTGTACTTGCTGATTTTTACTTGCTTTCATATCTCAACTGAAAAAAAAATTTAGCAAAAATAATGTAGCTTCTGGATTCCTCTTCTAAAAATAAAAGGAGTATGATTCTCTTTTTTTCTCATGCACGTTGCGTAGTTCTCATATTAGCAACTGTTGAGGTTTAACACCAAGACCCTGTAGGAACATAGTAGGGCTTCAGGGAGGCTAATCGCTGAAGCCCACCGCTTATTACTCACACACTGAGAAATGTTAAGCTGCAAGTTCCTATTTGTATTAGCAAGATTAGCAACTTCCAGAGTTCAAGGAAAAGTGCTAACGTGGGTTAAAGGTCACTAACATTATCTGAAAGTCACTTCAGAGACTATCTCAATCTCCTAAGCAATATAAATTCTTTGGCTGGGAAGGCACGACACACAATTTACAGAGTCAATGGACTGTGGTAACCACAACAACTCCTGTTTTAATCATTTGGCCCTTTTCTGGCGTTCTCGCTGCACTCAGATCAGATAGTTGTGATTTCAAGAATATCTGTATTGCCTGCAAGTCCCACAAGTAAGAAACCATTCTGGAGACATTTTACCTTGTTTCCATATCTGAAAAACCAGACTGAAAGTATCATCAGTAGATTCATCTGACTCTGTGCTTATCTCCTGTAATACCAGGAGAAAACTAAAGGCCCCAAACTGTTCCCCTGCTGTAGACACCTCTACTTTCTCTTTACACTTCAATCTCTTTGAGTCAAGAGTCTTCTGTAGGTGCTACAAGCCCAACAAATCATGCTATGACTTTATCCACACAGCTTCCCATACTCTACTAGAAGTTGATGACTTAGCTGTTTTAGCAAATGGACACCAAAATATCTGTGCTCAAGCTTCTGGATAACTTGCTCAGTGTCTTCTGAAGATGCTTGACGAGTATCAGAAAGCAGGATGGAAATAAACTCTTTGCAATTTCCAGAAAAGCAGCTCCAATGGGAAGGTCAGGAATATGCACAGCAGCTCACAGTCTTAATCTCATATACAAAGCGTCACCTATTTCCTAAGTGACACAAGGGACATGCACATAACTCACCTGATGGACCATACTGTGAGGAGTAAATGGAATTGGAAAGAGGAGCTGGTGAGCCATGAGGGACAGAGAGAATTAGGTGGCAACACCAGCTAAACACCAATGTCTCAATCTCTCTTCGCTAACAGACCTCTGAAGGCAACAGGGGAAACTCAGGAGAGTCTCAGTTCAGTTTTCATGTGGCTTTGTAGGACTACTAACACTACTATAATAATCCTTATTCAATATATTTTAACTATACCAGAGAACACAACAAAGAAACAGCGTAAACCATCATCACCACCCACTTGAATATACAGAAATATGACTATAATGATTTGTTATGATTGGGTTTTGTGTTATGCAGTCTTCCTTTGATTGATGTGATCACATGCGTGCTCATCGCAATCCCTGATCCTGACTTGACTCCTCACAGTGGGACATCTTTGCTATTTTTGAATGAAGAATTTCAAACAAAGCTTGCTCTAGCTCATCCTAACAGAATATTGACTTGTTTTTAGCTATAAAAGCCAGGTAATAACAAAAATCACATGGAGATGAGGGTTGGTGGCCATTTTTGTATTTTGGAATGAAAGACAATGTGCAAATTAAAATGTGGAGGAGGAGGAGAAGAATGGTCTTCAGAGCAGCTGAGGTGATCTCACCACATGCTTCAGTCCTAAAAGGACTGCTCTGGGCAGGTGACAAGGCAAGTGGATGAAGTGAGAAAGCTCTGAGAAACCAGGGCAGAGAAGCCAGCAGAATTTACTAAATGTGTTAGAACAAACACTACGTGCACCTCTACCAAATGGCTAAAAACTCCTCACAAACTTGACCAATAAAAGCCCAGATGCTGCAAGCGATTCCACTCTAATCAATAAGTCTTTTTTCCTGAAAGCATTAGCTCAGTCAAAACCTGCAAAGTGAGAAAAATGAAGGGTGCGAAGCAGGGGGTCGACTCACGAATGACTCTGGCTCTTGAAGTCTGGCAGAGGCTCAGAACGGCATTACGGTCAAAATGAAAAGAAAATGGCCTACTGTATGGGTAATAAATCCACACTCTGACATGTCTTGTTCTGCATTACTCCTGCCGTCTGGCTCCATCTCAATAAATACAAATTTGCTTGCTCTCTCACACACAAACGTGCTGGGGAAATTACTTATCACACAAGAAAACAGTGTCTCTACCCAGCTCAGGATCCAACTCAGAACTTCTTAAGGAGACCTGAAATCTCCTTCACGCCAATGGGCCTTTGATTGGTTTCTCCATACCACCAAGGGCATCTCTCCGGTATTGATGGGCAGGTCATTTAAACAGTGCCAGAGTTGTGCCATACCTGAGCTGGCTGCCTAGGAAACCAGACCACTTTTCCCAGCATTTATACTGCTTCAGGTCCCATCTTGGGTACCTCCATGTTGCCATTCTCAGCCAAGTACTGGAAAAGGTTAACAGGATGACTTCAGAGTGATGCAAATACCTAACAGGATTTTTGGGAAGGAACTAGATGTATCAGCCACCTCAGACTGCTGACAAAATGTGTTCTTATCTTCTCGCTAAAGACCATGTAGATACAGCCTGGCACTGCTTTGATGCCAGTCAGACTCAATTTGCAGTGTTTTCCAGCTCTCATATTTCTACTGTGACCCTCATGTTATACTTTTTCTTAAAATCACAGCCGGTGGATTATCTCAATATGTAAGGAACTCAGTTTCTATGTATATTTGTTTTGAAAGGTAGGTCTAAGCTTGAGGGCTGTTGAGGGAAAGCTTGTGAGTACAATAAATACCAGAAACTATCAAGTTTATAATTTTAAAAACTAATTATTTTTTTGTAGGGCTGATTCATGATTTTTCAGTCCTGTGCAATGCTGAGTTTATGTTGGACAGGAAAGAAGCACTCATGAAACAGCTCACTCTTGTGCAAGGCCCTGTGCTGAGCTCACCTGCACCTTGTGCTGAAGGCTCCAATTCTACCCTGGATACAATCTAATTAGTGCAAGAAAACAGTGTCTGGGAAGCGCCCTGAGTTAAGTAAGTATCTAGTAGAAAAACTGTTTCACATTATTACTAAGCGCTGCTGTTTTCTCTAGTTCTGTCTTTATTTTTTGCCTCCTGTCTTGCTTTGCTGTCATGCCTTCTTTCCCATTCTCTTTTGGCTTCTTTCCTTTCCCCATCACCCCCAATTTTTCAGTTGCAATTACCCTAACACAGGGCCCAGCATGGAGCGGCTCTGGCAGCCCCTGCAGATGAGGTGCTACTGCTGTGAGGAGAGGCATGGGCCCATGCAAAGACGCGTGCCTCTCACTTTGCACAGCTCAACGTCTTAGAAACCTTAGAAGCCTTCTCTAGTTGTCACCCAGTCTGGGGGCTTGGAAGCCTCCCCTGGCGAGATGGGTAGCCTTCACACTCTCCGAACCTCATTTATGGTGGTTAAAAGTGGATGGGATGGGAATGGTTTCACCGGAACAGCATTGCTCCTCTACATATCTGATTGCAGTTCTCTCCTTTCAGCGGGTGCAACTGGAGGTCTCCAAGAGCATCCGGGTCTGAAGTCAGGATATGACTCCCTACAGACCTCTGTAGGGACTTGCCTGTATTTGTACAACTGTGGCCAGGAGGGAACAGATTCAATTCTTACTCAAAGTTTATTTATTCTAAATGAAACACCATTTGCTTGTTTCTGTCTCATGCATACCCCTGCTGCTCCCACAGTGCATTTGATAAAAAATTAAATACGATTAGTTGAGGCCAGTTTCTCCTAGCAGATATCTCTAATGGCATTTCAAAAGGAATGGCTCATTGAATAAAACCCTATTGTAAGCTTTCTGAATGCTGACATGAAACAGCTGTGATTATTGCACCCTTGTGTGGTCCCCCTACAAAATTTGATGTTTGCCTGGTGTATGTGGGATGCCAACACTGCAGATTTATGAAGGTATATGATGACCAGCATTGACAGCATTTGCCAGCTTGAGGAAGAGGAGGCTCATTTAAATTTTGCCAAGAGCTTCTCCTTATAAGCAGCTCTGAGTAAAAAGCCAAATAGCACGTGGGGACTATTCATCTCTGCCGTACATTAATTTAATTTTAAAGAGAAGTCACTTCCTTGCAGGAGAATTTTCAAGGAATAGATACAGCTTGTTGTAAAAACATGCCTGCGATGCTGCCAAAGCTTTTGTGGCATCAGTCCCTGCTCTCATGTATTTCAATATGTCCAACAGCGCGAACAAAACAATGAAGTGGACATGCCCACAGCTGGATGGATGCAATGCGACAGGTTACCAATCAAGGCCATTATTAAAGAGCCTGGAAGGGGATTACTGTACTCCTAATTGGAAGGACCAGAAGATTTTTCAGGATCAAGGAGAAATAGAAAAAGATGATGTCTAATTCCTCCCTCAGGTTGACTTGCCTGGCCACACAGATCATTAAACCTCAGCACTGTGTCAAGGGAGAAGGGAAGCTGCAGTCCAGAAAAGCACCCAATATCATAACGCTTTTCTTATTTGTCAGAAAAACAGCCATCAAAGATTACTCAGGGGGAGAGTCAAGTGTGAGCCACTTGTGGCCAGCTGGCCCTATGTGCTACAAGGGAGGGGAGCAGGCCAGGCTTGGAACCCTCTTCATCCCTCTGTGGACTGCCAAACACCCTCTCCCTGCGGACCTGTGAAAAGCCTCAGTATCTTTGGGGTCTGCTGAAAAGCAGGGGCTGGTTCTGGCCCCTCCTCTTCCTCTTGTATGCCTGGGCAGAAGCTGCATCCCATACTGCCTGAACCAGGAGCTTACTGCTGGATACCTTTATGCCTGATGCACTAAACACATGATACAAAGATAATCTGATGGATGCAACATATGGACTATATACATGCTGTAACACTGCACTTACAGCAAACTCTATCGAGCAAATACTGCATTAGATATAGGTTCAGTTGGAGGAATATGAGTCAGCAGTGCCTTCCTCAGAAGATGCTACAGTTGGATGTAAACCACAGAAATTACCTGTCTGTGCTTTCCCTGAACTCTGTCAAGAATTCACATCCCACCTGAGGTTCTAAGCACAATTATTTATCCTAGGCAGAGAGGAACCTGGATCACTGAATTTAGAGAAATTCAGTGGAAAAAATAAGGAAAGATCCAACCCATGGTTTCACAAAGCCTATAATAAGGAAGTCCCAAATGGGTGATGTGACTTTCCAGGGCTTTCTGCACTGAAAGGGTGCTTTTGCCAGCTTCCTACCTGGTGGAAAGATTAACAGAAGACTTGACTGTGAACCCTTACAGCTACTCATCTTTCAAGAAACAGAATGAAAAGAACAAAGATAAAACCTGAAAGAGCTGTCTAGCATCCACTTGGTGACTACTTCAGTTTTAAGGTCTTTGTCACTTTGCTATTGATTTAAGTCTGTGTATCCTTTTGAATATTAGTATGGCTAGCAAGATAGCAACATCATACATAAAAATGTTCTTTATTCCAGAGCAGATGAAACTCCCAGTGGTAAAAGAAGATTTAGGTATCTCTGAAGATTTCTTATCGCTGTGCAACATAACTCTCTAATGGTTCAGTGCCTTGGAGGGTCATCTGAGATCACCTATCACATAAATCAAATAGGTGGCAGGCTACAAGAGTGGAAGCCTATAGCAATTTCATGTCTTTGCTCGCAGACATCAAATCTATCTTTTAGGCAGACTATAGAGGAGATAATATGCCACTCCATTTAAGCCACTGAAGAAAGCCAAGTCTGGGTATTAACCAATTTTAGGAAGCTGCTCCTAGTCTTGACTGCACCACAATTATCTTGGGAAATAACTGGTTTTAAATCCTAAAACGTGGACTGCAGACACTGGTCCTGGTTCTAATTTACACTAAGGCTCCTGTAAATCACTCTAGCAATGGAAGGGGATGTCAGAGCGAATGAAAGTCCAATTTACTTTATGCCCCATTTACATAATCAGGGTAGTGTAAAGTGGCTCTACCGTAAAAATGACTTGGGTCTACCTTTCACTGAATTCAACAAAAGAAGCGCGGTTTTCTTCTCCCGCTCTGCTTTTCTTCCATGTTATACTCCTTTCTGTTTATTTTTGTGGTGCTAATGCAGGTTACACACACATAACTGAGAGCATGCACAGCCCTGGAGCTCAGAAGTCGAGAAGACACATGCTAAGCTCATGCTCTGCAATGGGGTCTCAGAAGGAGGCAGCTTAGTCAGGTGCCAAAACTGGCAGTCAAAAACCATGTTCAGCCATGCTGTACCCTTGTGGTTGGGAGCTTGCACAACCAGTGCTCATCCCTGTGCTTGCTTCTTTCTCTATAAGTGAGAATTTCCATTTAAAGAAAAAAGAAAATCTGGCTTAGAGCTAGTTGTAAAAATACCCCTCCTGACATATGTAAAGGTATTTCTGCCTTCCCAAGCCTGTAGCTAGGCAGTCCTTGGGCCTCTGCTGTAGCTCAGGGTGCACAGGAGTGCAGGCACCTAAGGTACTTGCTAGAAGCTAAGATGAGGGCAACTGCAAAGTTTCTAAGTCCTGCAGGAGGAGATACAATATTTACTCAACATAGATCCTATCTTTTATATAACCCTATTCTTCAGCAAACACGAAAACATACTGCATCAGTTAACTGCATGAAAATATCCAGCAGTAGGATGACCTTTCATGACAAATGGGAAAGAATCAGTTGAACCGTGTTTTTCCTTTTTATTTCCATTATTAGTGGGAAGTTGAGGCACTGCGTGAGTAGCACCATTACTGGCTTATTGTACGCCTTGGTTTACAGCTTGTGTGGTGGAATAGTCATGTCTACAGTACAAAACCCATGACAAATACTGGCAGCACTGCTGATAGCCTTAGCAGAAAGGCAAGGGAGCTCATGAGTAGCACAGCCACTCCTGGAAGGGTGGCAAAGATTTAGGAGAAGGAGCCTCCACGGGCCAGGTCTGTGGATAAACTGGGGATCTATTTTTATGCCGTCACCCAGAACTTACGTGACTGTGTAGGGACAAACCTCCCAGACCTCCACTAACAGGACAAACAGGTTGAGTGCGACACATCAAACTCAGCCTTGATATGAGCAGTGGAGAAGCATGGATTTGAATCCATTTACACCAGAATGATGTTGCCCTTCTGAGTATAATTTTACAGATGTGTTTATGATATAGGGGGAGCCATATGGCATGAAAGGTTTAAACATTTAATCTCACTTAGCTTCAATAAACTGCATATACAGAAAATTGGAAGCCCAGCAGGAAAATGTCAGATTTCATTCTCACTTAGTCGTGATTAACCTTCATGAGCTCACTCATGAGTTTTGTCACCTGAGAAGTCAGTCAGGGCAGGCAGGCAGGCTGTGAGAGCCCCGACCTTCTGCTCTGGCCAAGGCGCCCCAGTCCCTTAGCTCAAGCTCTCCAAGGGCTGTGCTGCCCGAAATGTGGGCCTCTCCCAGCTGAACGGCAGCACACCCTGTTCCATACCTTCCCCCAGGTATAGAAAGTGTAGAAGGGACTATAGGGAGTGAATGACCTGGAGGGACTCTCCCCCTTCTCTTCTTGCAACTGCACTTCTTTGCACGGCTCAGGTGGGTCAAGTTTAGAGCAGCCATACACTGGCAGATGGATGGAAAGCAAACAGCTGATACGTATCTCACTTTGCAAATATGCTCTTTCTCATTAATATTGATTCCCACACACAAACACTTTAGCTATATTCACTGATTGCATTACCATTGCAGAAGTGTAATTAAGAAATTAAAAGGGAGGATTGTGATTCAGTTTAATTTGGGGAAAATCTTTAAAAAAAAAAAAAAAAGTCTGATGTTTGAGGATCATTCCCCTCTGCTATTCATTTTAATGCCTTGGACATGCTCTAAGAGAAGTGCTTTCATCAAAATAAACATGTCCAGAGTATGCTGCAGTACTAGCATACATGGGTACTTGAAGAAGCATCAACGAGACAAAAAACAAACAAATGAAATAAATCTTGACACATGTTAAACAAGATATGAGATTGCAAATGAAGGTGTATCATCATGGAGAGAGGAAGGAGGAAAATGCCAGTTGGAAGCTGCTCAGGCTGATCTGAGACTGCCAGCTTATTCACAAAAACTTATGAAAAGCAACACAGAACACGCACACCATCAGCCCAGGTGAAAGCCAATGCCACAAATATCTGTGGAAGGAGGAAAGGCAGAAAATCTCCCATGCTTGCTGCCCTTCCAGATATTTGTATGATAAAATAAACCAGCTCCACTAAGTAAATCAATGTTTGCAAGAGCAGTCAAAACTCCTGAACCAAAGTTTGACTGTTTTTCTCTCCAAAAACCAATTGAGCACACCTGGAAGAATGGCTGCAAAATGATATCTACTTCCCCTCCCATCTCCTATGAAAAACCACCTTTCAGGTGATCTAATATTATGAGAAACCATAATCATTAAGGATTGATCATGCTAATATAATTTTCTGGATGGCTTATTAACCTACTAAGACATGTTTTTCTCTACTTCCCTTCATTAGCGACAGCAATAATTAGGTAAGGACAGAGTAGCAAAATTGATCATATGCTACTGCCGAAGGGGACAGAGAATGTATCATGGACATTTAGTATAATGTTCTCCAAACTCGAGATGCATTAATTATATTTAGTAACACAGCTATTTTCTGCCTTTGATAGAAGGAATCCATTAATGTAGATATTGTATAACAGAAGCTTATTTTTCTCCTATTCCAAAATGGAATTTTCTTTTTTCTCTAAAGTTTATAATACAAAATAAGATGAGACAAGAAAACATCACAGTCTCGAGTACCTGCCGATACTACTTCCTTTTCTTATTTCAGTCTTGACTACCAGGCTCCTCATGAAAGCAGTGTTTTAAAAGCAGAGCGGCTGCAGAGCTCTGGCTAGGAAGCCAAGTGAGTTATACTGTCACCTCCCGGACAATAATCCCCAGAGACACTTCCCTCATGTTTTTGGGTCAGCTTCAGTCAGCCCTCCCGCTGCCTGCCACCCCCGGCCACCAGAACAAAGCATCTGTACCTTACGCTGAGGCAGCACTACTCAGAATATGCATATATTTATATATACAAATTTTATAAATTTACAGAGGTGATTACGTAGCAGCTGCACTCTGAGCCCATGTTAAGGTCCCGCTTCCCTGTCTATAGTATCGACAGCAGAAGCACTGCCAGCATGCAGGCTGGGGGATGAAGGAGCAGCCATCCGAAGCGTCGGTGTCTGTGTGCTGCCCCTTGCCTTCCTGGCCTGTGACCCCAGTGCCATGGCCCCAAACCCTGCAGCAGCCGCCCTGACCCTTGAAAGAGAAACTGCCAGTTAAGCGATCAGCCCGGTCACAGCTGTGATGCGTGGAGATAGGGACCAGTGTCAACCCATGATGGGGGCTGCCAGCTCGACAAGACCAGCAGCATTAACTTTCCTGCACCACCCGGCTAGCGCGGGAAGCACGGGTAAGCGTGAGCACGACAAAAGGATAGCAGCACTGATGAATTTTTACGTATTTTTTTAAAATGCCAGTGATTGGCTTTCCCTGAGCTCTCCCCCTATGTGAGCAGTAGGCAGCTTTCTGTAGATAAAAGCATTACGGGGAGCTGAAAAGAGTTGACATTACAAACTTGGCACTCCGATGGCATGCTGCACAAACAGGGAAAGGGAGGATCTGCCAAAGCGAGAGCCAGAGATAATATGAAAAGCATAAACCCAGCATATTGACCTTATTTAAGTCCAAACAGCATAACACTAGGATACTTAACGCAAAAATGTCGAAAACATTCTTTATTCCACACACACATGAATGTTTTCTTTAAATATGCAATTCACTTGATATCTGCAATCCCCCCTCTTCAGATGCAAAATCCAAAATAATGATTATATCAGTCATTGCTTAATACATCCAACTGTGGCCCTGATTTTCATGCATGAATGGTCATTTACATATCATTACCCATGATGCCATCCACTCAGATTTTTCTTTCTAAATAGAGCAATACATTTAAAGTTGCCATTTTAAAACAAAAATGCTTAAAAAGGGGACTTCCATTTCTCAGTATCTTAGCGGTTTATCTCTGTGCTCTTAGCGGCTAATAGACCAGAATATTAAAATGGAAAATTCTCAGTGTGTGTGACAACTACCACAGTGAGAAGATCTTAGAGAAGAGGCAATTATCAAGGGATTTTTCTCAACTTTGGAAACACAGATAAATATGAACAGAAAAGCCGAAACAAACCGACCAGAAGCAAAACAGTAATTATAGTACGTTCTCCTATTTTCCTAACACAAGTCCTTGTTGGGGGCAAAGCTAGTTCCATATTAGGGAAATTGCTGTGGACATGAGGTGCAGTTAGAAGCTTTGCATGAATAAATTACAATTTTTCAATTAATATTACCCATGCCCACAATAGAGGAAGGATTTTTTTTTTCCCTCCTCCTGCTACTTTTAAAGTAATTTTCTGCTATGTTTAATTAGGAAATTTCTCTACAGAAGGGAATGTGATAGAAGATTAATTCTCTATTTCCTCACCCACTGTGTCAGTAGACTCAAGTGGACACTATAAACCCCAGTTAAATACGACGAGGATGATCAAGCACGGAGCTCCTTTCAAGAGGTCGTGTCCGCTGACTGTAGATCTCATTTCAAAACAATAGAAACGAGTTAGAAAATGGTATCTCTCCGTGGCGCAGCACCACAGAGGAACGATTACAAGTGCTTCATGGTGCGAGGGTTCACCATGCCGGCTGAGAGGGTTTGCTATCACGGCTAATGATACCGAATGCTGCCGAGTGAGAAATAGCATTTCCACAACCACTGATGCTTTGGGTCTTTTTCTCCTGTTCACCACTAATAATTATTCCTCTAGAAGTCACATCCTATTTTACATCTTTTATGCCAAGTATAAAACAGCAATTAAACAATAAATAATGAAATGTTCGCTGGTGGGCAATATAGTAAAGGGTAGTTTGTTTTTTTTTAAGGGAATAGACAAAGGGCGCAATTTGCATTTGTTTTTAATGAACAATGAAAGGAACGAGCTATTTACCCTCAGGATGTAAAATCCTATGAACGGTGTATTGCTGCCAATACTGAGTAAATATCGGGTTAATGCTTTTTTAAATTGAAATCCAAGCCAGAGTAAGAACAATTATTTAGGGGAGGCTCAGACCTACAAGATATTGGAACATGTAAGATGCTATCCTTTGACAGAGAGGGTAAGCAATTTTCTCAGAAGTTTTATTAATGGAGTGGCTGAACATCAAAACAGAAAAAACATGAACGTTTTAGAGGAGGAAACGCAGACATGTAGCCTAGTAGAGACCAAGAGCCTTGTTCATTGATTTACTAGGACCAGATTGTTTTAATACAATAGAAGTTGTCAGTACATACCTCCTGGGGACAGGAAAGGTCAAAACAGGACAACTGGCAGAAAAAAATGTGTGAAGCAGAAGAAACTTCACTCCCAATTTTATTCTTAGCTTAAAAAAATAAATCAACATTTTGGCTAGTCCAATGCCTATTTATCCCCCCCCGCCTTTTGACATCTTTGTAAGACATTCTTATCCCACTCTGCTTGATGATGCTCTGGTTTCACGTAGAGAAATGCTCCAGCAAGCATTTAAGAAGGGGCAGCCACCTTCGCAGAGTCCAAGGGAGAGCTGCAAGGATGACATGATTCAGAAAACACGACTTCCGTGGTAAGCTTAGCAGAATGGAAATTTTTTACTTTGGAAAAGAGAATACTGAAAAGAGACTAGTCATCTGATATAAAAAGGAATGTTAAAAGGGATGCTATAAAAAGAAGGATAATCAATTGTTCTCCACATCCACTATTTCTGAGACAAGAAATAATTGATATAATTTACAGCAAAGGAGATTTAAATTAGATATTAGGAATTCCCCCCCCCCCCAACTTCTAAGAATTACCATGCGCTGGAACAGGCTGCACCAGAATGAAGCAGGTGTGCTCAGAAGAGACTTCTGAGACCGGCCCATGCAAATCTCAGCAACGGACAGTCTAACTATAGTTGTTCTCATCCGACTTGAGAAGGATGGAAAAGAAGATCAGTTGAAGCTACTTCCAGAACTGTATGTCTACAACTAGATCATCCCTATTCTACAGGTTAGGCAATGGCTGGGCTCCATACTATGCACAACTCAATCTTTACTTGTACAAATTCCCATTGAAATCATGGGGCTTTTTTTGGTTAACGTAATTAAAACGTGTTCTTGTCAGCTGGGTGTGTGATGGCTGCCCCCATATGGGGCCAGTATATATTTTTACATAATCTCTAAAAGTTTCTGACTCCTGCAAGTTCGGAGGATTTGGTTACACCTAGGACCTTGTGGACAAGACCTCAGCTCTTCTGATCCTGAAGAGATAGGGGAGCCAACCGTATCTTCTTCCTCTCTCAGGAGAGAAGTTTCAATTTTTAGACACGGTGGTTTGAAACTATCTGTTCCAGTTGACCAAGTTTTTGTTCCATTATAATAAAATACCTTTTAGAGAAAAGGCATAGATCTCTTTAAAGGGAAAATATTTTAAAAAATCTTGTTAAATGGTTTGCAAAATCTCTGTTAATACAGAAATACAGGTAATGCTCTGCATTTCCCAGAACAGTCAGCAATGAGTTTCCAGTGTTATCACTCAGCTCGTCGCTACGTAGGTAAAACCCGGGGGCCGCACTCCTGCTCAGGGTGGGGGTCCTGCCCAGTAGCCTGCAACCCTAATGCCAAACTGATGCTACCCGTCATGGACCCTGTGGCGGCTGCACCCCTGATGTGAAGGCCAGAAGGTGGTGGAGGGAATGAAGCTCCTTAGGCCAGCTCCAAATCTGCGGGCGGCAAAGCTGGGCGTCTCGAGGAGCCCTAGTTTCAACCAGAGCAGACTGTGACTACCCAAATGTGTGTCAGGAGCCTCAGCAACCCATGCAACAGCCGAGCATCACGCGGCGCAGAAGGCTTGCAGCCACCTTTGTTCTGCATCCCCTAGAGCTGCACTTTCTGTGCTGCATCTGCTGGAGGCACAGCACAAAATCTGTCCCCTCTGTTCCCGTTTCCAAGGAGTGAGCAGCCCTTTTACAGCAAAGCTAATCTTCAGAAGTTCCTCAGTCTCCAGTGTTTGCATCTAGTGCCTATGCTACGTAGCTGCCTAGGTGCACACGGGGTGTGCTTTTTTCCCCTCCTTTTTCCTTTGTGAGCAGTTGGCCCGGGGCAGAATTACAGTTTGTTTGCACAGTGATAACATAGCCTTTCAGAAAGGAAATATAAAATGATGAAACAGAGGTCTGGATATATACATCTGTCATATTGAATAAGCATGCATGTGCCATGTGAATGTCTGGTCGCTCTTTTAATTAGCTGTTAAAGCTGAATGGGCAATTTTCAGCCAGAAGTGCATGAAATGCATGAAAATTTTAACGATGCACAGAACAATTAAGAATATTACACGCACAGCTCCTGATCAACTTGAGATTTTCTCTCTACTTAGCATTGGGGGAACTCAACCTCTTTAACCCTATTAGAGCAAGAGGGCAGAGCTGGAGTCAGAAAATGGTGAGCGGAATAAATTGCAGCAAAGCAAGCTCTTTTTAAAATGCAACTTTTCTTTCCAAAAACTCTTAGATAATGATGGAAAAAATGTCTGCAGTGAATGCTGATGCAAAAAAGAAAGGCAGGCCAGAATAATAAATGTGACAGCAGGGAAAAATGAACGGTCTGATTCAGGTCCGGTTCTAATCAATGGGACTCTCTCCATTACCTCTGCTAACAACCAAATTAAACCCTTTATGTTTGGCTGAGTAGACACAGCACAGAGGTAAGAAGCAAGAAAGCCTAGTCCCTGAAATAGCAGCTAAGCATCAGGTAAGCCACCTGAGCTCACCCTGATGCAGTAAATCTGTATGCTTGAATACATATAGAATGAATACAGATGGTAAAAATGCTATTTCAGCAGAGAGCAAACCCCTTGTGTCTTCATCCCAAACACTGGAAGAAGGGAACTGGATTAAAAAAAAAAAAAAAAAAAAAAATCACACAGAGCGCAGCCAGACCGTATAAGCATAACAAAGCAATGTAAACGTAGCTAAGCAGTGCAACCCCATATCTACATACACAGAGACAGAAAATAAGGACATGGCCCAGTGTGGTGGGGAAAAGTATTAACATTATCACATATTACGTACTTGCAATAAAAGATGCAGTGTTGCGCTTCCTCAAAACACTGTGTAAATTTGGCTTCATGAAAACCCCTAGGATAAATTCCATCTGGCATGTGCCAGTCTAAAATGCAAGAAATGCTGTGGCCTCAGACATACAGCATGGTGGGGGAGGAGGGAACGCCTCCTAGCTCACGGAAGGCAGGTTAGCTTTCAGCTCCTCTCAGGTGGGTGCCCACTTGACTTCAGCAGAGCAGAGTTGCCTCCTAACAGGTTGGGACTAAGCCCTGGGTGTTCACCATGAAAATTTCTTAGGAAAAGTTAATTAGTATATGGTAGATATGGGTACGTTTCTTTGCAAAAGCCTGTTCAGAGTGGAAGAAGTGTAAACATCGCCTAACCTGACTACTGCTTTCATGTACCTTATTTTTACACTGAGTTGCCATAAACTATCCCCCCTAGTATTTTGTTGTAACTACATACAGTAAAAGAAACAACAGGGTAATCACCTCAGACTTGGCAATAATATTTCCACATTAAAATATAAGTGCAAGGTGCATAGCTCATGTTGTGTTTTAACCATAGGAAGAACAGAAGGCTACTCATTTGAGGGGAAAACCACACGTTAAAAAGCTCTCTGCCAGCTACCAGTGGTCCAGGGCTGTCCCAGTTTAGGCTGGGTGCCTGCCACTGCTTATAACCCCCTTGACAAAAATGTGTGGTTTTAAAAACAACCACGTCTGTCTCCAAAGGGCATTTATTCTCCCTGGGAGCCTGGCACCCCCAAAGTGAGCGATCATTTACACGTGGAGAGAGGTACTGGAGAAACTGGCTTTCTGACCCCGGTCCCCGGGCATGCCATGGGCTGGGATTAACAGGGGCTGCTGACCCCTCGCACTGCTCTCAGGCAGAAATTGCAAATGTTGTAGGGGGAAGGTGGTATTTGATCAGCCGTACTTCACCTCCAGAGGGTTGTCTTCCATGTTGAAGGATTTTCTGTCTTTCACGAGCTTTTGCTCTTCATTTAAGCCCTAAATAAAGCACAAATAGCCAACGGGAGTAAACTTTACTCTCTACCTGTCAGAATAATTTCCAACCTGAATTAACTTGTGAATAAACTTTAAGAAAACCAGATGCATCTTCTCTGTAGCCTGATTATTTGACTGCTTTATTTTCCAAACTTATTTTTATGCTGCTTTTTGGGTACAAGTGGAATCATGTTAATAGACTGATGGGGTGAAGAGCAAACACAGGCTCGGACTTTGTGTGGCGTATGTGATCTGTTTTATACAGCCCCTGCCCCGACATGACTCTTCACTTAATAGTACTCACATGGGCTCTGTGCCTGCCTAATTTCTTAGCACCTGCATGCTTTGCAGACACAGCTGCAATGAGTTCTTGCCATGGGATTTGTGAATCCCCTCATCGTTTTGCACCAGGAAGGGCTACACAAGCCCCTCCAGCCTCTCCTGGCTGAGTGGGAGGAGGAACTTTTGGGTTCCCCATCACAAACCTCAGAAAGACAAACTTCAAAGAGCAAAAATGAAAGAGAAGAAAAGAGAAAAAATATTGGTTAAATATCACTACTCAAGATGCGGATAGTAAAAAATGACAGGGGATAACACCGAACAGACATGGTTCAGGCTTTGTTCCAAGAGGCAGGGACCGTGTCAGCCCCTTTCTGAGGGCTAGGCCCGTCCCTGCCTGTGCCCCTGGCAGCCCTGCCGAGCTGTGGCCCTCCAGACAGAGGTGGTTAATCAAACCCACCCGAATCTCCAACCTGCCATCTAATAAGGCTTCTTTCAGCTTAACAAAACTTGGCGTCTGCGTCGCATCTCTCATTCTGGGATTTCAAATAAAAAACTCCCAGTGCTGGCTCCTCCTGCCTCCTTTTCACAGCAGGAGTGGCAGCGCGCTGCCTGTAGCGCCATGGGAAGGCAGCAGCAAGACCCCGCCGCCGCCGCCTGCCGTCGGCTCAGGCTGCGATCTCAGCTCCAGGCAGCATCACCTTTCTGATCATGTTGGCCAAACAAAACAGAAACGATTACCAGTTTTGGTTTATGCTTTCAAGTTTCTTTTTAGTCTGAACACCCATGGAGGACCAGTTCAAGGAGGATGGCATTGCTGCCTGAGATCTGGACTGGCCACAAAATCCCAGCCACTCAAACCAGAGCTGATGGCCCATTTCTAATATAACTGTGGATGTATGAAGTTTGCAGATGGCCATACTTTTTGGTAGAGCAGAACTCTTCCTCTGCCCTCTGACATTTTGGTGTGAGCATCAATAGCGTGCCACGGATGGCTGCAGAAGTTGGGAGAGGGCTGGTGGGCAGCAGGAGGCCATCTGAGAGGATCCCACCTGCACCATACAACTGGCATCTACCAGATGCTCTGCCTAGCTCTGTGCTACTGCTTTATTAATGAAAACAGAAATTGTCTCTTCCAGCCTTACTAGCACAGGTAGTTTAATCAAAGAGCTAAGGAAGCAAGCAGGGAAAACACAGCCATGCATTGCGCTAGTTCCAACAAAGATGCTTCAGAGGAATAGAAACATCCAGTGCCCCAACAGCTGGTGGTTGAGCTGGCTGCAAAATGGGTGACCTGGCTCTGCCAACATGATGGGCCACTTCTAGGGGCTAAGCCCACAAGCCCCAAGTCCCCGCCAGCATATCCAAAACCCTATAGCAGAGCACGAAATGTGGTTTTCTCTCCTCTCAAAGAACCTGGTACTTATCACTCTCAAATCAGCCGTAGCCTATTTTCATCACATCCCACCTTCTTGCCTGGATCTGGGTTCACTTCCCTCACTGTTTCCCATACCAGGGTCCACATTGACAGTTGCACAATGCCTGCCTCTGTAGGGTTTGCGTCTGTGTGTAGGGGATGGTTCTTCTCAAAGACCTCCTCCCAACTTGCAAATTCCCATGGCGGTATTTCTTTCTTAGTTCATATTTCTAAAATGGGATTTTTTTATGGGGAGCATCTCCCTAACATCTGAGCAGCTTCATGGTCATACACTGTGCCTGTCTGCTTTGTTAATGTGCTGCTATTTTCCTAACAATATTTCTGTGCTGGAATGAAATTTACACACTTTACATCCCCTAAACAGTAAAAGACTTTTCAGGGGATAAAATATAATTGCTCAGAGCATCAGGCATGATTGATCCCTCTGCATTTCCTGGTAATTACCCTCAAGAACAGTGTGCATTAGACACTCTCCACTATCGGAAGTAGTGTCTAGGGTCTTGTGGTCAGATTTACTAAAATACCCCCTGTAGTATGTGACCTATAAGACATATATGCATATCCTACTTAAGTGGATTCCGTTTTGCTCTTGGATTTGCATCTGATCAAAGGAAAAACGTCCATAAAGCTATTTTACCACACTACCATTATCTAGACCTATTAAAAAAAAAAAAAAAAAAAGGAAAAAGCCAGCATTATGTTTTCTATTGGCTTCTATGTTTTTTTTTCTTACTCATTTTATTCTTGCCCTTTACAAAAGATATTTACAAACAAAAGTCCATATTTAGACTTGATTCTGGTTATTAACCTTTACAGAGCATCTATTTTCTCTCTGGAAGCATAAGTTTTTTTAATGGTTACTTTTTATTTACAACATAAATGGATTAACAGAAGTTACGCAGTATCAGAAAGCTTCATCTCAGCTTTGGGTCATGCATGCCTGTGGGATAGGTACCTATCTTTTCCCTATTTTGTACAGCACCATCTATACTTACTGATGGTCACTGCCTCTCTGACAGGTCTGGAATAGGTTATTCTTGCCCTGAACTGATCCCTATTCAAATATAGGATCTGATGCTGAAATATATTACTACTTACCCAGTAGTACTATAACTTTTGCTTTGAATCACATTATTTCTGAGCCTTCTAAAACAGTGGCAAACCTAACCATCTGAGCAAATGCCATCCAGATAATTTCTACTCTTTCACCACTGCCAAGTTAAAACAGTGCACCTGCTTTACGCTTGCTTCTCTAATATTTGGTTCAGAAACCTTTCAAAGCCAACAAGGACACTAAGCAGTTGAAAAATGTTATACTCTGCTGCAAAAATCCCTGCCAGGCCATAAACACTATGTCTTTGTGAGCTACTCTTCCCTCTTGCTACCAGTATCCAAATGGTTAGATCTAAATAGTCCAACCAGCTGAGCTCTAAATCACATCAAAGGTATAATTAACAAATGGAAAAAATGATACAGGTCCTTCTAGGAGACATCCAATTTTCTGTAGCATATCCACATTCTTTCTTTGTACTCTTTTGGCTTAAGATCCCAGAGACTTGACCAGAGATCAGTGATTTATTCCCAGAGAGCCTTTGGTCACCTTGTTCCATTTTTTATTTATCTTTTGCAACTGGCCTCATGCCAGCAGACATTCCCCAGCATCTATATAATGTTTCAGTGCACCATTCACTGGCATGCACTGTGCGAAAGGCCAAACCTTCTTGATATTCCCCCTTTCCGTGCCGCCCTGGCTGAGCAGCCGCCAGCCTCCCTGTCTGCTCGCAAGCCCGTAAACCAGTCCTGCAATCCTGAATAGGCCTTGTGACACCATGGCTCCTTCCTTGATTGCTTCCACAAATTTTAAACATCACTACTGCCTCTTACTGTAGAGTTAGATGGGAAGGAGTGAACCACAACCTTCACCAACTACTCAGAACACAGTATTTGTTGCAGATCTATTTTTTCAGACCTCTTAAGTACACTTGTAATTCATAGGAATTTTGTACCCTGCTTGCACAGAACAGGATAAGGGGGGCAGATAATGCTTTCATGCTATTGCTAATATATTTTTCTTCTCTCTATGTCCTCTAGCACCCATCCACATGCCTTAATTGGGTTTGGGTGTTTAGTTTTTAGGTTAAATGCTGTTTTCAACATTTAGGTGCTGAAATTATTGTTCCTAGGACTAGGCAGCCATCTGTAAGCTTTAAAGGTAACCCCTCTGTTACCAGATGAAGAATCTGCTAGAAAAGCTCAAAAGAGAAATAAAGACGTGACCTGTCGATACGTGGTAGCAGATCCCACCATTACCACACAATGGCTAAGTGCTAGGGACCCACACCAAAGAACTCATCCACTGAAGGGGTGACACTGTAGGTGTCCCTTGAGCCCAAGGATATTTATTCTGGCAGGATGACTATGGTAACCAAAACATAGCTACCACAATCTCATTTACCTTTCATCTGCTCTCAGAGCTGTTGAATGCTAGAGAACTCAGCAATAGCATCATGGAAACACCTACTCGCATGCACATGTTAACCACCAGGGACAGCCAGGTGAGTCCTGAGCTAGAGGAAAGGGGTGGCTTTGCAAAGGAGAACAGTGGCTGCTGGATGCTGAAGGCAATGGAAGGGGACAGAGGATGATTTTGATGGCCGTTCACGGTGTCTCACTGGCTCTTAGTTGCCTTTTTGGTTCCTAGCTTTCTATTGCAACATATCTTGTAGCTATATAGACCCACTGAGCATCTGAAATATTGGTATTTGTCTACATGGAACATCTCCTAGGGAGCAGAGTATCATTGTCCACATTTCACATGAAGAGACCTAAGCAAGGAGGCTATGCCGAGGCTGCCCACTGCATGGGCACTATAGCACTTGTGTGCTCTCGCTGCCCAGCCGTGGCCTGATGGACTTGGCTTCTTTCTGGGGCCACAAACCTGGATTTTCTCACTTTGCACATACTGAGGGTAGGGGCTCAGATCATGCACCATATGCCATCCTTACATAGGGACAGGACATGACCAGTGTAAGTACAGTCTTTGGGAATAAGACTCTGAACTCAACTTTGCAAAAGTCCAGGCTAATACTTTCACTGCCGGCCAGTGTTCCTCTTGAAGATTAGCATACCAGTGTGGAGCAGAAGGCTTTGTAGAAGATAGGGCTTGCGGTGATGAAACAGGGTAAACGTTTCACAGGCAGTTTAGAAGAAATTACTATGGCAACACCATACGACTTCATTAGAGGTGGAAGAGCTGTTTTCAGGAGAGTGGCATGTTCCAAGGCCTAATGCAAACTTATCTTCATGGCTACAGTTGGAGAATACCTGAGAAAAATACGTGGGTGTGTAGATAACTGGAAAATTGGCCTATACTGCCAGAGCACACAGAAAGGACAGTATAAACGGACAAAGAATACCAGAGCCTCCATCATCAGGTTTTGGAGGAACAATGCTAGCTACATCAAGACTCATGCCTTGCCCACCTAAACAAGATCATATATCTTCACCTGTTAAAACTACCAACTTTCTAAGTTCAACTATATAGTTCGTATTTCTATGAATTTTGCATTTCTAAGGCAATTCAGGATACTGCCAGCAATTTAATAAATTTATAATGAATACATTCAGGCCTACTATAGCAACACTATCTGGGTAGCAGTTTTGCATGCTCTGAATACAAGTGGCTATTAAGAGGGCCAAGAGCAAGAGTTAATTATGGTATTAAAAAAAAAAACCAACAACCCTCTGCCTATGATTCATCTCATAGACTTCAGTGTTTCATGAAGCTAGGCACGTAGTTGTGTAAACAAGCCTTGTGGGCTCAATTTGAACCATTTGTAGAAATGAAGAAGGGTGGGTACTGTATTTCCCCGGGTAGGGAAGGAAAGTCATCGCATTAAAGAAGGGGGTTTGCTTGTGTGTGAATAAAACCCGGCTGCCAGTGCATATATTGGAACATGATCTGAAATCAGATTTGCAGTCATGCTGCCAGGAGACTGAAGAGGTCAGCTGTTTGTTTTATAAACTGCCGATGCTTTCCCCAGTCCCTGCCTGCTACAGTCTCACCAGAAAGCAGCATGATGGATGGAAGAAGGTCCCCCTGTTCCCAAAAACCCCCGCAATGGAGGCTGCGGGCAGGCTGTCACCTCTGTCACTCCTGCCAGGGCAAGGCACTCCAAAATACCCTCTGTGCCAAGGGTCCCTGATTAGCCCCACATTCACCACAAAGCCTTTGTTATCCTTGCTCCTTGAGCCATGATTGTTACACCCGACAGTCCTCTAAAGACATTTATAAGCTGTTCCTCAGATAGTATAATACTGCCAGTTGAGTGGCCGTGCTCCACAAGACAGGAGACAGCACTGCCTGGAAAATGCCTGCACCCCTTCTGCCAGCAGCAGATCTCCTGGGCTCCACATAAGCTCTGCAGAAAGATACACTGCTTGGACGCATCAAATACCAAAAAGGTTATGTGCCTATGAAGAATCACGGTAGAAAAAGGTAAGAAAACTTCCCCAGTCTGTGCATATGAAAGTCTGAAAACTTTCAGACTTTTTGGATGAAAAGTGTTTTTAAGCATCCTCCCTCTGAAGAGACTGGCAGAATAAAGACACTGTCGGAGCACTCGAGCTTTCCGCTCTCAAACTCCCCAAAGTCCACAGGGAGCACCACATTGCCTTTGGCCAGCTTTGGATCAAGCCACAGATGCCAACAAAAGCCATCCCAAGAGTAGCATTGCTTGTGCTGGTGCAGTCTGCCCGTGTCCCACAGGAAAAAAATCAAGGAGAAGTACAGAGAATTATCTGAAGGGAAAATAATACTGAATTTACACTTGGGCAAAGCACAAAGCTTTTGTCTTTATTACCCCTTCCCCTAGGCAGATCTTTTCTTTCCTCTTTCACATTCACCCTTGAATTCTCTGTTTGTTTCCTGGGGATGCAGGCAGGTTTTGACTCTCGTGGTAGATATTGCTTAGAGAACAATAAACAGGTGATTTTCTCCTTAAGGTGCCTGAAACTTTCCTTAATGTTTCATTACAAGCACATACAGCTGACTCGCAGCGCGCACAGTACAACTTGAAAAGAACTGCAGGTCAACGTATCTCACAGCAAAATATTACTGTGGATTTAGCATTAATTCCAGGTTTATTCCTTTCCTAATTCCTGTATCACATAGCCTTATCTACACAGACAAAGCCCCTTGAAGTGCACTTGCTTTGATGCATGGATGGAAGACTTCTGTCAAAAAAAGGTAAGATTTGCTTCGAAAACAATCACTGTTATATTTAGACCACAGTCCACTCGAAACTCCCCTGACAGGTTTCAGTGCAAACAAGCAAAGGCTTCCCTTGGCTGGCTACAAAAGTTATATTTCAGACAAGCCAGTAGTCTACCTGGGTGATGAATTTTAACCTCGTGCAGTATTTCGAGCATGGCCACGGTCTCTTAAAGCTAACACCACCATTACCAGCACAGTATTTGCTCACTGTGTAGCTAATTCCCCAACCGCCTCAGACTATCAGTGTCCCTGAAGGGCATACTATTGATCCCTAGGTAGATTATGTTAGTTGCTTGGCTTTGGGAGATACACGTTCCCTCTCTGGCAACCTTGCAGAAAATGGCTGTGTTTAATGCACGCTCTGCCAAGGTTTTCAGGAGCTCTTCAAGCCAAATCATAACAGTGCAAGGCACAGATCTTTTGATGTCAAATCCTGTACAATTTTACAGTTGGCAACAAAGAAAATTTACATTTATAGTAGACAGCAACTTTCAGCCAGGAGCATTTCAAAGCACTTTATGAACTATCATTCAAAACAAATAATGCTGAATGAAGACATTTCTGGGTTGAAATACAGAAAATATTGAACAGAACTACTCAGCAGCTTGGGGTAAAAGGTGAAGAATACCCCATCCGATTGAATGCATGCAATGCAATTTTAGTTAGGCAGGATGCAATTACAAAAGCTGGAGTCTGGCCAAGCCACCAAGGTTAACTACTCTACTTTTTCAAAAAGTATCATGGGATTTTTCTAATGACAACAAGTTAATGATTCTGTGTCTGAAAGTCAGCACCTCTCCCCTTATAGTGGCCTTTACAATCATTTAATAGCAATGGCCCAATACTATACCCAACGAGAAAATCCCAAACCACCATTCCCACCACCTCAGAAATTTGCTTCTCTTAGAAAAATGGGTTTGGAAAGGATCAAGTGAGTCACTAGGTCCAGTTCTTTAGAATCACAAGAAAGATCACACGTATAATCACATCACTGATACTGAGTCTAGAAAGTTTGATACACCTTCTTTGAGACTGACTTCAAAGTTATGAACACTGTAAACTCAATACCCTTCACAAAAGGAGCTACACAGACCTGTGATAAATTCAGCTTAGTAGCATCCTTTAATACTTTAAAGTATAATATGTACCATGAACTTTGTGATAACTAGCAATACATATATTCTTGGACTATGCAATTGAAGGATCTAAGACTAAATACACAATTACCACATCGGACTGTTATGGAATATAGTGGGAAGAGTTACATAGATTACTTAAGTAATAAAGGGACTCTGGCAACCTATTCTTTATTAAACCACCAAAACAAAGATACTACTACTAATTATAATTAGTAAAAACATACCCCTGTGTGACACAATGAAAAAAAATCTCTTTTAAGTCAGACAGGACTATTAGAAAATCATGCATGGCGAGCCAACTTTAATACGGTCATTAACACAACAGATATTGCCTGTTGTTTGAACCAATTTTCCTATCTTCAGATATTAATATTGGGGTAAAAATCTTCAGCTGAAAAAATGACAAATAAATCATGTACAATTTTTATTTTGCCACACATGCCTTTGGATTTATCTTGGCCAACCCATTTCTTTTAAATGGACTTCTAGACCGTTCACTCAGAGAAGTGGTGACCTGTGTTTTCAATTGTTTGCTAGACAAATCATTACAAATAAAATGCAGAATTTAATTTTGATAACAAATGGTACTTTTGTCCTGGTTTCAGCTGGGATAGAGTTAAATTTTTTTTTTTTTATAGTAGCTAGTGTGGGGCTATGTTTTGGATTTATGCTGAAAACAGTGCTGATAATGTGGAGATGTTTTAGTTGTTGCTAAGTAGTGCTTACAGTAGTCAAGGACTTTTTCTGCTTCCCATGCTCTGCTGGGTGCACAAGAAGCTGGGAGGGGACACAGCTGGGACAGCTGACCCAAACTGACCAAAGGGATATTCCACACCATATGACGTCACGCTCAGTATATAAAGCTGGGGGAAGAAGAAGGAAGCGGGGGGACGTTTGGAGTTATGGTGTTTGTCTTCCCAAGTAACCGTTACGCGTGATGGAGCCCTGCTTTCCTGGGGATGGCTGAACACCTGCCTGCCCATGGGAAGTGGTGAATGAATCCCTTGTTCTGCTTTGCTTGTGCGCGCGGCTTTTGCTTTGCCTATTAAATGGTCTTGATCTCAACCCAGGAGTTTCCTCACTTTTACTCTTCTGATTCTCTCCCCCATCCCACCAGGGGGGAGCGAGTGAGCGGCTGCCTGGTGTTTGGCTGCTGACCGAGGTTAAACCACGACAACTTTAAAAAAGAGGAATAGAAAAACTAGAAATCCCAAAGGCCTTTATAATCTTCCATTCAGATCTTCAGTATTGCTCATGCAGACCAAACCATCAGGTACCACTGGTGAACGTATACAAGCATGCGTCAGTAAACCTTAGAAACCAAAGGTGTGATCTACCAAAATCAATAGAGGTTTTTATGTTGATCTCTGTGTGCTTTGACCCTCACGTACCAGACTATAACAGCTTACCATCTGCAGAACAGCGTTTGCATAGTTCATCTTCTCATGTCCCTTTGTTGAGTGTTGATCTGATTAGGTAAATGAGATACTATGACTGACCTTTCAGAAAGTTTTGTTTTATGCTTTTCTTGTGCAGGATATTAGATAAAGAAATCATAATAGCCCATGACAGCCTGGCCTCAAAAAATCTAGTATTCTAAAACAAACAAAGGCAAAATAAATGCGGCTTGGAGAAGTTGGGGCAATTTCTCAGGTGGAATAAATCAGAGAGCTCCCCTGCCAGCCATGATCTCAGCTGCCATCAATGAACCAAGCACCTAGCCTACAGGATCTATCTTGTGTTAATTCATTCAATTCTAGGCAAAACATACAATAGCTTCACTGTTACTTTTAACACCTAGCACATTATACTGCCATTTGCCAACAGTTACTTTTTCTTGATGCAACGTTAAACTTGCAGCCCTAATGAGAACTTACTGGGACTGAGATTCACATCAAGTTTGCCAGAAATTTCAGGTTTTGACACATTTTAAGGTCATTGGTAGATGGCACTTTGAGTTCTCACTTGTTTCATTGTTCACAGGTGAAACGGTAAATCCGGTCTTTGCTCTTACGTTAGCTGGAAGTGAGCATACATTTGTGAGTATCTGTCAAGAATTTTTCATCTGGGAATTCATTTCCTGTAGATGAAAAAGCTATCTTCTGGTCCTAATACTCTGATCTTTATTTGATTAAAAGGATTTATTCAGATTTATTTCACTGTGATATTGAATAATATCATGGTGCCCTGCCTGTTTCATGAGATCTCTTCAGAGGTCACTTCTCGGCTCTCCTCCAAGTCCCCCACCTCAAAAGTACCACTGTGGGCACACAGCTGACTTTGCTCACAGTCTTGAAATATGCGAAGATGTTTAAGTATGCAGGCAATGCAGCCAAGCTATATTCAAAGGTCTCTTCTGTCATCCAAACTGAGAATCTAAAACCTGATGTTAATATTAATCAAAAATGGTTCACGAATGTAAGTTCCTGCTGAAAACAGAGGGATGTGCATGTTTGCTTAGTTTGGATCAAACCTTTGATGACCAAAATATTTTTCAGCTAGAGGGACCAAACAGAAACAAAAAGAGATTGAAGAAAATGTAGCTGTTAGGACTGCCTTTTCTCCCAGCAAGGAGGGTTTTATAGCTGTGCGCTCGGAGAAGGAAAAAAACCTCACAACGTTTATGTACCTTGGTATGAGTGCAATAACTCAGCAATAACCCAGCACTTAAAAAAGGAACTCACAAAAGGCTTCAGGTGAAACTCTCTGCTGTGCAGATTGCTTGTCTGCTTTGCTGGTTCACCCTCCAGCTCTCTGCAAAGACAGTTTTAGGCCTGGGAGATGGAATGGATCACACTCAGGCTTTGCCCATAAAAAGCAGCACTGACAGCTGTCTTCAGACATTTGGCTCTCTATACTCAAACCCAAACTGGAACGCAGCAACCAAAGGCAGCATAGACACAGCTAATGTGCTTGTTGAATAGATAGATAGGTGGATGGATGAAAAATGAAAGCATTAGAAACTAAATTTGACTGAAAATTTAATGTTTCTTCAATAAAAAAATGTCCTTTTTAACGAAAATGTGGCTTTCAATGCAAAAGTTTCTGCTTTAAATGAAAACTTTCAGATTTATTTTTGTGCAAGAACTCAAACTTATTTTCTTATTTAGGTGACTCTAACTGTACATTTTTACAGTGGAGTCAGGCTCATTGCAAACAAGTGACATTTTCAGGGCTTCTTCTTAATGACAACACCCCCTGCCATCGCCAGCCATTACAATATATTTATTCTACTATTCTGCTAAAGTAAGTGAACAGACATAAGCAGCAATTCAGTTGGCATTTTTCTTATATTAGAAATATCTGGGATCCAATTCTGTGCTACATATTTTCTTAGTGCAGTGATGCCAGTAGGACTTGAACTTGTGTATCTCTACAGACAATGAAGATGAAAAAGTATTTATTCCCTTAAAAGAAAATAATTACAGAACTGTAACTAGAGCAAGGCAGAGGAACAAAGGTCTTTATATTCAAAACCTAACTACCTGGGCGTGGCTGAGAATCCACGTTCATTAACAGCCTCAAAACTAGATTTTTCTGTGATCAAGCCACTGGAAGAATTTATAAAAAATGAAAACAATAACAGAAGTTGAAGTAGGTGTAACTTCACATCTGGAAAATGTTGTTCCTTTTTCCTCTTTTTTTCTAAGCAATAGCCTCTTCATGTCTGTGGAAACCTTGCTTAGCTATCTAGGAATCACAGATCGTTCTGCTTCTGATTGCATTGGAAACATTCTTTTTTTAATTTTGGCGTGAAAGCAGATGGTCTAAACACTGAAGAGGTTTTTGGCAGCACGAGTTTTAAACCTCATAGCAAAAAACCCATTTTTGTCACTGCACCTCCTTTCAGACATGTGGCTGGAATTAATGTGGCCAATCCCCTCACATCTCTGAACAGTCATTTGAAGAGGGTGAAGTGTGTGCACCATGTATTCTTGTGTATAAAGTGAGAGCAACACGTCGAAATGTCAACAGACCTTCCACATACATGAAGACCATGCAAAAAAGAGCTGTGAGTCTGTTAAACAGTTCTTCAGACACCAACTTTAGGAAACAAATAATATTTCAGAGAATGGAATAAATCCTAGAGACCTCACACTTCCCCAGGAGGAAAGAAACCACCCGCCCAAACCCACCACTGATCAGAACTTTTTGGAGCTCCTGCTGTCTTGCATCACACAGTGGGGATCTTCCTCCACCCACTATTTCTTGCTTCTAGAAGTCGTCTATCTTATTTGGGATTTCATTACTTTCCATGCAGTCTTACAGCCTAGCTCTCTAACGTTGCAAACACAAACAAGACTCCGTTAAGTGTGTCAGTGAAAACATTCTCAAACCAGTGTCTGACCAGCACTCCCCTTTTCCAGGGTGCAATATTGCTTTTACATTAGACCCCCTTCAGCAGCATGATACTTTTTCCCCGCTGCCCCCATGCGTTTGAATCCCTGGCACCTTCCTGGTCATCTGGTGTCCATCCCATTCCCTTCTCATCTCTCAGGTTCCCACAAACATTACAAACCCGTACATCCATTGCTTTGTTCCTTTCATAGAAGACCTATGAAGTCAATAAATCTCCATGACACCTCTCCTGAACATCATTTTCTGATATGAATCATACTTGAAAAGAGAAACAAAATTAGCAAAGCAGTAAGAGAGAAGTTACTACATTAAGGTGTGACCACAAACAATTTTTTTACAGCTTTACTTGCATCCTGCAGCCTTTCTGTAGTGGCAGTCTCCACTTTCTTTTCTGCTTTAAAAATTTGAACTTTCTGGTTCTTCTTTTTCAGCCAGAAGGAGCTTAACATAGTATGGGTATTATCATAATAAATAATAAAATAATTGCATGATATAGTCATCTGGATCAGTAGACAAGCACAGATCTTTTCTAGGTGCTCCTACAGAGCACTTCTTTAACTCTGAACTGGGATTTATATAGTAACGCAAGCTCCAATCCACAGACATATTAGACACCATGGTTTTAATGGGAGTTTAACAGTCTGATGCATTATTTGATTTCCAAATGCAGTCAGATGCCAGCCCATCATTAGACATCAAGGCAATAATGTGGCCCCAGGGAACGCTTCCCCCTAGGCCCCAGTAATCACTATTGGCCCTTAAATTTCATGCCCAAGTGTTAGTTCATTCAACATTTTGTTCTTTTTTGTTACAGCTTAAATAAAAGGACAGAGGGTAATTTCATACACAAATGTACAAGAGATTTGGTGTTCATCTGGTGTGAAGAAGGTAATTTAAAAGCTCTTTTATTTAGAAAATCTAAATATAAGAAACTTTGGCCTTCGTTTATTGGGATTCAGAATCAGGTCTGGAGACCAATAATAGTTCAGCTCAGAAACCATAAAGAGATGTAAGGCCCACTAATTTCATGCTCCTTTAATCTGCTTCCATCAACTGTGTGGATTTTGTAAAAGCACTCAAAAATTAAATGTTGCCATTTAGTAAAAGCATTGACTGATTTCTAAAGGGTTAGCTTGCAGCACTGCTGAAAACATTAGTGACATGGCAAACAATCCAGTGCTATGAGCTTCCCAGCACTACATGATTTCTAGTCTAGCAACATAAATATCACTGTATGAAAGTTATTCCATTCTTTTAATAAAGGGAGAGAAAAAAAGCTTGGCCTGGATGTTGATCTGCTTCTGATGAGGTTATAAATAAACTGTTACTCACAGTCTCCAAGACAAACCAGTTTGGATGTGCTCAAATATCATATTCATTAACATAGATTGTATTTACACAAATAGAAAAAAAGACAGTAGTGAACAAGGCCATTGATTTCAATGTAACAAGCAATGCAAAGCAATTGAATGCTGTTGAGCAACAATGTGAGCAATATTGCTTTTACCAGTTTTATAATAAATTTTTTCAACATGTATTTTCTTCATTTCTATGATCATTGTTATCATGAATAATTGCATTAAGAGTGCCATTTCATCAAATTAACTTACAACTGCAATAACCTTTCATGAAGATTTTTAGGATAATAGTTACTGTGAATATAGAGAGCTGAGTTCTGAGAAAAAAAACCAAACAGCTTAGCACAAATGAAAACACATTGCGTACAGCAGATCCTGGCACTGTGCAGTGCAGTTACAAAGAGCATTAATGGAAACAAGCCTGATGCCATCCAACACATCAACTATCATCAGCTTCTTGACTAGAAAAAACAACATAATCTCCATCCTTCTACCACAACTCAGCAAAATGCTGAAAAAGCTTCTATAAGCAACAGCCACAGCGCATGTCAAAGCACAGCCCACTGTTCATGTTATCCATCAGGAAGTATCTGTGACACAATTAAGACACCCCCATGTGCGATCCTATGCCTGACCTGCATTCCTTCCTTCCTTGGAGATGAGTGACACAGGAGAACAACTTGCCACCAGCCAAAGTGGTAGATGGACACTAACAAATTTGCTACACACTGTCTGGGCACAAAACCTCCCCATGAAGTCAACAGGAAAGTTACTTCCAGCATCAAGTAATTTCCAGTGATATCCGAGCATCCAGACTTTAGAGTCAAATTTAGATGGTGGCAGCAATGACCACAACTCCCCTAGTCATGAGAAACACTGTGGATATAGCAACACCACAGGGGTAATGAAGCAGTGATGGACAGACCATGAGACATCTGGCTGTGATGCCACTGTGAGAAAGATGACAAAACCTTAGGATTTCTGAGATGACATATCTTCACCATCAGGAGGAACAGAGAAGTATTAATACTATTGTTGGAGTGCTGTGCTAAGCTCTAGTTAGCCATCCTCAAAGAATCCTAATTTCTGAATCTCACTACGGATAAGGGGAAATACAGAAATTACATGAGACTGTGGCCTGTTCAACCTAAGACAGAGGTTGAGAAGAAGTGTGATGTCTGTCACAGGATATTTTGGGAGTGGAGAGAGAGGAGACGTGTCATGAAGTGGAAAGAACTGGGATCAATGAGCCATTTGGTCTCTGCCACCTCTGTATGTAGCTACTCAGCTAGCTCTCATCGGAGGAGATCTGGAGGGTGGCCTTGGCCAACTTCTTTCCTGACAGAAGATCCACACCCAGGAATTCCCATGAGATTCAACTTTTCTGTTTTAATGTTTACATTAAATTTTTCACCCCTCTGGAAAAATTTACAGCATTTCTGTAAGGTTTTAAAACCTGCCATAGAATCTTCCAAAGCGGGAAAAAAAGAGAAGAGAGAGCAAGAGAGAAGGAAATGCACATGGAAATATTATTCCTTGCTGAAATCTATGGTTATTGTTTTTGATAACGTTACACTGTATTTGTCATGTCCCCTTCCCTTCCCCTGAATGGGGCCAGTGAAATTCTGACATTATGAACTCAGCTGAAACCCTGCTCTGGTTACTGTACGATCTCTGCAATAATGAGATCCAGGCTGGGTTAATGTTTTCAAAGGAATGGAAAGGTGTTTCATAATTTTAACTCAAAGACTGCTGCTGAAATTAGTAGTGTGTTCCATTTTGATTGCTTCGGTGTTCAGAACAGACAGGCTCCAGTGATTTTATCACAGTCCCAGTATGGCTGAAACTCACTGGAAAGAAAAATCACCCATTTCACAGCTGCTTTCAAGAATCAATTGGTAAAGCCCTTTATAAACAGAAAGCAGGGGAGGTGAGTGAAAGCACTACATGTATTTGTTCAAAGTACAAAATGTGCAAGTCAGATCTAAGGAAATATTACATGAGGACTGGGTTGGAACTATGTAAGGCCAACCTTTCCTATACTGTCTAGAGATCCCTTGTTCATAACCTCAGGCTACTGCAGCACTGTGATGCCTGCAACAAAGTACTATGTGCATATCAGTACTTGATGAACTGAATGAATAAATGTTAAATCCCAAAGCAAGATGTTCCTTGTGATCTCTGTTAAAAGTCTACAACCCTTTAAAACAAGAGCCTTAACATCATAATCTCTGTGGCATCTAAATCATCTTGAGAAACGAGTTCATTTTCCATACGCCGTGTTCTGCCAAGCAAAGTTATTTTTCCGAATACTTATTATGTAACTGTTCAACAGGAAAGGCGAGACTGGAGCTAACCCGATGCGTGCTTAATGTTCAGCTCAGCCTGACGAGATGCCTTCTGCTAATTGGAGCAAGCTGCTGTTCAGGTTCCACCCTCCTTTGGGTCTTCATCATCTTTGTACTCTCTCAGTCAAAGCACTGGCAGAGGCCGTGAGCGATAAGCAGCTCCTCCACTACTTGGGCAGTGCTGGAACCACTACCTTGTACTGGGAACCTGCTTTTTATTTCCCGAAATGTATTAATATCAAAGTACTTTATCAAGGTTCAGACTTAAAGAAGGAGAACGAGACATCTGCGTTCAGGGTCTGATATGCAATTAAAAGATTTCTCTTGAGCTGGACGTTTGGACTGAATCCCTGAAGCTGCCTTTCCACAGCTACTTTTCTCCATTTTAAACACAGGCTTCATTTAGGCCTTTTCTTTGTTTCTAATCTTTGTAGTTACCTTGGATGACCGTAAACTGGGTGAACACAGGATAAAACACATTAATACCCAGCACTGTTAAGGGGAGTGAGAAAGCAAAGCAGCATAGCTGCAGAGCAAATGTTCAGCAAACAAGGACAAGAATTCAAGACTGATGAGGGAGGACCCAGGAACCATAAGACAGGCTTAAAAAAAGTCTTTCATCAAAAATAACAAATCTGAGGCCCACCTTTTTCTCCCTGGGTTTCCAGACTGCATTGCCAGCTTGCTTTCTACCACAGAATGGCAAGATAATCTCCTTAAAAACAATCAAAGAAAGCTCAGATCTTCAATAAATCACATGTAGAGGATCCTAAGCTTGTATATAAATTCAAAATACCACAGAGTCCATGATGAATCCACAAAACTTGGCAGCAAGTACCACCCCTTGCTGCGCACAGTTGGGAAAGAAGCCATCTTCCCAAAGCATTTATTTACAACTCTCTTGACAATCTATACCTATACCTGAACCCATTAAGCCAATATCAGCATCCCCAATGCTTCTAATGATCTCCAGAGAGGGCCTCTGGAGACAGCCAGTCTCTGAGTCATGGAAGAGAAAACCAGCAGTGTTGAGATGGAGGTTTTCTCAGACCCCAGAGGCAAGATGTGTGGCAGCTCCCAAAAGGTTTGATTTCCCTGACACAGACCCAAAAGTGAGCCTGTACTCGGACTAGACCCGTCAGACTGAAAGCAAGCTCTGATTCTGGCATAAATCAAGAAGAGGCAGTACGAGGCCTATGGCAAACAAAGAAAAGATGGAATCAGGAAACCACCATTCATTGGTTATCTTCTCAGTATCCTGCTAACAACGGAAACTTCCAAACTAATGATTATTTGAATGCAGCCTTAGACACAATGTATCATCACTGAACAGAGTATTAAAACATCAAATAAAGAGTTCTAAGATTAACAGGATGTTTACAAATAATTATTAGGAGGTGATTGCCTAATTTTGGACTTTGGTTTGGTGTATTTACCTTCTTATATTCAAATATATCCGTACTTTGTAATATTTACATATATCTAGCTTGTGGCTTCACATAGTATTGCTATAAAAATGCGGATTTACTATTTATGCAGACACAGTACACATTTTACTGTGCTGCAAATGGAATTTGCCAAGCTGCTTAGTTCCTCCTTTTGTAGTTGTGTGATTAATTATTTTGATTTTCCTTTATTTATTTTGCTTAATAAACTTTCATGCATTTTGTTCAACAAATAATACAAAGTTTGGTTCTGGTTAAAAAAATATGATTTCTAAAAGGAAAAAAAGGTCTTTCCTATCAGTCTTAGGTTTATCACTTGGCCTAAATATTACCCCTCCATACTATAAGAGTTACTGTGTTGAACACTCATAAAATACCATACCTAATACGTGAACCACATTATTTTCTGTCCAGCTTTGGTTATGAACAGTTACAAGAAAAAGGAAACTGCTATGTACACAACCCAATATTGGTCAATCTGATTTACAGGCTGATAGTTCACTACTAAATAAGGCTGGAACATGCCCTCCACAGGCATAAGAGGGGAACTGGTGATGTGGGAGGTTCTTGTTATGCTTTGAGGACATGGCTCAGTTGTGCCAGGCACTGCACAAATAAGTATGTTCTAGCTATTGCAGTTATATTCAATTTCCCTGGGTACTACTGATTATAGTAATTCTTACCTGATATGGTAAATTGACTTTAACTCACGTCAACACGTATTTCCCTACCCATCATATCCCATGGGCAACCTCAGATGCATCACACAAAGTCCTTAAGCATCATTTCCCCATGGAACTCCTGGTAACAGCACCGAGAAGGTCAAAACTTTCCCCACACCGTCATATACGAGACCAAAGTAGGACAAACTATCCCTTCTGCCCGCCCTGGATTACAGCTTTCTGCACAGGGGAGGAGAGGGGCAATGCTTGCAGGTAGGTCCAGCATGGTGGAGAGGGGCCAGGCCTTGATGCCATCTCCCTGCGGGGCTGCCAGCAGAGATGAATCAGTAGGTGCTCACAAACACTTCTCTCCTTCAGGCACCCTAGCTTTGGTACCTGTTATCTCTAAGGCCCATATATATCAACAGGCAGAGAGACTTTGGAGGGCATATAGCAATTCAGAGGAAGAGCCTAATTAGAGTGCTCCGAAAGTCCTGTGGCCCAGCCTGTCCCTCTGGCCATTGTGCACACCAGTAACCGCCGAGGCTGAACTTCCCCTGCAGGCACCTACATTTAGAGGCAAGCGGACAATGCTACTGCCTCCCTTTGCCCTGCGATGAGCGAAGGTGGTGTGGATCATAACAGGTCATCTCCCTTGCACAAGTACTATATCAAAAGTAACACATTATCAAGGGAGAAGCAGGTAAAGAGCTGTGATTCTGTGTGCTTTTTGGTTAACGATACACCATCCCTTCAAAAGGCAAAACATAATTCTGCCACTATGCCTATGTGAAAATGTACATACATACCAGTGTTTATGGTGATCATGAACCAATAATACTTCTTACTACATAATTTTGATCAAGGAATAGTATTAATAAACAGAAACACTTTCTACTCCACTGTGGGAAATGCTTAGAAACCAAACTCCAGGTACAAAGAACGACGCTTCTGAAAGCACCAATCTGGGGCAGTTAGGTATGTTTTCTTACACACATCCAGTGATTTCGATTTTCTCTGTTCTTGCATAAATCTTTTTCCTCCATTAGCTCATTTAGTCAGGGTCAGATTTATGAGGGGTGAACTGGCTCTCTCAAAGCTCTTTCTATGATCTCAGGAAAACTATTATACTTATCTATATCTCAATTGCTTATTTGTAAAATGAAAATAACTGTACTCTTCTCATAGAGGAACTTCATCATGAGACAACCTAACACTCTGACTGCTAACACTAATATTCTTCTTTAAGCCATAATAATGCTGACATTTTACCAGTGTTTTGCTCTTCCCCCCTCAGAACTGTTAGAGCTAAAAACCAATGCTTCGCACCATGTACTGACACACGAAGGAAAAGAGTATGATATAAATATGCAGATATGAAGCAGCATCTAAAAATGATGATTTTGATCTTTCAAAAGACAAATCACTAATCTCTGGCTCTAATGAGATATGAGATGATAAAGGTCATGCTGAGTAAAGGACTAAGCTGATGGATCAACCCAAAAGTTTCAAAACTGATATTGCTGCTCCTGTCCCATTGGGCGAGAAAAAGCGATCCGTTGTATGTATTGCAGCAGACTGTTACAGGCACATTAAGAGACCCATTAACTGTGCTTAATGCAAGAACAATTCTAAACCCACCCAAAGATGTGCAGATTGAAGCGTGGTACTGTGGTATTTCAGATGCTGCAAAATCATCCCACTTATTCTTTCAAAATACTTTCAGTCTGAAACCGGTAAAAGCTCTTTCACCTCTGCACATCTTTATGAAGATTATTAATGTGATACAGTAGAATTTGCCAGGTGACTGTGAAAGCACCTTTAATCAACAGTAACTTGAATTAGCTGTTGACAAAAAAAGAAATGCAGAGTAACACAGCTTTATTCAATTTGGGACTTGCTAGTTTAGGACTTGATGTAAATCTGGTACAGAATTGCCAACAAAATAAGAGCACCTCAGCAGAGCGCTACAGTAATCGTTGACTTAAACCTTTCATCCTCAACATTTTTAGCATTTCACCATCACTCCCATTGGGCAGCCAGTTGGTGATCGGCAGTCTTTGCAGAGGTCTGTAAAGAGTGGATCTCTTTGTTTGACTGGCTGACATTTTTTTGGCATTTCCTTTGCTCAGGTGAGCTAGGTGCTGTCTTATAAAACCCAGACCATGGTGCTTTCCTCTACAATATGTGCAATAAAGATCTGTGACCTCTCACACCGACAGAAGCTGGTACAGAATTGCTGGACTTTACCTGCTGCTCCTTTCTACTTAGTCTCCACTGAACTGGCTTGTCCATCACTTGTAAGACCTTTGATGAAAGCTAATGTCCTAACACTAAATAAGCAAAAAGTCTGAGAAAACAGCCAAACTTTTTCCTTGGAAGAGTTTATTCCTCTATGTCCCCAACTGAACAAATACTATAAGGTGTAGCTGAAAAAGTGTCTTGCTCTCTACTTTTCTTTCAGAAGCCACTTTAAGCTTATTCGGGGTTACATTTTTAACTATGCTCTTAGGTAAAGATCAGTTTGCAATACACTAATCAAGTTCAGCAGACTGCACAGACAAAGAGTGAGGGAAGCTGCTCTGCAAACAAGAGAAGGCAGAGAGAGGAGGAAGCGGAGAAGAGAAAATGAGGGTACTTTTGGGGGAAGCTGTGAAACGAGGCAGTTTTAGTCTTCTGTTTTCTCTGCTACCCAAGTGAGCGCATTATTGCAGGCAGAATTTGAGGGAGATTGATTAATTGCAAAAGGGCCTAGAATGGACATGGCTATTGTCATTTAATTCTAAATAAATACAGTATCATACAAATTGCATCTAAAGGGGACAAAAAAATCTTTTGTCCCTCTCAGCAGTACAGAAAATACTAAGTAAACAGTGTTAGTAATAGAAACAAAGGGATGGAGTCTAGCAGAGCTTTTAGGTCACTGACTCCATTCATAGAAGAGGGAAAGAAAGGAGGGTAAGGTACAATCTAACCTAATTATGGCTTTGTAAAAATTATTTTCAAGCCATTAACTGAGATTTGGCCTACTTAGACTGTAAAGTTCTGGAGGCAAAGACTTGTTCTTCTTTGTACTTGCATATCTTGCAAAACGCTGTCCATGTCCCTGACCAGAGTTCCTGGGCCCCAGTATATTAACCCACCACACTGTGAAGGTGAGCTAGCCTTGGCTAGCCACGTGCCAGCAGCTGTGCCCACCACTGGAGGACCTCTGAAGCTCTCACCTGGCATTAACAGCTGGCAAGGCAGAACATGGTTTGACATTTATGAGGTATATTGGGAAGAATTAAACGGTTCCGTTTAATAACTGGTCCTTCCATGAAATCCCAGTATCTCTGGTGTTGGAAGAGGTAACCATCCTGTCCATGCAGAGATCAACATGAGTCAGGACCCACGCCAGGGAAAGCTTTTCCTGAGAACTCAGGGGTATACACATGGTCCTACCCAAAATCAGTCATCCAGAACCTTAGTCAGCATAAAAAAAAAAATTGGAAGAGTTGTAAAGTTGAAAGGGGGAAGACCTCTTGGGGAATGATCCCAACTACCTTTCAGGCTGAAACTGCTATTCACTGAGAATGAGCACATTCTTTCTGATTTTCTATTTCTTCCAGGTCAGCTGCCCACATAACCTGTCATACACAGAGAACCACTTATTGTCATGGTTCTGTTCTGATATGTATGATACCTGCTGGTTTTGTGCAGGCCTCGGGTGCCTGAACCAAGAAAACACAGAAGTGATTTTGTGGAGTGGGTGGGGGAAAGACTGGGGGGAGTCTTGCCCGACTCTATGACTGCAGAGAAAAAAAACCTAAAAATATAGATGCCCTCTTAAAGATCCTGAAACTGAAAAGGAATAACAGAACTGAAACACATTTTAAAACATGCTGATTTAGAGTCATTCCCGATTTTGAGATGTGCTGTGAGGGACTGCGCAGTGTAGAAATTCTGTGTTCTTAAATGGCCTGCACCTCCAAGTGCCACAGAGATTACATTTCAATTGCAGGTGAAGAAGTTCCACGGTGTAATTTATAAGTCATCTCCAATCTGTGGAAAGCTCTGGTATATTACAGGTAAAAGTGCCTCGCTTCTTACATGGCAATCATTAGATGTCAGGAGGACAAGTGCTTGGTTCTACCAGCATTCAGCCTCATGCATAGGTCTGAAAAACACGTGCAGAAGATTTGCCAGGAGTAT
Source organism: Morus bassanus (assembly GCA_031468815.1). Classification (NCBI taxonomy): domain Eukaryota; kingdom Metazoa; phylum Chordata; class Aves; order Suliformes; family Sulidae; genus Morus; species Morus bassanus. The sequence goes on along the minus strand of CM062574.1, from coordinate 34,736,283 downwards.
TTTTTTTTAAATTAAGAAGGGGGAAAAAAAATCTTTAGAAAGCATCTTAAACTGACAAGGTGAGGTGTGTGGAATGACCTAAGACAGACAGGCACTGATTGAAAGCCATTGAGGTAATTCCAGAAGTAATTAGATCTTTGGACAACAAAGTGATGAAACAGGACAAATGACCTTTTCTCATTCGCACACTACCAGCTTATTTTTCTGATTTGTTTCACTCTCTAGGAACAGTATTTCTTTTAAACACTAGCAGAAAAAAAATACGGCTACAGCACCGAGCTGGGATGCAGAGTATCTGGATTCAGTGCCTGGTTCTGCTGCAGATTTCCAATATGACCTTGGGCACATCCATTAATCTCTTGCATCTCAGTTCTTTAGCAGTAAAACGGAAGGAGAGCTACCACTTTTTCCTTACCCGCTTGCTTGTCTTCTCTGCGGAGTCCGTAAGCATTTTTGAAGCAGAGTTTCCTGGCATAACCACGTCTATAAATTTAGCAGAGGCCATGCAAGTCAAACATTGTGCTAAAAGTCAAGCACGGAGAGGCCAAAGGCAGCATTTGGAAGCTCTCCCTGGTTCCCACACTACCTGTACCTGGGTCTTTGCTCCAGCCTGGGAGCAGGTTCCCAGGCTGTCCTCTGCCCAGCGCCATGCTGGAGGGAGCAGCGCTGCCTGCGAGGGTGGGAGATGACACCCTGCCACCCACCTGCCTGCCTGCCACAGATAACCCAGTGGTGGTGCATTTGGAAGGCGGTTCCCAGGACCTCAAAACCCCACTTGAAATACAGAATTTACCAACTTTTTAGACCACAGGAGGAAGGAAGGATTTAGGCCTAAGCCACATGGTAACTTTTATATAAAATACAGTATCAGATAATTACAGATTGGCCTTAAAAATTTATTGTGAAAATTTACCATCCTTGGCATCTAATCACTACTTTGCTGCACCTGTGAGAGAGCAAATATATAAATATGCACCCAGACACTGACATACACACTTTGTCTGTATATAATATGCAGAGGTACCTATGTGTGTATGCATACATATCATTACACACCCACACATGATCACATTTCAACAGAGAGGAACGTCAGAGTCGGTTTACCATCAGAACAAACATCCAACTTGACACATTTTTTGCAAGACCTCTGTGAATTCAGTATAATTACATTTTTGAGGATGTATTTTGCAAACGTGCCAGATAATGCCAGAAGCACAGCTTTGAGTTGACTGCATTCTTACTCCCACCAGTGTCCTTGCTATGACAGTTTTGATACAAACAGTGTGCATTAGATCATTAGTACAGATACAACCCTCTCTCCCTGCCATGCTTTTGAAGCTCAGTCTGATGAATGGGAACTTGCTCCTTTTGCGTTGAGCTCGGGCAATATATCAGAAAGCTGTGCCCAGGCAACAGCATCTAGATTGCCTCTGACCACACTTCTGGGGTGTTCCCTATCAGCAGAAACAAACAAACAAACAAAAATACACAGCATGCCTACAATCGATCAAGGAATAATTTTCTAGAAGCATACAGAAGGTCATTTATTGACTAATAAGGCAGCCAATTATCCAGGGTCCATTAAATAGTATGATCACTCAAACCTCTACCTGCATCTGTAAGATTTCTCAGTGCCCCACGCGGACAGGAGCGTGTTTGCATGTTTCCCTGTGTCTGTTGCAGTCCCTCTTATAAAGGAGAATGATATTTAACTTAAAAATAATGAGTCAAAGATTTCTATGCATGAACCAGGAATGAGGGTGGGGTTTTTTTTTGGTTTTGTTTTTTTTTGTTTTTTTTTTTTTTGTTTTTTTTTTTTTAAATTTTAAACACTCGCAGAAAATTTCAAAAGGCAAAACTTGTAAAATCTCTTCCTTTGCATGAAATGACCTGGAAGAGGTGACAGTAATTACAATCAGAAGTTGTTCGACGATGCAGCCTTATGCTCTGCATCACCCTTTTGCTAATCAAGTCACTGTATTGATCACCTCTCCTTGGATGCTTTCCTTTTTACCCCGGGGCCCATGTGGTGCTCTCCATATGGGCTGTAGCTTGAGCTTTCACAAGTCCATTACAGCAAGGCACTGAATTTGAGTTGGAACAGAGTGGGGCAGCCCTGCACCACAAATACCACACATACATACAAATATAAAAATCTTTTCACTCTTCTATAGTTAAATCTGCCCTCCAGAGACCACATGCCATTTCTATCACTGTTAGAGAAGCGCAATAACTTTATTTTCTCTTTCCGTCAGTCTCTGCATGACTCCCACAACTTTTGCATCAGATTTTAAAGGAATACTAATTCCCTGCAAGCCTCATGAGAACAAGCATCTTCATTGAGATGAGATACCCCAACTAGAGCTCCCACTAATGGAAATGCTGTACTAGAAATTGTGCTGTACTTGCAACACTAAGGAGCTTTGGAGGAGAGAGCTGCTGTGAATCCAAACCACAGGAACTGGCTTTACACATTCTGCTGACTATGAAAGCATTTGGAAATCTGAATTTTGGCTATTTTTGCAAAAAGCAAAAAAAGGCCTCCTTACATACATATTTATGGACGTCGTCATTTTTCATTTTTGTTTGAGATCAAATTCTGGCATAAACTGGCTCTTCCCTGTTGACTTTGCAATTACACACAACGCTTACATTGGCTCCACATTGACCCTGCTGATCCTCCTTGTCATTTCTTCCTGACTTGCTCCTGTGCAATCTCTGCTCTGAATACAGCAATGATGATCAGCTACCTCTTACAATCAGTGGCTGGTTTAGAAAGATTTATCCCAGCTTTAATTAAAAAGACAATTATTACAGTCACATTTGAAATTCAGTTGTTCTTTAAAAAAAAAAAAATTCTGCTATGCTAATAAAATTGGGAAAATTCTGCTGGAAAGTTCTAATGATAGCACTGTATATTTAAATTTCAAGACACACTAAGTTTAGAACAAGATAATGTGGCATTTTAATTATGGTTTTTCTATTTATATATTTCCTGTGTGGCACAAGACCCCTTTAATGACAGCACGTTTTAGAGTAGCTTCAACACCCAGCATTATTGCAAGTTTTTGAATATGCCAGAAGCTTATCAGCTAAAGTATGTTAATTTCTCTAATGGGGTAATGAAGTCTAAATGCTTTCAGGAAGACATTGCTATGATAATGGGTCTACTTAAAACACAACATTAGGAGAACCTTGATTACAGGTTGCTCAGTAGTTTCTGACTTCCTTAGGAACCAGAGTTTGTTCCATACCTAATTTGCTGCAAGAGCTTCTGGGAAGGAAGCTCATTTCCATTTACTTAGTCAATCACCTTTGATAATGTAACCAAAACAGTTAGCTGCCTGAAAAAAATCTGCTAATACAATTGCATGACCCAGACTTAGAGACCGACTTAGAGCTGCAAAGGCTTTGAGGATGAAGCAATTCCAAGACATGTGCAGAGGAGCGAGCACGTGGACAGTGAGGTGGTGGCACTTATGTAAGAAGCAGATGGACAGTCAAAATGAAGTGACGAGTTTGATGAGAGGAGAAGGCGGCAGGGGAAGAGTTATGTAAAGCGACGAAGATGGCAGGCCCACTAAGGAAACCGCCTGGCTGATATCTGTGCACACCTCTGGAATAAGACTCTTCATTTCTATTTGTGCAATACTTGGTAACTGGGAGACTCCCCCATCAGAGCCTCAAGACACCTGTATTTTCTAATGTGGGAGCTCCTCTTGGCTTTACAAACCTGTTGATTTCCCAAGACTTGAACTTTATCAACAAGAGTTTCTTCCACCTTCAACACACACATGCAGCACTCGGTGCTAGCCTTTTAATTCTCCTGTGTTTTGGTCCTGTACGAAGCAGGATAACCTCATGCTACTTGTAATCAGAAAGGCACAGAAGCAGAGCTGTGGTATCTACTTTGTGTCCCCCAGTCAACACCTTTACAGAAAACACTACCCAGCAAAGCTCTGGAGAGCTTAATACTGCACCTGCCTCTGCTTCAGGGCTGAGGGATGCAACGCACCTATGTATTTTACCAACTTGTGATGTCAGGATAAGGCCTTTTTCCCCGACTGCTCACCACCACACCTGCTGCAGAGCCAGTGACCACTGCCCCACACCTTGGTTTTGCTGGGCTGTCAGCTGCCTGGCCTGATCACATACACATGCTTCTTCATTTCTCCATGTATCCTACCAGCTGCAGGATCAGGCCACAACTGGATCCCGCCACAACTGGATCAGTCAAGCCAGCAATGATTCAGCTTGTTGCTGAATGGGAGAAAAGGTATGTGGTGTGTACAGAAGCTTCTTGTCAAGCAGCACCCTATGTACAAGCTAGCAAGCTTATATTGAAAATTAGATAAAAGTCTACTAAAAAAAAAAAGATACTTCTCTACTTCCCAATGCATCACACCAAGTTCTGACCTCAGACATCACATCTGATTTCCATTACAAGAAAATCAAGAAAGTCTGACCCTGTCATACAGACACACTTTGAAAGGAAAAGAGCTTGATACTTGCCTCAGTGTTTTCAGCTGGGACTATGTTCTCCCTCATTTTGGAAACAAATGGCTCTGTAAATCCAGCAGTATCGAGCTCAGCATGATCTAAGTGAACTAAATATTCTAGCTTGGTATTTGCATTTTCTCTTTTATCAAAACAAATAGTAATCCAGTCATGAAATCCAGTATTTCTGTAATTAATTTGCAGTCACTACAAATCACCTTTAATTGGATTAGCTATAATTACAATAAAATAATTACCTGAAATCATAAGTTATATTTGTGGATTTTTTTGGGTTTTGGATTTTTAGAGATATGAACTTTAGGTGAACATGAGAGATGAGAAACACTTCAGAGCTAAATATTAAAACCTCCTCACTCTTATTTTCACTGAGCTCGTCTGTGTATTGCTTCCTTTAGTCCCCAGTGATCCTGTCTTGTACTCAGACTTGACAGACCCCAATTAGCCGAAACAGTGATTCATTACTGCTCCTCTGCCACCTGACCTGGCCCATGCCACAGCAAGCAGTGGCAGCTGCTGTGGACCCACAGGAGTTTGATGGCCATCATGACTCTCCTTTCCTCAAGTGTCAGTCTGTCCCTGTGTTAATCATCTTGTTCTGACAAAGGAAGATCAAATCCTATGATCAAGATCAAAGCCTATGTTTTTGTATTGGGTTTGCATGGCAAGGTTTTGGTAGCTGAGGGGGCTACCAAACAGGGGTGGCTTCTGTGAGAAGCTGCTAGAAGCTTCCCCTATGTCCAATAGATCCAGTGCCAGCTGGCTCCAAGATGGACTCTGCCGCTGGCCAAGGCTGAGCCCATTAGCAATGGTGCTCGTGCCTCTGGGATAATGTATTTAAGAAGGGGGGGAAAAAAACCTGCACAACAGCAGCCAGAGAGAAGAGTGAGAATACATGAAAGAAACAACCCTGCAGACACCAAGGTCAGTGAAGAAGGAGAGGAGGAGGTGCTCCAGGCACCAGAGCAGGGATTCCCCTGCAGCCCATGGTGAAGACCATGGTGAGGCAGGCTGTCCCCCTGCAGCCCATGGAGGTTAATGCTGGAGCAGACATCCACCTGCAGCCCATGGAGGACCCCACACCAGAGCAGGTGGATGCCCAAAGGAGGCTGTGACCCCATGGGAAGCCCATGCTGGAGCAGGCTCCTGGCAGGACCTGTGGCCCTGTGGAGAGAGGAGCCCATGCCGGAGCAGGTTTGCTGGAAGGACTTGTGACCCCGTGGGGGACCCACGCTGGAGCAGTCTGTTCCTGAAGGACTGTGCCCCATGGAAAGGACCCACGCTGGAGCAGTTCATGAAGAACAGTAGCTCGTGGAAAGGACCCACATTGGAGAAGTTTGGGGAGGACTGTCTCCTGTGGGAGGGACCCCACTCTGGAGCAGGGGAAGAGTGTGAGGAGTCCTCCCCCTGAGGAGGAAGGAGCAGCAGAGACAAGGTGTGATGAACTGACCACAACCCCCATTCCCTGTCCCCCAAGTGGCGCAGGGGAACGGAGGTAGAGAAAACCGGGAGTTAAGTTGAGCCTGGGAAGAAGGGAGGGGTAGGGGGAAGGTGTTTTAAGCTTTGGTTTTATTTCTCATTACCCTACTCTGATTTGGTAATAAATTAAACTAATTCCCCAAGTTGAGTCTGTTTTGCCCATGACAGTAACTGGTGAGTGATCTCTCCCTGTCCTTATCTCGACCCACACGCCTTTTGTTATATTTTTTCACCTCTGTTCAGCTGAGGAGGGGGAGTCATAGGGCATCTTCGGTGGGCACCTGGCATCCAGCCAGGGTCAACCTACCAGTTTTAAAAACAGAGAGGCATTTTCCTTGGCACAGCAGGACATGACTTTAAGGAGCTGATTACTCTGAAATCTCAAGTTTTTCTGGCAAAACACATCCCTTCACAATGGCTCAGGCTAGGCACCCACAAACTACTTACCACACTCTGGGACTAATTGCCATATTAATAAGGCACCCCTAGCCCAGGCCTGCAGTGTAGATAGTACCATGATTTTTGGCATGAATTCCAACCCAACTCACACCCTGCTTTTGGGAGAGTTTCATAGCCAAGGGTGCCCCTGACCAAATACACCTCTTGGGTTAGGCTCTTCCTCTGCTTACATATGACAACACCGTTCCAGCTACTTATAATTAGCAGTACAAAAGGGACATTGCCTTGCACTGTCATGATTTTACAGCTTCAGAAGTCATCAGGTTTCTCTGCTCATATTCTGAGATGAAATCAAATGTCATGTAAGGAAGAAATCAAACAAAAAGGGGCAATGACCTATGGGCATAGCTGACCCTAGACAAATGGAATAAAGTTTGCTGTAAATACAGGGTTCTCATTCAAGACCTTTCATTCTTAAAATAAAATTACATGGCATGTTGGCAGCAGTCCTGGCACTACTCTGACTCACACTAGTCACAATTTCACATTTAATACATGCTGTAAAAATAGCACATTTGAGTCACATGAGCATGTCATGTCACATAAATGTAACAGTGTGTTGCAAGTTACATTTTTCTACCAGGTATATGAACGTGATGCCTTCCTTTCCACTCACTCCAGCTCTCACAGCTCCTTGCAAACAAAACTACAGCAAGATTTAATCAGGCTGAGCAATCTGAAAACTGTTTTTTAATAGGTAGAGTCAAATTAGCTATTAAGAAGTATAAAGGACAAAACAAAATTTTCTGGAAAAAAGAGAGCACTGAATCAGATGCTGTATTTAAAAAAAACCAACTCATAAATGATGCACTTTTTATGCAACCTGACTTTACCTAAGGCTCTAGTGTTTCTGTTTAACTAACCCCTTAAACAAAATGCATCTCTAGGGCTTTCAACAGCATCTCCTCTTCCACTGCTGTTGCTAATACATACACCTCTGGCCTGATCCATCTGTTGCTCCCCATTTTCCACAACAGTTCAGGGCTCATGGGTGCAACACTTACTCCAATTAAAAAGTAAATTCTTCTGTAGGAAACAGAGATGTGGGACTGACAACCATGATGCCTGCAGACCACTCAAACTGCGCAGCATAGCATCAGGCACAGGTTCATCTATCCTCTTGAGCTCCGCTGCTGTCCCTCTGGGGAAAGTGGGCAGCTGCCCTTCCTCAGCCCCTTCCCCCAAGGCGCTTCTGGCCCGTGCCCGGCCCTGTGCTGAGCCACTTCACTGCAACAGTCAGCAGAGGACGAAGCTACAGACACACGGGCTGTTTTCTGCTGGGTGGTGTACTGAAACCGCATGACAAGGGACCAGGAAAACAGCAAGGCCAGCAAAATGCAGGGCAGGACCTCGGCAGCCCACAGTGAGATGAGCTGATTGCTGTGCCTGATAAAACAGCTGGATCAATATGTAAAGCAGAAAGAGGGTAGAGAAAGAATAATTAGAAAGAAATGTTACTTTCCTCAGTTTCTCCTCAAGTTCCATGGCCAATCGTGGCATAAATGATGCAGAGCTCATATATTTAGCATCTTTGTTCAAGAAATTGCGTGGCCCCATTCATTTTGCTTACAGTGTGTATATTGCTTGAAAATACAGCCTCTGACTTGATGCTCAGACATTAGGCAGACATTAAGTATGTTAATATTGCAGTTGTAATTACATGTTTTTTTCTTCTAATTTTGGAAGTATAATTCTTTGGAATAATTACATAGAGGGTAACTAAGTTCTGGGAAACGTCTGAGTCACCAAGAATCACATCTGCACTCCAGCAGAAAGGCTTGTTGAAATCTTCAACATTTTTATCCTTGCTAATTATAAGAGCTGGGAAAAGCAAAAAGTTGGTTTATGCCTTTTAGGAGAAACACACCGAGTCTATTTGGAAGATGCTATAGGGATTTCCTCTAATGGAAATAGTATAGCTGCTATGACAAGTTTCTGACTTAAAATTTGCTGAAGATTTTCCTCTTCACAATTAGAACAGTATTTTAAGTTTATCCAATACCTCCATGTTTAAGGAGCACACAAACTACAAACGACAGCATCTCTCAAATCTTAATAAGCTTCCCACACAGAACTCCCGCCTAGAGCCAGGGACAAAACGCAGGAGAACATGCAATCCATGGTGGGCAGACAACTATAGTTTGTAGTACAGTCTCTGTGTAACAGGACGCTAAAATACTCCCAAAAGAACTGAAGAAGAAAATTGCATACAACTGAAACTGCCGTTTAAATGTCAGGCTTGCCGAATTCCAACTCTGAAGCTGCTTATTTCAGAGCAGCCAAGGACCTCTGAATGAACAAACAAATGAAAAACAAATGGAACTTTTCAGTGTTCAAAAATGTGACTTTAAAACCTGAAGGTCTAACATTTTAACAAATTCATCAGCAGCCAAAATAAGTTCAAGTGGAGCTGCTGTACCTTATCCTCCTCCTTCCTTGCCCAGTTGTAATGCAGATTTATTTCAGCAGCCCAGGGTCTCTTGATAGTGTTTGTGTGCTACCCACAGGTCTGGAGTCCTCTATTCATTCACATTATTTAAATAATAATACATATGTATAATCCTCCTTCCTCCTGTAACTGTTCTACTTGAAGAGCCAATTAATTCCATTTGTTACTTCCTGGTGTATTATTTCCTCTCTACAAGCTGGAATCCCTTTAGGATCCCTGTCTGCCCTTGACTACTGATGATTTCCTTGGCTTTTCAATCATCAGAGCCTCTTCCCATGGATTTTAGAGCATTATTGTGATTGCCAATTTTAATAATGCAGGTTTTCATAGTCTGTGCATGCTGCAGGCCTTAAAAAAAAAAAAAGAAAGAAAAAAGAACAATCCTGCTTTCCATGGCTTTAAAAATTAACCAATTATTTGGAGTTTTTTTGTTTTGTTTTGTTTTTTAATCTAAGTAACCCAATCTTATATATTTTATGTCCATATACTATGTGCTACATATCCAAACACTGACACTCACACAGCTCTTCTCTCCTTCTGTTACTGGTCTAAGCAATAGCCACAAAGTGCCTCAATCTTTACCCTTTAATTTAAAGAAAGAGAACTTTCAGAAGAACAAAGCAGGAAAAGGATCAGCCATTTAAATGCGTTTAAGCAGAAGGCACTGAGGCCTAGTCTTTGAATCCAGACCCTGATGAGGAATTGCACAAGCCATTGTATCTGATGAGGCCACCTCATAATTTTTTTCAAGACATTATGGATGAAAAACATTTAGCATATTTTCAGGAATTCAGTTGTTGTGTAAACACTTGACCAAATGGTCTGTAAGCACTTGAGTAAATACTTAGAGGCACACAATTCAGAAACAAGGCATCTCCTGAGGCATGAGACTTCAGGGATCCAAGTTTCAGATCGCTTTTACTGTCTTATGCACTCTTACATGATTAGGGAAAGCATTAAATGCCTACATACCCCTGTGGCTGGGGATTTCAGGCAGAGCTACACAACCTGATTCAATTCTAGAACTGCAGCCTGGGAAGTGTCTCTGGTCCTGTCTATTAGCCTGCACCCAAACCACTCTAGCATGGAATGCATGGAGGCTATTAAGAATCTTCCCTACTCTTCCGCTTAGGTGAGCAGCACAGTAACACCTTTAGTTTCAGCAAGGGCTTCTACTGATGTTTTTGACAGCTGAATAAACACCATAAACAGAAACGGAAACAACACATTCTCTTAATACTCTGCCCCATATTGCTACCAACACTTGAAGTGGTGCTCTGGAGCTGAGAACAGGAGAGAGGTCAATGGGAAGTTTCTTCTTTTCCTTCCATTACTTTGGCATTGCTGGCCAAGGGAGGCCAAGCTCCACAGGACACGTCTCCTGTCCTGCTGCCTGAGCAATGCTAAGGTGCCCACAGGGTTTTTTTTTTAAAAACTGTTCATTGTGGCAATGCAAAATTAGGTGTAGATCTGAGATTCCAGTTACATCTGCCTGTAAATAAACAGTGCATCTGCTATCAGAGCTGCACAGACAGTAAAAGGCTGATATTTGTGAAGTTATTCAGGACCAGCTGAGATTCAGCTCTGCCCCAGTTTTGTCCAAATAATGATTTCCAAATTAAACCCACCATAAGGCTGCTGATCAGACCAAAAGAGAGCTCATGGGCGTGCTGTATCTATGAGCTTTCAAATGCTGCCTTAGTTTCTTCCTTTTAGCTACTGATCAACGCAAGCATATGAGTTCATCTGTTTTGAAGGAAGCGTTATTAAAAAATACGGCAAACTGCAGCCAGTTATGTCAGGTTATGGGAACATGCCACAGTCAATCACCTAACAATTAGTAACAGTACTCCTTATAAATAAACCTAATAATGTCCCATTAGCATAGAAAATGATGTACAAAAAGCACAGGGAGTAAATGGACAAGTTGAAATGCTGGAAAAGAAAATGTCCTCAGGCATAGAAGTGCTTCTCTGACACATATCTTCTACAAGGAGTTGTAACTGAAAGGAGCAGACAAAGGCAAACAAAATAAGGACCAGCAGAGAGAAGGGTCCTCCACAGCCTGAAGGGTCTTGTGTTCAGCTTTCAGAATCCCAGGAAAAGAGGACATCCAGGGAAATAGGTTTCATTCCACTGAAAGGATCACTGTTAAACTCATTATCATATCACCAGACCCCAGCATTTAGGTGTATTCACAGTTGATTCTCACATACAAACACATTTTTTTCATATGAGACCATTCATATGTTCACATTCACACCCCCATCTTGATGCACAAGCCAAGCATTCGTTGGTAGGTTTTAGCAAGCGATTTCCCACTAGGGTAGCTCAAGGATGAAGCTTTTGCCTTCTTTGGAAACAGCTGCTCCTGACTATCACCAGTGACATGATTTGGAAATACATTGACCCCGGTCTGATTCATCATGAATATGTACATAGGAACATAAAAATTGTGGGCATGCATTTATGCACAATAACACACACAAAATATGTATTAGGCTCCCTTGTAATGCTCATACCTACAAAAGGTTAAACAGCCCTAGGTGACAAAGAGCTGTTTAAATGGACCTTTTTATAATGGCAAACAATAATGCATTCTGGTTACCTTCTGACATGGCTTACTTCCAGTCAGCATTAAGGAGAATTACTACCTGATTTTAATACATCTTGGTTCAATTTCATGTGGGCTTATTGTCTTCTAATTATCAACACAGCAATTTGATCCACATCCAGATTAAGGCACTGCCCTGACTTCTAACACCAGAGCAATGCCTGTGATGGTGTACTGATTTCTCAAGCAGTAAGCAGTTTGCTGTTGTCTCACATCCCCAAGGCACAAATAAGCAGATGCTGCATTAAAGGTTGTTTTACAAAACTGCTTCAGTTGTGATATACATTTTTAATATAATATACTGAGTGCATTACAGTGAAAACCACCAGGGCCAGTAAACTCATACAAATTCATTAGCAAGACCAGCTTCTCAATTAAGCCCAGCTGAAGACTAGATCTAGTTGGAAAGAATTGTCCAGAAGCAGCTGAAATGAGTGAAAAGGTTGATCGTGTTTGCCACACATGAGCACAGCTTAGTTTACCATTTCAGTTTTCTGAGCATCAGTTGGGATTGTTTCCCATCAAGGAAAAGCTTCGCTGACCTTTCTCTTCTTTTCATCACAAGGATACTGTAGTTGGCTTGAAAGCTTGAATTTTTTACAGTATTACTATTCTGAGCAAAAAAGCAGAGGCGCAGCTTTTAATACACAGAATGGGTTCTACATAGGACACACTAGTAGGCAAATGTTTTGGAGCACTCACTGATATGCTTTCATTCATGGGCAGGTTTAAAATATCAGAAATTATATCTTGTGCTTTCAAAAGACGAGCCAATGGAGAAAGCAACATTTTCACTCTCTTTGGCTTATTTGCATTTCTTACCTACACTCTTCTCCCTCAACTGACATTGTCAGCTCTAGGATGACAACTGAAGAGCACCTCTGGAGTACTCTGTAGCTAATCCTCTATAATGCCTGTAAACTCTACGGTGAATTGGCAATTAAAACAGGAACTCTTAAAAAGCACAAATTTTGCTCTTCCCTCAACAGAGGGGAATCTTTGTTGCGCACTTTGAAGAAACCTAAGCTGGCAGAGGATTATTATTCTAAACATATTTGTTTAAAAACAATGCAATGCAAGATATACCAAAAATTAATCTGGCCAGCAGCAGACTAAGGTTTACACAAAGCATCTGCTGGCTGCCACTGGTAAAACATTACATTTGTCTTGACGGTGTTTATGGCATAACTGGCTGCTACTGTTAAGAGCCGTGTTACAGCAGCCTTGTGCGACAGCTTACCTTAAAAGAAGAGAAATTCTGTAACACAACCTTCTCCAGTACATTTTCAGGAGTGCTGTCTTTTATGAAGGCCTCTGGCACCAAATCTTTCCAGACAATAACGACGCAACCATAGTAAGGGGGAAAAGCTTTCCCCCTCACTACTCGCTCTTTCTTCTGTGCCTCTGTGTATTCCTTCACTGCCTCTCTTGCATGTATGCAACACACACCCCTGAGAAGCATTCCTGAAAGCTGCTCACCGGGCCGGGGTGCCCTGCTATGTCTTCTCCCTCTCTTTGTTACGTACATACATGATCATGAGAGTATGCTTACTTTTGTCTCCATGAGATGATGGCATCTTATTCACAATTGGTTCACAAGGGTTGCTGGAACTTCCAGCATGTTTATAAGCTCAGCTGAGACATCAAGCTGAACCAGTCAAACCCCTTATGAATGACGCTAAAAGTGACACCGAGTCCTAAAAAACACAAAGAATTTTCATTGCCTGCCCCAGTCTGAGACACTGCCATTTGACAAGTGACATGACTAAATGACTTCCCTGTGCCATTAATTTAAGACCGGAATTTGCAGGGATTTACACAGTGACATTTGTATCATACATGCTAGCACTTTCAACCACTGTACAAGTAGCTGGGCACTAATTTAACCTGACCTTAGCAAACTGTGCAATCTGACAGCTCCCCATGCTGTTCACCTGCTGTCAGATCAGAGTCTGCTGAGGATCTTATGTTCCCTCTACATCCCTTTAAATTAATAGCATATCATCAGTTAGTTCTACAATGCCATTAAACACAGAAACAGCAGAGATGACTTTTTGTGGTCCTGATCCTGAAGTCATGATACTTTTACATGAAGGGAGAAAAGGTGGATTATATGCCTCCCCACCATGTATCTCCTAAAACAAACAGGGATGCATATTCCTAATTACAGATTGCACGAGTAATCTCTCCTAGAAAGAAGAGACTTCTGAAAAGTGTCATGAAATAGGATGAAAAGATTCTGCCCTAGCAGCTATTCAATTCTTTAGTTAAGACAAAGCAAAATCTCTCCTTCCTATGAATTAAGTTGAAAAGGAATGAAGCGGGAAGACCTAAAGGTGAAGACAGGAAAATATGCTGAAGTAGCCCAGTGAATTTCCAGGCTACTATGCACAGAGGCTTATTCCCATTTGTTTACCAACTTTGAACCTTCTTGTGCTCTATGTTTATAATTGTTTTTAAATAACTACAATGCTCTAGAAAATTACTTCAGATATTCTTTCCAATACATAAATTACTGATAGATTTTCTCAGCATTACTTCCAAATTAAGGGTACTTTGTCTGCCTTGGCACTGGCTTGAGACTGTAACAAAACATAGATTATTCTCAATCTAGTTGACCTCTGTAAAACAGGCTTAGCTTAACACAGTTGCCTGACTGCCCAGTGAAATCAACTCTTTTAACCAACAAATATTGTAGCACAGGAGTTGAGAAGGAAAGGAGGTACTTAAACCTCAGGCAGAGAGTAGATGAACCCAAAGAAAACATAGAAAAATCCTGGGCAGTTGAAGACTGCCCAGCACTAGCTTGTGCCTGTTGAAACTGCTGTTTTCAAGTAGTAAGAGCGAATGTCTTAAAAACAAAACCGTTCACTTCATACGTACTATTATCAATTCAAAAATGGCTCATGGTATTGTTTTCAAATAAAAAACGAATCCAAGAAAATCCTGAACAATATAAAGAAAATTTCAGCCCAAAAGCACCTGTCATCCAGCTAAAGATATCCAGAAAAGAGTACCTTATAGCAGAGGAGCTAAAGCACACTGCAGCTTTCCAACCCAAATCCATAAGTAACACTAACAGGTTCAGATACAGATTTACTCTACTGCTTAGAAGAGTTCCTCTCCTTGTAAAGTGGTCTCTTTTTGAAAAAAAAAAAAAAACAAAAAAAAAAAAAACCCCAACAAAAAAAAAACAAGAAACCCACACCAAAACCAACCAACCCCCCCCCCCCCAACGAACAATTATTGCTGCTGCCTGTAGATAATGCTTAGGCATTTGCCACCGTCACCCTTAGGAGAGTGCTGAAATGTTGAGATCGAGGGCCTCAGATTTGATCCACCCCACAGGATACAGCCTGACAGAGTATACCATATGAATGGTAAATGAAAAATCAAAGGAAAATACCCAAGTGCATTTTTCCAGGACCCACAGCACAGGCAAGATGCGAGCTCCCCCTGCTGACAGAAGGGAACCCTGCCTGGTCCAGCCACCAGTGCCACAACAAGGGGACAGTCACTGCCACAGGGGCAGGAGGGGAGAAACCCCAGGATGAAGCCAGAAAGAGCTCGGACAGCAAGGATGGAGCCAAGCTGGGCACGGCTCTGGCACCTGAGATCTCATGGTTTGACCTCATAACTCACTGAATGCCCTCAGCTCCTTTCAGGAGATAAACAGGGCCAGAAAACAGCTACGAACAGTACCTGAGGGAGCTGGGTCAGAAGGGGTTGTGATGACAAAGGTGTCTGGGCATAGATGTCAGCTGGCCTTTTCACTGCTGTTTTCTAGGTAGAAACTCCCAACCCAATTCCCGCACATGGATGGCTCAGCCAGGCCATCTTAGCCATGAGCTGTGCTGTCACCACATTGCCTGCTGAGCCTCTCCAGCGCTGCCTGCAAACGCTTCACAGGACAATCCTCCCACTGGCTTTTAAAGGTGCCCTTCTGCTGCCTCTATAGCACCTGACTGAATGGCAGGACCGTGCCCCTGAAGTCCTGAGCCACCAAATGCAGTCCTGTCCTGTCCTGAGCCACCAAATGCAGTCCTGTCCTGTCCCACTGAACTGAGCTTTCATTTCCAGCACAGATACTCAGGCGCATCACCACCGATTCTGGTGCATCAGGTCATAGGAAGACAGATGGGACACCAAGGAGGGGGGGCCACAGCCCCTTGCACAAATGGAGCAGAGAACCTGTCCTTACCTCATGATGCCCTATGCTACAGGGCCATGTGGCCATCTAAGAGGGGACAACACTGCCGTGCCAGCATTGGAAATGCATGCCATGCCGTAGGGAGCTGGAGGCAGGAGCCAGGTGACAGACCCTTATACTCACCATGGGAAAGCTCACAGTTTGGCAAATACTCAAATCCTGTAAGTCTCAGGGATTGTTACACAAGGGCAGGCAAGTGCTCTGCACATTGCTAGCAAAAGCCTTTGGAGAGCCAAGGAAGAAAGAAAAGACTAACAAAAACTTTCAAAAATATTTGAGAAAACATGTGCCAAAATCTCCTTAGATGTGTATCCATGACTAAGCATGAGAACTAAATTGCTGCTGCTGTAGAGAGGGTACTGCTTGCTGGTCATGGTCTAAAAGCACTGATGCAGCAATAAGTACGGCTTAATTGGTGAGAAGCTTACGTGTTAATAGCAGAATTTTCAGTCAGAAAGATGTGAAAGCCTGTAGGCTTTGGAGCAGTAAAATAGAATTGGGGCCGTATGGTGGTAGAACAAAGTCTGCTGAAGACTGTTGTATTTTCTGCTTTTGATAGGGACTTTCCGGAGCTGTCAGCTGAGCTGCAGAATTAGAAACCTGACATTGCAGCAGTCAGTTTTTAGATTTCAAGCTGTTCAAATGACTTGTCTCCAGGGAGGAATATCTAGTGCGCAGGAATCAATAGCAAAACAGGTAAAGATGCCCGTGTACAGGGGCAGCCACCCCAACACCATGCCGCAGCCAGCCAGGCAAATGTCCTGAAAAGGAGTCGTGGGAGATGATGATGGAAAAACTTCCTCCCTCTTTGAATCAGTACAAGAGAGATGCTATAGACTATTCACTACATTTGTGAGACTGCAGCTTGATTATATTTGATTCCATGTTACAGACTGATCTTCCATATGCCCTCAGTTCACGCTATGCCAGTGTTCCAAGCCACTTGCTGAAGAGATTATAAAAGAGCCCATTTTATCATATCTTCACCTCTGAATGCATTACAAGCGACACTGCTTAATTTTAGCCAATCTGAACAGCTAATTAGATGTAAACAGATTGAAAAATTGTACACACAGAACCACTCATTTTTCAAAAGGCCACTAATCTAAACAAACCTGAGTCCATCAATTTACTTCAACATTTGTCTAAATGAATTACAGCACAGCCTTGTCCTGCACTGGCCTTGTGATTCATATAACTAGCTCCCTCCTCTTTTGATGAAAATCTCAGGCACTGTACAAAAGAATAAGTTATTTGTTTATCAAGGCTCTATTATAACAAAGATGAAGATGCCTCTCTGTCTGAGTCTAGTGGACGACGTATATGAGCCAAAGCAATTACAGCCTACTCTCCTCTCTCACCTCCCAAACCCATCACATACACTAACACATCAAAGCTAGGGAGGCTCTTTGTCATAACAGATAAAAATCAAATTATAATTAATTATGATTAATATGGGTTCCAACTTCAGAGCTCTTTGGGTGCAGTCCTACCCTCTGCTCTTGCCCCCTTAAGCCAGGAGAAATGGGAAGGAAAAGGATTCTGGACAGATCCCCCAGAGAGAGGTGGTGATCATCGTCCTCCTCAGGACTCCCTCCAAGCACCAGCTGGTGGTAGACAAGTAATTACTCTGGGAATCAGAGCAGCACTGCAGGACAGAGAGAAGCCCAAAGGGGCCTTGTCATGACTTGGATAAGATCAGGAGCTGCTGAAGTTGTCCAGTGCCAGACAACATAAAGAAGTCTTAGGATGAAATGCAGTGTAGTGTGGTCTATTTTTAAATACAGAGCAATTAGCAGAGAATTATGCATGAGGTTTTCCACTTGCTGCTAAAGCCCACATCTCTTCCATTACTTGCATATGTAAGTGTACACAATGAGATGGGAGAGGGCAGAGAGAAAAACACTTGTGTGGATTTCAAAATGAACAAACATATTCACATAATCAGTCCCTTTCCAGACTGCTTAACAGAAATCTTGCTGAACAAAATAGACTAAACTGAGCCTATTTCATGCGTAAACTAATTTATGGTAGCTAGAATTAAGGGTCCACTGAGCATCCGTTGTGACCTCCCACACAACAGAGGCCCCGGACTTTCAAATTCATCCTTGTTTGAGCAGAGCAATCTAGATATCCAAGTGTCAAAAACCTCAAGTGACACAGAATTATACATAACTTTTAATCACTTCCTTCTATGTGCTATTGCCTTCATTTACAAACACGCATCTAAACTTTACTCTGAGTTTGTCTAGCTTTAATTGCCAGCCTGGCATCTCATTAGATCTTTGTCTGTCAGCATAAAGAACCCTGCTGCTCATTTGTGTTCCCCACACTGGTACTCACTGATCGTGACCTACACACCCCTTTCCTCTCCCTTGAAAAAGCTAAGGGCACCAAAGCTTTCACGGTAAAGCTTGCTTGCCAGCCGCTGCCCTTGGCTGTGCACAGCCTTCACCCCTGCTTCTCAGTACCTCTGGAGCTGCAGGCACCAACTCTGCTAAAGAATGAGGTAATGTGACATCCTTACACCTTCTCAAGTGTCTGCTTCTTAAATATACCAGGATAACAGTGGCCCCTTGGGATGTTGTGTTTGCAGAGGACTCTCACAACAAGCCCACTAACTACCAATGCTCCAGCTTTCTTTGTAGCATCGCTGCTTCCAGGAGGGTTTCCCCACCTCAGTCCTCTGGTTTCCTATCTTTGTTCTATGGTTGTGGCTTTACATTTGGCCACATCAGAAGGCCTGCTCTTGCACCAGTGTACCTAGTAAATCAGATTGGGTTGCATCAGTGAACTGTTTGTTTCTTACTTCCCCAGTTATAACTGCTGAAAACTTGATCAATGAGTAAAGTATGTGCCCACCTATGTCACTGGTAAAATAAACAAAAAAATAAATAGCGTGAGGCTGATCCCTGTGCTGTTCATCTAATAATGATAAATCCACTTATAATTACATTGTGAAAGGCAGTTTTTACTCCACTAATTGTGTACCACGTTAATTTTGCATGATTCTTGTTCCTTAATCAGTGTCATGTAGTGGCATGCCAAATACTTCACTGACATCCACGTACACTACATCAATATTGTTGTCTTTATCAAGCAAACTTGTAGCTTCATAAATAACATTTCAATTAGTTGACAAAATCTATTACATCAGCCCATATTGCTCAGCATTAGTACTCATTTATTTCTTTATTAAGCAGGTCTGGGCCTGCATGTCCTGCTTTACCTCAATGTCAGATTGACAGGCATATAAATATCTGGATTTTTTCCCCTACCCTTTTTAATACCCACACACCTACATTCTCTCAGACCTTTAGAACTTTCCCATGTTCTCAGGCTTATCGAAAACCA
Organism: Morus bassanus; assembly: GCA_031468815.1. Lineage (NCBI taxonomy): Eukaryota > Metazoa > Chordata > Aves > Suliformes > Sulidae > Morus > Morus bassanus. The sequence continues at coordinate 34,717,203 of CM062574.1, read as the reverse complement.
GCATTAAAGTCCCTTAACTAGCTTGCTTTAAACTCCTGCCTGCAAGATATTTGGAGCTGCTGAAGTAAAAAGGATCCTGCTTCAGTAGCTACTTTTTTAATGGGTTTAAATAGGCACCATCATTATCTAACTCCCATGCAGCTAGAACAAATGAGATCAAGAAGTGCAAGGCATTAAAAAAATCATGTGAAATATGGAAGAGTTCTGACCTCTTCTTTACCAAATCATGATATTTTCAATTTGGAGTTCTCCCTTTTGTTGAGCATTTCGGGCTTCTATTCAAGTGTTCTCCTGAGCAACAAGGACTAAAACCATTTTATGTGTTTGTTTTAAATGAGAAACTAAGCATCTTCTATAACACTATTTAAAAACTGGGCTGAAAGACTTGTGGCAACATCTTAAAAACTGGTAGTGCTGGACCAGAAAATTCTAACTTGTCTGGATTTGATTACGAATTGTTCTCGATTCTTGGGCTTGCACCATGCTCATTAAACTTGTCCTGTATGTGCATTTACATGAACTAGGTGGCAATCACCAGTTTGTTAAGTGTCTGGGAATCAGTCATGCCCTTCCTGAAGGTTAACTCCCACTGACTTCAAAGACAGCAGGCAAAATTTCTGGTTTTATTTCCCAATCTCTGAAAGGAAAGAAAGCCTCTTAGACAGAAGGCAATTTAAACATCCAATGCAGAATATATTAAATTTACCAGATACAGCTGAGGTCTGAAATGTAAGAGTTAAAGAAAAGTGAGTACATGACCCTTGAGAGAGACTTGGCAGTTTTCATCGCATTTGTTCTTTTTAAGATCTCATGAGAGCATCTAACAAAATCCTATGTCACGCCAAAAACAGTTCAAAGCAAGCGCATAGTGCATCAGCTTCTTCAATCACTAAACCACAGAATATGATGCAACTGAGATATGCATAAGGATCTGAAGAAGTTCTGGTCACTCCAAGACTGCCTCAGGCCCCGCTTGTGCAAGACATCCACACTCAGAAGAAAACTTCAAAGTCAATGGCATTTAAGCATGTGATAAAAATTAAGCATGTGCTTGAACACATACTCTTACCCCATGAACTAAGGTGTTCATAGTAAGCGCGATAGAGCCATTTGAAAGCTTAAGTAGCACTTTTCTTCCCTATTGGAAGAACTCTCTGCATAGGAAAGCAAAATAGTGGGTATGCTGATTTTGGCTGGGGTAGAGTTAATTTTCTTCATAGCAGCTAGTATGGGGCTATGTTTTGGATTTGTGCTGAGAACAGTGTTGATAACATGGGGATGTTTTAGTTACTGCTGAGCAGTGCTTACACAGAGTCAAGGCCTTTTCTGCTTCTCACCCCACGCCACCAGCGAGTGGGCTGGAGGTGCACAAGGAGTTGGGAGGGGACACGGCTGGGACAGCCGACCCCAACTGACCAAAAGGACATTCCATACCATATGACATTATGCTCAGCATATAAAGCTGGGGGGCCGTGGCTCAGGGACTGGCTGGGCATCGCTTGGTTGGTAGTGAGCAATTGTTTTAATCTGCAACACTTGTCTTTTTTGGGTTTTATTTCTGTTATTTTCCTTTTCACTACAATTTTATTATTATTATTATTATATTTCAATTACTAAACTATTCTTATCTCAACCCATGAGTTCTCACTTTCACCCTTCCAATTCTCTTCCCCCTATCCTGCTGGGGGGGAGTGAGCAAGCAGCTGGGTGGTGCTTAGTTGCTAGCTGGAGTTAAACCATGACGGTGGGCTAGATTCGTCTCTCACTGTCATCATGGCTAATCTCCAGTGACTCCACAGTTGTCACAGGGAAAATTAATCCAGGTTTACAGAGAGGTAGCAGACAAATCTAGTCCACTATGTCTCTCTCTTGCTGTGTTTACAATAGCAGACCAATAAATGAGTATTTGTGATCGGATGTCCCCTTTTTAATCTGTTTGCTAGAGTATCATAGGATTTGTTTGCTGGTTTGATGACTTAGTTTTTTGTGGATTTACAGATTGCACATGATTAGACAGCATATTTTGGACTTTTAAACCAAAACCAGAGCATCCTCAGTATTTTTTGATGTAGGTGAGCATCTTCCATTCACGGTCTCCCTGTGTAGCTCTGAACTACTTAAAAGAAGTGCTAAAAATCATAAAAGACTGGATAATTTAGGAAACAGGCTATGAATGGATGTCATTCCTACTTCTTGCCTACAAAAGTCTGTGGTTCTTTATGGCCTCTTCTATTGATTTTCTTGGGTTTTGCATGAATGGCTGAAAACGGGCCACATATCATTCACTATGGGTCAACTCTTTCCCAAGGTATTTCTCAGTGTTGATACTCTGCTCAAGGGGAGCTGTGCATGCACACCAAGAACACACCAAGGACTTTGGCCCATTAATAATAAAGCAAGCACAGGGATAAAATGAACGCATCACTTCTCATGGGATTTTTGTATTCTAACTTCAGAAGCAGCAGAATGAGCAAGCAAAACATAGGCAGAACCCAGGCAACTAAATCCAAAGCCAGTACCTCCCAGACTGGTATTTTATATGGAGAGCTTCAAGTCCACAGGAGCTGTGGGGATTTGCTGGAACATCTCAGTCAGGCAGGGTCGATTAGCTCAGTACTTAGCTCAAATGAGAGCATGAGAGGAATCCAAAAGCTGATATTCCTGTCATTCCCATACCCTCCTAGGATTTCCAAAACCGCTAATACTTCCCACCCAGCACAAAATGCATGCGGCAGGGGCCTAAAAGTTTAGCACTTGTGATACCCAAGTGCTTCTCATCTAACCAACAAAAATATAGGAACTTCATCCTTTCCTAATTTTTAAAGGCCATGAAGAGACATTAAGTGCCTTTTCCCGACCTAACTCTTATATAGGTCAGATGTGTACCAGCCCTGAACTAGAAGTCATGTAATCATGTTAGGACAGTGAAGAGCCTGAGCTAATAAACCCAGCCTTTCTAAAAGCTTATTGGTTTGGGCTCCGTGCCATGCTGAGGTTAACAAGGTAAAAACCTGTTTAACAAAGGAGACATATATTTGACCGTCCACAGTCAGGTCAATCATTTAAGATTTAAACATTCCCTCCAGACGTATTTACCCAGTCAGTGCACGTTGCTTATAGTTGATTCTGTACCTTCTGATGCTGTTTTAAATTATACTTCCCAAATGAAATCAGAGTAGAAGAAGCTTTCCTATTGCCTTATTACAGTTGATGATAGCACATGGGCTCAGCAGATATTCTAAATTCACGAGAAGCCTGTATCACCTGTTACAGCCAGGCAAAGAAACAACAGGATCTGTAGCTCAAAATATGAATTCCCTTTCTTTCAGAATTTAGAAGTTTCTTTCAGAATTTAGAAGTTTCTTTCAGAAATATTTCACAATACTCCCAGTATCTTCGCATATATTGAGAATGTGTGTATATGTGTGTGTTTATCAGCATTGCATTTATACACTGCTTCAAACCAATACACATTCCAGGTATTACGGTGTATTTTGGCTCAGGTGTTATTGCTAGGAGAGTGTTTACAGCAATATTCACTGTGTTCTGCACAGCCCTGCCCATCAATCAACCCTGTAATAAAGCAGAAAGGGAAATCGGTGGAAAAGCAGCAGAGCTGCTGAATTCAAGTTAGTCGTACAAAACCAGCATGGAGACAAGTACAAATGCAATTGGGTCAAAGCAGCTGTTTGCCTGTTGATTAAAGAAAAAGATACATGTGCTGCGTTACAGTTTGCTTTAAAAAATAATTTAGGCTGCAAAGTGTTAATTTTTTCCTCCCTATTTTCTCTGGGTTAGTGTTTCAAGATGACTGCTGCTCCATACAGATTTATAATATGTATGTGTTTACTCACACGTCTCTAAGCCAAAAGGAAAGGCAGAGCAGAATTCCAAATCTATCATTAAATCTACATGTTGGCATCTACAAAGAGCTGCAGGACTTCAATTTTTCTGGATAAGACTGAAGGGATAAACTGAAAGAACAAACAAACAAATAAAAATGCCATTCTCATCCTTAAAATACACACGCAAAAAGAAAGAGAGACAGAAAGGGAAAAAAGATGGCTTGTAAGGTTGCCGATTTCCAGGTTGCCTAACAGTGGCAAATTAGGAATAACTTTAAGAATAGTACAACCTCTGATTCTTTATGGATTACGTATGGGTCTGGTGACAAACAGCGTGGTTCAAAAGACACAGCAGTGGTTTGGCTCCGAAGCAACGTGTGTTATTCCCAATTCAATCACTGAACTGTGATGCAACTTCCAGCCTTTGCCCAACTTGGATAGCCAGACTCTGCTTCACAGATTTTATTCTCTCCCTCACTGTGAAGAAGTGCCTCACAGTATCAGGGTATACCACACTGGAGTCCTAATCTTATAATTAGCGCCTCTAGATGCTACTGTAAAATAAATGGTGATGATGATATTGATGAATCATGACTTGTTTTTTCATTCTGCTTTGGTCTAGATGATAAAGAATTAACATCAAAATCAAACTAGGGTAAGATCCATGTACCCAGGGGCCCCATGCAATTCCCACTGAAGTAGTAGGACTTGAAGGGAAATTGAATGAGGCGCTGAGACTACTTCAGTGTAGGTGCTTATGCACTGCTGTGCTGGGGATCACAGAAACACCTAGTGCGATAGCCACCCACAGTAAATCCATTGGACTATGAATGCAAGCCAATCAACAGAGCTAAGAATACAGATAATGCAGGGAGGGGAAGGAAGTGTTCAATGTAAAAAAGGAACCAAGGGGAGATGTTCTTAGCACATTAAGAGCTATAATGAAATACTGCATCTTGAGTTTGTCGCTGTTTGAAGGAAGCTAGGAAACAAGTAAGAATTCATTATGAAGCAGCTCAAGACTAAAACATGAATCATTGGGTTCTAAAAAAACCCAGTTGTCTAGAGAACAGTGTAGATGAAAATGAATGGAATCTCTTTAAATTACTCTCTGTATAAACTCTTTCATGTTCATTCTTTCTGCCATTGATTAGTATCTTTCTGGGATATGGGTTTTTAAATAATTCCACACCATACTCCCAGCTTCTGCAATCAAAACACAGAAACGGCTCTTGATTCTGCATTTTTAGTCTTCATTTACAGGGAAAAATGTCTTCTGCAGTAAGAAACTTGAACACCTACTGTTCTTACCCATTTACTGGATATCCCCAGAAGTGCATGCTGAAGGCTCAGTAATCAAATGAGATTAAGATTCCCCCATCACTTTACAAATAAGGGGACTTTTATGCGCTATTGCTGCACAAAGGGGGATTAAATCACCTCTGAAAAGCCCTCAAGATCATTAAAGTGCTAAGAAGCTGGGACCTCTCTGATCCCAGCATCCCTGACAGTAAAGCAGAAAACCTCAAATACTAAACAATAAATTGAGGAGACTTCTCTTCAAACCCAGGTGGGAACACGCAGACGGGAAATGTGGCAGGCAAAACATGGCCTCTGGCTATACTGTTCCTGCTCTATCCAATTTCCCGAGAAAACAAAGCTTGTGTGACCACACGGTGTGTTTGTGTACATCTGTCCATTGCACCAACACCCCTTTCCTGGCTGCAAGGAACCTCCCAAAGACAGACTGCATCAGTCGCACAAAACTGAACCTTGCCAGAAAGTCTGCCAGCTCTGAAAAACACAACATACATAGACGCAACGTAGAGCAAAGAGCAATGCCAAAGTGTTATGCTAACCCGTGTTCTGCTGGCACTCTGACGGCAACCAGAAATGGGGCAAATCAGCAGAGAATGGCTGTTCCTAAGGGCTCCCAGCACCCAAGATATCTCAGGTACCTCACTGCAGACATATCCAACACCTCTGACACCTACAACATCCAGCACAGCACCATTCTGCTGATTTAGGCAGAGGATTGGCCAGCTGGGAGGGTCCCTGTGGCTGTAGTTTTGCAAAAAAATGATGCTGCTTTGGTTAGCAGTTTGCTAACCAGAACTGCCTGAAGAAGCGTAAGGTAGGAAAACTTTCATAAAAACAGAAAACACACAAATCTGACTAAGAACTCAAGCTTCTCATAGAAAAACATCCCACTCATGATTGTTGAAGTGGATTTTACAAGACTTACTGTGATGACATCCAAAATTTATTACAGCTTTTACAACAAGACTGTGTCTAGTAAAGAGTGATGCAGTGACAACATTTACTTGGCTGGATTTAGCTTCTTAGGGCACATAAATATACTTTTGTACTTTAAGAACAGCCGTAGCTGCCTACTAAATCTTGAATAATACAAGGCAGCTTTGTAGACCTTTAAACACATGCACCAACTTGGTTCTGCCTCCTTCACAGATTTGCTTCCTTACTATCTGCCCAGCCAGTCCCCGCGGCCCTGTTCTGCTCGTCTTTTGTCAACCTCAGCTTTTAAAATGAAACTGTTTGGAAATCATGCTTTTAAATTCCTATGCTTTTTCAGTATGGAATTCATTACTTTTAGAAAGTGGCCAAGTTTGTTTCCCCACCTCTCCCAGTTATAAAACAAACTGGAAAGCTTATCTGTTTTCTTGGTACATATGTGATGAATTTTCATGACTTTTTTAATTTGAAAACTGATTTATTGACCGTATGCATGAAAACCCTATCATAAATATAACAGAAATCTACAATTTAATTTAAGCACTGAATAAGGAATTTCTTTGGTCTAACAGTTTAAAAAGACCATTTAAAAAGACATTAGAATAAAATAGGAATAGCTGGACAAAAGTTTTGAAAACAAATAGCAATATTTTAGGTTGTGTTTTTTAGGAATCAGATTTGAAGGACCTTAAAGTGTCCTGATTTCCAGAGAACAGCCTGAGTCCAATATCAGAAAATTAGGTCCCTTGCAAGTGCCTCATGCTCATGTTGTTGACCACTTCATCAGTAAAAATAATACTTTACCTACACATTGTGCTCTCTAATATACTGGTTACTAAAACTACATGAGGATTAGGTGATATTTTGCCAAATAATGGGACTGTACTTGAAAAACCTAAATCCAGCCAGAACCAGCCATACAACTGGGTGAGAGCCCAGACCTGCTGTTTGCGTCTTATGCAGAAAGCTGGCTCAGCTCCTGGTGGCTGTCCCTGCCGGAGGGGCCCAGCAGCACCCCAGCCTGGTGCTGACCTTGCCCTTCCCCTGCCACGGAGCTCCTAGAGCTTACTTCGGGGGCTCGGGCAGAAATGAGGGTAACTCTTAAGCACGACCTTCCACAGTCATCCAAACTAGCCCTGGCCCTCCTGGCCCCCAGAGAAGGCTGACCCACCAGCCCCACCATGCAAGTAGTTCCCAAAAGTCATGCCCCCTGCCCCGAGGCAGGGCACTACCCAGACGCAACACATACTTCCAAGAAGTATCAGTCACAAATCTTAGGACCAGTGTTAAACAAGCAAACCCACAAATTACTGCACCTAAGAAATAAAAAAAACCCAAAAAACCAAAAACAAACAACCCCCAACTTAAACGCAAGTTTGCCCACATTTTAGAGTATGCCCTGTATGCAGCAAAGGGTTTGGACTATTTCCACGTACATTTTCACTGGTGCTGTTCTTCTAAAATCACATTGTTCTTTCCCTGTGACATTTCTTCATATCTTCGAAAGAATGCTCTCTGTTACCACAAAATATTTGGCTTGAATCCTCCAGTGAGGATGAGCCAAGGGTTTGGCTCATGTTTTAAAAACAAAACTCTAAACATAAAACAAATGAGTGCAACTGTAACAGTAGATGGAGATAGAGCTCCTAGCACAACCTATGAATAATTCCAAATCCTGTTAGAAGTAACACAGCTTTCAGAATTTCCCCAGAAAACAGCATGTCATTATTAGTTTCCAGCTTGACTAAAATGCAAAATGTCACTTTTTTCAGAGAAAAAGCTAAACAAAAGACAATATGTAGCATAACAACTAAACTGCAAAGCATATCCGCTTACAATCTGAAATTGTGAAAGACAATGTGTATACACATAAGCACAGAGATAGTAAAAGATGGCTCTTACCTCCATCCCCAGATCCTGAGCCGGCATCTGAGAAAAGAACAGAAAGAAATTTATAGTCATGTGCTACACTATGTCCTGTAAGCATGCAAAGCAAGACTGTTCAGTTAAGTGTATTACGATGTACCTTATGTTTGATGTCATCCCTGGGTAAATTATAGAGATCTAATCTGAATGTAGTTCACTCAAGCCATCTTTCTTATGTCTCAACTTTTTTTCTTTAAAGTCTCTACATCAGACTAAAATAACATAAGCCCTGGAGTGCTGTAGCGTCCTCATAAGCCTCTGCCTCGTTTTGTTGTACTGAGACCGATAAAGCTTTGTTCCCAACAGTTGTGCAAAGTTACTTCACTTGGCCACTGCTAAACCCTCACCATCAAAGAAAATGTTTTAAACCCATTTGTTTAAGGCCAGACCAATTGTAAGTTCATGTCATTATCTTTACAAAACAGTGACATCTCATCAGATCATAACCAGCTTGAATAAACCATTGAAATTATTATTATTCAAAGTCTTTAGATAATGATTAAAATGCCATTTTTCTTGAGGTTGTTGCTGTGTTTCAAAATTGAGTGCTTTATCTTTATTTTTCCTCTGCTCGATGTCTTCTTGGCTGGAATGACTAGAGTCACAAATTTAGAAAGTGCAACATCACGAAATTGCCAAGCCCAGAGCTTCATTTTGAAACTTTCTAAGCAAGGCAAAGCATAGAAACACACCCATGTGTAGGGTTACCAGAAATAATCCATAAAAGGAGTTTCTTTTTCAGGGAAGGAAGGAAGGTTGTCATCCCATCCTCCCACTTAGTGGAGGAGTTATCCGTTTATCAGCATCAAGATTAATAGAACGAGTTTGGAAAGGCTGCTTTGGGATCCAATTACCCTATGAACTGTTAGATCTAATTTACTGACAGCAAGGTCTGGTGGATCTGAACTGGCTTGTACATACCATCACTGCTCAAAGTTAAAAAAAAAGAAAACCTTTATTTAAATAAACCTGTCACAAGAATGGCTTGAAAGGGTAGATTTACACAGCAAGACTGTGTAGAACAGATGCAAAAGGGGGCTGGAAAAGAGAAAAGAAAGCGATGGTGTTTTCCCAGTGACCATCTCCTGCATTTTCCTCATCTGATATTCTATCCTGATGCTCTTTCCCAAATGAGCTACTGAGGAAAGAAAGGTGTCTTCATTACAATGCCCTCATAGCTCTGGGAAGCACTGCTTTCTAGATATGCAGGTCTCCCCTGCACAGAGAAAGAAACAAATTCTTGCTCTCACCTGCCTCCTGCAATGAACTACCACATTCTCTGGCTCTTTGGAGCAAAAGGACCTCGTGTCTCTCCTCCTGCCCCTACCCTTCAATGCCCAGACCCCTGCCAGTCACGGCCAGGAGGGCTGCTTGCTGCCAGACATCCCGGCAGCCCCGGTCTCTGCTGGGGGTCCTGTGCACCCTCTCTCTGCCCCATCCCACAGGGAAAACCTGAGGTAGACGGTACACTTCCTTCTCTGCTGAGCCTCCTCCTTGAGTGAAGGAAAAAAGAGGCCAAACGATCAAGCCTTCAGGAAAGCCCCCCCTCCTTTTTCCTTCTCTGGTGCTGAAATCCACAATGTGTTTCAGAGAGAATGCTTCCAACATGGCCATTGCCAGTAGGCAAGCAAGTTTAAGAAAAGATGTAGCAATGCACTAAAATTATCCCTTTAATCAAAAAGTTGGAAGCAAAGAAGACCAGTTGCTGTGCTGAGAGAATTTACTAAGTTGAACAAATCATATGCCACAATAGGCTTTGTCAGCCCGAGCTCTGTTTAATACCAATTTATAGACAAAAAAATTGTATCATATGTTTTTTTCCTCTTGAAAATTGTCAGGTAACAGCTTCAGAGAACAACATTTCCAGGGAAAGAAGTTTATTTTCTCTCAGGTGTACGAAACGCAAAATTACAGCACTGCAAAAAGTTCATCTAATGCACTTTTTATTGACTCCTCCATCCTCAGCCAAGAAAAAATTCTGCTTTAAGTTTAAAGAACTCTCTCAAGAACAAAGACTTACTCCTCCTGCTCTTTTCAAGTTAACTTCACTGCCCACCTCTAACAGATACTGAGCACAAAAGAAAAACATCAAGAACTCCTGCACATAAGCAACTCAGTTTTCCTGACTGACTGTGCTCATTCACCTTTCTAGCTGTTTCATAAAAGCAGAGATACAAATAGCTCATGATGCTCAGAGTTAAGCAAAGATGTCTCAAATGCCAGTCAATTTTCACATATGCTTTTTAATGGACTCTTCCAAAAAGTCCAGAAAAAACCCCTGTTGCACAGGCTTGTTCATTAAGTGTGTTTTGGGCCAGATCTTCAGCGGTATAAATTGCCAGGGCTCATTACAACCAGCGGTCTGTTGAATCATACCAGCTGGGAATCTGGCCCGACATGCATAAGGAAAAACCTAAGAAACTGGATTGCAGGCAATAATGCTCCAGTTCTATCTGTCCAGATTATGGAGAGGTTCATGGTAATCCAGATGCCCATTTATCAGACATCTGCTCATTTAATCTGCTTCCAGTTACTTGTTGTAATGGCTCAGAAGTGTACGCAGTGCACAGGATGATCAGGAGCACAAGATACGAATTAAAAAAACAAATCAACTTCCATGCTGCACTCTTCAAAACAGTGTCAAGGGTATACTGTATCATAGACTGTGAGCCTATACTAAGTTAGTTACTTAGAAGGGAAGGGTGGCAGCAACTTCTCATGCCTAAGACTGCAAAGAATTAACCCGTAATGAATTCAAAGCAGGGATTCAAATGGCTTTTGCCATCCACAGGTTATTTTATTCAGGGGCATGGCAAGGTCTGCAGGCAGCCTGGAGTGCGTTATACGTACCAGTCGCACATGATCCTTCGGACACCAGGAGTATTTCGCTCTGCTGCTTGCAAGCAGCCTGTTTCAAGTAGCATTCATTCTGGTAGGTGTCGCCGTTGGAGCCGCACACGGGCACGTAGTCATTGTTACACTGATGGGAATGGACAGAGAGCAGCGGCATTAGTCACACAAGCGGGGTGGCACAGCATCCATTTGTGTGCCCCCCTGCCCCATTCCGATATTAAAACCCTTGGAAAACAACGAAGGGGGAGACACTGACCCTCCTCTTCACCTTTACAGCTACCAGGGGAGAGGGAGAAGGGATTTTTAAAAAGACAAAAGGCAGAAGGGCATAAACCAGACTTGAACAGGTTAGGGAAAAATTAATCTGAATGGGCAAAGTGTTCAATATGTGTCCCCCAAGAGAATGAGGTGGGGGCATTCCCAAGGAAGGAATATGGGCAAGGCAAACAGCTCCTCACATCTGCAATAGCAGCTCATGTGTTTCCATTGGATGGCTACAGACAAATTGTAATGAACAGGCTCGCTTTTCCCTTCCTCCTGCACATACACACCCTCGCTGCTACAGAGACAGTTGTTTACATACGCAGAAGCGTCCGCCTGTGGGTGTATAACTCTCTATTTAAGTACTTAGCTATCATTAGAACTGATTTCTGAGAGATCTACGATCAAAACCTATCCCTCTTTCTGCAGAGACATTTCTGTTCCTGGCGAGCCGCAGCCGGGATGCTCTGTGAAGGTTCAAGCTCTCCCCACGGCGGCCAGCGGGCAGGAGCGGCAGCACCACAGCAAGCTCAGCCAGCGCGCCGAAGAGCGCAGGAGTTACTCGCACCATGCACCCCTCCTTCAGCTCAAACTCCTGCTCAGCTCTGCAAACTACCTGCTTTTTTCCCTCTACCATTGAAAGACAGCTTTTCCCCTCTCTTGTTCATTTTAATAAAAATAATTCTGGTTTATATTGAAAATTGGGCAACCTACCGGGTGCAGTTATCATAAGATAATCACACTTGGAGGCTTAGAAATACTTGGATGTACCCTGTACATGGTAATTATACCAGGAATATGATTATCTCATGATTATCATACTCCTGGTATGCCTCATTGTTTAATTATAACAAATGGAATGATCACAATTATTATTTACAAATGCTCACCTCTGCTTAAATCCAAGTAAAAATTAAAAAGAAACTGTACTTCCTATTTAGCTATATTATGCCACAAAATGTCTGAGGTATGTTTGTCAGACATAATGTAAAATGCAGAACTGAAATTCCAGGGATATAAACATCAAATATGCTTCAAAGTGAATGACTACAGAAGTGATTAAGACAAACAATTGCATAGATTGCATTAATTGCAGGCCTCCACGCAGAGCAGCTGCCAAGAAATTATTCATAGCTGGTCAGAGTGACATTTTGATTGGGCCAAATCAAATGACATTTTCCTTATGCATTGTATTTTCTTAAATCTTCCCGAGCTGCTGCCCACCCCCAGCGCTCTCTTCCCTTAGAACAAGAAAGAAAACCAGCAGCCACAACAGTAGAAATCCTCTCCTTCCCGTCCTAATGAAGGGCTCCTCCATGCAGAGATTTTAAACAGTTGATTAAAAAGTGTTTCTATGCTATTTTCACCATTATGTTCCAAATCTCAGCAATGTTTCAAGCAGAAAATGCCAACTTCATCCAGAAGCTCTACAGCAATTGCTGGAGGCTGATCTGGAATACTTAACCAGGACAATTAACACAATCATGCAAATTTTTTAAAGCACGAAGGATCAAATCATGGTTGCTTTAGACATACTGTCTGCTTGTCACCCATGGGACTTTTTGCTAGTGTAATCTGTGCAGAATTTGGCCCAAACTATCTCAACAGGCTCTGTTACATGGAGAAACAATGTGGGATCCTGTTTCCAAGAAACACAGTGGTAAACTCTCTGCTGATTTTGCCCAGAGCAAGAGACGATCTTTTACACTGACTCAGCTGCAAATCTGAAAGGCCAGACAGCCCTATATTAACAGCATATAGCATCAAGAGTGAAATCCTGATCCACAGAAACAAGTGACAGAGCTGCTATGAGCCAGGCTGGAACTTCTTCCAAAGCCTGGCAATTTTAAAATGCATTTGAGAAACACCGGGGCTTCTGGAAGGATTAACTCTCCTGGCAGAAGTTTCCCCACCTCTCCTGTGGCTCCCACCACACTCAAGCTTGGTTTTGGCCAGCGGTGGTAGAGGGTACTCCATGATAAGCACAGGTGATGCAGCCTTTTCTTTCTCAAACTGTGCTGGTCAAAGATGGATTTTTTCATCCGCTGCTCACTCTTCCCACCACCTCCTTTGGACAACTACTATTTGGATGGAAAAGGCAGGGGCCACAAGGAACAAAAGAACTGAGATCTTCCAGATGGATCCTGCCTTGGCTTTGAGCTGGGAAGGCTCTGAAAGCCAGCAGGAAACCATCGTGGAAGTTACCCAAGAAAGAAAACGACCACTGATGAAAAGGTTGTGATGTTAGTCACTGGGTTACTCCTAACCCACTAGAGCCAGACTCTTGTACTTGACCATGCTGAATCCAGTACTTGCAGCTCTTCACTATCAGAAAATACTTCTTGCTAGTACTGGAGAATATAAGATGTTGACTGTCAGTTTGCTCAGTCTAGTGACACCTTTTTGGCATTCGTTTAGGGCTCAACAGACCAAGTCCTAGATGTGGGAATGATTCTCCATCCCTCAAGTACGGACTGATCAAGCACTCAGGGATATCCATGTCAAAACTCCCACTAAACCCAGCAGCATAGTGCCATACTGTCCACTTCTCTCTTATACATGCACGTTTTTAAAATATAGCTGTAGAGCAGGGAAACAGATGTATCCAATTCAGCCAAGTATCAGTCAAAGGCTGCCTTCCTCAGCACTAGCAGCCTTGAGTGCCCACTATCACAGCCAGGGACAAACCAGCTTTGCAAGTACTGGGGTCAGTGCTGGGCGCTGAAAGCACAAGGTTTGTTTCCTAAAGAACATGGCAACTCATGTAACTCCTCCTCCTGGTAACACTGTTTAAAGTTTGACCTCCTCCTACTCTCATGGATTAACTACTCCCGAAATACCACCTACGTCTTGAACCAAGTAGCATAAAAATGTATTCTGGAAATACAATATAAAGCTGAAAGCTGCCCAGGTGATGTTCCAGCTCCACAAACACTGAAGCATGTGAGGGATTCAACAAGCATGAAAACAGGACTCGTTCCTCACATAAAAACCAGTGCATGTCCACAGTCTTGGTGACTAAAGAGAAAAGACATGCAACATTGATGGAAATATCCTGGTATATTTTTGGATGTGTTCAAGAAATCTAAGAGGGAAGAGAAGCCAGGCTGCCAGACCCACAGATTTGGGCAGACTGGGGTACAGACCCCAGCGAGCCATGTCTCCAACCACACGCCTGCTGGCACAGCTCTACACCTTCTGGTGGACCTGCTGAGTCTGCTCTGTGCGGGGAGGGAAAGGGTGGTGGTTTCCCCCACGCTCAGCCCCATTGCTGGGGTCAGCACTGGCCCAGTGCCTTCCCTCCCTGCCAGCACCAAGGTCTGGGCTTGCCCGGAGCAGAGGACAGGTCTGCATTTACTGATCAGAGCAGGACACGGTGTTTTCCAATGCAATACATGTCTCATTGTGAAGAGTCAGTGAATGGGCTATCATTTTGCAGTAGAGTACAAGAGAGCCAACCAATATGAATTCCTTCCTTAGCCCGTGCCTGCTGGCTCTCCAGGGAAGGAAGCCTAACTCAGGTGCTCCAGAGCAGTCTGGTCATATTCACCCTTTCAAAAAAAAAAACCAAACTAATTTTAACTCCATTTGGACAGACATGATGCATCTGTGATTCTGGTTTGAAAAAACCCAAACCAAGATTGCAGCAGCCCTGCTCCCCACTTCTATCTCCCCCAGCCCCCCAAGACACAGGCTGGCCAGCCCAGGACTTTTCAACAGTACAGAGGCAAAATTAGCTTTCTGTCCTTGTCTATTCTCTCAAGCTGCGGTTAAAGCCCCTGGCAAATTCTGGAGAAAACATAAAAAGTAATTATAGTGATGAGGAATCTGCTATTGATTTGCTCACTAACACCCCAGAGAGCTGTCACTGAAACGGGGGACCTGAATTCTGATGGAGGACCCCCTTACTTGTGACATAAATTACCTGGCCGGCTCTGCCTTACTCGGCCAGCCTCAGAAATTAATTTTCTACTCTGGTGGCTTATCTTTTTGGCTTGTCACATTGTCCACCGATGTTACAAAAGCAGCTAACATCCCCCCAAGCTCTGCCTGCATCAAAGCAGATGCGTTTGTCTACAGAAGCCCCCAGCACCACACCGCCCTTCGCAGCGCTGGCACAGGATCAGCCACAGGTAATTTGCCCTCCAAGGTCACAGTCAGCCCTGCAGCTCCACAGAGGGCCCAAAGCAAGACAAAGAGTTCCAAGCGTTTACAGGGCCTGATCCAAAGGCCACTGAAATCAAAGGTTACTGCTGATTTCAACCCATTTAGTAGTGATCAGGCCCACAATTGCCCAACTCCTCCTTTTTATCTCATTTACATATTCATACAGCAATTATCTGATTTCCTTAAATCTGTTTCAACTGCCCCCTACAGAGCTGCTCAACTCAGCTTATATATATATATATATTTTCACCTCTCAAAGAGGAGACAACACAGCCCAGAGAGGTTTACTTAGCTTCATTTACCCTGAATCACCAGGGACCAGCATCCTGTCTTGATAAAACAGCACTCCCAATGCCTTCTTCCCTGCCGATAGCAACATCTGACTTTGCTCCTTCTAGGCTATGAGTCCACTGCATTATACCAAGTGGCAACACCAAACTGGGACCAAAGACAAGACCCAAGCGCTCTCTGTGGCTGCTCTATGTTCCCGATGCTCATGGCACAACACCTGCCCTAGCTTACCACCAGGCAATGGGACAAGTCACAGACGTTTCACTGCATTACAGATTTTTCTTAGAAAGAGAAAACAGACCAACCCTTAAATCACTGCACATGCTGAGCCAAGGCAAATGCTCAAAACAGCATTCTCACATTGAATTTTTGATTACATGCAAACTAGAAACGAAATAAAAAAGAAACGAAAACAACAAAACCCATGCCCAACACTAATTCTCTCCAAACATGGGAAACACAAGCACTTTAGCAAACAACTGTCTTGTTCTTATTACAGAAAATTCCTTCTTTGTTTTAAATGAAGGAATTTATCACCTGGGGTTTTTCTCCAAAGACACATTTGGCTCTAGAAATATAAACGATACTTGTCATGCTTCAAAGCGAATAGTCTATCAAAGCTCAATAATAAATTAATCATTACAGATGTGCACGATCTTGAACTGTGCACTATTTGGCCTGCTTTACTGTAAACACTCAAATCAGCGTTACAAGTTCCACAACTTCACAGATCCACATTAAAATGCAAGAAACCACAGGGGCATAAACGTACATACAACACGTGCTGGTACATGCTTAAAACTCCTTTAATTTGTTCAGTTTTTATTCAGGTCATTATGTAAAGCACAGCTGTTTTATGAGTTGGCTAAAACATATTAAATGGAATCCTTCATAATGAAATCGCCTGACTTTGAGAACGCCTGAGGTTTAGATGTAGCTGCAAGAGGGAAAGAGAAGAAGAAATAGAAGGAAACCCCCTTATTCTCAGTAATAGCCCCCCTAAAACTATATAAAACCTAAAGGAAGTTCATGATTTTGGAACAGAGGGATTGCTCCTTAATCTGATCAGCTGGGCAGATAAACAGGCAGAAGCATTGTCACTATGCAGCCCTTCCTGAAAATATTGCATAAGCACATTACAGATCCATTTCTTTAACTAGATCAGAACTCCGAATACAATAAGCCATGATCTGTATCAGAAATGAATTTAGAAAGGACTCTAAATCCTTGTTAAAAGGGCAGAGACAAAAATCAGAAACGCACAACCTGAAACTGCAGACCCAAAGGGACATTTAAAGCCACAGCATCTGCATTTTCCCAGAGAAACTTGGGTCTTCTTGACACCAGTTGGTTCTCCTGCCAGCTTTTATACAGTCTGCCAGGTTTTCCCTCTATCTTCTCTGCACATAGAGAAATAAATTGCCAAGTGATAGGTTATAAAGGGAGATCCTTGATTTGTATTCTCATTAGTGAATTAGAGAACGAAATATCAATCTTCTTACCTTGAACTGACAGACACAAGTCACACTGTCTCCAATCCTTAAACACTCCCCATCAAATTTACAGGTATTGGTGTCGCAGAGAAAGAGATCATTTTCTCTATCATCGTAACCTCAAACGTAAAGAGAAAAAAAAAAAAAGTAGATGTCAGCTTTGGTCTAGCAAGAGGAACAATATGGGATGATTGCATTTTAACACACACAGCACAATAAGCTTGTTGATGAAACGATAGAGTCCAGATTTTCTTTTGTCCTTCCCTGTCCTCAGTTTCGCACTTTTTCTCTTGTTTCTCCCTCGGTCTTTCTCTTAGTCCTTATTCCCCGCTACCACACACACTTTTTTTCTATTTCACAGACTCTGTTTCCTCAAAAGTCACCCAGTAATTATGCTATTTCATGGCTCCGGGTTGGAAATCTCATCAATTTATCCCCATCCGATCGCAAATCTTTTGGACAAAAGTCCAAATTGGAATTTCTCCAGCCCATGATGCAACAAAGCCCCCAATAATAAAGACAAACAGGCTGTGTGTTTTCCGTGATGGTCTGCCTGTTCCCAATGAAGATTGATCACCTCTAAGTTAACAAGAGAAGTGCCAGGTTCCCCACATGCTGCTGAGTGAACCCAGGTCTTTGCCTTCGTTTTTCTCCAGGAAAAACTAACAGATCTGACTGAAGATTCGGTACACGAATACAAGAATGAATTTCAGATTTCGCTAGCTGACTTCCCACTCCAACAGCGTGCAGCAAGGTATTAAACAAAACAGCTATATCAGACTCCAAAACCCATTAAGATCTAAATCCATCGATTTTTTTTTTAAAAAACATTCAAGCACTCTTAAGCACATCGCTACATGTTTAAAATGAAGAGCTTACAGTGGAAATCCCCCCCTCCCCGAGCCAACATATTATGTGCAATGCACACGTTACCCCAAATAACGCTCTTTCCCTTAGAAGAGCTATTACAGTCTAATTTCAGTATTACTTCACGTATCGGAAAAGGGCCGGCTGCTGACCTACATAGGCAACTCATTGTAAAGGTCGGCCCGACTTCACGGAACAGGCACCGGGTTCCCGGCGTCGCGGCGCCCGTACCCCCATCCGCTCTCAGTTCGGTGCGCAGGGAAACAGCCTCCCGCAGGATGCGCGCACCCGGCCCCGCTCCCCTCTCCCGCAGCCGCACGCCCAGCTGCCCCGTTTAAGCGCGGAGTTGCGGGGCCGGGGAGCCCCGCCGCGGGGAGCTCCCGCAGCCGCGGCGCTGCGCACCGGCGGAGGGCGCGGCCGGCCCCGCGGAGCGGGGGGCAGCGGGGCGCCCCGGGAGCTGCGGGAACGCCGGCGAGCCCCGACGCCCAGGACTTTTTGCCTTCTCTGCTCCCGCGTATTCAGCGGGACGCGGCATCGCCCTCCGAAGTTCCCTCCCCGCGGGGCTCGCCCGCGCAACTTCGAGCGCCCGGCGGGGCACGGCGGGGCTGCCGGGGCGCTCCGGTGCTTACCGGAGCAGTTCCAGCCGGTAGGCGTCTGGCAGTCGCTTAAGGAGGTAGGGAAGGCCGCCAGCTTGTCGGGGCGGGCGAGGAGGAGCAGCACGGCGGGCAGCAGCAGCCAGCAGCAGCAGTCGCAGAGCGTCCAGCCGCCGCCGCACTGCCGGGGCGGGGAGGGCTCCCAGGGCACCATGACTTCCTAACTCAACTCTCCGGCGGCGGCGGCGTGCCCCCCGGGCGGCGCGGCGGGCGGCAGGGACGGGCGGCGGGGCCGCTGGGCATCCCGGGGCCCCGGCCGGCGGCAGCGGCGGCGGCGGCGGGTCAGCGAGCGGCGGCCGAACGCGGGCGCGACGCTGGTGCGAGCGGCGGCTCCCGGCGGGGCGGCGCGGGGGTGCGGGGGGCGGCGGCGGGGCGGGGAGCGGCTGCCATAGGGGCCGGGCGGCGGGGAGCGGGGGGAGGGCGCGGAGGGGCCGCCGCCGCGCAGCCGCCGCCGCCGCCGCCTGCCCCGCTCTGCCGCCCGCATCCCTCTGCGCGGGGGAAGCAGCAGGTCCCGGCCCGCCGCGTCACGTGCCGCCGCCGCGCCGCCCCCATTGGCCGAGCGGGATGCGGGGCCCGGCGGGCGGGGCCGCTGCGCCCCGCAACAGCGCCCGGGGCAGGGCCGGGCCGGGCCGGGCCCGGCAGGCGAGGGGGGCCCGGCAGGCGAGGGGGGGCCGGGCTGCCCCCCGCGCTCGGCACCCCCGGGCCCGGGGCGGCCCCCGGCGCGGGCTGCGGGCACCCCCGACGGGGCGGGGGCCGCGCCGCTCCCCTCCGTGCGCGCCCGCACAAGTGCGCGCATCGCCCCTGCCCGGCGCAGAGCCGCAGGTGGCGGGCCCACCTGGGCGCGCAGGCACGCACATCCGTGACCCCCTCCCCTCCATGGCACACGCCCACGCCCCGGGGCTGCTGAACTTGCCGGCCGCGCGCCCGGGTGCCGGTATTTAATCACGCGCGGATGCGACGTTAGGGAAACAAAACACCACCGCGGCTGATGGGGTCTCGGGCGGGCACACGGCCGCCGAGGTGAGGAGGGGGAGAAACGAGCGCAGCCAGGGGAGCGGGGAGAAGAGAGGGATGCTGCCCAGCCTCGGCAGGCAGCGGCAAAGGGCTCGCCGGGGCTGCGGCACCATCCCCGCGACGGAGCCGGAGGAAAAATGCACCATCACGGAGGGCTGCTCAGCCCCCCGGCGCCTAACGCACGCTCGCAGAGCGCGGAGCGAGGGAGCCCCGCGGCAGCCGCCCTCCGCCTCCAGCCGGCGCTTTGCCACGGGGCTGCGGGAGCCGCCTCTCCCCGCTGCGCCCTTCGCCGCGGATCCTCCTCCCCCTCTCCGGGGCTTTAGTTTCGGGAGGCGGCGGCCAGGACGGGCGGTGGCGACTCCCACACCCTCGTGGGGCGGCGGGAGCACGGCAGCAGCGTCCCCCTCCCCCGCCAAAACGGCCGGTGCCGGGAGCCGCTGGCCCCGGCCCTGGCTCCGCCGCAGGACTGGGGGCGGTCAGCCTCGCCCCCTCCCTCCGCGCCTCCCCGGGCCCGCGGCCGCTCGCCGCCGGGGTGTAGCGAAGCCGACAGACACCTGCCAGGTAAACGGGACCCCCCCCGCCCGGCACTTAACGTGCGGCCGTGCCGGCGGTGGGATGGGGCGGCCGGCGGCTGTCGCGAACAATTAAAAAAAAAAAACCACACCAAAAACCCAAACAAACAAAAAAAAAAAACCCACCCCAAAAAACCCCAAACCGCTTAAAAAAAAACTCAAAAAACACACACACACAAAAAACCCAAACCAACAAACCGCGGATCGATTTGTCCAGACGGCAGCAGGGAAGCGCTTTCTAGGCACGGGCGCTCCCTCCCCGCGGACGCGGGCTGCCGGTGCCCCCGGGCCGCTGCCCGCTGCGGGAGCCGCCCGGCCCGGCCCGGCCCGGCCCGGCCCGGCGGGCAGGAGCGCGGGGCTCGGCAGGCAGGCAGGCTCCCCCCCCCCCGCCGCGGGGCGCAGCTCGGGACCCCCGAGGGCTCCGGGGCAGCCGCGGCCCCCGGGCGGGCAGGGCGAGCCCCCAGGGCGGCCGCTGTGGGCAGGAACAGGCACGGCTGCCCCGCGGGGCAGGAAAGCCCCGAATGAGTGTGAGGAGGCCCTGCTGGAACTTTGCTTTTCCCACGAGTATGACTTCCTTTTCGACCCCTAAGTTAAAGATTTAGGACTCGCTCTTTAAAAATACCGGCTGACATATTTGATGCAACCACACTTTGAGGGGTCTGTACAAATCCATGCACCGGTATTACCGCTTAGTATCCCTTCATATGGGGGACTCTGTACGTGGGAGCCAAAGAATATTTTATGCTCATATAATTCCTATCTAGCTTCTCCATAAGCTGTAAGAGAGGTTGTCTTCTCTCTCTGTTCTGCCCCGTACATCTACATCTGCTCCCTGCCCTGCCCACCTGCTATCTGTATTGACCCCATCTACCCACCTGTAATCCAAAAGCCTTTGCTACAATCAAAAGGGTATCATTTTGCACATTCCAATATGTGCTAAGGCTCTGATGAAGATTCTCACAAATCCCTGTGCCTACTGTTTCCTATTGACTAATCAAGCCCTAAGCAGCACCTAGCAGAAAGGAAATACTAATTTTTACTGCCTGCTAGTGGTTGCACTGAATCTTATCCTTCATCTTCTCTGGGCTTACAGAGCATCTGCCAGCTGAGCAGCTGGTGCCAGATCAATTTTTTACTTTCCCTTTAGCTCTTTATTTCACTTTTTCATGCTATTCTGTTACTCCATTTACTATCATATTTTTTCCATTCCCCCTCTCACCTCTTCCTTTTTGTTTTTAACTTGTTTGTTCTTTCTCATATTCATTTTTTGTTACTTGCTGAAACTCAGCTCTCTGCTTGGCTAATCACTGAGGTGCTTAAAAATAAAAAATGTCCTGGCTGGCCACGTACCACGGTCACACAGCCTCACCAGGGGGAATGTCCTGCTCTGTCTTCCTTTCTTCTTGCTTCCCCCCCTTGTTTCTTCTTCCCACTTCCCTGGTTCCTCTATGTGGTCCTCACCACTCTATTTTCCCCTGCTTGCAATTACCCACAGAACCCCACAATTTCTATTCTCATTCTCTTTTTCTTCTTTTCCTCCACCCTCCTCCCTTCTTCCACCCCAATCCCCCTTCATTTCCACATAGCTACAGATCATAAAGGCACCACTGGCCTCCTTATTTAGAGACCAGTTTAACCAGACCACATGGGGAATGAAAGTGTTAGGCCAGTCTTTCCCAGTCTCACAGCTAGGGCCTCTCTGGTCAACCTCTCCTGTCACTATAACTCACGCCCAAGATGATACTGCAAGTGTATCTGGCATTCAGAGAGTATCATTAAATACAGCAGCAGAAGCCCGGCTATGGCCCGTGTTCTCCCCAGAGTGCCGTATAACACTGCAGCGACCGAGTCTCAGGCACACGGTTCTGACTTACATTTACCCTGCTTTATTTTCAGCCACTCAGACGACAGGCACTGCCTGGGCAGACAAAGGAGCCCCTCTATTTTTGTACTTGTTTTCTGACTCTGGAATATGGAAGCTCCACCAGAGGTCCTGTAATTGTCACAACATGATGCTTGAACTATGAACCTGAAACTGTCTGAAGGGCAATCTGCTTAAGGCACAGTATTGCAGTTTTTGCTGTGACTAGCACTGGTATTTTCTTTAAAAAGGTTTTCCTTGTTGGAATGAAAACTTTACTTATAAAAACATCTTTATGATAAAAATACACCTGTCAGTGTTCCAAAAGGGACAGTTAGACCCACAAGCCCCATTTCTTCATTACCCTCTCTAGCAATTTCTTTTGAATTATAGAGACTGAGATGCAATCATTTTTTCATGTAGTTCCTAGCTCCAAAGCATACATTCTTCTGCCCTATTAATCTGAGAGTGCACACAAAATCTCCCAGTAACACGTTATTCCCAGCTATACTTCTACACTTAGGCTAGTTGACACCCGCATTCTTGTACTCCCTGAGGTTCCCATCCCATCTCACCGCTACACAAACACTACTCCTTGTAAACCATGCAACACGTTCACTACTGCGCAGGCAGCATTATGCTGGTGTGATGTACAAATTGCAACCAGCATCTTCTCAGTGAGATATTGAGGTCACAATGCGTGCGCCCTGGCTCCCCATTCTCCATGTCCAAAGCAAGTACCAAAGACCCACAGCCATTGGTACGGTTCCTTGTGGTTATGTGTTTGGCTCAGCAGCAAAAGCGATCTGAAGCCTTCTTGAAAAGGCCCTTCCAGTACATGATGAGGGGAGACTACCTCTCGAGTATTGAACCCATTGCTTGTGGAGCTTTTCTGAGGTCTGCGCAGTTTTGAGATGCTTATACTACATGAAACAGGCAGATGAAAGGCCTCAAGGGCAGCTGATACTGATACAGTTTTATCCAACACACATGGTCATGCCACATGTACCAGTGCTCGGAAGAGATCAGCTCCCAGATGAAAAGCAGCTGGCTGAGATGTTCCAAGTGCTCTGGAGATCTCAAAGCGAGGGCAGGGTCTGCCCTGGCTGTGCACTGCACTCCTTTAGCTAGGGCTGGGCAGCAGCAGTCAGCATCTGAGGCCTGAGGCCAGACTGCACCTGATCCCAGTCCCACATAGCCACGTCTGTGAGTAATGCCTTCTGTCGCTGTGCTTGGCTAGGAGATGGTGTACTAGCAACGAATTATGCAACCTCAGTTACTCACACTTGTGTTATATCTTGGCTGTGCTGCTCTTGGAAGCCTGCAGTTTCCCAAAAGTTTCCCAGAACTTGGGAGAGGCCAACTGGTACAGATGAGTGTAGCAAAACCTCCTCAGCAATACAAGCCACCAGTACACAACACCCATTCTCCTTCTGCTCAGTCTACCCAAAGACTACGATGCTGAGTTTGTAGATCCTTATCTTTAACACACTTTATGACCTGTGTCTGATGTCTCTAAAGGCCCTAGGAAGGTGACCTTGGTCAAGAATACTGATAAAAAAAGGCTTCTTACAGCCCAGCTAATATTCATCAACAACATTTTCCTTGAATCAGCACCAAAAGTACAGCATAAGGTTCCACAGCTGCTAAGAAAAATTGCACCAAATGTACAAGGGGCATTGGAGTTAGCCTCTTGACCAGTTACACCATATTGCCACATGTTTATAGAACACACATGTACAGATCTGAAAAAGAAAATCCACTCTGCACAATTCTTGAGAGAATGAGAGCCACACCACGTGCGTGAGCTACTGCAAGATACCACCACCAGTGTTAGTTCCTAGAAAAAAAAAGAGTGGGGAAAAAAAGAAATCTATTTCAGCTACAGGAGAGTTGACCAAATAAGGTTCTAGCCAGTACTAAAAAAAAGAGTGTAGGGGTCACCTATTTTCGATGGCAATTCCTCTTGACAAAAGAGCGGGTCCAATTCCAAAGATCCCACCAGAAAAGGCTTGGGAGTCCAGTTGCCAGTTAGAGGACTCAGCCCAGAAGGAAAGGATGCTGCCTATTCCAGCAGCAGACCAGCAAAGGACACACAACGTTTATGGACTTGCTGTGTATGAAGCTGGAGCTTCCCCCGCTATGGAATAAAAATGCTGTATTTTCAGGCCTGGTTTGACCAAAAGTTGGCAGACTTAGCCTACACACATGTTCCTGTCAGAAGTTTGTGAATCTCAAGCAGGTTTTATGATCATCGATTTTTCAGCTGAATCACATATCTCAATGCAAAGTATACCACTCTTGGATACCGCATGGATTTTTAATGCTCTGAGGGATCCTTTGGGTCTATAAACAACAAGTAGATTACATTCATCTACATACTGTCAGACTCCTTTTCCCCTTACTTGTGAGAGAAATATGGCTCTTATTCTTCACTTGAACTAGCGTGTAATCCAAGTACAATTCATGGCCAGTTATGAGAAAAGTGTGCCGTATTTTTCATTGTAATTAACTGCTTCAGAGCAAGACTCCTCATGTATAAAGATGAAGAAAGGTCTCAGCTTTTCCTGAAAGACAACTTGCCTTTCAGCAATGTGTCTCACACTTTGAGTTTTGACTGAAACATTCCACTACTTTGGTGACCTGTTATGCCAAAAAAGCTGTCTTGTGTCACGCTTTACTTTCAACTGAATGTGCTGGCACATGCCACAAAACAGAACAAAGTATTGCAATATACATTGGAACGCTATTTTCTGCGGCTCCACACATGAAATTGATGTCAGAAAAAAATGCACAAAGGGCATGGAAGATGCAGATAAACACTGTGATGCTTTTACCTTCTCTTTTAAATAGATAGATTAAAATACATGGATCCTAAAGATTTATGCATCCATTTATAGTCCATTCTGGAGTTTTAACATTTCATGCAGCTTGTAGGAGGGAGTGTATTATTTATATAAAGTCATGGTTATTCAGCAGTGTTTATTCCTGAAGAGCAACAAAACGTCTTCAAGGGAGAAGAAGAAATTCATAACTCTGATGTACTATCAGGGTTAGGCAACTTAACAGTCTTATTTTTTGATTGTTTTACAAAGAACTTTGCTCCAACAAGCACCTCCGTAGCACTGGACATTTTGCTACCAGCAGTAGAAAATCACCTCTGTCTCCCAGGACAGACAGCACTACAATGGATTAAGTGGCTTGACAGCTCTTCAAAGAGTCAGATACATAAAGAGGTGGTGGTGGTGGGGACCTTTACCATTGTACAGATATCTGATCTTTATTTTTGCAGCTCTCTTCACAGCACAGTACTGAATGGAAATGCAGAACTGGGGCCTGCAAGGAGAGAACCCACAGCAGCTATTCACTGATGTCATTTCTGTGTGACATCAGTTTCTTGGCCATGTGAGCTATTTCTTCTGTCTGATGCAGTATAACATCCATCTCTTATTTCTCATTATTTTCCTTTTCTATCTTTGGGCTCTTTTGCCCACAGTTTGTTTTTGCCAGAGTTGTTTTTAAGACAAAGAGCACAGAAGTGTTATAATGTGAAAGAGCAAGTGTAGCCTTAGCATACCATTAGTCTTTTTAGCTACTCTTTCTAGCTACTTTACCTCATTGGAATTGTAGTGGTTGCTTTTTTCCCTAGCAGGCAATAAAACTGTTTAACTGAAAAAGAAAAACAACCTGGAGACATACAACAGCATTTCCAAACGGCATTTCTCAGTCAACTTCTAGGTTCACGTTCTCTGAAGGTGGATCTTGCAGAAGCTACATTCAGCTCACCCCAACTGACCGCATGGTATCCTTCTACCTAGGTGTGATTCCTGCAAACCACCAAGGGGAATTAGTAGTTTAACTGAACAAATCCCAAGTAGTTTGACTTATCCACTCCTGTCTCCACATAGCAATGCTGTCAACAGAAAAACCTGAACTGTGTCTCTCTGTAGAGGGGAGAGGGCAGGCCAACCGCAGACAGATGTAGTATTGCTCAATGTACAGACATATGAGCCATTTCTGCTTGTTTCAGTAGACCCTTGAGAACAGGTAGACAGTACTGCTCAGCTGTTTAACAGCTGCAGCGAAGGACAAGTGCCATTTCCTGCGACAGAGGCAGCATTGCTGAAGGCCCACAGAAGACACTACACACTGTGCTGAAATACCTCATATGGGTCTTCTGATGTGTAGCTAAGAGTAGGAGATCAGAGCAAGGTGT
Source organism: Morus bassanus (assembly GCA_031468815.1). Taxonomy (NCBI): domain Eukaryota; kingdom Metazoa; phylum Chordata; class Aves; order Suliformes; family Sulidae; genus Morus; species Morus bassanus. The sequence goes on along the minus strand of CM062574.1, from coordinate 34,690,931 downwards.
TTTCTTTGTACTCTCATGGACACCTGGAGGCTGGGACTGCTCAGGGACAAGAGTTGGTGTCTCTAATCATTGGTTAATAGCTGCTGATAGATTTTCTTTCCATGAATTTCCCATGAACCACAGAAACATATGGCAGCCAGGAGGACCTGTCGTCATGAGCTTCACATACTGTGTGAGAAGATAACTTTCTTAAACTTGGCACCTCCTAACATCATTTGATACTCCTACTTCATGCATTATGAAACAGTAAACAACCATTTCATATTCAGCACCTTGTGCCAGCCCGTATCTGTAAGCCCTGTTCCATGTCTCCTGATATATTGCTAAATCATTCTAACAGATAACCTTTTGCGTATGGAGGGAGATCTAGCATCAGTGTCCCTGCTTATGAGAAACATCAATGGGCAGTGTCTGACCCTTGTGTGCACTGCCAGTAGGAACGTTCCTGCCACAGTAACCACACACATGGTGTGGGTACCAGAGCATGCACCCAAAGACACTGTTAGCTGTCACACACGAGGCTTTTGGGAACAAGAAGCACTTGTATGCCCCAGGTGAATGTCAAGATACGCATGAATGTGAACGTCAGTTCAGCTACTCTGTCACGGTGTCATGCCAAAATGACTATGCCAGAGTAGTGGTGGTGCAGTCCCATGCACTAAGAGGTGAAAGGCTGCTGGTCAGCCTTCATCTGGCTTGTCTCAGGTCAGAGAATGAAGGGTCATGGGAGCATTTCTGATTGTTCTTGGGAATGGGGCATCAATGAGAATTAAATATAACAGAAAAAGTACTAAGACTAAGAAGTATTTCTGTAAGGATTCTCACAAGGATCAGAAGTCAATATCCTTAGGAATTTTTTATACACACACCCACATATGTGCATAAAAATTCAGAATTTCAGTATTGTAAAACCAGATTCCATATCTGAGAAGGGAGAGGCCTAGAAGAGCTGAAAAGTTCTGAAAAACAGATCATTTGGCATTTTCTGTCTAAGGATCTGAAAGGGATGTTTTGTTAATAACGACATTGTACACAACAGACTACTAAGAGCTAGCACAGAGATGATGTTCTAAGAAAAACTAATATTGTTTCCTATTTAATGTATAGCACCAATACTTAGCCAGGTACAGTATTCTATCAAGCCACACTAATCTCCTATCTGATTTGCAAGCTATCATGCTTATATTTAACTTTACCTTAAATGAAACAAAACAGCAATACAGAAAAGCATTGTGTTAAAACCTGAAAACATTTCACTCCCTATCATGTAATTAATTTTATAATCAAACTGTCATTGCTTGTGTGTGATAGAAACCTTTTTTTTTGATCAGTCAGTAGTAACTATTATTTAGAAATTATTTGAAGGCATACCAACTCAAAACAGTAAAAAATGCAAATGAAGATGCTTCACTAGCTAAAACATTGATATCAAGCAATACATATAAATGGTAACTTTCAAAAAAAGAGACTTGTAAAGTACATCAAGTAAAGCTCTGTAATAATAAAGAGACCCTTGCTGCCTTAAATGCAAAGTTAATAGCTTCCATTTAAAGAAAGGGGAATTAAAGGCAGAGTGCAGTCCTAGATACCACTCCTATCTACTCTGAAAATGGTGGCACAGAGTCATTTTTCATAGGTCTGTGACATGCACAAACAGAAAGTATCCTGGGTACTCATTGCCTGACACATGAAAATAAAACTGCCTTTTACATCTACTAATACTGGGAGACCCAAACCAAAGGTGAACGATACATCCTTGCGCTTGTGATGTACATAAAGTTACTCATCCCTCTCTGCAACCTCTCAATCGTTTTTTTTTCCTCTACTGATGATCCGTGTCCTTGCTGACCCCGCTCCACTCCCAACCCCTGTCCTACAAGGTTTTGAGGCACAACATGCACCCTGCTATCCAATGGTCCCATGCTTCCGGGAGAATCGGGACCTTCTGGCACAGTAAGATGGCTCAGTCAAGTGTCCACCCTCCTCCTGCCACAGCCCTAGGGGAGGGTCTCAGTCCCAGCCAGGTGGGCTGGGAGGAAGCAGGATATGGCCAGCAAAGGCTTTTGCTTCCTCTGGAAATGGCACACTCTCTGCCCAGAATACAGCCTCGCCACTCGTTTTTCCTTTGCTTCGTAAGATGTGTTATGACTTCAGAACAAGGTAGCTACTATTATTTGCTGTACAGGATGAACACATGGCAGTTATGAAAAGTTCTCTGCAGTCCCATGTCCTGCATTAGCCACTGCCTCGCTGTACAGCTGTGGACAGGGCGTGGAGGAGTCCGGCAGTATAAGGTCTCTGAGAGATCCCCTGCAGATGATTTATGAGCTTAGTCTGCTTTAAATAGTTCTTATTTATATCATAGCAGGAGCATATAAAATCTGCTACATGTCAGCTCTGTAAGGGAGAAGGGTGTGTGGATGTATAATATGTGGATAATAGATGCGGTGCCAGTAGATGGCTCTCAAGATATGAGGCCTATGGCTTTCATAGGACTGAGACAACTTCTTGGTTATTGAGTAATAGCTGCTTTTGCTGTATGCTGGGAAGAAAATAACCACTCAGACTGTATTTTGGGAAGGTGAGAGGACACAGATTGCATGAAACTGGGGCATCTTTTTTCCAGACGTGCCCAAAAGTATCAAAGTTCTTAGCTTAGTTATTTTTGATAATTCAAAGCAAAAAAAGCAACCCCCTTTCAGTAAAGCATGCTTGAAATTCACCTTTAATTGTTTAAGTGAGATTTAAGGGCTGTTTAAGCAGACTGGAAAAAGCTGAGAGAATACCTCTACAGTACCCCTGTTTCTGTGCAAGAAGAGGTATTGCCAGTCCCAGCAGGGTTATGTAGTTAATAAGTCAGATTTTCTTAACTAAACAGTTGAGTTATGTCTATTTAGAGTTGATTTTCTCAAGCATATGAACTAACACCCCTGAGGGGAGGGGGTCCAGGAAGGAAGCTCACAGTTAGAAATTCTACAGAGGACTGAAATGAATTTTTAGTACTGTATGAGTGAAGTAGATAATATTTAATTGCCATTTTTGTTTTTTTCTTTTAAAAGGAGCAGAGAAGAGAAGATCTCATTCTCAGTCTAGGCAATGATCTATAGTCCAAGCCTAAATTTTGTGAATTGAGCAAAGATAGATAACAAAAGCAAAACCAATCAAATTCTTCCAGCTATTTAATCACTCCTAAAGGATGGGAGAGGATTTGTACAACATAACTTTATTCAGACAGCTGGCCATGTAGCGTATGAACTAGAAATTCTGCTTGAAAATTTATTCAATTTTTAATTAAATTTGTTTCTGTCAATGCTTTAAATGCAGTTTTTTCACATAGCATATCCTGAGGCCTATACCACCCAACTGTGATATATTTTCCTGGTCAGCAACCCCAGTCTATATTTATTATACTCTTTCTGTTTCTTCGTTTCATGACAGGGACAACTGGAGTGATTGCTGACTAAATAATTAGCCAAGGGAACACTTTCTCTGTATGTATCTGTACTCATTAGGCTAGTGAGAAAATGTAACTTACTTTCATAATCTCTTTCCCTATAGGTACTGGCACTTTCCAGGAGCAAAGTAGGGAGAAAATGTAATTGCTAAAAGCTCACACATTCATTATTATACTAATGATACCTTTTTCTCTCAGTCTTGCCTGATAAAGGCAGCTATAGAAGTGAAGGTATAGAGCTACTGCTTCCCATTATAATAGGAAGGAGAAATGCAAGCTTGTAGTATTTTTTCCCCCATCAAGCAATAATAGAAGTATATAGAATATTACAGTATTATATAATATAGTAGAATAATATAATAAAATATTATTGTCGTACACAGCATGCCAAAACCACATACACAGCCACAAGCAAAATAAGGGTGAAGGCACAGGGCATGTACTGACACCGTCCAACATCAGGAGTCCCCTGAGTGACCTGCCTTTCTTCTGCATCCTCCAGAGGGACAATGCTTCCTAATTCCAGGTCCTGCTCCTAAGCCTGTGTGTATGTGTGTGTGTGTAGATGTGTCTTTCCTCTTGCTCCCTCCTACTCCACTCCTTCCACAGGCTACAGAGGAAATTTAAGGAAAGTAGTTGGGTTAGTTTTGTCGGATAGGTTAGGGGTCCTGCCTGTTTTGCATGAAGGTACTTCTTGTATTTCAGCCTATTTTAAAAAAAGGATGAACTTTAGCTGAGAAGCTGGGCTGAGTTGAACTAGGATCAAATTGCTTTATTTTGTTTTCTGCACTTGTGCTTTTCAGAGAAGATGGCTGTCACTCAACTCATGATACTCTTTCAAAACCTTGCATGAAACTCTTCACTCAGGTTTAAGAAAGAACTGTTGAACTTAAACTACATCAATGTAAATTACATCCCTGAAATGCAGCCTTTAACATATTAATAGGGGTACCATAAGCTTTTGGAGTCCTGCAAAAAAGCTTCCACTCTTCCACAAGATCATAATTTCCTTTTTTTTTTTTTTCTTCCCAGAATTCCTCCTATATAAGGAGGTAGAAACTGGTATTAGCATTGGTAGAAAGCTGGATGACATTCTGAGCCCCCTGAAATCAATCCGAGTTAGTTGTTATTTTAGTTAGCCAGGGTTTTTTTCCATCAGCTTTCATGGCTAATATCATTACTCCTTGATTTACATACTATTATCTCCCTATGAACTTTGGAGAATCTCGTGCTCATTTCTTTTTATTACAGCACTAGGAACTATTAAAGAAAAACTCACCTTGAATTGTAGAAGACAAGGTGGTTGTTCTGCAAATATGGGCTATCTAATGAATTCATGGCTTCCTCTACAGAACTGTTCTGGTAGTGGTGAGGGATGATGGGTATTTTTGAACAGTAATTTGATAAAAGGGAAACGCAGAGTTTCATTTGTTATGCTTCTCATTTTATGGATCCGTGCCCTGATTCAATCTCCCATTCTGAACATCTGGTATGCCTTAAAAAGAAGATTCTTCCACATGGAGTCTCGTTCCCGATTTCCTCAGCTATTATTTATTGCATCGTTTGGGCTTTAGAAGAGATTGCTGAACCAGTGTGGATAATCTAAAAAATAAACTTAATCTAAAACTAATGCAAACTGTGCAGCATAGGAGATTTAGAAAAGCCTACTTAGCAGTCAAGTAAAACCCTTTCATTTATCTTGGTACTTCCCGAATCCAGCTCTGAACAGATATGGGACCATGATGGAAAAAAAGTAGTCTGAGTGACCAGAAGGCAGAAATCCTGCACACAAGACTACTTGAAAAAGATTGTCTGAGCAATGTTTAGAGAGTTCAGAGTGGTTTGAACTTCCCGACATTGTTCGGTGCCTGCCCTCTTCAGTCTGCTGACTCTTGAAGTCAGCACATCCCAGTTACACTTGACACCAACGTGGGTGGGAAATATAAACAGCAGGAAAAGCTCATTGTGTAAGCGCATGGACCATGTCTCAGTTGCAGGGTGGCATCAGGAAGTTTCAGCCCTTGTTTTGAGAACAATGTCTATTACCCACACTTAAGCCAAAGCATCTTTTTTAATTTAAATGATGGCTGCCTTAATAGCTTACTGCCTGAAATGTTCTTTGATACTGAGGCATAACGCTTTCCAACTGTGCACAATCAAATATAAGGGGCCCGTTAATGCTGCATGCTGGCACAAGCGGTATTTGGGAGATAGAAAGGTGATTAGCACCTTCTAAGCTCTATCCAAATAGAAAGCTAAAACAATCTGGATTGGATATGAACATTGCGTACAAAATTCTTCAGCATCACATGTCTTCAGAGTCGAGGTTAGTGCCAACAGCTTCAGCAAATGAAGCAAAATAATCACAGATTCAAGGCTTTCATGAGTGCGAAAGGCAGGACTATCGGTAACAGCAGTACTGCTTTTAAACCACTCGTTAAATGCAGTGTCATAACATGAATCCTCAAGAGCTCATGAACCCAGGTGGAGTATTTTTTCTGTAGTCTTGCAGTAATGGATGCTGACTCTAAGCAGGGACCCTTTTACTAGCTGTTGTACAACAGACCTTCTGGCAGCATTGGGGATTTTCCACACCTCAAGCAGCAAGTTTTGTTTAGAACTACTCACTTTTTTTTCAGATTAAGAAAGTTGCCCTTTTTTGTGTCAATAATACTTATTTTAAGTAAAGATTATTTGAATATAATAAAATACTTGTTTCTTTTTTCTTAGGCTTAACCATTGTGAAGAGTTTGCATTGCCAAAACAGTGTATTGTTTCTTAATAGTGATGGGGAAGATTCAGTCCAAACCATTTTCCTATTCATACTCAACTGTTTTACACATACCCATGGCTTTTGCATGTATCATTCAGAGAACGTAAAATGGCCCAAAAGATATGGGAAGTGAGGTCTGGATTGCCTGGTCAGATCCTCTTTATTCTTGTTATAAGAACATTCTGGCTATTGTGCTGAACCAAAATTATCTATTTTCTTGTTTGACCTTCAAGAGCACTTTTAACTGACTTGGCACCTTGAAATATAGAGAAAATGCTTTCTTAAAAGCAACAGTATGTCTGCACCACTACATTTCTATATGGTAGCTAAAGACAGCATACAAGCACTTTATTGCAGAAATTTGTTCTGTGCTAGGAAGCAGCCCCAGTACATATTTAAAAGTCAATGTCTCCCTGCCTCATTAGAAAATGAGAAACCTGAGCTGCCCACTGTTGCTCACCTGAGTCACATCTGCTGGCTACAGCTGACCCAAAGGGGTGGGAAGCCATGGATCTAAACTCAGGAATGCTTCCCAAATCTGGGTTCAAAATCTACTTTCTGACTTCACACCAAGGGAGGAATTGAGCATGTGGCCTGTCCCTCCGCTGTGCCAGGTGGTTCTGCCGCAAGCATGGTGTGAAGGCCACAAGGGCTGGTGGTGTGGTCTGGCTGGGTTCCCAGCCCAGATCAGCAGCGACCAAGGGCATGCACGAGCCTGTGGAGGAGTGACAGAGCCAAGACTACTTATCTAAACAACCCCTACCCACGAGAGATGGTGCTCCTGAGGCAGACGCTCTACTGCATTCTGTAAACGATATGTTTGTTAAAGACCATCAAACAGCTTAGAAGTAAGATTTCTGGAAAATGTACAAAATGAAAACAAAATTACAGCACTGCTGTAGATAGTGACAAAGCATCAGATACATCAGCTTTAAGCAAATAGCTAGCTTGGGGTTTTCAATTGCAATTACCACATACTCTCTCTGTTTGTAATACCTAGGAGACCCATAGCACATTACAGAATTTTGTTGTTAATTACTAAGTAAGTGAAGAAAGAGAAAAAAATACTGTGACCAAAATATATATTGTGTATTGATTTAGAGAACTGTAATTTAGGTTTAATAATTTATCATTCCTCTTAACAGGCTATGCTGTATTTTATAAAAAGTAATGAAACCTTAGGAATACAGGGGAAATCACTTCACCCTCTGTCACTTGATCTATGCTGAGAAATGGGAAGGAGTGGTTTGTCTTCCCCTTGCCCTATTTATAAAATGTGCATCTTGGAAAAGAGTAGATTAGCAAGATTACAGACTTTTCTTTGTTGTTACTTATCATGCAACAGTGGACAAAATAGTAACTGGTGTTTGATGTTAAGAGAGTCTTCTCAGGTAATACCCTCAGGAAGTAATCACAGGAGCACTCAAAATGATGACAATCATTGTCCCATCAATTTGAGCAGTTCAAACCAGCAGAAGTTGCTTGGCTCATTGAATGATAATGAGATCATCTCTCTATTGCTAGAAAAGCTAAGTCACTCAAATCAGTAATTCCACCAGTACTAGACCACTGCAAGCTATTAATGAAATCACCATCAGTTTGCGTCTAACTGGAGGAATAACCACAAGAAAACTAACTTGTCATGAGAAATTAATTAAACTTGTTACAACACACATACACATCTGCAGCCTTACACTGCTTTGAGTGCATTTGCCCATTTGGGCTACATAATTTCTTAAAAGTGCACTGTGAAAACTTTTATCCCTAAAGTTTCATACAGAACTTCAAACAAAAAACAATATTAACTTTTTATGTGTGCATTCTTTGTAGAGGCACTACTGCCACATCCTGACTGTTGAAACCGGAGATGTCAAACAGCTCCATGGTACAGTGAGGAGGTAGGTCTCAGCCTTGTTTCCAGTGGAAACAGGGCTTATGTGACCATGTTGATTATGAGCAAGCAACTCTCCTCCCTCATCCAATTTTTATTTAATTGGCTGCTTTCAACCAAACTAGAGAATCACAGATTTCTCAGAAGTAATTAAATTCCTACAAGTTTCACTGAAGTAGACAAATAGGAAAAGGACAGAGACCCTAGACATGCTCTAACTAAGCTCATTTTTAATAGACACCAAAGGACTACAAGAGGAGATCCTTGAATGAGTCCAACTACAGGTAAAATCCATGTGAACCTTTGACATTTGTCAAAGGTCACTAGACACAAATTAGACACCAGTAGATAAAAATCTAGTACCAATGCTCTTAGAGCTTCTTGTACACAGATAGGCCTCAAAAGCTCAGCTGTATTTGGCATCTTCTGAGTCCAAGACATACTGCCAGACTGCTCTGACCTGGATTCAGTCAGCAGCATAAGAATGGTAAAGGCATAACATCCTCCAACTATGAAAACTCTGCTGTTACTCATGAGTGCCCTGAGGCATCAGGAAGTCACAGAAGAAAGTTGGTTTGGTGAATCTGTACCAGCTTCCATCAGCTGCTGCATACACCTTGCATCTTGCATGAATGCCTGATATGTTGAAAGGGTAGTCCAAAGTTAGGACACTAGAGACATTAGTTCTCTGCCACACACTTCTGGGTGATCTTAGCATCATCGTACAAATCCTCATCCATAAAGTGAGCATGACTACACTGGCCTGTATAAAGAAATGTGTTACGGATAGTAAGGTACCACACAGTGTGAGGACATAAAGAAAACACCTCAAAGACAAAGATAAGATGCTTGAGCCTGGAGAAAAACTGGCAAATAATCATACAGGCCTTCTTTTCTCCCACTTTTGCATAATTTGTCTTCCAGATTTTAGCTGCATTATTTTTACATATCTCATTCCTCATCTTTTTTTGACTAGATATCCTCTGTCACCAATTATTTCCTTCCAGGTGATTCAGTATATGCAATTGGCCTGGGAAGCACTAGAGGAACAGCTCGTAGCTGCAGAATGACACTTTAGGAAAAGAGTCCAAAGTATCTGAAGAGGTCGCATCCCAGGATGGCTGACATACTTCTGGAGGCAGCCTGTATTTCAGAGAACCACCACTCTGCCTGCAGTTTGATTTACATCCACTGTTGATTGCTATGGTATATACACAGTAACTTTTCTCTTGGGAGTTACTTATTGTAAAATTAACTATCCAAGTTTTAAAAATTTGAACAGGTCTCCAAACAAAAGCATCACAAGCAGGAAAAAAAAAAAATATATGTGGCAATCACCTATTAACAGCCATAGGCATAGGGCATGGCATTGAATCCACTAATCCCCAACAGCTGGAGAAAAGTCATTACTTGTAGACAAGCACAGATCTTCCTAAGCCCTAGTGTCCTTTCATAGCAACGCTCACTTTTCACGTACTGTTTTCAGGGATGAGATGCAATAGCAGAACAGAGGTAGCTTTTCTGACTGGGCACACACACTACAAATATATATCCTCAAAAGTATAATGCATAGTTCCCCCCTCCCCCCCAGTTCATTAATTTTTCTTTAAAGCTCAACATTTTCTATTTGGTGGAAATTCTGCTCTACTTAGGATCATATTTTTCATTTTCTCTTCACTTTCTGCTATTCTCGAACTGTCTCCCTTTCTGGACAAAAAACCCTGAAATGTCAAATGCTTAAGTAAGGTTACTTCTATTTATTTCATCTAGATGAAATTAAAGAATTACCCATTTCACATACAGTAGGCAGTCCAGGACAAAGAGAGAAGCTAAGCGGCTCCCCATAGATCCCTTTTTATCTAGTCATAGATCATCTTACTGTTGAGCAGAGGATAATAAAAGTAACAAAGGCAGTCCCATATTGCCGGATCACTTGTCTTCGGCTTAAAAGGCATACTTAATGATAACTATCCACAATTTTTCATATCTAAGCAGATCAACAGATTATACAGCTTGCAAATAGATAAGTGGATCTTAAAAGAGCAGAACGTTCCTGTCGTTATACCTGCGTAACATTGTCTATTACACTGCCAAACTAATGAAGCTCAAACCAGCAAAAAATTCTAGGTAGCAAAACAAGGTATATCTACCAACTCTAGATGGACCACTGAATTATCATTCATCTGCTCACAAAGTTTGGTTCCAGTAACACCTCTGAATTGCTCATTCCTTGAGGACATCTGGTGTAAGTTGCTTTCTGAAAGGTAGCCACATCTTTCACAAAGTTATGCAGCTACAACAGCTGTTGTATATATGGTCACCCAAAAGTGAGAAGTGGCATTCTGTTTCTCCCCCATCTTGGAATACAAACTCACTTCTTTGCATCTACTGTGCAAGCAGGGTTTGACTTTTTGTTGTTACTGGGTTCCGTGGTGATTGGTTTTTGCAGGGCTTTTTCCCCCCTTCTTTCCTGCCGGCTCCATTTCCTTACACATAAACCTATGCCTGCAAATTACAGATGCTGTGTTGCTAAGTTCTGGCTTTATACCTAGAAGGCACTTCAAAAAACCTGGCTGCAGTTATGCTGAGTGCTACATGACTGTTTTGATAGCAGCTGTTTTCTCTGAGTCAGCTTGAAAACAGCTGTTAGCTAGCTACCTTCTCCTTGGTCAGAGGGTGCTCACTAGAGGCAATTTTTGGCTTTGTGATCAGGTTCATTTGCAGGAGATTGCTGGACAGATACTGTTTTTCCCATATGCTGTGGAAGGCCACCTCTGCAAGCAGCTGTCATGCAATTTGGAAGGTGTTACAATGTTCCTGCTTTTGAGAGTTTGATTAATCAATATAATGTGAATTTTGCTCAAACTGTGTGGGTCCAACCTAAAACTCACGGATATCAACAGGAACATCTCTACACACTTCATTGCACTTTGAGTTAGATTGTGCTAAATACAGCATCTCTATTTTCCCAGCAGATGACTGTTGGGAACAAAATTCATCTGTGTGCAGAGAGAGCAGAAAAAATCTATACCCAACTCAAGTAATGCATAAACTTCATCTCTGAGTTAGCTATGTGGTTTGATTAATCCGTCATTTAGACTGGCTTGGCATCAGTACAATCCCCCTGACCTCAGTCAAATGACTCTGGATTTACCCTGAAGAATGGGGACAAAACAAGGGCCAACATCTTGAAATAGCATAACATGGGCTATTGGGATGGATCCTTTAAAAATATACAAGACACATACTGTATCAATATTTACTAATAAAGGACATTTTTAGAAAGAAAAAGGATGCTATTTACCTTTCCCTGTGTACAGTCTGCTGTGACGTAGAAGGGGTGATTTGGGTCTTGGCCCTACAACAGTGAATGGCAAAACCCAAATCTGTCAATATTTTTTAAACTGCAATTTTACCAGGATTTTTTCCTATGACAGATGAAGAGGTATCTTTGCTCACTTTTAGCCAACTCCCCCCCATTTTATGTTTCTGCATCTACATCCTTTCTAGATTTTATCTGACTCGGAGACTAAGCTTCTGTTTCTGGAACGTAGATAGCACACCTGTGTTTCTGTAGTCTAAATAATGAAAAAAAATCACTATTAGTGGGGTAATTGTCGCAGGAAGAGAAAACTGTGTTCTAGCTGCATAGTAAATGGCATAGTGTGCTACACGCAACACAAATATGCCTAGAAATGTACAAAACCCCATGGACCTCTTCAGTTTTCCCCAATTTCTTGGCATTATGGATATTTTTTCAAAATCCTCATCAGCCTGTACCACGAGAGGCAGGAAAAAATATAATCATACAATAAGCTATCTAAATATTTATAGTACCAGGGGATGAGAAGACATTTTAAACACTTAATTGCACTAAGAAGCTGAATACAGAAGCCAATGCATGTACTATTCCTCAATCCCCCTCTGTTAAGGAGAAGGACAAATATTAAAATAATGTAGGGCAAGAACAACACGTACCAGAGCTAGATCGACCCTTTTCCCAGGGTGCCAACAATCATCTACTCTTGATGAAAAGTATTAAAGAGGAAAGTATTTCCAAGAAGTTTTACACTGCCTTGTGGATAGGTCTGCCCCTTTCCTGGCCTCAGCCTCCACACCTGAGAAATGGGCTGGTAACCTGCTGTCCTTGCAGCCTGCCTGACTCTCCATCCAGCCTCTCCTGGTGTGGCACCTTAAAGCACTGCTCCTGGCAAGGAGATGGGCCACAAGGAAGAGGTTTTTTCTTAAGGGGAAAGGATTTTTCCAATGATGGAAACCCATGTGTTACAGACCAGTTTGTGCTCAGCTCCTGCCTGCTTTCAGATTGGTTTCTACTCTGGTAGACACATATTGGTTTTTTTCTCTACATCATCACTGAGGATCAAGTCTCCTAAACAGGCTTTTATTTTAGGGGAAAACCAGAAGTTGGAGTTCTTGCAAAAAGCAGCAAAACTCCTTTTGAAGAAGTTGCCACTGTGACCACAACCTGGTATCACACAAACACTGAACTACTACCACTCCTGTAAAGGTTATGGGGTTTGTCTCATCTTTGACGAACCTTAGGCTGCTGTTTCATATTCTAATAGAAATTAAAGAGCTAATTACATACAGTTTAGACTACACATGAGGGACACAGGCTCAGCTTCCAGCTGAGCTGGGAAAATTTTAATTGTTTAGTTAGAAGAGCAATCTATTCTGAGACATGCAAAAGCAGCTTCTGATTCTAGGTTAGAAGTCATTAGAGCAAGTTATGATCTTACAACTATTAGTTTCCTAATTTAGATCAAGGAATAACAACTGTAAGGAAAAGGCAGTGACTGTGCAGATTAGATCATTAGACCCACAGTCAGCAGAACTAATGTCCATTAACCTAAGTGGCAGCATTAACGCCCTTCTTCCTGGCACAGACCCACTGCCCCCTCCCCATAATCTGCATTTCTGGAAGAACACCTGGCTACAGCAAAGTGAGCCAATTCCAGGAAAAAATTAAGCAGGAAAACAGCAACCAGATTTGTTTGGCTGTGGGATTTTCCACAGTAACCTGGAGCACAGAAGCAGAGGGTGGCAAGAGACGTGGGTGTCCTCCTTCCCACACAGACCCCTTAGGACATTAAGGATCCCAACGTCATTTCATTGGGAAATGACCATATGAAACTGCAGGCCAGAAGGAAGGAGAGCATCACTTCTCTGGCCAGCATCAATGTCACCCGAGTAACCGCCTCTCCTCTCCTGCCTGGTCAGGCCACCTGAAAACCTGACAGACAGCTTCCAGCAGAGACCAGCTGCTGTGCTGCCACCTCCGGCTGGGGGCTCATCACGTGGATCCCGGGAACCATAGGACATTAATATGCCAAAAAAATGAAGCAGAGGAAATTCAAAAGCATTTTAGTTCTATCATACTGAAAAAACATCTCCATGTTTCAGCAGTGAATACGAACACATGGATTTTAGGGAACTTTTAATATTGATTACTTCTTTAGCTATTCTCTTTTCTCAGAAGCACACCCCTCCATTCTTTCCCCCTTTCTGCGTCTGCCACCATCAGCTGCATATAGTCTGCAGTCAGCAAGGGACATTATTTAAAAACTGCTAATGTGTAGGATTTAAATAGCATCTTTGTGTTGACAGATTCTGTGTTACTGTGTGGAAGGCGGAAGTAACAAAAAACAATAAATTAGAAACTTGCAACAACAGTGAGATTTAACAAGAGAGCATTCACATAGAGCTGCTGAGGGCAAATTAAATGAACCAGGATGGATTACCATCTGTTTTGGGCAGACTTACTTGGCAAAGGTCTAAGACCAGAAGGGACTGGTGTATCTTTGCTGTCTAGGTCACCACACCATGCTGCCTAGAACAGGCTCAAGCCCTGGATTGAAACAAAATAGTCTCCTTCAACTTTCCCTCATGCCAAAGCACCACAAAGCAAATACCTTTTGCATGACTTTTGACAAGTTATCTGCTGTATTAATCTCCTGATTTGCTCAGTTGAGTCTCCAGATTTATCTGTTCTATTTTAATTGTGGCCATGATTCAGTCATCACATCCATTTTTGGTGGTATCAGTGAAACTGTACCACATTTATTCAGTAATATGCTCACTTTATTAAAAAGATAAGGAAGCAAATATAAAATGAAAGCTATTAATAAACATAGGACTGACTTAGTACATCAAACCACCATGTGAGTACTCAATTTAAAAGAAAATAATCGCATCAATCACTGAATTAGTGCATCTAAGGATCTGGGCTCCATTTTCTAGGGACTATACAAATCTGTAATAAAAAAAAAGAAATACACAGCCTCTGCTTTCAGGCAAAAATATTGGGTAACTGTTTCAACACCAACAGTTAGTTAGGGTTGCCTGATATGTTGGTGGACAGTGCTCAATATTATACGACCAAGAGCAACATAAACCATAATAAAACAGAATAAAACTGGCTGCCCCCCTTAACCCTTCCACAGTACTGACTGGATTGTTGCTGAGCTTTGCTTCTAGGGCGAAGATCCTGGTGGTGTGAAGGGAGGTTATAGAGCAGGTCTAGAGCACCGTGCTTTTGCCGTTCTTCAAGAAACTGCTGGAGCACATGCAGGTAAAATATTCAGTGTGTCCCCTCTCTGCCTGAATGACTCAGGAACAAACTGTATTTTAGCTACATTTAGCTCCATTTTAGTGGAGCAAGTCTATGGACTAGTGGTCATTGCTCAGGCAGAGGAGTGGTGACTCCAGTCTGTCAGCTGGCACAGTGGGATAGTAAATCCTGATCATTTTCTTCCTAAGCTTAGATTCACAGAACAGACTTTAGCTAGAGATTTCCCTTTCTCACCCACCACAAACGGGGCAGAGACATGCAAGGCTTCTTGATGATGTTACATGACCTCTGAAGAAATACATGTTAGAATCTATAAACACAGCACCATCAGTGAGCTCTCTTTGGAGAGAAACTGCTGAAGTATATGACAACGCTGCTTAATATGTACTCATATAGTCCACTGACAGAGAACTGTTTGGGCAATAAAAATAAGAATACTGTCTACTCTTTTCAAAGTTTCCCCAACACAAGTGTCATGACTGACCATATTCCTGCTTTTCTCAAATAGCAGAAAGGTGGTGGTTCTAGGCAAGCAGAGCTTTTGTTTCTTACCATAGAAAGAAAATTATTATATTAGGGTGATTACCTTCTCTCAGTCCTTGTTACGACAGAGTTAACACATTTCTGTGGGAAGGGAATATTGCTAATGGGAATATTTTATTTTTGGCCTTTTCTGAGTTCTGGCACAGGTAAGTGAACATGTGCTGTCCCTCAGTTCACCTGGGCCTGATGAGACTTATGGCAAGGAGTTCCTGCTCCCTCACCCCCTGCTCCCCAGCCAGGCAATTATTCCCCATAAGGAGCAGTCTCCCTTTCCTAGTGCTGGCACGGGCACCTCCTTCAGCTATTCAAGCACAGCGGAAGCAGCTGATGTCTAGGAAAGCCTGGGCTTTGCAAAACTCCGCTATTCATCAGTAATCAAGAATTGCATGAACTGGGGAGTCTGTTTGTGTCAGCGAAGAGCATTGCTCACACTTGCCACAGCTCCCACAAGAGAGGAGAGCACAGCTCCTCCGCTTGCAAGAGTCATCAGTCCACTTGCATCGTTGGTCGCCAGCAGCATTAAGGGAGAAAGCACGAGCCCTGCCGTTGTTCACACTGTGGATGCATTCATCAGACCTGGATGCTTCATATGGGATCATTTTGCTGAGGCCTTAACTAGATGCATATTTTCTAAGGAACATTTGTGCAGTACCTCAAGATCACATAGGTACCAAGGTGAGAGGTGACTCCACGCACCACAGTGAATCCACATCTAACTCCAAGGTGTTTGGATGTGAGGTCTTGATTTTGCTCTTTGTAGATGTAGAGAATGGCCCCTGCACTCAGCTTTACTAACCTCCAGCTGTAAAACAGTATGCGTCACATTGCCTAAAACCACAAGGCTGGTCAAACCCTAAGATATTAATAAGCAAAGAATTGCCCCCTTGCTGCGTTTTGAGCCTGTAGAGAACATTTACTTTATTTTGCAAACTTTTCTTCATATTCAAAAGCTCCAGAAAAATACTGTCTTTAAATAAAAACACACTTTTCATATAAACCCAGGATTCTTGAGCTCTGGCTGAAAAAAAAAACATCCAAGTATTGAAAGTGTCTGAAGAACAGAAAATATGAGAAGTCGGAGCCGGCAATACTAGCATTTTACATGAGAACATGAATTCCTACAACATGTGCAAATAGTCAAAGAAAAGAGAAGTTGAGGATCATGCTCAGGGCAGTCAAGGGCATCGCTGGAAAGTGAGATGAACAAAGAATTTGGCAGAATTAAATTCACAGGCTGCCTCAGCTGAAGCAGGTAAAACTTGCCCTTTTCTTAGAGACCTGTTGTTGTTATGGTTTTAAAACATTTTTTTTTTTCCAGCCTCCTGCCTATCTTCCTGCTGCAGATTTAAAGAAATAGAAGGTGGGTGCATTGTGAGATGAAGAATGAGGAAAGAAAAAAAAAAAGCAGCCCCTATCGTTCTCTGATCTCTTTCCCAAACCTATGAAGCAGGCTGCAAAATAGCTGCTCTTTAACCATCCAAAGAGAAAGTGCCTGATGCAGCCTGTGTCGTGCCTGACCCTTTGCAGGAAGAAGCGTCCCATTTCACACGACCACTGTGGTGACTGAGCCCCTTCTTGCACACTGAGGCAGAGTGGGTATGGGGGAAGGCTGGCAAGGGAGCCAGGGAGCAGAGCGCCAAGAGCGGGGAAAAGGAAGCAGAAAAACTACCAAGACAGACAGAGTGGAGGAGGCTGGATGAGAATTCAAAGAGTCACAGCCAAAATGAAAGGCTAAAGCAGAGCACTATATTTAACTGAACTGCTCAATTGAATGTTGCTGGAGAGCTTAAGTTTTGAAGGATCATAGAGTTATGGAGTAACTTTAACTTTAGTGCTTCTTCCCTGCTCTGTTCATGACCTTCACTGCTCACGTCACATTTGAATTTAGGTGGTAACTTCTCCAGACTGCATCTTTGCACCTGGCATTTCTTTGATCAGTCGTACATACATCATAAACCTTTCCAAATATTATGTATTGCTTAATTTAACACCATTGTCCTGAAGTAATTGCACACTACGGAACACATTTAAAAATAAGATTGTATATTTGGCTTCAATAAAAGCTGGGGAGTGCTGAAGGTTTAGTAGTAATCTAAACTCATTTTAAGACACTGTTTGCAGAACCAGGTAGGATGGAGAAAGATCTTGAAGAAAAATTAGGAAAGGGCAGTTATGTGGAATTCCACTACTTTTGCTCACAATTTTTCTGATTTATGATCCTTTCCAGCAATTGTAAAATAAGTTAAATAATTAATATTACAACACAGAATGTTACACCATGAATATATTCTGTTTGAGTTGCATGTAACTTTAGCCAAATACTCCCTGTTGCCAACTTCATCTAGTTCTAGAGAATATCCTTAGATTCAATAGCAATACACTGATCAAACCCTATTTGCTACCAATATACTGACTGTCCTAGTGGAATTTATATTGTTGAATATGTATCTGTTGGGTCACATTAGATCACATATAAGACAATATTAAAAATTTCTGACAAATTTACACAAGATTACATCAAAAGCTATGAAAATAAACCAGAGTAATAGCAAATACAAGAGTTTAGACAAGTGTTCGATATTTGGTACTGTATTCAAAGATATCTTTTGTATTTAGAGACGCAAGTGTTAAATTATTTCAAATTCTTCAAGCTTATTTGGAATGTCTTAATTCAGTCCACACAGTAAAAAACACTGTCCAGAGTGGGCTCAAAACCATGACACAGGTGAATCGTTTCATTCTGTTTCTACCCAAGGAATGAACTGGATATTGTTTAATTAGGGAGAGAAATTTTAAGATGTTGTGAGATTGACTGGAATATTTCAGAGACCTTTCTCTTTTGCTGTTGGAACTGAAAAACAACAGCGGATGTAATGAAAACAGAACAACTTGTTTCTTCCCCAGGAATCTGCCATTATGGAAATTACTATGTGTTACAGAACCATGTTCTTGTAGACATATGGCCTATGTCCAAGTCCACTGAAGCTGGCGGATTTGGGAGCAGACTTATAATGACCTGTCTAAAAGTCAGAACGTAGTTGGATGTATATCACCATATTCTACTTGCTTTGGTGGAGATAAGCCAGCTACATCAGGTCGGAATATAGCCTTATTCATCTTAGGCAACAAGGCGGCATGTTCAGAGCACAGACCAGCTCCGCGGCAGATAAGTAACCAGGAATTTCTGAGACATGGCAGAACTGTATTTAATGATGATCTTCTCCAAGACTTAATTACGCTTAATGCTTTCCTGTGACAGAGTGAGGTGATAAGAGAGACTTTCTCATGCCTGTTTGTCAACAGAAATACCAGAGCTAATAACAGTACTCTCTAATAAATTCCAACTTGAACTTCAGAACATGACCAGCTGTCATGTCCTCCTGTCCCTGCCGGGAGACAAGGACAAGCCGAAGAGTGTAACTCCCACTCGTAATTATTGGACAAGGAAGTTGCCATGACACAATTACTTCTCCCATTATGTCAGGTTTTACCATCATATTCAGAATACCAGGATCTGCTTTCCCTCACAATAACTAAGGTCTAGACCTGAACCCCTGCAGTAGCCACAACCCTATTTCTGAGCTGCAAGAGACAACACTGGCACTGCATAGGTTTTGGGGTGCATGTAGAGAAAGGATGAGCACACAGTTCAATTCATGCTGCTTCTTTTCCATCCTGAAACACAAAGAAACGTGTCCATGATGACTTCAGCTGTCACTCAGCAGAATGCCAGACCCCATCTGTTCTTCAAATAACAAAACAAACCCCTCCACTTAATGTTAGAAGATACAGAAGGTTTTGACTGTAAAGCTGGATAAGACTCCTTTATTTGCAACTTCCACTGGATAGCCAAGAATAAAGCTATCTGAAATACTGTGGAAAACAAGAGCTTTGGATCTGCTTTGTATCCACTACATGAATGAATCAGGGGGAGGAAGACAGGCACAAATCTGCATCTAAACACCAAACTGCTCAGACCCACCCAGCACAGTGGCTGTGACATCCTAAAGACTATTGGGGTGCCAAAAAACAAGCACTGTAGAAATAGCAGGAACACATTCTTATTTCAGCTGTAAAACAGTATGCGTTTTTGAAGGAAAAAATAATTTCTTTAAAGGAAAGATGCAGTTACTTGATGGTTTGTGATCTGGATGTAAAAGTAGGCTAAGACTAATAGAGGAAGACAATGTCTATGAACTTGTCTGACCTTCTCCCCCCAAACAGTCCCCTCAGCTCTTCTCTCAACCCTTCCTTGAACTCTCACCTGTTCCCAGAGTTGAAGGGGCTGCAGAATTTTACCAACTGATCTCTTAGCCTGTTCTTCCCAACACAGGGAAGAGAGCGACCTTTGTCCCTCATACCAGGATAAAAAGAAGGAGAGCACTGGAGAGCTATCACAAACAACTCAGTCAAGCTCAGCTAAGCCTAATACGGAGAACAGCCAGAAAAGTGGCTAGGGAGAAAGCTCAGACCAGCGCATCCTTAATAGTCCTCTTAAGTGGACATGTCCAGCAGATCCTTCCCTTGTTCCCACACTGAAGCTTGAATTGCACAACCCTAAGAGATGTCTTCTGAAACTGGAGGCATTGACGGAAATACAGGAGCACTGCAGCCCTCCCTGACTAGGGTGCAAGCCCTGCTAGAGGAGGCAGCAGCTTGCAGCCAGTGTGGTTTTGGCAAACTGCTCTTGGTGCATATGGTAACACAATGAATCACCATGCTCTTCTCCACTGATGGGAATTTACTGAGAAATCTCAGAAGAATTACACGAAGTTTTGACAATTACAGCCAGGGCTATGAAATGCCCTCCCAGCAGGAATCCCTGCCTGCTTGCCAGGTCTCTGCCACAGCGCAGGACTGGATGAGCTCCCATCCTCTTGCAGGTAGGGTTCAGTCATACTTGCTGGCAGCACTCCTCCCTGACTCCCCTCTCTTCCCCATGATACAGGTTCCGACCCAGGAGAGCAGGCACTGGGCAAGAGAAACCTCTTCTCTCTTTCAGGTTCCAATGGTGAGGCAGGGGACCACACTCTGCACATAACCAGGTGCACAGAGAAGACCTGTGCTCTCTTGCCATAGCTGGGAGCTTGTCTGTCCATCACCCCATGTACAACTGATGGGCATCTCAGCAGAAGATGCCTGAGAGAGCTGCTCCTGGACAGCCACAAATGCCTCAAGAAGTTATGGGAATGCCCAGAAGTATGGGATTTCCTGACAATTCCCACCACAGGACCGAGAAGGGTGCCTGAATCCCCCAATGTAGAAGACTAGAGCCCCTAAAATGCAAGCCCACAAAAAGATACTCAAGCTGGAGATGACCAGCACTTCTTACAACAGAAGTCAGAAATCACAGATTTCCAACCACGTAAAGGCTGCAGGCTGCGTGCTCCACATACAGATGGAGGAAGAGGGAAATGCAGTATCAGTAATTTTTCTACTGCTTTTTTTAGGAGATCTGCAAAGGTGCTAGCAAAACTGCTTTCCTCATTCCGGTTAAATAAGACTAGCATTTTCTTCCAGTAATTTCTATTAGGGTGCACATTTGGTTTCCTGTAAACTATAGATTCACAAATACAAGGCCCCACAAACCAGCATGAGTAGGAATCATCCCAAGATTTGTGTGCATGTCATTTTCAAAAAATTCCCGCAAATCATTTATACAGCACGACACGTACATGCTGGCTGTGAGCAATTAATCAGGAAACAACATTTCACATACCTGGGCTGGCATTTGAGGTGGGACCTGAAATACAGGAGGGTGGAGAAAATGGAACTGAAACATCTTGTTTGTGGGTTTGGTGTTTTTTGTGTTTATTTGTGTATATGTAGTTCTCCATATAAGACTAGACAGGAGAGTTATGGAGGAAACAAGACTTGCATGTGCATTTGCTAGGGACGTGAGGAAGAGCTGCTAGCATTTGCTGAGATTTCTCTCCGGGCGGCTGCCCTCTGTCTGTGTCTATTTTGATTACAAGCTGTGCCATCAATGGAGGAGCATGCTGCAGCTACAGGAGCCTCAGTACGTCCTCACTGATCTCTTCCTAAATGTTTCTGAGCAGCATGTCTGGATTCCCTTACTCATGGATCCAGAAGGATTCTCCAGTTATTCCTCGTTCCTCTCCCATAATAGCTTGTTACACACCCCTTATAGTACATAAGAAAAGAGCAGTTCATGCTGGAAGTAACTGACAGATAACTATTTAAGGATGCTCAAGCACCACCAGGAGAACTGAGATTTGAAGGGAATCCATACAACGCTGTTGCTTATGTTTCATGAGAGCACGTGCAGCTAGTAGCTGTTCATTTGAACAAGCTGATTGTAAATTCATGATTCTTTGTCATCACATACTCAAAAGCTAGAAATCTTTAAATCCATTTTTAGTGGGCATGGAGGGAGTTATGAACCACAATTTTGTGACGTGTAGCTAAAGACTATCATCCCAGTTTAAATCCTAGTGGAAGGAGGCAGGGGAGCATGAAAGCAACTATCAGCCTGGAGTCAGACCACCGAGAAGGGAGGAGGAAATGTTTCTCCTTTTGCCGTAGTAGACCAGCCTTCAAAAGCAACTTGAATAGAAGCAAATCTCCAACCACCCAGTGGAAAAACATACAGTTGAGAAGCCAGCTGCTGGCCCAAATAAACAGTGCAAAGGCTGGTTGTGCTTTCTGTATCTGTGTTGCAAATTCACCTTTTAAAACTGAAGAGGCTTTGCACCCACTTCACAACACCCCACCCAGTGGTGGCAAGCTGGCCACAGTGGCCATGATTTAAACCCAGGATTTCAAAAAACAAAAATCAACTTCTCCAAGCACAGGGTCTGATGGATCTCCTTCAAGCTAAGATGAATACAGATACATTTAAATTTGAAATATTCTTCTTGTGAGCTTTCTCTTCCAGCAGCAGCAGATTCCTATCCTCCTCCCCCAGCTGAGCCAAGATATTCCTGAATATTTTATAACTAAAAGATCTTTTTCTTTTTGCCCACCTATGTAGATTCCCACACCCTATAGCCCAGCACGATAAGTTCATTTCTTTGAAATATTCAGCCACTTTCAGTGGGCCTTGTCAATCCTTTACACCTATTTTAATTGAATATTTCAAAGTAGAGTGAGATCAGAGCACTCTGCCTGGGTGGGCACTCACTGCTGATGTCAGGCTCTCCCTCCTCACCTCTAGCTGAAGTGATCAGATATCTCACTTCTTTGCGCTGAGGGTATGATGGATGTCACAGGCTAATGGGTGAAAAGGGGTGATGAGGGAGTTTGAAAAAGACTAGATAAAGCATGCTAAATTTAGAAGCTGTTTTCAAGGATAGGTTTGAACTGTAACTCACACAAAAATCATATCTCACAATTCTGCAGTTCCATGACATCTCTGTTCCAACTAGGGCCAGGAAGTGCAAAAATCAGTTTATTTTTAATAGTAAGTTTCACTGGGTTTTTTTCCTCCACATCTCCAAGTTTGGATGCATGGATCATATAGGTAGATGTAGCACCCAGGTCTGCTCTAGATGCAGTGTAGTAGCTGCATCCAATCTGAGTTCTTTCCAAATAAAAATCAACGGGAAACACTAGAGATTTGATATTACTCACACCATAGTCAAACCAATGGATACATAAGTTTCCATTCTGGTCTAACATTTACATCTTTTAAAATAGAATCTGAACAACTACCACAAACGACTATTAAGTTTCTCAAGCAGCTTGTAAAACTTCTTCTAGATAAATAAGGTAGCATAAAATGAGATCCCTTGAACCTCAACTGCATGTCTTTGCTTACAAGAAAAGCAGCTTTTTAGAGGGAAGAATTGCAGAGGGAATGGCTGGCTGAACCCAAAAACTCCTGTCAGGACATTCTGAATATTGGTGACCATTAGTTCCATTAGCATCAGGACACAGGCAGGAAACTAAAAGAGGCTGCCATGAGAAAAGTCCTGAAACTGAGTGCAAGCAAAAGGAGGACAGTGTTTTCTTGAAAGCAAGACAGCCAAGGAAATACCACTAAGACATTTTGACATAAGAGTTTGTTGTTGTTGTTTTGTTTTTTTTCTTTCTTTTTTCTTTCTTTAAATCAGTTTGTTCTAGCTGGCAATGATACTGTGAAATTAATTATTTCTATGTGTTGTCCCAGGCAGAATCCCCTGCAATTCCTTGATAAACTCCTATCTCATGCTCATGTCTTCATCAATTTAGAGTCTTTACTTCCCATTAGAATTAGTTGTTTACGGTTGACAAATATTATCTGTATTTTCCTTGCAAAAATGATCATGGGGATAAAACTTCCATTTTCATATTCTCAAATAAAGCTGAACAATTATATGGCTTTTGGCATAAACAGGAACATGACAAGATTTCCTTTCAAATATTTTTCCTCCCTTAAATTCTCTATTGTTGTATTTTGGATCCAATGCCTGAATATTCAGTGTAATTAATTAAGCTTTTTATTCTCAGGAGTGTTTTAGTGGGATTTGCCAAAAAATGTTTGGAAAATGGCTGTGCATTTAATAATATGCACATTGGCTACTGTTCTAGCACTCTGTAGGAGTGGATAGCCACCATAAGCACAAAACATTAGTTACATCTGGGAACTGTGGCCTTGTTACGTGAATATGGCTTAAAAATGAGAGGTGAATGCCTGGCTTTTCTATTACCCCAAATGAGAAATAACATATCAGACTAAGAACCCAATTACAGTAGAAATTATAAAATTTGCCCAGATTGTGAAGGGTAGGGTACTAGCCATTTTGCTCATCAAAAGGTTGGGGCAATAGATGGAAAAGCAAAGAGTAAACATGTAGTGGAGATGACTGAGGCAGCCTGAGTGCTAAAAGAACTGGCTACAGAGACCAGAAGTGGACTCCAGAAGATGTCCAGTGCTTAAGTAGCCTCTAGCAGGTCTCTACTGTTCATAATGATCTGGGTGCAACCTCTGTCTCATGAAGTCTTATATTCATTTTTATATTTGCTTTCTTCCTTACCTGTTTATCCCACTGTCAGAGTCACTGGAAAATAGGCTTCAATAATAAAAAGCTTCAAATCCAAACAGAAAATGCTATGTGACTTCACACTATGGTCACTAAACCATTTGTTTTTTGGGACCCAGGTTATCTAGCTTAGAGCTTACTCAGGAAGGACCCAGGTTATCTAGCTTAGAGCTTACTCAGGAATCTCAATGCTACAGAGCACTCTGCAACAGAAAAAGCCTTTGCTCATTGTCACTATGAGTTTGGTCTGCCTCCAAGCATCTGTTTGCACAGGATCTGACATGTTGTAGCCTTACTACTACTGTAATATCAATAGCAATGAAAAAATAATAAATCTAGTCACTCTGCTTACAGTCAATGAAGACATTTAGGTTACTGGTTTCCCAGTCCTTGAGCTGATTTAAGGTTTCATTTCATTGGCCCCAGAAGAGAATAAATCAGTGCTAATGCAGTGCAATAGCATTGTCTGAAGTTGCTTTGAAAGGAAAACCAAGATGCATACAACTCCGTCCGCAACGTTTTCCTCTGTTACTTATGAGGTAAAATAAACTAATAATTAAAAATCTGAAATCCTTCAAGTGCCACATATGTTTTTTCAAACAGCTTCACTTTATATAATTCTTTAATCAAATGCGTAGGAAAGAAGCACAATGAAGGCTGACATATGTTTCTGCACTAGTAAAAAAGGGATCATATTTAGCTTTGATGCAATCATATGCAGCCCTTATAGACTGCAGCCTGCCACTGATAATTGTTTTGCCCCATGTGGGTAGAAAAGTTGGGATAGAGTCTACTAGTAAGATACCCTACAAAATATGGACCTGATCCAGCGCTTACTGAAGTTAATCGGATTTTTTCCATGACACTAGCAGAGATGATTTTAAGCCCCTAGAGCAGAAGTTGGCTCACAATTGTCCATTTTCTCTCGTCATTCACAGAAAAGAAATTCTACAGTGCCTTTCAAGGATGATAGCTGAGTTCTAAATTCATGCTTTTATTTTGCTTAAAAAGAACCGATTTCTTTCAAATAAAATGGTCTTTTTAGTGGAGTTCTGGCACATGTTTCCAGGGTCAACTTCTAATAATAGCCTGTACAAAAAAACCAGTTGTGACATTCATTCTTTGGTGCAGCAAACAATGAAACTGTAATGGTGATAATTGTGTTTATTTTTGCTTCTGGACAAATGTCATCCATTCTCCATCCAGTTGCGTTGTGCAGTGGGCCTGAGCACAGCCTCCATGGGGATCGGCCAGCACAGTTCCACCCAGCCCAAATTCACAACAATCTACTGAAACATGGCAATTTTAATTTTTTTTCTATGCTTTCTCACTGCTGAATAGATCTCCTGTAAGAACCATTACCTTTAATTTATGCTAAAATATTTCAGCTAAATATAAGCTGAAATAATGGGTGCTAATGATGCATTTAAGATCCTCCTGCTGCAGAGGATCACCTTGTGTCTGTTACAGAGGCTCTTCACCTACTCAGTGGAGAATTACCTTCAAAAAGTACACACACACCTTTGCCAACACCTTCCCCTCCTCCAGCTGCCCTACTACCCCATTTTCAGGGAGTGCCCCATGCAATTCTTACTACTGAAGTCAAAATTTGACTGTTGAGATTTTAGAAGATGTTCTTGCTCAAATAACAACTTTTCAGGGTTTGCATTTTGCAATTCAGCAGGACACATGAATGTCCTTTTGCGATGCTCTTTCAGAAAGATTTGTTGTTCTATAACTAACCCTATGTGGGAAGTTATGTCTAGGTTTGTGAACTCCTGGCCCAAATGGTCACTAACAGTAATTTTGACAAACATGAAACAAAACTGGACATTTGAATTAAGAACAGGTTAGACATCCCTAGGGCTCAGGCATTGATTTAAGCTCCAAATATTTATGATCAATTTCCGTCACATCACTTTATCCCTCTGTTTCACTCAAGAAATATTTGACATTCAGATCATGAGTTGTGCGGGGCAGCAGCTGTCTCGTGTTTAAATGTATGGTAGAAAAAGGGGATCCCCGGAACTGGCTGGGGATTCTTGTATGCCAACACCTTATACACAAGTGTCCTGCTACAAAAATTCAGCAAACTACCCATTTTCAGAAAGATTTTCCACTGAATTTTATTGTAACCAATGAAGTAGGTTAGAAATATTACTTAGCAATATGCCAGATAATCTGTCAGTAAGTAATTTATCTTAGAAGACAACTGGAAATATTTAGCAGTAAGAGAAGTTGTTTTCTTTTTAAAATTATAATTTATTTATTTTAAACCTCTTGCAAACTGCAGGTGGCCACTATTTATGCCTGGCATGTGCATGCCTGGTGCTCAAGGATACAAAAGAAATCAGTTTAAAGAGATGGTTTTCTTATCACTTCTTTGAGTGATCTGACATCTATCCCAAACTCTTTTGCAAATTTTACACCATTTTAATACCAAAAGAAGAAACAGAAATAAGAAAAAAAGGATGTTTCTGGAAGAGCTATGTATATACATATTATTTATGGACTGCAGCAGCTAGGTATAGGTTTCAAAGATAATTTACAGGCATTGGAGAAATGCAAGCAATAAATATATATTCAGAAATGGGCATTTTAGAATATGCCATATTACCCCATTCATTCCCCTACCTTCATAATGTGATTAAGTGTTAGACACAGGGAACACATCAAGACTTTGCCAGTTGACTTCAAATCCATTTTGATCACTACTGCCATGAAATTTCTTCTCACAAGTAGTGCACTGGGCTGATATAGCAGGAACTTGACAATTAATTTCAGCTTCCCCTTTTCCATAATGAACCAAAACCAAGTTATATTCCCAGTGAGAACAAAAACTCTTCCCCTCAACACGCACACAAAAACCTGGATTTCCCCCCCAAATAATGGTGGATTCTTCCACCAGTTGTTTGTAATGCAACTGAAGAATCCAACCACAACCACCACTTTCCATCTACCATCTCCACTGCTTGCCAAATTACCTGGACAAAATGCAATGCAAATATTCAGTGAGTTTATTTTTCCAGCAGCCCTGAAAACTGCATTGCTTTAAGCTCTGCTTGTATAGCACAGGTAATCTTTATGATCCTTAAAAAAAGAAAGGTTTTCCCCCCTAAATCTGCATGAAGAAAAAAAAGCATTTCTAACATGCTGTAAAACAACAGAACCACACAGTTTCTATTGTAAAACAATAGAGTTTTTTTTTAAAAAATATGGAAGGCCATCTGCATCTAGGATCTAAAGAGGTTGTTTTAGCTTCTTCTGGAACATATTTTCCTGCCGCCACCAAGCTGGGGCCACACTGCACGTTGGGGACGGAAACAAGAGGAAGGATGAGAGTAAGAGGAAAGAAGGGAGGTGGGGGTGAGAAAGGAGGGACTGACAGAAATCTTATGTTTGTGATAGATTTCTTCCAGTTACTTCAAGATTTGTAAAAAAACAGACTATTTGAATATCTTGTCTGAGTACAGTTTAAAATATGTGCAACTATATATTCAAAATATTTTTTGAATGCTGATGTATTAAGAAAAACTACAGGATTAGCAGCTGCCTACTACCAACAGAATACCTTGGAGGTGTATTACCTGCATGCAAATTATTTGAAATAAATATCTGAATATTTACCTTTTGCAAAAGAGTTAAAAATGTTTTGCAGATCAGAAGTCCAGCAGAGCAATTCTTTATAGCAGTCTCTATTCTCTGTATGTTTACTTTCAAGAGAATTGAAGTGATTCTCTTCCTTACCTAATTTCTTGTTTTCCCCTTCTGCTTTCATTAACAGACTTTGATTTAATAGTTTTTGTTGGAGACATAGTTCATCACTGTACCAAAGATGGTAGCATCCAGCAATTTACCTGTCAACCTCTTCTCAATACACAAGCAATTTTTCATATAAAAGAGGAACTTACTGGGGCAGTGGTTTATTGTTATGGCATATGGACCTATTAGTGTAGTAAATTTATCATTATACATGACATAAAAGATGCATTATCATCCATTAAGTTCGGGTAGAAGCAAACCATTGGATGCCTACCACTGGATCTCTCTCACACCACAATATCCTTTCCAGTAATGCGTGTGTGGTCTTTGAAGAGAGTTTCCCTTCTAAATGGTACCCTACAATTAAATGTGCACAGCTTTAAAACGTAAGCCAACTGTAAGATACTAGCATCAACATTTACTACTCTGTAATGAGGCCCAGCCCAGTTAAAAGTCCATAAATTATTACTTGCTTTACATGGACAGGAAACCTGTTTTTGCGTTTAGCTAATACCCTACCACCACCAAAAAAGGTCTTTCATTACCTTTTTTCCCCTTTTTGTTTTAACGCAACAGTGCCAGGCAGGGAGGGGGAATCTGCACAGCCCTGGGCTTCTAAAGCAGAGGAACAGGACCTCCAGGCAAAAAGCCACCATGCCCCAGAAACACAAAGAGATCCCCAAGGCTTTGCTTAATCATAGTCTCAAAAAGCGCCTCAATTTTCAGTGAAATGATCTAAATAGCAAAATTATTTTACACTGTCTCTTACTATGGTGCTGCCCTGAGAAAACCGTGATTTGATCTAAATTCACACCTGTAGCCGACTAGTTACACGAAGATAATTTGTCTATTGAGTTTTGCCTGTTTTAATTCTAGTAACACTCTCCGGCAAACCTAGATGACTTTTTTTGCATTCTGTCTCCAAGAAGTAAAGCCCAAGATAAGATTGGAAAGGTCGTTCTCCTTTTTCCTTTTTCTTCTCCTCCACAGTGAGATATGTTCCTAGATAAACACAACCCTCTACCTGTTGTAGCTGGCCTGACCTTTGGCCATTGAAGTCTGTTGGAGTTTCACACCAAAACTTTAACAAGAGCAGGAATCACTCAAAAGTGCAGAACATTTTCATTCAAAGGGTGATTAAATCTATCTCAATTTCTCAGGACTGATCTATAAAGATTAACACTTTCTTATGTGGTTTCTACAGTTCAGTCATTTTACAAATTTTGCCACTGCCTTAAAGAAACAGAGGGGAGAAAAAATGGGGACTGGGTAGAGGAGGACAAATTTTACAATGCCAGACCTTGACTCTGAAGTAAGCAGGACTCAAAGACTAACTGCAAGAGGCAAGAGCCTCACACATCACACATGCTTCTTTCCAAGTAAGCTTATGGAGTGTTTTGTCACCAGAAAGCTGACTAACTGAGGGGGTCAGTCTCCTATTGCAGAAAGTAATTTGTCCTATTACTGCTGAGCAGAGATGAAATCAAGGACACCAGGAACAAACACTCAAATCTTACACTACTTTTGATCAAACTTCTGCTTGCCTCCTTCCCAGATCAAGAAAACCAGAAAGAAACAGTTAGATTCCACCCTGATAATGATGGTAAAGTTCTAGGAAGTAGCATACGCAACAATGAGCAGTTTTCTTTAAATAGTCGTTAGATTCAGAGGCAAAAACTGTACCTAGATATGTCACCTGAATGTTGACTACTGGAGAAAAGACATACTTTTGCTTAGTAAGGTAAGAAAGCAAGGAGGCAGAACATAACCAACATTATGTAAAACATTCACATAGAGAAAAGATGATGTGTGGTGGACTTTTCCATTTGAACAATCATTGAAGAAAACATCCAACAATATTAACAATTAAGAATTCCTTGACAATCCCTCAGTCAGTGCAGAAGAGATGCACAGATCATGTGCACAAGTGTGGACCTACATTACATATCTGCAGTGCTGCTGCTTAAGAAATTACAATGGTTTTTCTAGCAGTGATACGGTTTCAGCTAGCTTGAACGGAGCACACACAGATGGGGTGCCATGAAGGAGTATGAAGCTGCCCTGCATGTGTTCAGAATCAGTAAAGGAGGTCCCATGGGGTCATCACTTAGCTAAGAACCACACAACAGCCCTCTCTCAGCATTTGCACTGTTGGAAACCACTGCAAACCAGTTATTTCCTTTGGTTTGTTAAAAGCGATAGGAAGATAGGTTTCTTAAGGACTCCCATCACCCCAGGATGGCACTGCATCATTGCTTCAAAGGGAACTGCTTGTGAACATGAAGAGACACTGTCTGACTTATCCTCCTGCCACTGATCAAGCCCACAAGGTATGGCTAGAGGAATGAAAAGTGCTCCACAGGCACTTTCTGTTATAAACTGGTGAAGGGAGGAGAAAAATCTCTGAAATCTCAAAGACCTCAATTCAAATGTTCTTGCAGAAGCATCTTTTTATCTATCAAATGCTTTTGGAGTCCAATTAAGCAAAGTACAGAAAGGGATGGAATGGCCCTGAATAACCTTTGCACAAGATAACACTTGCATGCCAAGAGCGCAAAAAGCCATATAAGTTATTTAAACCTATACTTTTTTGTCCATTTGCAGTAACAGCTACCACGTCATGCTGTGTATCAATGGGCTGTCTTGTCAGTGGATGAAGCCTGCTATTAACCAATAAGTAACATGGTTTCACACCCCTCAGACCTTAAGCAATGCTTAGCTTTCACCGTGAAATATAGACATATTTGCAACAGATGCATTTTGGAACATTACTGGAACATCTGGTACACTTTGAAAGTATAGATTCTTTACATTTTACCACAGTGGCAGGCCCTGTAATGAATATTTAGCATTAAGTGTAATTATTTTGATGTACTGAGTCTGTCCCAAGCTCTAGATATCTGCACATGATTTATGTTTTAAGAACAATACATACAGATTCCAATATGTATTGATGTACACTCAAGTTCCAAAGCATTGTCACTCCACAGACAACCTTTCCAAAGCATCCACATCCCAAACAGTGTCCCTGCTGGGGAGGACCAAGTTTTAAGCGTGATACCCAAGTTTACCTGAATGCCAGAATAACTAGCAAGCATTTCAGAATAAGGAAAACTTGAATACTAGGAGGCCTTGAAATTAGTCCAAAACAAATGGAACATAAAAATTATAATGCTAGAAACCACCAAAATATAATGCCTGTATATAATTCATTGCACTAATCACAAGGTTGCATTTACTGACTCTAGGAGTAGAAGTCTTTGAGTGGCAGCTACACTCAGCTTTACCATCAGGGAGCTCATAGGGAAATGTTCCTAAAGTCAGACCCTAGTGCAGTGAGCTGGTATTGTTCTTCATCAGAACAATCCCTCAAGCACATGCATACCCTTTATCCTGCATTACCTAGGGTTGTCCAGGCCCTCTCAACTGTTAGTTTCTTTTTTTTTATGAAAGCAAATATCATCGCCCTGAAGAGACTGTTGGTCTTCTGTGCTTGGCTGCCTCATAAGATGTTGGATTGAAAGCCGCTTCCCATGCAGGGATGCAAAGTGTGGGCTCTCAGAGCCAGTGTGGCTGCATGGTCCTGGTGGGGAGCAGGACCCTGGGGGTGAAGAGCCCTCTGCTCCTGCTACACCGTCCTGCTCAGTTCTGTGCACCAGAAAACACAGCCTGGCCCCTGACACATCTGCTCACACCTACAAGCCATGAAAGCAATGGTAGCATCACAGGGTAGGAGGACTGTGACTCTTTCATCCAGTGAAACAGAAAACCCTCCAAACTTCTGAGTCCCTGGATGCTCATGCCACGCTCTTTCCTCCATCTTCCCTCCCCTCCTGCTGGAAGCGATTTGCGTTCCTTGTCCATCTCACTGCTATGGGATAAGTTTCTCAGGCTGTCGCAAGCAAGTCACTTCAGCCCAGGTCTTAACACCCTTCTCCCCAACTTAGTATATTTAGGTACTTAGAGGTATGATGAGACAGCTGGATTTTCAGCTCCACACCTTTGACTAAGCTCTGCAATCCAGCTAGGTATTTACCTGTAATTTCTGGCACAATCTGCTCTAAATATGTGAAAGTACGTTTGTGTAAAAATACTCCCATTCACCATTCTGCATTTCATTTTTCAATTATATATTAAGGAGAACATTGTTGTCCTTCAACTAGGCATGTGTGAGGCGTTTGGGTACTGCAGCAGGAAGGTCAACAAGAAGGTTGCCAGAAATCCTATCAGAGTACACAATGCAATGATCTTTTAGGCCAGAGGGCTGTGAGTGTTTTCATAATGACTATTTTTTTTCTACTGCTATGAAATGTCTTAGATGGCAGTCTCTGGTATTTCTCACCAGTCTATCTCATCAGGACTTTTCCATCTTAGACAGTAAAGCACTTTGAAGTGAAACCTTATTTAAAAAAAAAAAACAAAACACCACAATAATTTCACCATCATATGTTTCTTCAAATAAGAAACCAACATGATTGCTCTGCACCTCACACAGGAGGGGATCAGAAGGATACTTTACCCTTTTAATTGTTTACAGCATTTAAAAAAAACAAACAGTTAATGTTAAGAATTTATGATTGTGTCCATCACAGTCAGCTTTAGCAGGTAGTGTTTTTCTTTGTTTGACCAAGAAGACCCAACTATTGTAACAAGGATTGACCCTGTCAGCCCTGCTCAAGGCAGTTAAACATAAGATGTTATCATTGGAAATAAATAGCTGGCCCTTTATTTTTATGGATGGTAGAAGCAGCTTGTTACCATGGCAATGTTGCATTTTTGTGTTTTGAGGCTACAGTTGAAAGGGGCAAGCAACCTCTAAACTTTAACGGTGATGCTTGTGGGACAAAATAGAAGGCAAAAATTAGCCTCTTCATTGAAAATACATTTGCAGTTTTGGGGGAAAAATGCTTAGGGTATCATGTGAGTTGTTACACTGTTGTGTAATCTCACTCTTACAAGCATACAGCTTATCTTGGACATGATTAGATAGATATTTTAGTGCTACTCACATCACCTGTCTTCATTATCCACAATGTTAAGTGGACATGGCTGAGAAAATTAACATTTTAAAATTTATTATTGTGAATTAACTAGCAGAGGGTTTTACATTTATTTAAATACAGGTACTTAAAAGCTTCCCTTTGGGAGAAAGGAAAACAGTCCCTAGAGTGGGATTGCATTTTAAGATCTAACAAGCAGTACGTATGCATGTAGGCAAGCAGATATTGAACATGCACATGAGAACTCGTCATTAGCTTCACAGTCATTTAAGCATCAGGTGAAGCATCCTCCTACTTTAGGAAGGCTCATTTGCCCAATTACAAGAAAGGCCAGAATAAAATGAGGGAAGCATCATCAGGCATGCTAAGGTAGAATCTTTCTAGCCAGACAGCTGCTGTCAGTCTGTGCAATGGATTTTACCAAAAGGATGCTCACCAACATGCCACTTTCATCATCTGCTAAATACAAACAGAAATCAGAAAATAGAAGGGTGGGCATCTAGGAACGTTAACTCATAGCTCATTGTATGGCAGATGTGGAGTAATACTTTAACATTGTCTCATGAGTAATCTGTTTGAAACTGTTGTTCATGACTGAGCAGGCTCATTTTGTCCAAAAAGGAAAAAACACATTACCTTGATTTAGAGTTTTGTGTTTGAGTATGCAAGCAGGACAACGGCCACGGAAAAGAGAAGCAAGGATGATACACAGAAGAATTCTCTCACTATAGTCTAGTAATAAGCTTATACCACAAAGCCTTAGATGTTTAAGGCTTTTTTTTAAATACTTATTCAAAATTTATTAATACTTCAGCCACTCTCCTAGCTCTTGCTAAATTTCTAGCTAGGATTACATCTTGTGGCATTGACTTCCATAGCTCAGTGCACATTTTATGAAAGAAGCATTCCCATCCAACCTTCAGTTGCCACTTCCTAGTTTAACCAAACGTTCCTGTGTTATCTTTCTCACTTAAGGGTAGGGGGAATCCTCAGGCAGCTTTTTTTCTTTGGTTCCTCTCTTTACACTCTATCCAAAAGAAATAAAAACTTCCTGATACAAAAAGTTAAGATTTTTCTCTTTTTAAAGAAAGCTGGTCCAAGGCAAATAGGATGGCTTGAAATGTTGGCCATGAAAACCTCTTGCATAGTGAATTACCCATCTGCGGGCTTGGAACAGAAACAATGCAGACCTCATATTTGGACTGATGTTACCATTTAATGCTCTTTCCAAAAAACCATTCATAAAATTCATGACTACAGCTGATCCCAGTTACTCTGTTTCTTTTTGCACATTTGTCTTGGAAAGTCTATTCCACATCTTTACAAAGCTGTGCACAGAAGAGTAATGTTTGACCTAGAGCAAGCTAAAGGCCCAATGCTCTTGTCTGCAGCTATCATGCAGCAGTAGTCAAATAGTCAATTATATAATTGCTGACAGTGTATTTGATGTTTTTTCTATCTCTCCATCTCCAAAACTTGTATCCTCAGAAAACAGACAACTCTGTAGGTTCAGTATTTGTTCCCATCCCTTTGCAGGAAGTGGGAGCCATGCCACTGATGTCAGTGAGAACAGAGATGGGCCCAAAAGCAGAACTGAATGAACCTAAGCTGCCACATTTCTGTGAAGTCTAATATCTAGCTATTCCCTCATCATTACTTGCCCCCTTCTCCACCCCCTGTCCCCCTAATTTTTCTTCCTAGAGACACGATAACTGAGGTTTTAACAAAAGGATCTAATAATAGCAAGGCTGGTCTCATTGGGATTTTAAACAAAAGATTGTTTCTTTTTTTGAGAGAAAATGACCAACTAATGGCTGTTTCTCTTCACCACCAAGTAAACAGAAGCTGATGCTTCTCTGTAATATGCTTCTATTCAAAATAGGGTAAGATAGGGAAAATGTAGGAGGATGTTCCAACAGTTTCAGGAAAGGACAAGCCAGGTCTCAACTCAGTTTCTAGATGCATCTAAACATGCCCATGACATGAGAAAATATCCCTATGGGTGCACAAGGCACTTTAGTACTTAGCAAATTCTAGTCTTTCTGATTACTCTAAGCACAGTACTTTAGCACAAAGAGACATTATGTTTCTGTGGCCACGTTTACTGAATTTAGTTGCTGTTGGGACTGTCACCGACAGATCTTTGCTGAAGAGAACAAGATGACTGGAAGTCACATTTGATAATCCATAGCATTCATATAAGGTAGCAGCAGTACTGTCACTAAAAGGTATCCTTTGCCTCTCCACTGCTTTCACTGCATTAGATAACAGCTTATTTAAAAACACCACACTTTGTGCACGAATTAATCTGAAGCAAAAGAAGATGCCATTGAAATCAAGTTGGCAGAAAATTTAATTTCTCCACTTTCCTTGGAGCCCAAAATAAATGGGTTGTATGATGGACATGGAAGGATAAATGGGAGATGAGAAGAATGTGTTGGTAGCATTGTTTGATCCACTTTTCAAAAGACAGTTTTGCCACACATCTGCTGTAGAGATATGGAAATAAAGGAATTCTCATAAATGAAGTGCTGGAGGCTATTCCATTGTCCTCCTACACGGTACACCTGCTTTTCATCACATATCCCATCAGATAGTTCTCATGGCTTAGCCTGTTTTGCATTTCCATATGTCTTCAGACTACTTTTCTACTACTTAAAAAACAAACAGCAGCCGTAACAAAGCCATTAAGAGTTTTGCTATTTGCCATGCTTTATATATCACAAAAAAATAAAAGGCTCAGACCCTTTCTCCTCCACTCAGAGCATAGCAGATTAATTTAGTTTGCCTCTATATCTGCAGAAGAGCATTTCCATGATGAAAATTCAGATGTCAGGGAGAATTCAGTACTGTATTAGGAAATGAGACATCTGTTATGGTAGGCTCTGGCAAGGAGTGATGTTCCGTAATTGAAATGCCCAACCTCTAGTGGGTATCTTCTCAATAAACATCCTCATTGCTGGTGAAATTGTTGCAGACAGAAGCTTCTTAGCTAGTGAAGCCAGCAACAAGCCTTGCTTCTCTGCATAGAAAACAATCTGGCCCTCATACATATAGTTCATAGGAGGAGAGCAATGAGGGAGACAAGCAAAGACAAATGTATTTATTCAGAGAGAATGGATGAACCTCATTCGCCTCCTGAAAACTATTTTCAAAGGTGTTAATTCCCAATGTGGATATTGGCTGAGTGGCTAGATCAACATCTGGTTTGCAGTTATGCACAGCTGCTTGAGCTTTATAAAACTGTCAATGTTTTGTTTTCCATCATCAAGACAATAACATCTTTTAGTTGCAAATCTAATCCTCAGCAGTAATATTCTTTAATGTCTTAAAATTTGAAAAAGTGTTTTTCTTTTAAAATATTGGTCCACAACATCTACGTTTCGTATGTTATCAATGGAAACGTTTCATCTGATTCAGGTAGCTAGCCAACCTACTGCTGGGTCCACTGAAGTACCTACAAAAACTTCCTTTTTTTTTCTACATTATGCTTTGTTATTTCAAATTTAAAAAGTGATACCTGTCCTATTCTTCTTTTTACTGTAAATGCAGTATAATGCTAAATAAAGTGTTATATAAGAATGACCTGGAGTCATTAACTTGTCCTGGAAAACTGAAGTTGGAGAAATATTAGATCTCATCCAGCAGCAAACACATAGACACTCCAGTACATTAGAAGTGATGCAAGCTCTATTATACATGAGAGCAAAAAAGTTAGAGAACATGGGAATGACAAAAAAAATCCAGTGATGTAAGAGACAAAAACTACAGTACTGCTCCACGTACACAAAGGTTTGCACTTGCACAATTCACAGGTGAAACAAAAAACATGTTGGGATACACTAGTTCAGAGATCCGATTCATGAGTACTCAAGGCTAATTCTAAAAGTAAGGTTGCAGATCTAAGGTAAGCAAACACGTGCTCTTTGGCAGAGATCACATAACTATTTCCACCTCTGGAAAGCTTTCTGTGGCCATTTTCTAGAGTTTGAATAAAATAGAATCAAAGTTATCTGACATCAGTAGCTTAAGTTATGATTAAAACTCACCTGTGAAAGGAGGCAACAGCAGTGGAAAAAGTTATTCTCCATATGTATTTTTAAAAGGGAGACAAACCAAAAGGGAAAGTCACTTTACATACAAATTCAGTTTTACCACCCTACTTAAAGAGCCCAGCAGCAGAATTGGATCATACTTTGTCATCACTGACACTTCAATATCCCTTTATTTATCTATAATCTCTTTCCAAATCATGTTTGCCTTGTACCAACAGACAAGAAGGGAAACTTGCTACTACATTCTGAGTATTTAATGATCTGCTTCCCTTGCAAGTGAAGAACAGCTTTTTGAGTACAAGCTGTGAGATATAGATCTCAGATTAGAGAATCTATTTGTTACTCTGATATAAAACTTGTTCCTCAGTGGTTTAATGCTCCTAATATCACCTTCTGCTCACCTTAATGATCTTCTTATTCACTCAATTATTTAGTTTTACTACTTAATTTGGACTTAATCATGTATCATTTTATGATTAGCAATATTACTATAATAAGAATGCTTTGAGTTTCTATGGCACTGTTAACTCCAGAGTGTTTTGAAAAACAAATGAACACTCCAAGTGACCCAGTTTTTGCTGATGAAGCAACTAAACCACAAATGGGTGGAAAAGAAAAGAAAATTAAGAAAATCTGAGTTTCTTGGTGTGAGCACTTCAATCACTATGGGATTATTCCTACTTCAGTTAGACTGTCTTGTCCCATAGTGTCTATGAATGCATTTAATTTATTATCACATTCTTTTTGAGGGTAAGGAGTTGGGGCTTACAACAGAAGGAAAAAGCACAGAAATACCTTTAACTGAAGTTGTTTCACATGCAACTTCAGTAGCAGTTCACACCATTTTTAGATGTTAGATTTTAATAGCCAGATACATCTTTCTGATTTAACTTAAAGGAATATACACAAGGCAACAATAATTCTTCCGACATGCTGCTTGCACAAAAGATGCTGTTAAGCAATTGCCCATCACTTAGGAAGCTGTGACAAGATGAGTGCCCCTCCACAACCTAAAACAGCACTAACAAGTTCTAAGTCTGAAAATCCTACTCTGCAAAATCCTCTGACAACCTAGGGCAGGGATTCAAATTCAGGAAGAAAGAGAAGCAGCATGTTAATGTATGTTATCAGGTACTTCAAAACAGTGTATTTTAGAGCATGAACCAGGGTATGGAACTGAGGGGGCCCAAAGAACATTAGCATGTCCAAACAAATTAGACCTTGACTGTCATCTTTAAGTTCTCCAAACATCCCCTTTTGAACTGCAGTCAATGTAAGACCACACTGGACATGCAGATTCTCAAAGCTGTCATATCCCATAATTTGCAGGCAGTAATAAGGAATGTAAGTTACTCATGCTTTCACAAAGCCAAAGAAGAGCAAACTTCACAATTCAGACCAACTATTTCCTGGCCTTTAGAAATTCTTCACTTAAGGATAAGCTTAGTCTTCTAGCTATTTTGCAGTTAATAATCTTGGCTATAACTAGATATCATCAGGAAATAGGACAAGACTTTTTAACTATGTGGTATCTACAAAGCACTATAACTTGCCATTTTATAAGACTACATACTTCTGCTTCCATTGTTTGCCTTTAGGTGAAATAAACCCTGCAAGGAACTTATAAATTGTTCCCATCCAGCCTAGGCTTAAGGATTCTCCATCTTTTTATGCTTGTTTCCTATTGCAACCTGACCTCATTACAGCAATTCTCCTTGCGTGTTGATCTCCACAGCTATGACTGTCAGTGTTTGGTTGGTTGCTGTACCTGGGATGTAGGGCTCTCCCACCCATTTCCCTATTTCAGGGTTTCCCAAGTTATCTACTAGACTTTTACTGGATTGATTTCTGAGAAAACCAGGGTTTTGGCTAATATTCTATAAATATATTCTTGCTTTTGTGGTGCTCCAGTTGACCATTCTTAAATAACTTCATGTAAATGTACACCTGGGTATATAGTAATTATTTTACTATATAGGCACACACAGGGAAGAACAGGTATAAAGAGATGGTTAAAATAAGAGGTGTGCTTGGAGGTGAGAACTGTAGGATCTAGACAACATGAATGTAAAATGTAAGCACAGGGATAATAGAAAAAAGCATCAAGACCTACAGAGACGTCTTTGTAAATGTCAGTGCAGAATTTGACCTTTTGGTACCTATCATACATTCACCTGTCTTTGTTTGGGACTGGTATCTCCAATGTCATTTTGCATTGCCTTGCAAATCCTGTAGTGTCTGTTCAGAAATACTGCACTGGGAGGATCCAAGAAATAAGGCAGATAACTTCAGAGACCACAGGCACAAATGTATCTTCTTAAAGTGTCCCAGAACCTTAAGATTGTTGTTTTTCTGTATCCAAGATACTGTGTAAGCATTAGTCACAACTGTATTTCATGCCTGTGAACATGGAGCTCCACATTTTTTGGATACAGGCGGAAAGGAATACAAACTTTGCAAACTGATTTTCTTCATCTGGGCACATTGTCCAAACCAACGTTTTTTTGGGGGTACACAAAGGTTGCTATCAGCCACTCACAAAAAAATCCCCCTTCCCCTCATTTTCCCATTTTGATTTAATTTTTTTGAACTAGCAATACATCATGAGAGGAAATGAGGGACCGATGCTGATCTCGGGGCAAACATAGGCACTGAGTCCTTCCACTGGCCTCTATCACTGTTCCCATTAAAACAGCAGCCTACAGAAACCAGTGAGGTCCAGCATTAAAAGGGATGCTACACGAGCCTTGAAGCTTGGTCATTACTTTTCACCTGATAACTGGAAGAAGAGGGTGTGGAAAGATGATTAAAGGTGGAGAGGAGTTATCCTATTAACTGAAATGGGACCTAGAGGACCTGGATGTCACAGTGTTCTTATGACAGAGTAGTGAAACACTAGTGTCACCAAAAACCAGCCAGATTTTACATGATACTCTTCACAAAGCAGATGCTATTCCAACAAGCACTCAGATGACATTGTGTTCTCCTTGAAAATTATGAGGCTTGTACCACTAAACAGAGGCTGAGGTCCCCATCCAATGCATACAGTTGGGACTGTGTGTCATTCACTGCAATAGCAGCGCACATAACAGGGAGCTGAGGTTCCCTGCACAGCAATATAGCTGCAGTTCAGCTGTGTTTCTGGACTGAAAGGATTTTGTCATCTAATTTTTTGCTCTGGCACTGGAGTTTTATAGGGATGTACTGGATTGTATAATAAAGCAGTGACTGGTAGATGTTTCATAAAGTAGATTTTTTTTAGTAATTAACAGCTTTTTTTAAAAGACTTAATTCCCCCCCCCCCTCTTTTTAATAAAAAGGAAAGAAGAATATGACCTTCTGACACTGATGACTAGAAGGGCACATGTGAAGGTACTGTTGATTATCCCAGCTGCTAGCAGATCTTGTCTAAATGGGAGGGTAACATTTCTAGAGAAACCCAAATCCATTTCTTTGAGGTGTAAAAACACATTCTTTTTGTTTACTCTTCAAAGGAGTGAAGAAAGTTATAAAGGAGACAGAAATGGCTAAAGATATGATCAACTGAAGCTAATCTTGCCTCCGATGTGCAACTTGCTAAATCAGTGCTCTAAGTGCTTTGTTATTGATGCTGAAAGATGTACTACTCATGGAAACCAAGCATGCAAAGCAGTTCACTGAGATGGGGCCTCCAAGCACATGCTTTCCAGAATCCCTCTGCAGAGAGCTAAGAGCACACTCAAGATTTTAGCCCCTACTTACATGTTCTGCTAAGTCAGGATCTTAAGGCACCTACCGGATCTTGATTCCTATTCAGTAATGCATTTAGCTAGGTACCTAGCAAATAAGACCCTAAAGCAAGCATTGTGGAATACAGACAAAGCACAGAGGCAGGTGTGCAATGCATATGTGAGGCAGTAGAAATATTGCTGTCATGCAAACATGACCTAAAAGGGTGGTTTCCCCAATTCTTGACAAATCACAACTTGGTTTAGAATAAAAATATTCTTCTACATACATTAATAGTACCAATAGACTGATAATTTACTGATATGGAACTGGATACCTACTACAAGAAATAGCCACTTGCGGTATTATTTTAGTACACATTTGTTTTTTGCAGATGTGTGTTCATGTCACAAAACAACTGGTAATTCATTCCAGTATAAATATTTGGAGGTGGGTTTTTTTATTTCCCTCCCTCCAAACAAGAAATTCTTCCTCAAAGTTGTTTATGTGGAAAGTGGAAATCTTTCTCAAACAACCTGTAATTCAGATTAATATTTGTGATTTTAATGTTCCATTTAGTTAACATCAAACAATGAAGAGATGCCAAGAAAAGTTACTGATTATAAATTATAGCATCCCAATACCAAAAGCATTGCAATACCAAAGAACCCAATCATATTTGTACTTCCTTTCATTTTAACAAATCCCAGGCTTTTCATTTTGAATATAGCCTTAAAAGAAAATGAATGCAAAATTCCCATAAAATACATATGTCCAAAGACCAGCAGGAACAACAAATGCAGAGGGAGCACAGCCATGGACAGATAGCATCCTTTGGCTCATTCAGTCTGCCCCACACCTACAAGCCTTACTCCTTTCTTTTTTCCACTAACTTCTCTGCTAAGTTTAGTTTCATGCTCACATTTCCCTTTCACTGCAGCCTGAATAGGTTTTACTTGCACATCCCTTTCTCAGCAGGTGATTCCCACAAGCTGTGGCTCAAGACTCATGGCTGGATGGCAGTGTTACCTCCTTGCCCCTCAGGATCACAATTATTGATTTATCTACTACTGGAAGGCTGAAAAAATGAACCCATTTTATTCAAACAGTCTGAAAAAAGTAGCTCTGAATACCACATTTACAGGAATCTGGGGCTGAGGAAAGCGGGGAGGGAGATGGCCAAACATGACAGCTAATTTATTAGCAGTTAATAATTTTGATCAGCTCCAGTCACTGGTATCTTCTTAAAAGAACTGTATTTTGACTGATAACTTTTATTTCCTGCAACAATCCATCTGCAATCAATAGATTACCTGACAGCAGATACTCCTGGGATGCACTGTTCAATACACATGTGGAATACACAGTTTTCTTTCTGAGTTAACTGTGGATAAAACTCCTGCTGTCTGCATCCACCTGTGTACCCTTTAACAACTACTCTTTTTTCAGTAGTTGCTAGGCCTGGATATTTGGAGAGAGCTATTTATGCCACACAGACACCAATCCTTCACCCCCCAGAAAGACCCCACGTGTGTTTGGTTTATATCATTTGGAAATAAGCAAATAATTCAGAGAAAATAAAGTACATTCAAATACATTTCGGTTATTTTCCTACTTGGAGAAACATGTGGGATGTGTTCAGTCTCTAAAATTATTCATGTTTAGAAAAGAAATTTCCCCCCCGTTCTCCACAGGGGTGAAGCTGGTCACTGTCTGTTCACTCTGCATCCTCAATACCAACATTTGGATTAAAAACTGTTAGTGGTCACCTGTCACTTGATACCATTTCCATTACTTCATGGAAAAAATGATATTATAAACAAAACTTGAAGTTACAAGTACTACGGGCCAGATTCTTCTCTGCTTGTACAATTACCTTCCTCTAGGACTTCAGTAAGGGACCTCCGATCCTCCTGTGTGGCATCTTTCCATCATAGCTTTGCACAGACTTGTTTGCGGGACTAAGGATATTTGATTACATTTCTCCATTAAGTAATAGCTGCTTTAAAAAAAAACCCACACTAACTGCATGAGCTTTCCTCTTGGTTCAGACCTCATCTCCTCATCTGTTCCTACATGCATGGACCATCTTTGGTCACTGATTTCCAGAACATGTGGTTCTACATCCTCCCAAATGACACAGAAGTGGTTTTATAACAAGAGTTTTCTGAGGTTATAAATGGAAACACAGAAGAAGCCACAGTAAGTCATTTCGGGAATTTAAGTCTGTGCTCTAGCCAAAACACGAATGGCTCAGGTAAACAGACATGGAAGAGATGATTGTTCCCCATGTGCAATGACCTTCCTACTTTTTAAATCAATTAGTTTAGTCACTGTCACTCTCCTAGTCCACCCAAGCCAATGTGCATAGCTATTTAGTTTGCGCTGATGGCCTCCACTGTCGCATGCTTTATTCTACACCACTTCGAATCTCCAAAAGGGAGGACAACACTCAGGCTCTAGCTCCTGACAGAGATTTCTTGCTGGTAATTTGTCAAGTAAAATGAGCAAATTCTTGCTCCCTGATATCCAGCTTCAGGACACCCTCCCTCCCCCAGACTCAGAGATATCCTCTGGCAGAGTGGGCATTTCAGAGTGTTTTGCACAGATCATTGCACCTGCTTTCCTCACTCCCTCTGATTTCTCCCCTCTGCCCCTCCCTTCCCTGCACTGCAAGGCAGAGAAAAGCATCTGCCTCTAGGATAGCACAGGACCTAACAGAAGCCCCATTCTTGTCTTTCTGGCAAGGAAATAGGGTTAGGTGCTTCAATAACACATCATGCATAGGGAGTGGGAGCGGGGGGAGGGATGAAAGAAGCCAGCAATTTCTATCAATATGTGCCATTTGGGTGCCTGTCTCATACTAATTTAAACATAAAGTAAAAACAATTTCTCACTAACACAATTTATTACCTATTTGCATTTCAGGATCTTAAAAAATAGAGCAGACAAATCATAATGCATGATGCCCCTAGTGATTTCTATTCCCTAATTACACTGATAACTTGCTTGATTAGTGCTATGCTTTGTACAACAGGACAAGCTGGAACAGAGAGAGTCTTTATTTACTTCAGAAGGGCTCTGGATATGATTAGCAGGAGTGCATAAATGTACATTAGCGCACATTAATGCAGCAACTAATCTAGACTGTGGACAGAAACAATACATATTGTATTTTTCCACCCAGAATGTTTCTGTTTGAAAATTCCTTCCACAACAAGTGCCTCTGAGGTACTTACTTTAATTTTCATGTTGCAATTTGTAATTAGCTTAGATTGATATATCTGTTTTTCTAAATAAATTGCTTTACTGGCAAAAATATGCCCTCTTTGTAAGCAGACTATATTTACTGCCACACAGTACACTTAACTTCTTTCTCACTGGGAAAGGAGGGTTTGAACTCCTTGCTGTGAGGGTTTTTTTTGTTTTGTTTTTAAATACCTCAGGACATTTTCTGTCCAAAAACACAGCTGCCCTGTAATTGATGTGGATGGTTCTGACATCCACCTTCTTACTAATGTTATTTGCATTTTAGGGTCTTCCACTGGGATCTCTGCATTGGTGAGGAGTAGCTTTTGTACACCAAAAACCTGGCACCCCAGGAAAGAGATGATTTATATCTCCGTTTTCTAAAGATACATTTGTCATGGCCTTTGTTATGACACAGGCTAATTACTTACCATGACAAATATTTCCTATATAAGAAATATAATAATTCATATGTCCAATACAATGGCAAAGTCCTTAAGTACCAGGAAATGGAGAAATTGGTCACCCCTTTTGTCCGTGGTGCCTCCAGGCCCCTCCACACCACCACAGCTGAACAGTAATCCAGTGAGCACTTGCCACTACTCTGCAGAAGAGGGACACCCCTCAGGGGGACAAGCAACAACCTGCTAATGAATTCATGTTCCTAAACCACAGACAGCATGATCCTTTCAAGAGGGATGGGAACTATACATCACCTCAGGACCTTATTTTCAGAATTTGCAGAGATAGGCTGATTTCAGTAGCATGCTTCATATTT
The DNA here is from genome assembly GCA_031468815.1 of Morus bassanus. Taxonomy (NCBI): domain Eukaryota; kingdom Metazoa; phylum Chordata; class Aves; order Suliformes; family Sulidae; genus Morus; species Morus bassanus. The sequence goes on along the minus strand of CM062574.1, from coordinate 34,646,142 downwards.
GAAAGAGCATCTCCCCCTCAAATCTCTGGAAGATATGCCCTCTTCCCCAAGTTCCTTTTATCACTATCCATTTTTGATAGAAGAGTCAATGGTTGTTTAAGCTATTTAATTTTTTAATGCAAGACCCTCTAAGTGTTTTCATATGTTTGTTCTACTGTCTAGAAAGTTCTTGGCTATGCTATCATGACATTCAGTTATTGATAGTGACCAGATGATAGATGATAGCAATCTTCAATACAGTTTTCTATACAAAGAAACAGGCGTTGAACAATCTTCTGCTCAAAAACCAAAAAAGACGACTTTAAAAAAGAAATACAAATCCCAAGAATATTACAAAGATGTACTTAGTTGCTGCCTATACAAACCAGATGTGCAAGTTTTGTCTTTCTTCCTTACCTCAGAAGCAATCTGCTTACCTTCCTTACACTTACATGCAAGCACACACTTAGCAAAACCACTTGTATTGCTCCTAAATTGGTTTTAGTAAGACACGCTGTACTGTAACTTCTCAGATACATTCCCTTTGTCTCTTGCTAATCAGGTTTCATTGCTGGCAGCCAAATGGATGATGCCCAGATTTCATGAGATTTGGAGCGTTGCAAATTCCTGTTCTGCTGGATATCTGACTATGTCAATCTGCAGTCTTGCTGACACTTAGCTGAGTAATTTCATGAAGGTAAATGCCAATACCAAATCACTAGAAGGATTACAAAGACTGTGCTTCATGTGCATTGTATATCACTGTGCTAAAGCAATATAAAGAAAGGATGGTCACAAGAGCTGAGAGGAAGGAGGACACTGCAGAACAGAATTGTCTTTAAAACAGTGCAGCTGGTTATACTGATGCTCTGGAGGCTGCAACACACTTCATCAGATGAGCCTACAGCTCAGCATACAAAGAGCAAGACAGAAAAATTAACTGTAACCAGACAAAATGTCTCACCTTCTGCTTTCAGAACTGGGTAGTTAGATTAGAGACTATGAAATCGCATAGCTTTTCTGATGGGATGCTACTTTACAATATCTATCATTTAGTTTCAATTTCTTTCGAAGAGTTACGGGTCAACGGCTAGAGTCAAGTATAACCACTTCCTCATGCTTATGGTAATTACTAACTCCCACTTTATCACAGCGCCTTTTATCTGAAGTATCCCAAAGCATTTTACAAATTCATCAACATGTCTATGTTGGACCTGATCCAAAGCGCATTAGGGTCAATGAAGTTAATATACAATGTATTATATGCATGTAAACATTGGATAAATTGCTTGCAATTGCATAATTACAGTTGAGGGCATCCAAACAGCCTTAACTCCGCCCTATAGTTCCAAAAACAAACTGCACTTTTTACAGCTAATCCAAACTAAGACCGCATTAAAAAACTTAAATTGTAAACATAATTAATGCGTGCTGTTGGCAAAAGACTGAGTTTAGGTTATGTGTGTGCCTTAGCTGAACATTCCCATTCTTGAGATTTTTGCAGTTTAACTATTAGTCTGAATTTCCAAGATTGAAAGCAGTTTATCTGATAAACTTTGAAAGAAATTATTAGGGTAGAAGAGATGACAAACATTAGTTCTATTTTAACACCGTATTTATCTGTAACTAGTGATCAAAATGAGCCTATACACATCAGTATGCTATCTTGGCACTTTCCAGAGCACTGAAAATGCACACTACCCTGGGAGGTCCTAAAATTGGAGATGTACCAGGGAAATGATCACCCTCTGCTTCATACCTTTTTTAATGCTCTTTTCTTAAGTATCCTCAAGAGGTTACTGTTAGAAATAAGACACAAGTTGGCTGGACATTTCACCCAACCCAGTGCAACAACAGTGCTTTTAATCACACTTTTTAGAATATAGGCTTTGGGCTTTATACCAAGACTTTTAAAGTGTTCAAGCTAGCAAATCTATAGACCCATTTCAGCCATTGTCTAAGACTTCATATATCCTAACAAAGGCCTACGCTTGAGAACTAACATAAAAATACCTCATTACTACCTTGGAATGGGGCTGATATTTTAAATGTGGACACCAGTATTTTAAAGTTGCCATAAAAAGCAATTGTAATTTTGTCATCAAGACAGGTTGAAGTCCATCATTATGAACACTTAATATACTGTTTTGAATTTGGCTCCTCTTCTCAACATTGTTGGAATTTTACTGAGTAAATGACCTACAGAGTATTTTCCTTTGTGGCTTCAGTTTTCCAGAGCACTGGAAGGAAGAGGAAATTGATAAGAAGAAATTGCTGAGGAACAAATGAAGTTTAATAAATCAAACAAAGCACTCACTTAAGTCTGCGATGGGAGACAAAGGGACAGCACTTTCGAACAGAGCGGATGGTACGATACGGGGATCATACCCCACACTCAATATCTGCTCCTAAAGTGCTTCCGCTAGAACGTGACTCTCATCTTTCTTCCCAGTAATTTGCACAGAGGGTGTGCCTCAATTCACATGGGAGGGATTACAGCAAAATTGCAGTGCTTGTGAGGTACACTGGGTTGGCAGCCTCGGGCGCCAACGCAGTAGACTATTCAGCAGAGACACTCAGAACAGGTATAAAACAATACAAGCAGATGTCATTTCCTCTACTGGAAAGAGCTCAGCTCTGGAAAAGCTTTCCTTCTGCCTTGGATCAGGCTCCCCAGGGACAGCACAGTTTTTCTGCCAACTGAAGCACAAACTGATGCTGTCTAGCCCAGCGCGCTTTTTGCGATAACTAGACTTGGAGCATCTACTCATTGCACAGTGACAACTACGTTCAGCAGTAGCAACCTTCAGCCATTCAGATGTCTGTTCTGAAGATACAGAACATTACATTGTTACAGAACAATATATTATAACATTTAATTTGTCTGAAAAATATCACAGTTCTTCAGTTGTGAACGGAAATCTTTTTCATAACAAACCTCTTTCTGTGTCAAAGCAGAAAGCTTAGAACCCTTCCAGTTCAGGTTTGCAAGAGTATCCCTACCTCGCTTTAATAACTATGTTGCACCATTGCTTCCTAACATTTTTAAAGTAATAAGCTTGGCCAGCTTAATAAACAGTATGAAAATATTCCCTTAACTTCAAACACTAAAGATATTTATAAGAACTGTGCGAAGGTGAAAGGGAGAGGAGAAATCTTTTCACCATGAAGACAGTTAAGCAGAGGAACGGGGACCCAGACAGGCTGTGCAGTCTCCACACTTGAAAGTTTTCAAGGTCTGACTGATTAATGCCCTGAGCAGCCTTGCCTCACAACTAACACTGCTTGGAGGAGGTTGGAGTAGAGGTCCCTTTGAACCTGAATTATCCCACGATCCTGTGAAAGTAATTGTCTGACATAAACACGAGACAAAATAACTTCGAAGTTAGTATTGGATTACCAAAGTATTTGATAACAAATACATTTGAGTTGGAAAAATTCCCCGTCTGTTTTTCAAGCACAGAAGACCAAAGACCTGACTGATAAGGGCAACAATGATGATACAAGCTAGTATTTTACCATAGTATTATGGCAACCTAGATGTTCACAACATAATTAAAAATCTTTATAATGCACATATTAATGTACTACATAACAGCCTAAATAGGTCCTTTCTAAATTTCAAGACTTAGAGTTCTAGAGCTACTACTAGACATAGTTGACATCAGCAAACCAGACGTTACTTGAGTCCTGAAGGGATCAGGTTTGACATAATTCAATAATAAAGCACATATAGCTAGAAAAAAAACCTGTGAAATTGTAGAGGGCACAAAGATTATTTTGGCAGCAAGATGAAAAGTGAGTAGGTAAACTGGTGATAGTTCAGTGACCTGGTAGACTGGCAGCAATCCAAGACTACGTGTTTAATACAGCCATATGGAAAAAACCACTGGCTGTAACTATAAAATGCGAAAGTCTTGGAAAGTCAGAGAGTATTTAAGGATCAGAGTTAAGTTGTTCAAGAGGAGCTCTTAGCTAACATTAAGTTAGCAGAGCTAATGTCATCCTGAGTTGAATACCAAGGGAAATAAATTTCTAACTATTGCATCCCAGTTCAGGAACCCATATTTTTAGGAATATGGAAATGACAGCAAGTCATAAAAGTCAGTGGCAAAAAAAAGATACGACAATTACATTGCCCAGGCTATTTAATTAATCCAATGTAAATTTTAGAGGTAAAATTACAGAGGTTTTATGTTTGCTGTTCCCAAAAGCCACAAATAAAGAGCTCTTAAAGCACATCACAGAGTAAGGGCCTTCCAGTCACTTACACAAAGAAATAACAGGAGCCAGTGACTGGCTAAACAGCAGCTTCAATTCCTGGGAACCACATTACAACAAAAACCTCCAAGTCTCTAGAACACTCCAAAACTGAATAAAAAAAACACAGTGGCCAGGTGACTGTTATTTTACATTGATGCTCATTCAAAAATAATTTTCTAAGAGGCAACTGGTGCAATTCTGAATTTTCTGAATGCAGATGCCAAAGGTGTGTATGTTTAGGGCTCACTACAGTGCTGCACCCACTACTGCATGAACCAGTAATTCTTATATTTAAAGTGATACCTATATTACCAGTCTTCAGCTGGCTGTCAAGTTCTTCTGTACCTTCCTCCTGCTATCCTCTCTTGTAATCTATTTGTGATCCTAAATATCTAAAAAACTCAGAAGCTATAACCTCAGTTTAACATTGTCACCCTTACTTCAATGGGGCTGTGGACGTACAGCACATAGGATATAAGTGTTAGCGGCAAGCAACTCCTCCCTTTGCCAAAGGCAGGAAAATCTGGATCGCCTTGAATGCTTGGCATTGTGAGTGTGCACAAACCTGAAAGAGAATAATTAAGATGAACGTTGGCCTGTTAGGTCTTTTTTAAATGGTGCTAGTCATGAAGGGAAAAAAGAACCTTAGAAGAAAAAAGTGATTAGAAGCATTAAATCTGGTCATTTGGCTCAAATCCCATCCTGAGTCACAGTCTAGGAGGAAATACAGACACTTGATCTCTTTTCTCTCCTCTGTTCATTCCTTTCCCAGCGAACTAAGTGTTATGATATCCTACGTCACCCTTCCTGTTTTGTCACTTTTATGCAGACCTGCTTTTTCTAGTCATGTCATTATCCTCATTTTAGATCATATCATACCTACCAGAAAAAAATTCTATTTACCAAAGGACTTGTCCTTTGTGTAGGCATTTTGAGTAGGTGACTTTACATCTATCTTCTTCGATCTATTGTAGCTTAACATGGCTAAGGAACATGCTTCCTATTCTCAATTAATTAGAGCAACCAGGTGTAAAACAGCTTTAGAAAGTGAATGATCTCCAGAATATTTGCTCCATAACAGAAGCAATTTGGTGTTGTTGTTTTTTTTTTTTTTTTTTGTGTGTGTTTTTTTTTTTTTTGCCTGGTTGGGGTTTTTTTTTGTTTTGGGGGTTTTGTTTTTTTAAGATGGAGCTGTTATTTGTGAGTATGCTCTTTATAAATTTTTCAAAGCAAAACGTTTATTTTGTTCAAAGTAACAAAAATATTAGTGATATATACTGTCTATGTTATATATCAGGGAGAACATTTAGTACAACACAGTTTCTCTTCCAGTTTAGCCAAGATTAGAGTTGAAAAGATATATTCATCCAAACTCACCTTATTTCAATTTTTCAAAACAAAGTACTTTCAGGGCATTGCTAACAATCAAAACTCTACAGTGCATCCTTCCCTTTTCAGTGGCACTATAGACAACAAAATTAAACATAGACCTAACTTCTTCACTAAACAGCTACCAGAAATCTCCACAGAACCCCTGGGGCAGGAGGGGGTGACAAGAACAAGACACACAGATGGGACACACAACAACATGCTATTTTAGTATTGCAGGAGAGGGAGAGCACCTCCTTCCTAACAACTAACAGCTGGGTCAAAACAACCCATCCACAAGTACACTGCTTGACTGCAAGAGGCTAAACAGGTTGTCCTATACTGTGTACTTCTCTCACTTATATAGTAACTGAAAGCTCAATATTTACATCATGACCTGAATAAGAAAACACTGCAGGAAAAAGCCCATCCTAGCTATCATTTGACAGCTACTTATTAGTAGTAAAATTTTACTGGTATTTGAGACAGGTGGTAGCAAACCCATCTTTGTGGGCAGTGGCATGACCTGGCCTTGCCCATCCTGGCATGTCAGGAGCAGAAGATTCATCTTGCCATCTTCCAGGTATGATGCAGGCTGAGCAGTTCAGCAGGTGTTTTTGTTCACATTAAAGGCTTGCAAATGGTGCTGCTAATTGAATTACAAATTAACTCATTATCAGATACAGTAAGTAATTTCTTTAAATTAAGTGGAGATTAATTAGAATAGCTGGGCAGAAAAACTGAAGCAAAATGATCCCCCCACCCCCCACCCCCCCAACATCTAAACCTGTCAAATTATTCTAACCTGACACAAATTGATTTGGGATTATCAGGTGCATCTGACAAACTAGCACCAAAGTCTTCAAAACCTTAGTGATTCTCCTAATATTAAAACTTAGATATTTTATGTCTACAACACTTGAGAATTTCCTTAAACAGAGTAAGTTATTTAGCTATTTTTATTGAAAGAATGGATTCCATCATGCATTTAAGTGCTTATGAAGGACATACTTTGTTATTTTAGCAGATTAAAAATCCCAATAGAAAATAGCCCCTATTATCCTTTGAGACTTTATTATTTATGAAATTGTTATAAGTATCAGAGTAATATTCCCCAATAGCTAGTAATTACACTGAGGTTTCGTCAGGTCATACAAATATGTTCAGTCACCAGTGACACTGGAGCAATCACGGTTATCCCTCATATCATGACACTGTGTCTATCTGCAGAACAGAACAAGACAATAGAAATGCTAAAAAAAAAAAACCAGGAGATTTTGGGAAAGAAGATTCAAATAAAGCAATTTTAAAAATCTGTTCCTAAAAGAAGAGAAAATGGTCAAGCCTTATAAATCATTATTAGCAACTGTAACATTAAGGATAGAGATAATTCAGAAAGTCCATCAGCTGATCAAGAATTTTCTTTCTCCTCCCATACGTATAAGCAGTGCCACATGAAATGACCCAGAGCCTTACAAATAGCATTTTCACTGCTGAAAAATAATGTATTAAAGTCTTTTCATTTGAGTCACAATAAAGTATATCATGATAAATTATATTTTAATTGGAGACTATGAGAAGGAAATTAATTTCACCAACCACCTTCTGTGATAAGGAGAGATGCAGATATAGGATGCCAGCATGGTCTTGGAATCAGCTCTGTAACATTTCCAGAGAAAACTGGGGTTCAGGATGCCACCTTTTTAATCCCAGAAAGGGGCTAGGAAGGGTGGGCCTAAGAAACATGTTGTAATTGTGTAAAATATCAATTAACACCTCAAAATACCACCTCTCTAGCAGTGATCAATAGCCCAAAAGACTGGAAGGGACAAGAAGGTTGTAACAGGCAACCGCCCTTCCCAGCTGGAAGGGCTCCATTTTCATGACTGATACACAGCTGACAAAATTTATGACGGACACTGTCAAATAGTTACTGGAAAAATTCCATTCAAAGACATCATAGATAGATATATTTGTATGTGAATGCTTGAGATGGAAAGGTGAGACATCCAGATTTGGTCTATCAAAGAAAAAGTAGTGAAATAAATTCTATTCTAAACTGCTTACTTAAAAAAAATCAGTGCATTTTCCAAAGTTCCTTTTCTTTCAGTGATCATATGTAGATAACACTCGTGTCTTAGTTGGGTTTAAAAAAACCTAGAAAGCACACCTATGCCAAGAACTGAATGAAAGCCAGTGAAAGGCTAAATACATCACTCCCTTCTTTAAAAATAGAACAAACAAACCAATGCCAGAATATTGTCATCTTACACTAAGAAGCAGAAAGAACACAGATCAAATTATTTAAGGGGAAAAAAACCCCAAATGCCAAAACCCACAAAAAATAAAACCAGACCACCATAACTACCTTTGAAGAAATACTGAGAGGACTTACCCAGAAGTGAGAAAATGAGGTCAGATACACTCTGTCAGAGGTACCAAACACAGAAGTAAAAAACACCACCAAAAGCATCCCCAGCCACAAAAGCCATAGTTCTAAAAGCAGGTAGTTTGGGTCACTTTCTGCAAGCTACACCAACCTAGTCTAACTCTGATAAGCAACAAAAGAAGGCTTTAGGCATTGAGGTTGCTTTGTTTTAGTAGTGACCAATCTCATAGTTCTATTAAACTATACAGCTCGGTCTCCTAAGTTCAGGTTCTCCAACAGACATGAAGTTCTAGACATTGTGCTCCCTGCGAGAACTTTTGCACGCGCCCCCCCATCCCCAGTTATAAACCCAGAACTCCCCATGGGAAGAGCTGAGCACCCAAGGTGGCTATTTTGGAAAGGGGAAGAAAGACAGTTTAGAATTTTGATATCCTCCAGTGTCTCGTGCCAAGTTATACAACCTTCATGAAGTAACTTTAAATCAAAAGACATACCCAGAAACTGAAAACCATTTAAACCACATCTCAGATTAAGCAATCATGACAGAAAAGCAAATTTGACTGAAGAACTGTTGTGATAAATGAAGAAAAGCTTGTTTCTTTCCTTTTTCTCTTAATGCAAATTAAAATGGTATGAAAACCTGAAAACTGCCATGTCTGTGTGGACAAGTCCACATCTTGGCAAGTCCTCTATGGCCTCCTTATCATTATGGTACTGGAGACATTTGAGGAAGGAAGACATTTATTTGCCATTACTCTGACAAACCTGCTTGTTCCCATCCGCATCTATAAGGTATGTGTGTTACAATGAAGAACTGAAGTAAGGACAAAGTAGATATACCAGAGTCAAACAGCTGGAGCCCTCGTTTCTGGAAGGGAAAGAATGGAGTTAGAAGAGTTAAAAATGCTAACTGTAAAGCAATTAAAATTCCCTATAAAACTATCAGTGGTACCATATTAGAAAGCAGACCATTTCCACAGCCAGTAAGAGAGGTACCATAAATTAACTAAATGACACACTAAAAAGCTTAAACTTAAAATCTGCTAATCCCTTTAGACTCAGCCTCTAACAATTCTGCAAGAGGAACTGCAGCTTCTTTTGACAGAAAGAGTAAATCATCCCCTCAAGCAGCGTATCTTACTGCAAATAGGTATGTAAGAAACTAAATCTGTCCCAGCTGGTTCAGAACAGTGTTTTAGAGCAGCTTATGATTATATTTTAGAAGAACTTTTTCCTCATTTAAAAATTCCATCAGTTTTAAAGTTAAATCCATAGATAAATTGGGTACTTAGAGATATTAAAGGCTTTTTCAATAGATGTTCTGGACATTGTACTACCTTTCATGTTATTCTAGAGGCTAGTTAAGCTCATTGTTTGAAGTCCAAAAGCTTTTGGAAATTGATGTCTAGGGCTAAGCTAAATCTTTAAACACTTCTCAAAAGGAAGATTCATTCTGAGAGCCAAAGTCTTAGCAGTCAGCCTTTTCAACAGGACCTATTTGCAAAGATGGATCTAAAATAAATTACTTTATCTGGCTGTACCAATGGAAGCCATTTTCAGAAAAAAATTAACACATCAGTCTGTTGTATCCACAGAAAGTAGCAATTTCTAATTTGTCCTTTGTACAGCTAAAAGTGAAGCAAAGACCTTAAAATCTTTATTTTGGGGGGCAGGGTAAAGAAGGGAAATGTAGATGTAAAATACTGAACTTATTTATTTGGACAGTAGATGAGGCAACAGTGATATGTGTATTGATTTGCTGCTCTACTACTTAACATACTGCTTTCAGCCTTGGAGTTTTCATCAAAAGATTGAGCTGTTTAAGACAGTCTTTGGAAAGTCACTTCTCAAAGATGCCACCTTAAAACAGCAAAAGCACTATCATTTCTGGCTTTAACTGGTAATAAACAAGCCAATTCTATGAAGACTCCAATCCACATGCTCTGACATGCAGAGTTGTGCAGAACTATATAAAAAGCAAACCGAAACAACATGTTGCATGCTTTCTAAGTAGCAAATATGTTGGAATAGGATATTGGCATGGAAAACAATCCCCATTATAAACATGGAGACATCAGATCTGTGTCCTTCATCAGACATCTCACTCCCCCTTTTATGATGCACCCGTGCATGACTAGCAAGTTAACAAACAATTCCTTAGCAAGTATAAGAGAGGAAATGGAAAACAGGGTCCCAGAAATTAAGAACACATTTCCATTAAATTCTACCATACTTAACAAGACAGTAGCTTGTTCATTTTCTGAGAAATCTACTCACTCATAGCCACAAAAAACAACTGCAGCTCAAACAGTAGCAAGGGAAAGACTATGTTCTTGATGTCCTATGGTCTTTCCATGTCTCCTGTCATCAAGAAGGCTGTGCTTATTAATACTAGCTTTTCTTTTTTTTTTTATGAACTTTACAGAAATGACATCTTAAAAGGCAGGAGAGGAGCTATTACGGTCTGCATGAGCCCAAAGTCCAGTTTTCTTAACTCCTGACTTCTCTCAGCAATTACTTCGAAAAATCCACTTCTATTCGGAGTATCAGCACAGATCCCTGACCTTTGTTCCTTGCTACATGCAGATAATTAACCCATGAAAACAGTACTTTCACACCATGAAAGAAAGAAAACAAGACCACTATCTGGGAATTAATCTACTCCCTGGATAGCAGAACACAAAAGTCTCAGTTAATAGTCACAAATAAGGCTTCTGATAATATTGTCTTATTGTCAGCATTAAGTCACAGTAGAGGTCTTGCCCTTACAAATGCATCTACAGAGGCAGGGCTCAGGGCCTGTGCAAAACTTAGAGGATGAGGACAAAGGCAAAGAGTTTTTCTTCCTCTTCCCCCAAGTTCCAAAGGAATAAAGAGGCAACAAGGATAATAAACACAATGGGCCCTGAGGAACCTGCTGCCTATAAAGTGGTATGAAGCCCAAATAAATACAGGGATTTCCAAATTAGACACCTGCTTAAAACAAATCTATCACAGCTCTTAAACATACAGCCATGGGACCAGATCCTTAGCTGACAGACTGCTGGGTGTAGGGGAGGCCCCCACATGGAGAACTGTTCCTCTGTTTTGTGTCTCTCTTGCCAGCATTTCTGGCAACTGAGAGAGCTAGAGTACTGGGACATAGACAGATACTTTTATACTTCAGTGGATAACCACCTGTTAATGCTGTTTGGATACAAAACTGAGTAGCAAAACCATTTACCCCAGGCTACATGACAGTTTGCTTCAGAAGACGCTACAGAAAATACTTCAGAGCCATGCATTAAGGTGCACACGTTTTAAATTCCAGGTAAGCATCTTCCACAGAAGTATGAAACTGCTATTCATACCCAACACAGTTCAAATGAACTGTATAAGCTTTTTCCCCTGATGCATTTTAATCATATCCTCAGTATATTAACACCAAAATGAAAACCTTTCCCTATGTGTCGAGAAGCCCATTTGTAATTAATTACTTCTCAGTGTTTTTATGCTGGTCTTTCTACTTACGATTTTACAGTTCCTAAGAATAAAATACAGCCTCTTTAATTAAAAATAAATATACAAAGCCTATTCACTAAAAGTAGCAATACATTGATGTTGTGACAAGATGGACTATAATGGTGGTTAATAAAGCTGCAAGCTCAGGTAGAGCAAACATGCAACAATGTTATAAGAAGGAAATGAAGCATAAAGCATGTGCCAGGAAAAAAAAGCACAGGAATGAAAAAAACAGTTGTTGCCACATGTTGGGATTCTGCAGTAACCTCAAATACAACAACCACAAGGGAACCCGTCATCGAAATTATCAGTCCTTTTGTCTTCCATTTAAGTGTAGCTACACTGTAATTAGAAAAAAACTTGCAAGTTTTACCTAGAAAGAATTCAAGTAATTCCCTTGTCCTTCTTCCTGCTGGATTTAGTAGTATTTTCAAGGGAATGAAGGTGGGAGGGAGATGCAACTACTTTTATAATCATCAAGATTTCTTAAAAGATGAACAGTGAAACCAGTGGAACTTTTTCTGTACAGTTTCCACAAGATTCCACTTTGCAGATAGCAGATGACAAGGCAGCACCAAAAATCTGCAGGCACTTGAGCATTACAGAGGCTTGTCCAGCCTCTGAATACACTGGTTTAAGAAGAGATGTCTGCTGGTGCAAGCAGCAGCTCTGGAACAACATGCCTGAAGACCTTAGTGGCTACAGAGGAGTGGTATCCTGGTCCTAGCTCAGAAACAGAAGCTCTTCTCAGTCTACCAAAACTTTAGTAAACATGGGTTCAAGATTGTACCCTGGGATAGACTTACTTTGACCCATCTCCACTTTGGATCAACTTTAATCCATGACATAGGCAACTGTGTCTAAAAGGCCACTCACCAAAACCTTTGCAGATGCTTAGATGACCAACTGTCCTCCAGGGAGTGAATCTTCTGCCCCAGGTGCCTCGGACTTGTTTGCCTCAATGACATGCATCTCACTGTGGAACCTGCCAGAATGCTTAGGTAAGGGATTTCTTTCTTCTGCACCACTGCAGGAACTTGGATGTTCACCATGCCTATCTATACAACACACACCAAACAGAAGCCGCATACAGAACGGCCCTGGTCTGTGAAGCAGCTCTACACTCTGCAATGCAGAGAACTTCCTTTTGTTTGGGACTTAGGGAGCGTCTCCATGCTACAGCCTCCCAGAAGCAGGGAAAGATTTTGTCCTAAACTTTACCTGTAGAAGCTGCTAAGAACACAACCAGCTGCCTCATTCAAAAGGATTTATTTTCCTGGCTAGAAGCACAGTTGCTTTTCAGGATATGACTATGTGAAGATGTTAACTACTTGTTTTTCTGTATAGCAGACCTGTTCCTTAAGTGTAAACGTGCTGGTGACCATGACAAAATAAAAAGTGATTTTTCCCCTTCATAAGTCCTGTTAGTTTTACAGAGCCAACAGGACAGCAGGCAATCCAGATTTGAGTTTCCTCTTATAACAAGGGGAACTGGTTGCTAAGTTGTATTTTGTCACACCTGCACAACTCCACTGAAAAGGCAGGTGTAAACAGAAGCTGTAATTTGCCCTGCTGTTGCTGTTGCATGGGAAGGCGAAAAAACCCAGCTTGAGCCAGAGCCCTGTTGAATGCACAAGGCTGCCAGGCAGAAAAACAAAAACAACTTTTTACTACCAAACCATGTGTATTTGATCTGAAAATCACTAAGGTACAATAAATATGGAACCCCACAAAGAAGATTTTGTTTTTTTTTTTTTATTTACGGAGTTTTTAGAGGAGAGCTGCAATTTCTGTAATGAACATGCATTAAACCCTCAATAAGAAAAGTTAATTAAGAAAATGAGTTTGTTTTTTTTTAACTCAAAGTATCTGCTGCTGAAAAATACAGTATGTACGGTAAATATGGTTTGGCAGGAAAGGTTTGTTGTGGGGCTCTATCGGTACAGATAATAGAGTTCTGTTCCAGTGCAACTTAAAACAAATTCAGAGACTCTATGCAGGGAAATAAAATATGTCAAAAAAAAAGCAGCACATGAAACACCACAAGATCATAAAAAAAGGCAGAACACAGTTGTGCAGAAGTGGTAAAAAACCCATAGGAAAAAGAAAGGTCAGATATTTGCTATTAAAATGGATGACTAAAGTGTATTCTTTCCGCCATCGCATATCGCAGCTAGTTTCAGTAGAAGCACAGTACCACACGTTTTTTTTCCATCAGTAATTTGAGGAAAAAAGTCTGTAAGGAACAGAAGGTTTCCTTTTTTGGTCACACAGATTAAGAGGGAGATTTTGAAACCACATTCAAACATTCCTGTATTGATGGTTTCCAAATTTTCTCTTTAACTCATCCAAGAAAGAAATAATGACAGTGCTCTGAAACAGGAGGCAGTAAATAACAATATTAAAGAGATAACAAAGAAAAATACTGAAGGTTCAGAGAAAAACATGTGTATGGTGTGACACAAACGCAACCTATATGGAAGGAAAGCTGCAGATTAAAAGAGTCTCTTAGTCACCAGCAGAGAAACATAAAAGAAGGAAGAAATCAAAGAAAAAGGTCTACTTGTATCATTAAGCAAGGAGAAATACAGAGTAAACCTTTAAAAATGAAAAAATCCTAACCTTTACAGTGGTTCATAGTTATAAAAAAGAAAGTGTAAGTTTTGCCAAAGCAAACAGAAAAAAAGCTAGTGGGGTATCACAGACTCGATGCCTAAAGAAATGTTAGGTTCATATTCTAAGGAGGAGACCTCAATACTTTCACTATATGCAGCCTACGCTTCCTTGCTAACCCCAGTGGAGCATGAAGAACAGTTTTGTGGGTATTCAGCTTTGTTTTTCCCATGCCAAGCCAAGACGAGGAAAGCAGGCCATGTCCTGTCACTGAGGTTCCTAGCCACCAGCAGGAGCAGACAACTTCCTGGGGGCTGACTGAGAAACCCCTCACCCCTTGACAATCAGTGCTTGTATTCTGCAGCACAAGTAACAGAATGCTTGAAAATATGGTAGCTTCAAAGTTTATGACAGCCTCTTTATCAATACCTCATTCCCAAGCTGTAAATAAAACTGACCAAGATCTCTAGCCTACTCAACAGCTAAAGATTAAACTTTACTTGGGTATGGTAACAGTGGGGTGGATTCACCAGGGTGGAAAGCAGGGCATGAGTCTGTTGGGAGCAAAAATCTGTTCCCAAAACTAAACTTCATTTTTTTTATGTTCACAGACCACCAGAGGAAACAAGATGAGCCAACAGCCTGCAAACACCATAAACTAGGAGTATGGAAAGACAGTTATTTTTACAGCACACAGAAAATGTGACATTCTTACCTTTAGCTCACGAGCCCCATTGACTATCACACCCATGACAGACACCTTACGAATGACTAAACACCAACCTGCTACCTGAGACCACATGCTATGCTCAGAAGCTCACATCACAGAGGACCTTCAAGAGCAGAATCCAAGCACACCACTCTGACAGGGCTTAGAGTAATCGCCTTTCCTTCAGAGGTCATTCTTTACACCAGAAGCACTATCTCCACCAAAACCCTATCATACAGGCAGCACACAGATACTCGCTTGCTCCTCTTCCCTTTGTGTTAATATGTAATACTGCAGACAAACAAGGATAAGCAAGAGAAACAGTACCTTAGCTAAATCCACTAAACTGGAAATATTAATGTAACTTGTTTTGGCCACATCATTTCTTAAAGCACAAAGTTTCTTACTTGTTTGCAGGTGGAAAAGAAGGAGCATCTTGTTAAATGTCTTTTTCCTGCACAGAGGAGAAACCAAGCCTGCTAGCTACTCCTTGAGAGTTGCCTGCTATTATGGCCCAGCTAGCCCACCTGTGGCTAACTTATAGCCTTGACCATGGATCAAAGCCAATGGGGAGGGAGGAGGCAGCATGGGCAACTCAGCTCTGAAAGGAAACTTTGCAGGCAAAAACTTCAGTGCTCATTTCAGGGTGGAAGGGGAAAAGAATTCTTTCTTCATTTAGCTGTTTTCTTTTCCTTCTCCTCACTCTTGTTCTTTTCTTTATGGTTCCATCCTTCCAACTTTCTTCATCTCTTAGCCTCCCTTTCTTTTTACATCACACATCTATGTAGCTTCAATTTCCTGAAAAGGATTAAGCTTAAAGGAAAACCTAAAGGCATATTTTAGACCTCAGTGAAAAATGCATGGTTTATTCTGATAAATTAAAACCCATATCCAAGAGCTGTTGTTGTTTTACCAGGGAGTATTTTTGCAATTGTCTTTCACAAAACATTCACTGAAATTAGTATTTTCTTACGAGTTAACAGGAAAATCTTCTCATCAGTGTGCCCCTGTGTCACGAATCACAGCAGCTCCTGCTGCACAAGAGCAGTAGTCTGACTCAGCCCACATTGCTAGCCTTGCTCAGTGACAGGCATTATTAGGTGCTTTGGGGAACAAGCCTGGGGGAATAAGCACTTAGGAAATTGCCTTTCCCTATTTAGAGGTTGCAGTCCTTACCTGTGAGAAGAGCATGTTCCATGGTGTTGGTTTCTCTCAAAAGTATTTTAGGATGTTTGTGGGAGCCTTTGAATGCCAGGGCTTCTTCAGATATGTGTTTATTTGACTTTTAACATATGTTTAGGTCCTAAAAGAAGTGTCCCTGCAGACAATATATTTCTTATGCAAATGTTCACAGAAAGTCATAAGTAATGTAAATTCAAATTAAGAAAAATATTCCGTTTTGGTGTTTCTGCATGCTATTGCTTTGTAAATGCAGGCTGTTTGACTCCTCTGCAGAGAGGCAGACCACAGCTGATGCATCACTGAAGTCTTTTGAATACTGAAGTAACAGAAAAACCTTAGGCTGATTTTCAAACAGGCGTGCTCAGTCCACAGACTGGGCATACATGAAGTCATCTCACTGGAATTCTCCCCTCTCACACATGCCTGATCTCAATGGTGGGTGTAATCAATTCTCATGTCCTCTCACACATCTTCCCTCTCATTACCAAGATTGTGATATACTGGACAGTGTCTTGTCTAGTCTATTAAAGTGCATATTACATGACGAAAAGACCTTCAGCATCCAGAACTGTCAGTCCAGCACATTTCAGCTCCTGCTGACACTACTGGGAGTATCCCACATGTGTGGAGGTGAATATCTGAGAAGGGATCTGTGGTGTGGATATGAGGACAATATTGCCTTTAGTCACTGCTAGCACACAAGCAAGTAGAGAAACATTTTTCTTCAGTCTGTTGTTTGGCATCCTGAAGACAAAACATCTTTACTCTCTCTTCAAACAACTCACCATGTGCTGCACTAGAGAAAAAAGTCAGGAATAATTAAAGAAGACATCTGCTGTCCAAACTTCTAACAGAAGCATCTTTGATAAATAATTCATCTTAAAAATCTTGAGAGGTATGAATGAGACAGCAAACGAGGTGCTCCTCTTCAGCACACAGGCCTACTTGGGTGACCCCCTACAGCACAAGCAGCTTATAATATACTGGAGGGGGCATAAAGAGAAAATAGTTTTAACAAATTTGTTAATGAAGCTGTCAAGTATAGGTGTATGCTACAATCAGGTACTTGCATAGTTCACAGCAGACACTATTATGCAGTTCATGAAGTATCAGATAGCTTCCCACAATGAGTTCAGGGAAGAAACAGGAAAATATCAGACTCAACTCACCAACCACGACTGAAAAGCAATGTAACACATTAATAAGAGTTTGAACAGTGTGTGTCCTTCACATAGGATTGTGTGACGAATATCCATGCAGTTACAAACTACAAGACATTACACTGTTTAGTCCTCAGGGAGCATCCTGCCAATTTTCTGTCTATCATTTATTTTTAGATCTGGTGGTATACACACTTTGAGTGCTCGTAGCAGAAGGTCACATCCAGTGAAGTTTCAGCACCAGATCATTTTCCATCTTTGGTTTTGAACAGTTTGATTTTAAATATTATGTTACACTTCTTTTCAGGGGACATGTCCGTAAGAGTCAGAAGGAGTTCAGGGAGCTGAGTCTTCCAGCAATGCAATCCCTTCACTTGCTCCAGCATTTACTCTTACACACATCAACTGAAACATTTGCGGTAAAAATTTTGCTCTTTTTAACCTTACATCATTCTTCCTAGAGCTTTCCTGATCCCTATGCTAGGGATGCCTATGACAAACAAATGTGTAAAGAAACACTCTACCCCTTCTCACAGTTAACAAGTAACAATGAACCTTATTCATAATGCAAAATCATACAACTAAACTTTTAACAGAACCAATCTTTGTAAATCAGGGCTCTTAACTGAAGGGCAGTTCTGGATAAGAAGATACAGATCAAATAAGTGCATATAAAATACATGCAAATTATATATACATATTTACTGCTTTGGAATAGATTAGCCTGTATGAAAATTCTTCACAAGAGAGGATTGAAAAGGTACATTTCTTTGCTGAGGGTACTTGAGCTGATCTCAAGAAAAAAAAGTATTTCAAAGAGGTATTGTTATGTGATAGGCAATGCATTAATGTGGAATTGAAAAAGCACTCTGTGCTGAGGAAGGGCTCCCACATGGTTTGAATTTGACAAATTCAAAACAGTAGTAGGATGGTTCATCAGGAAAGGTGAGATAGATGTGCAGAAAGATATTTGAGTACGGCCTGCAGCAAGCTACTCCTTGTTCATACTTTGAGACCCTGAAAAATAGTTTTAACAGTTTTGTTTTTTCCATTTGTGTGTTATATGGGTCAATTAAATTAAACTTTGGACATTTTCCCATCTACTTGCCAACCACCATTTACTTAACATAAATATTGATTTTTTTTGTCTCAGTTAATCAGAGATCATCTGACAGACTCTTACAATGTCTAGCTGACTCTGGCAAAGGACAGCTCCACATAGATCCTGTTAGATTGCCATTACTTTACTGAGGGGGAAATATTTTTACTTTCCTTCCACTTCTGACAGAAGAAAAGTCATAAGTTGAATCATGCTTACCTGGATCCATTCTACAGAAATGTGCCTAAGATTACTCACAACCAGATTTAATTAGGACCCATTTTGGATGACCAAAGTGACTTAAAAGAAGGGAAAAAGGAAAAAAAACCCCACTCAGTTCTACACAGAAGATGTAGATGTACCTCCATATGTGTCAAAGTAAAATCTCTAAGGACTTTTTTTGACTTGGAAGTAGGTGATGCTTAACAGAGACTTTACAGTTTATGAAAAAAAAATATGTAGAGACATTCAAAGACATTTTCTTATCTTGTGTTTGTATTCTTTTGTTATTTAGGCTGAGAAAACAAGCACAATATTTGTGCTGCAAAAGTATTTAATACTTTACACATTGCTAAGGGGGCACAAAGATTTATAAGCTATTTTGTAAGAGCCTCCAGCACAGCCACTCTTGTCTCCCTTCAGTAACGTCCCATGAATCCTGTTTAAATGAGTGTTAAGCCTGGAAACTCCTGAGGTGCACCTGGGCAGTAACCACTCTTTTGTTGCTTTAATATTCTTTTGATTACATGTAGTGCACGTTAGCCTTAAAAGTCTAAACACAATTGTGCATTTTGATAGAAGACACAATCCAGTTTCAATTTGTTTTTACTTATTGGCTGACCTGGCCCATCACTAAGGTTGCATTACACAAAGATGAGAGCCTGCTATGCCCCCTGCTAAATAGCTAGGTGATTACGCACAGCCAATGATCAAAATTAACATTACGGAAAAGTTCAAGGCTATTAACAAAGAGGCCAGAAAAAAGAAGCCTTTTATTGAACACCTTCTAATATTTTAGAGGTTTTTTTGAATGACAGCAGCTAACCAAACTTACCAGGGCAACACAAAACTTTTATGGGGTACCATTTAATCTTGTCATTTTGCTGACACTTGTCCTTTGAAGAAAGAATGGGTAAATTTGGTTGCAGAAAATACAAGCAGACTCAGATTTTTGTTTACAAGTCATCCACCAAAGATCTGAGAAAAGAATTTAAAAAAAACTTTTAAAGAATGACATGTCAGCTACTCTTTCACTAAAATAACTTCTGCAATTTGTGTTCTCCCAATACTACATTGTATCTGTGATTCAGACAGGAAGAAGTCTAATTTATATGGACATCCACATCTAGAAGTAAAAATTTTGAAAAGAACCAGGAAATATATTTTCTAAAAAAATTAAATTAGAAAAGTCCACTTCTCTTATGACCAGAATGAGACTGCTTTTATGCAGTTTATATAGTTTTCATGTTTACTGAAAGAGGATATGTTAAATTAAAATAAAATTATTTTACCAAGAAACATACACTTCTGCCCTTACAAGAATATCCCATAAGATGAGGAGTTGAATGTTGTGGACATTACCGAGCAAATAATTGCTTCTTCCAGAGAATGTCATCTTATGTCTTGTATACAATGCAATACAATTTATTTTATAATGCATTTTCACAGAAATACCTCGCTATTCGCAGAAGTTATGTAATACTGAAGCATTCTATTGTGGAGTGCTTCAGTGAAAGGGAAGCAGTGTAAATGCAGACAGATGAAAAAGTGAGCTAAAAAGTTTGTATGTTAGTATTGAGGGTACTGGTCTCAAGCCGGAAGTTGACAACGAACAGAAATTTTCCTATTGCAGACAGCACAAGAAATCTAATCTTTCCTAATGCATCGTTAAAGCAGATGTGAGGCAGAGAAGCGCAGAGCCTGGTGGGGTAAGGGGGGGAACTACTGCAAACAGCAGAGAGGAGAGAACCACGAGATGAATTTTAAACAGAAGAGGAGGCAATGCTGGACCGATGGAAGGCTGTAATCAGGAGACTAAGAATGATACAGGGAGAAAGCAAAGTGCTGTGTAGGATTTGAAAAGTCTTGAAGACAAGGAGACTGTTTTATAACCAGAAGAATTCAGAATGATAATAAATGGGTGCATCTTGCAGGACTATGTTTATTTGACCTGGTGTGCAGTACTATTATTGAAGACTTTATGGACAAAATGCCCTGTGAGAAAATGAACGTTTGTAGGAGCCTCCTTTGCTGACTGGTGAATCCTCACTGAACCCACAGACATTGGCAGCACAGAAACTTAAAAAATATCAATTCCACTAAGCACCTGCAACAGTAATTGCAAAGATGCTTCTGGTTCCTGGAAAAAACTGGTTTGGGACTTAGGGCGAATGTCTGGGTTTTTTCCCTTTGACTTTTTTTTTGATCTTGACTTTTTTTTTTTTTTCTGAACTGAAACTGAAGCAAAATCTCCTGAAAAACTGAAACTCAGACTTTTGTCCATCTCCAGAGGCAGTGTTGAGGCTCAAGAATCAATTGCAGGAACTCAGGCATGGAATAATGTATCAACAACTCGGAGGAGCAGGATGTGTAGTTTTATGGCTGATCTTGAACCATGGGACACCCATTGATTCTCCAAAATTGTTCTAAAGACAAATGAACTGTAATAGTACATCATGCCATGATTGCATATTGCATTTCCTGAAGTGATGTGATGACACTGTGGTAGGACCATTAACCCATCTGTCATTTTCTGCATTTGTCTCACTCAAACTGACAAAAGGATTGTGTAAATGTGACTTTGGGCAACGCAAACCCAGTGTTATGGACCTGACATAAAGAAAGCAGTTGGTACTGAAAAGAAGGGCTGATGTGACATAGACATATGTTTGAAAGTAGGACCCTTGCTAGAGGACATTAAAATAAAAGATTTGTCTTTCCTCTCAAGTAATTTGAGATTATTGCTAAGACACCCCAAGGATCACTGTAATTTTTTGACAATTAGCCTGCACATGTTATACAAAGCATCACACTAAACATCAGAAGAAACAAATTCCTCTAAGGTCTCATCTTTCTAAAATAGAGACATCCTGTTATCAGTAGGCACATCTGAAAATACTGCCACTGCATTGACAGTTTTAGAAACACCATTCAGGACTGTTAGGAACAATATTTTGATAATACTGTTGCCCACACCTCAGCCCACATTTCCATTTCCATTAACTGAAATTCTGGTGGATTGAGGACTGTAAGGCTCAGTTGAACATGACTATATAGATCAGAACCATTCTTCCCTTTCATATTTATTTAAAACAAGTATAATTTATATGTCTCTTTTCTTTAAGATATGATATGTCTTTACCATATAACTGAATCTCCAAAGATGCAATAACTGCTATTCTAACATTGTCTTCTTCCATATCTAAATAAAAACATAACTATCCAATTCCTGTGTACAGATTATTGTAGCCCAAGGAAATAATAATTAAATATCTCTCTGCAAAATTTTCTTCTTCTTTCCTTCCTTTTTATTCCTAATTCATTAAAGTACACATGGAATGCAAATTTCCGCTGCCTTTTAACAGATTTTGCTCTGTTGAAGTGTCATCCATCTTGCAATGTAAATAATGAATAATTACAGATCAGCTTCTAGAAATGAAGAAAAATAGAGAACATTTTCTGGAGCTCAGAAAAAATTCTGCAGAATACCTACTAGGACACTGATATTTAGAACTAGTATGTAGAAGTAAATAGTAATGAGAACCAGTATTTAGAAGAGCTGAAGACTAGTGACAGACTTAAGACTGAAAAGAAAAATTCATATTGCAATATCTTCAATAAGCATTGCTCTGCTTTCCAAATGTTGTTTCACTGATAAAAGGACTGATAAAAGCTGTTAAATTCTAGAACATTTCAGGATAAGCAGGTGAAAAAGCCAGCAGCTCTTTCAGAAATACTAGCTAGAGGCTAGAAATGGAAATTAAAAGTCACAGGGTCTACAAAGATACTAGTTTGTGGACATGTTGTCCCCCCAGCCTCTATCTAATGTCCATCAGTGTCCCACAGCTACCTCCCTCCCTGAGAAAAAAACCCACTATCCATCTTTTTATTCCAAACACTGAGTATCTTTATTTGTTGATATTGTTGCCTGGGTAACATTTCAGCAGGATCGGTTCCATGATCCAGATGACAATGAGCACACCCTGAAAAAGAGAGCAGCAGCTCAACCCATCACTGACACCACACTCAGCTCTGCCAGCATATTTATTTCCAGACCCAGACAGCTGCCTTGTCATGGCTGAAGGAGCAGAAAAAAAGGGGGACAAGCTGGAGAAGTAGGAGCAAGTGGAAGGACACGGGCAGAAGGAATGAATCTCCAGCTAGCACTGCCACCAAACAATGTACCTCGACCAGGGCCTTTGGTGTTACTGCTCTCTGAAGTGGAATCAGAGCAGAAAGAACAAATTGAGGGGGGCTTGTGAAAGCTTGCCTGTTTTTCCTACTATATCAGTTGTCTAAAAAAAAGTTACTACCTCCCCCTAAAGCCTTGTCTAACAAATAATATGTTCCATCTGCCAAGTTATCTTTTTTTCTCTTTTTTTTTAAAAGCCTCAATCATCCAGGGATAAAGGAACGACAACTGTATTTATTTTATTTCCCTAAGTGTAATTTCTCTCCACAGCAGATGTGACAATTTACTGCCAAAGTAAGTTCATCACACAATTAGCGGTGTGAAAGGAAAGCCTATTGTGTACTATAATGGTTTTTCTCACCATTAGCAGTTAATAATTACCTACAGGGGCTTCAGGGCAGGCTGAGCACCCCCTGCCCAGGCCCGGGCTCTGCATCCCCATTTCTCTGCAGCATCTACAGTGCTGTTCTGCAACCACCGGTGAAAGGGGCAGGAGAAGATGCTTCCTAATGAATCCTTATAAAGCCATTGTTTTATTCCTCCCAGAGCTACAGAGCCCCATCTTCTCAGGTGGCATGCATGCTGTGTCTGGATTGGCATCAGTCCCCTAAAGTCACTTGACTCATCTGATACAGATTGATTACTTTTCCATTGGTGATATTTTGGAAGAGCCCTTGCTTTATGGTTATAATAATGACTTTTGTATAAATTTTATTGCATTTTCTAATACCATTTCATAAATATTACTAGCACAATACTGAGTAAGTCCAACATTTTATATAAAACCCCATAAAGTAATAATAAAAATTGTCAAAACTAGACCTTTAAACTACATAACATATTTTCATACAAATCACATTCAAGTAACTGACCCTGCCTTGCTTTTTGGTGCTATCAGCGTTTCCTACGACAGGTACACTGAGTCCCCTGTGAACGCCTGTCTCTGCTACCACTGCTAACTTTTTTGCCCAGTAGGCTTTAAAAAATAATCTATTTTGGGGGTTTGGGGTTTTTTTTTTTTTTTTTTGAAGGAAGGTGAGGGTTGGTTTTTCATTGAGAAATCACAAAGATTACAGAATGGCAGGGGTTGGAAGGGATGTCTGGAGATCATCTTGTCCAACCCCCCTGCTTGAGTAGGTACACCTAGAGCAGGGTGCAGAGGACTGCGTCCAGGTGGGTTTTGAATATTTCCAGAGAAGGAGACTCCACAACCTCTCTGGGCAGCCTGTGCCAGGGCTCTGTCACCCTCACAGTAAAGAAGTTTTTCCTCATATTCAGGTGGAACTTCCTATGTCCCAATTTGTGCCCATTGCCCCTTGTCCTGTTTTTGGGCACCACTGAAAAGAGTCCGGCCCCACCCTCTTGACACCCACCCTTTAGATATTTATAAGCATTGATAACTTCCCCCCTCAGTCTTTTCTGGGCTAAACAAACCCAGGTCTCTCAGCCTTTCCTCATAAGAGGGATGCTCCAGTCTCCTGATCATCTTCATAGCTCTCCACTGGACTCTCTTCAGTAGTCCCCTGTCTTTCTTGAACTGGGGAGTCCAGAACTGGGACACAGTACTCCAAACATGGTCTCACTAGGGTGGAGTAGAGGGGGAGGATAACCTCCCTTGACCTGCTGGCCACACTCCTTTTAATGCACCCCAGGATACCATTGGCCTTCTTGGTCACAAGGGCACAGTGGAGGCTCATGGTCAACCTGCTGTCCACCAGCACTCCCAGGTCCCTCTCAGCAGAGCTGCTTTCCAGCAGGTCAACCTCCAGCCTGTACCGGTGCATGGGGTTGTTCCTCCCCAGGTGCAGGACCTTATATTTGCTCTTGTTGAATTTCATGAGGTTCCCCTGGGCCCAGCTCTCCAGCCTGTCCAGGTCTCGTTGGATGGCAGCACAGCCTTCTGGTGGATCAGCCACTCTTCCCAGTTTTGTATCATCAGCAGACTTGCTGAGGGTACAGTCTGTCCCTTCGTCCAGGTCATTGATATATATGTTGAACAGGACTGGACCCAGCACAGACCCCTGAGGAACACCGCTAGTTACGGGCCTCCAAACAGACTCTGCGCCATTGATTACGACCCTCTGTGCTCTGCCCTTCAGGCAGTTCTTTATCCACCTCACTGTCCACTCGTCTAACCCACACTTCCTAACCTTACCTATGAGGATGTTATGGGAGACAGTGTCAAAAGCCTTGCTGAAATCAAGGTAAACAACATCCACTGCTCTCCCTTCATCTACCCAGCCAGTCATGCCATCATAGAAGGCTATCAGGTTGGTCAAGCATGATCTCCCCTTGCTGAATCCATTGTTGTCTTCTGGTAAAACTGCAACAAAGAACTGAAATAAACCCAACAGAACTGCCAACAGAGTCAATACATCAGAAATTTATGAAAAGCCAACTAAGAGTTTAAAGTTAATTAGCATAGATTGAAGCCTGTTAAACCACCATGTACATGCTTCTCATCTGGGAGTAAAGCAACCTTCAAACTACATTAACCTAAGAGTACTTTACCCCAAACAAGGACATGCACACTGTAGTTTAAAGGTTTTTATTTACGCCCATTAATTTTACTTGAGCTGTTTACATTCACCTGCTCCTCTCTAGGCAAGCCCTGAAGTTGCTGTCTGTCTCTCTGCTGCTCTGTACCAACTTCCACCCAAAGCAGCAATCTTGCTTTTCGAACCAGAGGGCCACAGTCATCCCTAAGCTCTAATCACCAATTCACTTTCCCTGTCAATCACTGCTTGCAGTAGGGGATAGGGCAGTCACTCTGGGGTATCTGCCACAATGAGGTCCCTATTCTGTATTCTGCTGTGGCATGGGCTCTCACTTTCCATTCACTGTAGAGAGAAATGACACATGGTTTTGATATCTAATTCAGATGTGTAAAGTGGGTGTACAAATAGCATGTCATATCTCTCAGGACATACTGGGGAACTGAGAGAAAAAGAAAGCAATAATGTATTGTTCAGTGAGATGAGTTGAGTGCCCTGGTTGATGTTCCAGGATAGTTGATAAGAACTCTATATTACCCAGTTTAGAAATGAGTAATATTTATTCAGGCAGCGTTACTGACATAATGGGAAGCTAGCTGTTTCTGTAGTTAGATCAGGAAATGGAAAGTAGTTTTTTAATGCTTGAAAATATATGGGCAGTGTAAACCAGATGCTGGATACAAAGCAATCTGAATTCACATCAAGCAGCTTGTCACAACCATGTAACTGGCAAATCTCCAGGCAGCTTTTACTCCTATCATAATCACATGCATCATTTCTCAGACCAAGTTTGGCTACATCATGGTCATATATAAACTTCTTTGCTGGCTCTTCTGCCGCCTTCCCACACCACTTTGCTCCCCTGGTGCCTCTGCTCCTCACTGGACTTAGCCTATGTGACTATGTGTCATCTTCCCTTGGAAGTGTTGTGGCAGAGCTCAAGCCTGTCCCTTTTCATTTACACCTTCCATGAACCAGTACATCTGGCATGTTTGTCTAGCTGTTATACCTCCACCTGGACCCTGCTGAGACCTTGGACTGCCTTACTAGCTGGGGAGAGGCAACATGTAAGCAATGTGGTCCAAATATGCATGCACACTTATGCATATCCCAGGCCTAAATCCTCACTGTCAGCAAGCCTTCCCTTTGAGAACATTTCATGGGCTGCCAAGAGAGATTGCAGAGAAAGTTTGTAAGAATTGTGATATTTGCTGACATAATAATGGGATTGTGTGATATCACAGGTGATTGATCATTTTCCTCTGATCCAGATAACTGTTGTGCTGAGTGGAGACTAGAAAAGAGCCTCCCAAATTCTGCCCCCTTTCTTCCAACTCCCAGTCATCTTCTGTGTGCTCAGAAAGGGGATTGCAGCTGGTGAGAACAGTTAATCCCCTCATTTTGTAGTGGTTCAGACCAAATCCACTCTTTTGCCCTGTATCACTTCCCATAAGAAGTTGCACCTACAACATAGCTGTCTTCACCAGCTGTCCCTCTGGCCCCTGTGCTTTTGCCTGCCAAGCTGGTAATATGTTGTGCTCGCAGAAAAGACTGGAAGACATGGAGCAGGACTGAGGAATAACACTTCATCAAGAAGATACATTCATCCTAGGCTATTTAGGATTTGAAATTGGCACCAGCTATTCCTCAAAAGATAGATTGCAGAGCTGCAGAAAGCAGGGTGAGAAGGAATTTGAGAGGTCATCTAGTCTACCCCATCTCAAAAGGGCCATCTGTGGCACATTTATCTGACCTGTTCTAAAAAGTCTTCAAAGACAAAGTGCTCATGATCTATCTCTCTGGGGGGTTTTAGAGCGACGATCCCTGGAACATGGAAACAGGCACCTCTAGCTCCTTTCAGCAGGCAGCTGGCAAGCAGCGCAGTTGCAGTGCACAGCTCCCACTCGTGTTTGCACATGCTGGGAAGTACTATCTGATGGTATGGGAAAGTTGGCTGTTACATTTCTCAACACTGAGTTGTATGAAGCAGTTACAGCAAAGAATCCCCCTTCAGAGCAAATCCTCTCACACACACAAGCCCTCAAAAGATTTTTTTCTGGCTCACAAGAGAGTCACTGCTTAGCCTGGAGCATACTGCATCATGTGGGAGGATTTCACCCCATTCTAAGCTTCCTCATAATTTCTGCGTCAATTTCAATACATCAAATTAGAGATTTCTCGCAAAGCTAGATGAAAGAAAAAGCACTAATTTGTACTTTTCAGAAAAAGGAGTTATTGGCCAAGAGTTATGCATTAAGAATCATCTTTTAAAAAATTTTTTTTGTAGGTTCTTCCTCCCTCACACCAAACCACCAATGCCTGCGCAAGGATCCTTCCATACTTTTTCCAGCCTTTGCACACTGCGTTATTATCTGCACATCTCATGCATTCAGGTATTTAAAAGCAAGGCTGCAGCCATTTTCAGCTCATTTTTCCGTAAAAGCAAATTATTGCATAATGTTTTCAGTCTTCCCACTTTGCAGTGCATCGGCTGATGACCAGCATGCATTTTGGTACCCCGAGCACTAAACTTAATTGTCAAGCAAAAGTAAATTCTTCTGTAACACTTCTGTCCCCTTCTGTCATTCTGGGTTTCTCAAACTGAATTAACTTGTGCATGGTGATTTGTTTCCTTTTAAATGATACTGAAATCTCAATCTGATACCATGCCACTTGGCAATGGCAGACAAAAAGTCACTGTGTTCTTCTGAACATGGAGTTTAACAGAAGTGAGAAACAGAAGCATTTTTCCCCTTCATTGCTCTGCCTCAGTTGTTTTTTTTTTTATTATATATATAACAGGCTGTTTAG
The DNA here is from genome assembly GCA_031468815.1 of Morus bassanus. Taxonomy (NCBI): domain Eukaryota; kingdom Metazoa; phylum Chordata; class Aves; order Suliformes; family Sulidae; genus Morus; species Morus bassanus. The sequence continues at coordinate 34,618,162 of CM062574.1, read as the reverse complement.
TACCCTGCCTGCATAGCCTCTTCAATTCTAAAGAAAGAGAATGAATCTCCTTACAGACTCCCTGCTATTCGTTGTTTATAATGCATCTATCTGAAGGAAACACTTACTATGATATCTCAGCAAACATCACATGTTACTTTTAGCAGTAAGTGCTCTAGGACGTTTGTATGAGCTGTTCCCTCATGGCTGAAATAAGCCTACTTCATACTTTTCAATACTGTACTGCCTTCGGACTTAGTGCAGAAGACACATATTTTAAAGTTACATAAGATTAATTTTTTATGCCATTGAAGTGAATTGGCTTTGTAATTAAATTTATTTTCAGTTGTCTTTTTTTTGGTTAATCCAGAATGCTACTTAGCTTACATTTGCATTTGGAACCTGAAGTATTAAAGAGCATTGTAATATGGTATGTAAGAGCTATGTTAAAATTTATTTTCTAAGAAAATGAAATTTTTATAAAATTTATTGGTAATTATGTAAAAAGTTTTGTAATCAAGAGAGCCTGAGAGAGGAGGAATTCCCTGTCTCCTGAATTTTTATCTGTTGACAGAAAGAGAATTCATTAATGTAGAAACAATATCCATAAGTAAGGAATAGATATGTCTCTATCTCTTCTGAGTGTGAGCATTGAATATCATATGAATTCAGTAATATTAAGAGAACAGAAGATGTGATGGCTACATTATGCATGAACCTGGTGTAGTTTGCTCCTTCAGACTTTTTCGGCTTACTTGTGCTTTTTCATTCCTTTTACAGCAGAGATCAGAGAGCAAAAGATTCCCTTGGCAGTGAAGCTAAATTGGATAATAATATATTAAAGGGCATTAGAAAGGGGGAAGGGAAGAGGGACGGTTTCACTCAACAGCCTTCAAAGATCATTAGTGGAAAGTTAAGACTGTAATAGCAGTGAGTTCACATTTCTGAAAGTTTCAGTTTGCTTTCCCAATTTTAATTTTTTAAGTGTAGCAATAGAGCAAACAACACAAGAAAATCTCTGGGGTCCATGAATTGATTTCCCGGCCAGGCTGGGAGTAATAAAGATTTTCTTGGGAATAATATCATATTTTGTTACCTTAGAACATCCCAAGAAATGTTCCACTTAAAACAGCAAAAAACGTATTCTGAACAGATGAAATGTAGCTTTTTAATATTTACATCTTCCCAAGTCATTCCTTCCCTACATCAGGGACAGGGTGCTAGATACTTAGAGTGCTACCCGTTCCTTTGCTTTTCAACTCAGGAAAGCATTCTTATTCAGAGCAGCACTTAAGTAAATGTTTAAGTGCTTTCTTGAATCAGAATCAAAACTGTCATTCTCTAGGTGATATATATTTGGCTATTTTAAACTTCACCTTTTTTTCCTTCAACTCTTCCAGTTTGGGTTGGTTTTTTTTTCGTGTTACTCCTCTCTGAGACGTCTCAATTTTTTTATTATCAGCGTTATGGTGAATGCATTCCCAGAACCAAATGAATTGTGGTCGCCACACTTATATCCACCCACTTTATTAAAGAAGTTGGAGCTATTTAATTTTGCACTTTCATCTGCTTTATTACGAGAGCATTACTCTGTGAAGTTGGATCAGACCTCTCAGCAGTCACCATTCATGTCAGTGCAGCCCATGCTGACTCTCCTTCCAGCTCCACCAGGCAAACCACAATGAAAAGGAGAGGAACACAGGACTGTCAGAAACACCCAGGTGCTCTCACAAGTGCTGAAAGAGACTTCAGCACCTTTAGTGTGAGAATAAGTGGAATGATAAAGAAGATTGCTTTCTGCTTTCCATAAGCAAGAGGCAAAGTACCAAAAGATCCACCAGCTTTCCCCACCATTGTATATATTAACTGAGGCTGACTTTTATTCACAGAACAAACTCAAACCCATTCATTTCTACCGCATAACTTACAAGAAGGGTAAACTTGGTCTTTGTCACCTCTTACTCTGTCTCTAATCCATCACTGGATTCTGTTCTTCTCCACAATTTCAAGTATCAATTTTGGATTTGAGTTAGGATAATGTGGATAACAACACCTCTGTTGCACACTCTTATTTTTATAAGAGCTGAATAAGCTTTTTCCTTGAGTGGGTGCTACCACAACCATGATCTTATAATTCTGTTTTCTAATGATATTCTACTATTTGGTTTGCAAGGCACAAAGTGATTGCAGAGTTAGCTTAAAATAATGAGTGTAAGAAGGTGGAGCAGGCCTTCAGTCTTATGACTCACCACCTTATAATTATTTAAAAGTTCTTGACTTACTCTATGTATTGATATGCAACGCTAAACTCCTGAAAAATTAAAATTTTAGAAGGAGGATGATTTCATATTATATTATTGCTTAATGAAATGACAGAACCTTCAAATTCAATTAGATAGCTTCTTGCTTTTAGCCAAAAATCAGGCCAGTAAGAGAAACAGCATGACTTTGAAACATCACTTATTGATGAATTTCATCCTCTAAAACTATACAAATTAAATGAATGAGAATCTCTTTTCTCCTAAGGGTTATGTTGAGATATGGAGAGGTGAAGCAAGGACAACTTTTATAAGACTTTTTCTTGGACATTTAGAGTTCTGAAATTCTGACTTCCAGCATCCAGACAAGCTTTCCCAGCGTGTTCCTCAGCAGGAGCAAGAATGTCAAAAATGTCCAGCATTCAAAAGGTATAGTTTACAAAGATACAGCATTAGATCCTCGAAAGAAGGAAGTCACTAGCACACCTAACAGCTTGGAAAACCTGTCTCAAGCAGTGTACAGAACAGACTAATGGCGCAATGTCCATTTTCAGCCTGGAACCAGGCTCCATGTATGTCATTACCTGTTATGTTTTTCTGACTGCAACATTAGAAAGAACAGTGTAATTATAGTACACATATATCTTCACTAACATGGATTATTCACCAGCCTCCAACACATAGCTTCTACAAACAGTATATGGAAATTGTTAAGGATTATATATAAATATACTAATTACTAAATATGCCTCTGAGGTCCTATGACAAAACACCAGCTACAATTACTCAGAAACAAGGTTTTAGAAAAGGTTTCACCATCTCATTATGTACAGACTTCTGTTAGCAGAAGCTAGGTATTTAACAAAAGCATTAATCCTTGCTGAGAAAAGGAGATGAGGATTCTGCGTTTACTTCCCAACCACTACTCCTGGTGACGAGCAGAAGGTTTGCAGCAACAAACCCAAAGTTATGTATGCAACAGTGAATCAAAATCAAATGTAACACAAAAATATCCCCAACTATCACTTCAGAAATAATACCTTGGAAATGAGAAGTGGACACTTCAAATCAATTTGGCCTGCATGAATAAGTGTCTTTTTAAATAGTAGATAGTATCTAGACTCTAATTTCAGCTATGGAAGTTCTGGAGTACAGCGAGTTCGTAAATCTATAATATGCATGCAGACTGTATTCAAAGTTTCATGGACAAAAAAAGAAATTACTTAATTGTGTATTTTCTTGTTTCAAAAGAAGCCAAAGCATGTATCTGCTATACATTTCTGCATAGCTAGGGACAGCTTATCATCATATACCAGATAATAAGCTGGTGTACTCACTGTAATGCATTCAACTCCCTATCCAATAAAATACTTCGTACATGGTATTTTTAGGGAGGAACTCAATGTTTTCAGTCATGCTTCTGGTTACCTTAAGAATCAGGGGGCATTTCCTTGTGTCGGCTCTGGTGTTCACACTCCAGGTAGGTCACCCGCAGCATGCACTGCGCGTGACCGGTGTCACAACTCATGCTGGAAACTTGAGTCAATTATGGGTTACATGAACAGGGCAGAAGACCAAAAAGTCAGTGTTCGTGTAGTACGAAGTGCAGAGTCTGTGCCTCCACCACCCCTTCTGCTCCGAGGGTTTCACACATGGCCTCACATTGGGCTGGTGTACAGATACAAGAACCTGAGTCTCACATACTGCTCGTATACAGTAATGGCGCTGTTTGACCCCTTGGGACAGAGAGGGGCACAGCCGTCTTCATTAAAGAGTGTGGGGCCTTTAATTTACGCACCGTGTTTACCACTAAACAGAGCCCTCGTGGGGTTGGCGAGGGGGCAGTTGGCGGAGGGTGCAGCTGCAACCTGCCACTCTCGGGGTGCATGGTGGAGGCACAGGCCAGCGGGCGGCTGCTCTCCCGAGAGGAGCGGGGCAGGTACGTGGCACATGGGAGCGGCAGCTGGGCAGCGCGCGCTCTGCCTGTTGTGGGGTGCAGCCCCGTCAGTCACAGCTGGTGGCTGCGAAAGACCACCCAGCAGCCTGAGGGCTCCAGGGTGACATCTTTCAAAAGAATTACCATTTTATAAGCTGACTGGTTTTTTTTTTTTCTGAGGACACTGGTGTTGTCATGGTTTAACCCCAGCTGGCAACTCAGCACCACCCAGCTGCTCACTCACTTCCCCCCGGTGGGATGGGGGAGAGAATCAGAAGGGTAAAAGCAAGAAAACTTGATGGTTGAGATAAAGACAATTTAATAGGTAAAGCAAAAGCCGCGCACACACGCAAAACAAGGAATACACTCAGTACTTCCCATGGGCAGGCAGGTGTTCAGCCATCTCCAGGAAAGCAGGGCTCCACCACACTTAATGGTTACTTGGGAAGACAGACGCTATCACTCTGAATGTTCCCCCCTTCCTCTTTCTTCCCCCAGCTTTATATGCCAAGCATGATGTTGTTGTATGGTATGGGATATCCCTTGGGTCAGTTGGGGTCAGCTGTTCCAGCCTTGTCCCCTCCCAACTCCTTGTGCACCCCCAGCCCACTCACTGGTGGGGTGAGAAGCAGAAAAGGCCTTGACTCTGTGTAAGCACTGCTCAGCAGTAACTAAAACATCCCCATGTTATCATCAACACTGTTTTCAGCACAAATCCAAAACATAGCCCTATACTAGCTGCTATGAAGAAAATTAACTCTACCCCAGCCAAAACCAGCAGGGGTGTCTACCCACCGCAGCTGCAAGGCTAGAACACAAACCCAAACAGAAGCACTGCAGTCCACCTGTGCTGACACCTCCACCCAAACAGGCCTCCTAATGACTGGAATAGCTGTCCAGACCTTGGGCTTCATGGACCTTGAGCACCTTGACGTCCCCCTAGCACCTGAAGGCTGTGGTGGGTATCATAGCTGCAAGTGTTTACAGCTAGAACAACCCTTCAAACAAGTAGCTATGTTATGAGAGGAGCTCAACAGGCAGGGCAGTATCTGTGAGTGTGAGCAGGAGATCGATAACGTGGTATTGTGTGCTGGCACAGCCCTGCCTTAAGGCTGAGCAAGGGGAACATAAGCCTAAATTCAGCCTGGAGCTTGCTGACACAAGTAACTTGTGAGGTGAAGGGGACTGGACCCTTGTCTCTGCTCAGGGCAGAAGGAAGAACCTTCCCATAAAGTGCCCCTGTATAACAGATAGGGTGCTCTGGGGTTGGGGAATGAAGAATGCAAAAGTAAGACAGAATCCAGGAGAGGGTACCATGCAAAGCTGATCCAGCCGTCCAGCCATATTAGAACCAGTGCCACCAGAAAAGCACATAAAGTATCAGTAACTAGATACTCCCTACTGAGAGGCACCAAAGCACCTATTTACTGTCCAGACAGTTTAGAGAAGTTTGCTGCCTACCAGCAAACCTCGCATACATGATGTCACCGAGAGGCTACCAGGGCTAGTGAACCCTACAGAGTATCATCTGCACCTACTATTCCACGCAGGGTCTAGTGATACTGTGACAAGGCAGCTCAGAACCATCAAAAGTGCTATGTGTTCCTCAGAGCAATGTTAAAAGGATTGGGAGCACAGGTGGTGTTCTCCTTTATTCTCCCAGTCAAGCCAAGTGGTGCAGTTGATTCTCTAGAGTGAAGGGACGCTATCCAGGACCTGGACAGGCTTGAGCAGTGGGCCAGGCAAATCTCCTGAATTTCAACAAGGCCAAGTGCAAGGTTCTGCATCTGGGTCCTGCACTGGGGGCAATCCCCAATATCAATACAGACTGGGGGATGAAGGGATTGAGAGCTTTGGTTTAAATCTTGTTTAAATCTTAAACAGTGTTAAGATAGTATTTAGTAGGGGTTGCTCAATGAATCGCTTGCAGTGTAACTGGAAAAAAAAAAAGGCAGCATGAAAAATTTGCTGTGTCTAAGTAAAAATAGTGGCTCAGAGTAGGATCCATTCATAATGAATAAGAACCATAAGATTTTCAGTGTTTCTGACTGGAAGCTTTGTTAAAACAGTGGTACACAATTCCTAATTACAATGATTATACAAAATAGTATAATAAATCCTATTAGACAAAAAAGTCAGGGTGTTCTGTTTTTAAAATCCAATTTAATCTAAGGAATGAGAAAAGTGATCTTTTGTCTTTAACAACTTGAGGAAAATAAACTGGATTTTAATTAGGAAAGAAGTATGATGAAATTAATGCTAAAGGAAAAACAATGCCTTAATAAAACTAGCTGAAGAGCGTTCTTTAAAAAAAAAGCATTTCCCCTTTTTTAATTTGTAAATTGAATTAAGAAGCCCACAGTTATATAAGATAGATAATTACAGAAAAATGTTCAGTTGGGGAAGTGCTTTAGGAGTCAACTGGGATATATTCTTCAAGTTTTAGTTTATTCTGTGGAAAGCATGAATGGTTGCCCGTGTGCATACACAGGAACGATCCACGCTGTGGCTCTAGCATGGGCAGCTCCTGCCAAATGCCTCCTGCATCATCTCAACCACAGCTCACAGTGCTCAGCCTCCTTCCCCTGTCCAGCTGTCTTTCCTGTACCCGTGCTCAGATAGTCGACTGGAAGAAGGGGATGAGTGTTTTCAACAGGAGATATGACAAGTGGGGTGGGGTGGCATAGGAGGAAGTTCAACAGGTTGGAACAGAGTTAGACATGATGTGACATTTTGTCAGAGCTTCAGCAGGAGAAGATGAAAAGAAGGAAAGCCATTATGAGCCATCACAGTGCCTGATGGGCAGTGCAGGCTGATGATGAGGGTGGCAGCCAGACAGGCATGCTTCTTTGTGCATGGGCATATGCATGCTTGCAAAACACAAATTCACACAGAACATGTCTCAGCCTCTTCCACCACTAGCATTCCTGCTAACACTAGTGCCTTGATGTGACCAGAACAGGACAAGGGCAGGGTTGGAGCCAAGCATATAAAACTCCCTCTGCCTTTGGAGGTGGGGGAACTGAGAGCTAGGGAAAAAAAAATAGAAAGAAGAGAGAGACGGACGTAAGAAAAAACACAGGGAGCAGAAATATTTCTGGCTAGAAAGAAGGAAAACTCCTTGCCTAGATGCAATTCCTCTACTTCTGTGTCATCTCTTCCCCTAGCAAAAAAATTGTGGACCACAGATACTCTCCAGCTGGCCATCAGACCTCCTCTTTCTCAGTTTGAATACTTTCATCAGCCACAAAAGCAGGTTCTCTAATGTCTTAATTCACAAATGCTTTAATAAGCCAGGCATAAGGAGAAAAGGAAGAGAGGGAAGACATCTTGGGCTTACCAGGCTGAGGGTGTGCAGTCCACTCACTTACCCTTTCCGAGTTTTATGCTCCTCCCTATCTGATAAACTTTGTACACTTTGTGGAGGAGATAAGGAAATCAAAGAAATAAATCCAAAGAGAAGCTGAGCACACCATCTTCAGCAGGCACCATCTCGTAGGTATTCAGATTCTAAGCCTAAATATTTGCCTCTCCGTCATGGCATCTTACGCAGATTTACAAAGCCAGGGGACCAGCTCCTGTTTCATTAAAGAGTGTGTCCTTCCCTTTCTCACAATACTCTCTCCAGACTGTATTGATTCAGACAACACATAATTAGTGCTGACTCTGATTAAATACCGTCTCAAAAAATGCTTGCATTTTTCATCTCGTGACACAAAAGCAAACTGAAAACACTCATGATTTGTACTGTAGCAATGTAAAAGTAGAAAAAAATTCTGCAAATATTTATGGAAGCTTTGCAGTTCTATGTGAATCAGATAAAAACCTGAAGTAAAGCCCGTACTCATTTGGGCATCTGATAGTGTCTACAGTAATTTTCAGAAATATACATTAGATGGCAAAAAATTGATTTAGGTTGTTCCAGAGAAGTTGGAGCAAGGACCATTTACCCTTAGGACTTCAGAACTGCTTAGTCAGACAATCAAATGGAAGCAAAAGTCACCTTTAAACTCTATACCCAGCAACTAAAAATATGGAGTTACATTTTCTTACATGCTTTGATTTCTTTAGGGAAAACAAAAAAAAGCCCAAAACCCCAGAGCTAGAAGTGACTTTTGTCCTGCTTGCATAGAGGAGGCTCCGTACCCATGGATTTGCTGACTTGAATATTTTACCATGAATGCCTATTGATGAGTATTAGGCATTTTTCTGAGGGCTCAGTCCAGTGATCTGTTTTTCTACTGCCATACTGACAGGACTATATGTGCTCTTTAGCTTCATTTCTGCTAAAATGTAAAGACTTCATGAGAACAGGGCTCCCCTGAAAACAGCAGTCACTGTCAGCTGTAACGTTCTTGCATGGATGATTTCTGCCACCAAACACAAACACTGGCCAGAAAAAAAACCAACCCACTAAAATGAAGACCAGCCACAAAAACAACACCTTCCAGCAGGAATGACATGTACTTAGCACAGCATCCTGGCCTGCCAAGCTTCTGGTGCTAGGAGCTCACCTAACAGGTTTGCCTGCAGTACCAGCACAAGCATTTTTGCAGTCAGTATTTTATTGTTTTCCCAGCTGAAGTGTACAAATGGTTGTCTGCATTTCCTTCTCTCCATTACAAGTCAGCCTGTTTCAATTTGTGGAGTTCTGATTTTTGTCAGTTGTATGTCATCACATTGTTCTCAGAATACTTGAGAAATATTAATGAAATACAAAAATGTGCTAATTTGTGAAAATAATAAGCACGCTACTCAGAAGGAAGGGAATACATTTATGCTGGTAGCGATGCAGCAAATACAGCCAGCAGATTTAGAAAGAGAGTTCTGATTAATTGGTTCCTCTGTTCAAGCAAGCACATAAAGCCTTCTGCTTGCCAAACATCAGTCATCATCCTACCTACCAGCTCACCCAAACTGTGGTCTCCTGGTGTTAAAACAGAATAGGAGATTCACCATCAGATTCATTAAAATGTGCCCAAAGATCGATTTTCATCTCTTCTGATGGGCCTTTCTCCATTTAACTTCCTGGTCAGCCATTCAGGAAGAAACATTAGTGGAAACTCACACACACTGCGTAGAGTTTACTGGTACAAAGCAGTAAGCTACGGCTCAGGGACATCAGTGTGCTGCACTGCATACGGCCAAAGCAACTACTGGTTCTACCAGAAACACTCACCTTTGCTAAGCCATTGAAGTCTGAGGTCTTCAGTGCACCACAGCACTAGTGCTCAGCTTCCATTAAAAAAGCTTCACTTATTATGTTCCAGCTGATAAATATAACTGGGATTGACATTAGCTTATGCCTCTCATTAATGGGACATGCAAGACTTTGCCATACATGCCCATGATGATGTCAAGAATGACACATGCTCAAGTATCCTAACACCAGAGCTGATGCTGCGAAAGGGAGAGCGTTAAAGTAGCTGTGCGTGGTGAAGCACTGTTCTTGCCTGATTAAAGCTCAATGTTAAGAAAATTACTGTGGAGAAAGGAAAGGGATGTAACAACTACCTAGACAGGACAGCAGATGGGAAAGAACAGAACCTCTACAAGGTCATACAGAGCAGGTGGTTACTTGTTTATAGACTCCTGTTTTCAGGAGAAAACTTATTTTGCAGTATGGATTACAGAATATCCCCTATTTACTGTAAAGGATGTCCGGAACTCCTTATCTCCTCTATTAGGTTTCATAATGGAACCTGTGGTTGGGGCTTTAGATAGGAAATGATTCTTTCAAGTTTCTGTATTCCTTAAGAGCAGTCTTAAAGGAAAGGCCTGTGACTCCCAAGACTAAAAGTCTGATATGTCTGGTATCACCACTGTGCTGCTGGCCTTCTCTGTCTCTCACATCCACACATATCCATTGCCAGAAGCCAAGCTATTATAAACAGTAGGTCTACATACCTAAGCTGAAGTCTTTTAACTGAACCTCAAAATTCATCTACAACCTCAAGTACACAGACTAATTCCTTATTAATGTTAAAATCAGTAGAGCACTAATGATTTGAGCAGAACAACTTGTATTGCCACTAGTTTAAATTTTTATCATTTTGAGGCCATAAGGAACCAATAATGGAGGTCCAGTCTTACCTCTTCCATAACACAGCTAGCTGAATTTCCCCCAGGAATCCCTCCACCAGGAATGAAAGGAATCCAGCTGAATTTGTTTCAGTGCAGCTTGAAAAATTACCTCATGAAAACTAAAGCATCCTGATCCTAGTGATCAATCCAAATCCTGCTCAAATGTCAACTACTTTCACACAGACCAATCTTTTTTCTGAAAGCCAGTACAGCACCTTGAAATGTGGCAGAATTTGCTAATACAACAAGCATACATGATGACCAAAGGCAGAATATAGCTGCTGGATCATTGGATTTCTCTAACGCATATTGATGCAACACATCAATAGGTTATTTTGCACTTTTCCTAATAAAATATTTAGTGCATGAGCGATACAGAAAAATTTTAAACCAGACAATAAACCGAGCTGCCAAAACAAAAGAAAAATACAGGATGTGCTATACAATTGGCTGTATGTATGTTGCTGCTGTTATTCACAGCAATGGAGTTCCACTACCTGAACGCAGCTATCCTCCCCGCCTTCAGTAATTTAGAGCTAAGAGCTTTCTTTCTCAAAATATTTATTTATTCAAAGGCCTCCATAACCAAATACTATGGAGAAAATTAAGACATCAAGATCACAAAATAGAGCTTAATCCACTGAGGTCCAAGCTCTGCTTATAGGAGCAGGAGGTTGCCTTATAGTCACTCTCAAAGAAATATCTCTCCTGCTCTTCCATCAGCCCTTCTTTTCCCTCACACCACCCCCAAACCAGTGTATCCTACCCACAGGCATTTCAGAGCTTGCTTTACCTTCTCATTCACATTGGCTTGCTCCATCCTCTTTAAGATTGTCACTTGTCTCCGACCCCCGTTGTTTTAAGGGCAAATCCTCCCAGCTGACATAAATCCATACAACTGTACTAAAATTAGAGAATCTTAATCAGTTTAATCAGATAAGGAACTTATGCTTTCTGTCTGCTTCTTCTGTCTTGTCCTGTTGATTCATACTTTTTGAACAGGTGGATCCACCCTGTCTTCTCTTATCCTATTTCTGAAGGAGCTTCCCAGTATTTCTTCTTCACTGGTAGTATTTCATCTTCCTCAAAACCTCTTCTCACAAGTCTCTTCATTTTGTTCAATTCTCTATTCTACTAATACCCCAGCAAAACTATTCTGAATTATGTGATCAATTTTTCTAATTTTTTATTTTCACTAAATTTATATCATTACATAAATGCCTTGTAGGAATTATATACATAAAAGTTACCTTTTAAACAAAATACACTGGTGGAATATAGTCCTATACTGAATTTTTCCTTTTAGATCCTAAGAAGAGGTATTGGAGAAAGAAGCAGCCTTTTTCCATTCTTAATGTGGGTGGTAGAACGGAAAGAAAAAGAGAACTCCACCAATATGGAAGAAAAATTTATTTGCAGTCCTGAATGAACACACATGCTACCAGCAGTTATTTTTACTTAGCTCATCATTTTACATCTAGGAGAGGCTAAGAAAATCTACTGAGATTTTTGGTTTTGGGAGATAGTGGCTGCATACCATAACGTTTCAATATGCTGCATGCTACATAACTGACCATATAATACAAATTATACTCTCTTCTATGACTCTGTCAGAGATAGAAAGCCAACATCTCAAATCAGCATGTTGCAGAATAGTTTTACAACCACAAGTAAATTTAGTTGCATATGCTGGTGCACCCTGGGCAGGAAGCCAATAGAACATCCCCCGCCACACGCGTACAGTCAAGTCAGGAAGCATGGCATTCACACACAGCTTAGTTTTACATCTGTAAACATGTCCCAAAAACTTGTGCTGGGTGTTAGCTCTGAAATACTTTTAGAAGCAGTTTCTGGAAATACTCTTTCAGTAAATAGCATGAATCGGGCACTGTTATTACCTAAACCACATGAAACAGTGCCTTTTCAAAGCTTGGAACTTAAGTTGACACAAATACTTTATGCAAAGATAGTATTTTTAAGGATGAAAGTTGTTTACCTAATGTTACAAGGCACCACAGGTTTTCCGTTGTTAATGAAGGATCTCTGTTATCAGGGTCCACATACCCATAAACAATAAAATAACCTCTGGAGGTTATTTCAGTATGCTGTACTCTTCAGCTGATGTCAAACATTCACAGACTCTGGATTTAAAATTTGTCCTACAGAAAAACTTGCAAAGGTCAACATTTTTATTCATACAACTATGGTGACCAGTAACTAGCACAGTAAGGCAAGTTAGGCCAGGATAAAGATAAAAAGCAGTTGTCTCTCTTCTATTCTCTATCTGCCTAGAGGGAATGAAGACACCTACTTTTGCAGCTCCAATGTTGAAATTCTTTTTGCTTTCATGTGGTTACTGTGAATGTTCTCTGGAGTATTAAATGAGAGGAAGGCATTATAGTTTTTAACTTTGATGCCCCATTAAGATGAATATGCACCTAATGAGCTGAGAAATTACCACTGCTGCTTTTTTTGTACTACTGTACAAGACTAGCTAATCAGGATGGGGGCATGCTCTTTGTGTTCTTAACCGAACAGTGATGAAAGTTAGATGATCATATTCAAACATATGTTTAATGCAGCAACAATAAAGGCAATAATAGCTCCTGCTATGAAAGAAAAAATAAAAAAGAAGAAATGCCCTTTTAGTCTAAGAGCTGCAGTAACTATCCCTTGCAGTTCAGATGGAGTTTAGCATAAAACTTAACAAATATTATTTGTAAGCCGGCTGTCCCCATCAAAACTGTCAACATTTAAATGTCTTAAGACAAACAGCAACAAAAATAACCATCATCACTGAAACCACTGATTATTTTGGGACACCCCCCACCCCCCACAGTTTTACTTTAATAGCAACAATTGAACTCTATCAAAGTCCCTTAATGCAGTGACTTAATCCTGTTGGAATCTGAAATCTGTCCTTATTTCTCAGGTCAGGCTCCCTAAGAATGGAGCGGTATCTAGTGACACAACATGAGAAGCTAAAGCCAATTATATTCCAACATTATTGACTAATATTCCCTACCTGCCAACTGGAGTGTGACAAGTCTTATTCATAATGTGATATGTGAGCATGGATATGAAGCTCTGTTTTCCCCTAAGGGAAATCCTGTAACAAACAGTTGACGGAGCAACACACAATTTTGAAAGTAACAAATTAAAAATCTAATAAATATGATGCAAATAAAGAACATGGGAATTTAGGCATTTTTTAATGCCTAAAACAAAATGCAGGCTTGCTTTCTTTTCAAAGATGCCTTGGTGGAAAGGTATTATTTAAGTAATGAAGAGAGCACCGCCACGCTGATACCTTGCCAAGGTTCATATCCTGGAAGGTTTCAGTCCCCTGGTAGTCCCACAAATGTTTTGTCACGTAAATCTACTCAGGGGATGAAATGTTTGTGAGCCCGAGCCCAGTAACAGCTCTGATGTCCTCGCATAGTTGCAGAGCAGCAGTTTGCAAGATGTTGAGTAATTGTAGCTTCTTTAGTAGCTATAATAGGCCAGGAGCTCTCTTAACCAAACCTATGTAATGGTTACACTACATTATTGTAAATGAAACCATAGGGAAGTACACACGTCTCAACAGACAGATGTTTGCCCTGCTCCTGCAAGGGTTCATTTCGAATGCTTACAAAAGACAAGACGGGGTTTTTTTTTGTGTTTTAGTCAAGAAGATGTTGCTCTTCTTGTGTACCACATTTAGCCTGTGGCAGAGGTGACATAAAAATTTTTCTAAAATTTCCCTTTAAAAGACCATCAAAATCCCGGAAGGTCTGGTAACCCTACGGGGAAAATAACAGTAGGGATGATTCATCCCTGGGTTTTTTGATGCTTTTTTCCTTCCAAAAGATGCACTCCAACATACTGCAAGAGTATTTTCCCTTTGATAAAAGTATTACTGGAAAATGAGGTCCTGAGAATTATATTTTTAGCTAGATCTAGGCCACTGGTTCTTCTCTTTCACTTACATTTATCCTAGCACTACAATTGTGCTTTGAATTTGGGCCAGCCTCAATAAGGGACTCTGGCCACAGGACTACTCCACTGTATACAGAGTCAGTCACAGCACTTCCTCTTGATGGGGTTGTTTGGCGAGGGATTTTGAAGAAAATTATTTTAACCTGGGTGTGCAATAGTACAGCAGAAGAGAAAAACACTGCTCCTATTAATGATTGACTGCTGATTTGTGTGGTCACATTGCCCAGGCCAGGGTCTGCTCGCAGCCTTGCTCTCGTGGAGCTCTGCAGATGCACTCTGATGCACATGGAAGAGAAAATCTTGGGAAAACTGCAAATGGTGGTAGAGGCGGAGGAAGCTCCTCGCCTGGAAATGCAACACCCTGAGTTCTCTTTCTATGCAGCAGAGGAGCAAAAGCAAGCTCTGCTCGTTCAGGGTTTCTGAATTCCTCGTCACACTAACACCTGCTGCTATAGCAGTGATCAAAAGGAATCCCTCAGGGGAATCTAAGCAGAGGAAAGTATTTTCTAGAGAGAAAATGTCACAGAGAAGGAAAGGGAGAGGAGGAAGTGGCATCTTCAGGGTTGTATTTAAGCAGTGATTCCACTTTGAAGATAAGACCTGGCAAAATCTCACTTTCACATAAGTAATTTGCATCCTGCCTGCACTCAGTCACATCAACTGGCTGCACAGGAAAAATTAAACACGATTATTGCTTAAGTATCACAAGATCTGTGCAGCCAGAGATCAGCAATAATCCCACCTGATGCATCAAAAATGCTAATTAAAGATTAAAGGGTCATGAATGACTTTAAGGGAGAAAATAATAATAAAGAAACAGGTGCATTTTAGATAGTTAAAGTGTTCATTGATTTTTTCAGTTTTCTCACCTCTCTTCCTTTCCCAATTAATGGCAAAGTAGAAAGGGTGAAAAAATAATGGAAAAAGGAAAGAATTCAAAGCTGGGGATTCTTCAGTATGTATCTAAAAGCAGTAAGTTTCAAGTAAAAAGGGAGAGAATTTTCACAAAAATTCATCTTTCATCTAAATTCACATTATTTTAACTATAACATTTCAGCAAGCATAAATTTAACTTCCAGTGCGTGTAGCTTCTGAGGAGCATGCCACAATCATGACTATAATCTGTTTCACAGAGCTGTTACTGCTTTGCTACAGGTGACAAAGGAAAAAAGAGCAAAACTCTATTTTATCCCAATTTACTGGACTACTGTGGAGAAGGAGAGGAGGAAAAGAGCACTTAATTCAGAAAATGAGCAGAATGCCTGTGAAAGTTGCAATGGTATTCACCCTGTGGAAAGCTATGCCCTCTGCACTCACCAGAATGGATGTAGCAACCCAGACGGCACTCCCACAAAAACATGCAGCCATCCAGATCTCAGGCTATAGAGAGTGCCAGAGCCTTTCACTGGTAATTGATGGCAGCCATGAGAACAGCTGTGTGAGGTGTGAGCAGGTGGATGATTTGCTCAGCATGGTAGCAGAGCTCTGTGAGGAGGTAGAAAGGTTAAGGAGCATCAGGGAGGCTAAGAAATAGATAGACTGGTGGTGCCATGCTCTGCCCTCCCTGAAACAGAAACAGGAGCAGCCACCAGAAAAATACCAAGATCAAAGGGTTCCTGTATCCCTTCCTCACCAGGCTGAAGGCAGTAGCGCAAAGGAAAAGCATGAATGGAGGCAAATCCACGCTCGGGGCAGGAGGCAAACACCTTCCTTGCCCACCTCACCTTTCCAGGTGCCTCTGTATAATAGGTATGAGGCTCTGCAGGTGGAAGACCAGTCAATTAAAGATGTGGATAACAGTCCATCTATACCAGTGGTGTTGTCAGGGTCAGAAAGGCCTACCCCCCTTATGAAAACTGACTCCATGAGGAAGAGAAAATGGGTTATACTTGTAGGTGACTCCCCTCTGAGAGGAACAGAGGGTCCAATATGCCAGACAGACCCTCCTCTCAGGGAAGTCTGCTGCCTCTCTGGGGCCCGGGTTAAGGGCATTGCTAGGAAACTTGCTAGCCTGGTGTGGCCCTTGGACTATTACCTGTTACTGCTCTTCCATGTGGGAGGTGATGAAGCTGCAACACATAGTCCAAGGGCAATCAAAAGAGACTTCAGGGCCTTGGTACAGCTAGTAAGGGACTCTGGAGCACAGGCTATTTTCTCCTCTATCCTTCCAGTTGTGAGCAGCAACACTGGAAGGAACAGATGCACCCAGTCTATTAATGCATGGCTCTGTGGCTAGTGTCATTGACACAATTTTGTTTTTTTTGATAATGGGATGGCCTACACAGCACCAGGCTTGCTGCAGTCTGGTGGGATTCACGTTTCTCAAAGGGTAAAGAGGGTCTCTGCTCATGAACTTGCAGGGCTCATTGACAGAGCTTTAAACTAGACTTGAAGGGGGAGGGGATTAATATTAGGCTTGCCTGAGGCAAGCTGAGGGATGACATGCCAAAGTTAGAGGGACAGGGTGCTAGTGAGGGCACTCAGCCTGTGTCTCTGAGATGAGCTGGGTTCACTGGAGTGCACTTGAAGTTATACGAAAATGAGCTAGGGGCTACTGAGATAATAGGAGCCAAGAGGGGAACACCGGTGAAGCACCTCAAAAGAATCAAGGGGTGTTCCTCTGAGAAGGTGACATGGACAACAGCCCAGCTGAAGTGCCTCTACACAAATGCACACAGCATGAGCAATAAACAGGAGGAGCTGGAAGACATTGTGCAGCAGGAAAACTATGATAAAGTTGCCATCATGGAAACATGGTGGGATGACTCACAAAACTGGAGTGCTGCAATGGATGGCTATGAACTCTTCAGAAGGGATAGGCAAAGCAGGAGAGGTGGTGGGGTAGCCCTGTGTGTTGGGAAGTGTTTGGATTGTTTGGAGCTTAATGATGGTGACGATAGTGTTTATGGGTAAGAGTCAGGGGAAAGGCCAACAAGGCAGATATCATGGTGGGAGTCTGTTACAGACCATGCAAGCAGGATGAAGAGGCAGATGCTTGCTCTCTACAAGCAGCTGGGAGAAGCCTAACGATTGCTAGCCCTTGTCCTCGTGGGGGACTTCAATCTACCGGATGTATGCTGGAAATACAAAACAGCAGAGAGGAAACAGTCTAGGAGGTTTCTGGAGTGTGTGGAAGATAACTTCCTGACACAGCTGGTGAGCGAGCCAACCAGGGAAGGCGCCCCGCTGGACCTGTTTTTCACAAACAGAGAAGGACTTGTGGGTGATGTGATGGTTGGAGGCTGTCTTGGGCATAGCGATCATGAAATGATAGAGTTTTTGATTCTTGGAGAAGTAAGGAGGAGGGTCAACAGAACTGCCACCTTGGACTTCTGGAGGGCAGGCTTTGTCCTGTTTAGAGACTGACTGACAGAGTCCCCTGGGAGGCAGCCCTGAAGGGCAAAGGAATCCAGTAAGGCTGGACATTCTTCAAGAAGGAAATCTTAAAGGCTCAAGAGCAGGCTGTCCCCATGTGCTGAAAGACAAGCCAGTGGGGAAGAAGACTGGCCTGGCTGAACAGACCGCTTTGGCTGGAACTAAGAAAAAAAAGGAGAGTTTATGACCTTTGGAAGAAGGGGCAGGCAACTCAGGAGGACTACAAAGGTTTAGCAAAGTTATGCAGAGAGAAAATTAGAAGGGCCAAAGCCTAGCTAGAGCTTAATCTGGCTACCGCCATAAAAGACAATAAAAAATACTTCTATAAATACATTAGCAGCAAAAGGAGGACTAAGGAGAATCTCTGGCCTTTATTAGACGTGGGAGGAAACATAGTGACAAAGGATGAGGAGAAGGCTGAGGTACTTAATGCCTTCTTTGCCTCAGTCTTTAATACTAAGACCAGTAGTTCTCTGGGTTACCCAGCCCCCTGAGCTGGGAAAGATGGTATGGGCAGCAGAATGGAGCCCCCATAATCCAGGGGGAAATGGTTAGTGACCTGCTACACCACCTGGACACACACAAGTCTATGGGGCTGGAAGAGATCCACCCAAGAGTACTGAAGAAACTGGCGGAGGTGCTTACCAAGCCTCTTTCAATCCTTTATCAGCAGTCCTGGCTAACTGGGGAGGTCCCAGTTTACTGGAGATTAGCAAATGTGGTGCCCATCTACAAGAAGGGCTGGAAGGAGGATCCAGGGAACTACAGGCCTGTCAGTCTGACTTCAATGCTGGAGATGGTTACGGAGCAGATCACTTTGAATGCCATCACTCAGCATGTAGAGGACAACCAGGTGATCAGGCCCAGTCAGCATGGGTTTAGGAAAAGCAGGTCCCGCTTAACTAACCTGATTTCCTTCTATGACAAGGTGACCTGCTTAGTGGATGAGAGAAAGGCTGTGGATGTTTTTTACCTGGGCTTTAGTAAAGCCTTTGACACCATTTCCCACAGCATCCTTCTGGAAAAACTGGCGGCTCATGGCTTGGACAGGTGTACTCTTCGCTGGGTAAAGAATGGGCTGGATGGCTGGGCCCAAAGAGTTGAGGTGAATAAAGTTAAATCCAGTTGGCGGTCAGTCACAAGTGATGTTCCCCAGGGCTCAGTGTTGGGGCCACTTCTGTTTAATATCTTTATCGATGATCTGGATGAGAGGATAGAGTACACCCTCAGTAATTTTGCAGATGACACCAAATTGTGCAGGAGTGTTGATCTTCTTGAGGGAAGGAAGGGTCTGCAGAGGGATCTGGACAGAGTGGATCGATGGGCTGAGACCAACTGTATGGAGTTCAACAAGGCTAAGTGTTGGGTCCTGCACTTGGGCCACAACAACCCCATGCAACACTACAGGCCTGGGGAAGAATGGCTGGAAAGCTGCCCAGCAGAAAAGGACCTGGGGGTGTTGGTCAACAGCTGGCTGAACATGAGCCAGCAGTGTGCCCAGGTGGCCAATAATGCCAACAGCAACCTGATTTGTATCAGAAATAGTGTGGCCAGCAGGAGTAGGGAAGTGATCGTGCCCCTGTACTCGGCACTGGTGAGGCCACACCTCAAATACTGTGTTCAGTTTTGGGCCCCTCAGTACAAGAAGGCCACTGAGGTGCTGGAGGATGTCCAGACAAGGGCAACGAAGCTGGTGAAGGATCTGAAGAGCAGGTCTTATGAGGGGTGGCTGAGGGAACTGGGATTGTGTAGCCTGGAGAAGAGGAGGCTGAGGGGAGACCTTATCGCTCTCTACAGCTACCTGAAAGGAGGTTGTAGCGAGGTGGGGGTCAGCCTCTTCTCCCAAGTAACAAGTGATAGGATGAGAAGAAATGGGCTCAAGTTGCACCAGGAGAGGTTTAGATTGGATATTAGGAAATATTACTTCACCGAAAGGGTTGTCAGGGATTGGAAAAGGCTGCCCAGGGAAGTGGTTGAGTCACCATCCCTGGAGGTACTTAAAAGACGTTTGGATGTGGTGCTTAGGGACATGGTTTAGTGGTGAACTGGCAGTGTTAGGTTTACACTTGGACTTGATGATCTTAAAGGTCTTTTCCAATGTATACGATTCTGTGTATTCTGTGTGTATAAGTAAAGAAGTTGTACAGACCATGTCAACCATTTCCAGAGCATTCTTCTAAGTTACAGTATGCTTTATAGATCAGCTTAAGATTTATTAAAGTTGTTCAAGAATGTGAAAGAAGAAACAACAAACTTTGAAGAAAATGGAATTATTTTATATTGTCCGTAGTATGAACTTAGGAAGGCTAGTTTGTTACTAGGGATTTAAGAGAACCTCCTTTGTAGTAGTCAGCATGGGGAAATTCAGCAAACACAATTTAATAAGCAAATCCACTGCAACATGATTATTTTACTATCCTGCTACAACATGATGAGTCAGAAAGCATAATTTCCTTACACTACTTTGTAATGGAGATTAGATGAAAAATGCTGCTGCATGCATCCATGTTAACGTGCAATGATTCTGCTAAGTACCTTTGTAAGAGAAGCCTTCAATGGCCACTAGCACTCTTCTCTTCCCAATGGTTTGCTACAAATCATCTCCTGCACCACAGCACAAGGCTAGAAGCTAAAAAATGAATACACCAGTAATTTCTTTTCGACAGTGATTTGACACCCAGCTGATGGAAGGAGCTAACCATGTAACCTCTACACCATAAGTTCTGCTAAAAGATATTCTCTCAAAACACCCATGGGGTTATGTATTCCTGCTAATAGCAGCGATAGGATGGATGATAAAATTATGGCAGTGTAGAAATGCTCTCAATTAATTTCCCATCATGTTAAGGCCATTATCATTGGATGTCATGTAGCGAAATGGAAAAGAAAAAAACAAACCTAGAAGTCTTCAATACCTTTGAAAGTTTCACTCACTTAGCACATGATATAATTGCAGGGTAGAGCAGGCTAGCCTCTTGAAATAGTTTACCTTCAAACAGAGCTTTAATGGTATTGATTTAAAGCACTAAGAGGCAGATTTGCTTCAAAAACATAAGCAGAGAAAGAAGAAAAAAAGAAACAAGTATATGGCCCAGAAGGAAAGCAGGCAGAGATTCATCTTTCCCCCCAAAAAATGGGTTGATTCAAGATTTCTAGATGTCAACAAGAGCTTTTTTCAACCAACTTTCAACACAAAGCTCACAGATCATTGTTTTACTGTTTTTTATATTATACCACCTTGTATAATGCAGGTGTTTCTTCAA
This sequence comes from Morus bassanus, assembly GCA_031468815.1. Classification (NCBI taxonomy): domain Eukaryota; kingdom Metazoa; phylum Chordata; class Aves; order Suliformes; family Sulidae; genus Morus; species Morus bassanus. The sequence goes on along the minus strand of CM062574.1, from coordinate 34,597,286 downwards.
AGAAGCTGCTTCTAACTACAGCTGTTCTTAGCTGTTATCTGCAGTTTTTCTGTGGGAAGATGAGAGGGTTTAGACAGCTATGGACAGGAAGAAACACAATGTAAAATCTATGGGAGGGGTCTCATATATACACACATATATACATACACACACATATCTATGAGAGTATGTATGCATTTTTGTATGTATGCATATATATTTCAATATATACAAACACACAACCATATATAGTAATTAAATAGAACCTATTCTTATTTTGGCAAAATGAAGACTCTGTAAGAGAACAAAACAGACAGGTTTCGCTCTGTTTTCTTCGCAAGCTTGCTGTCTCCCCCTTGCTCTCTACCTGCCAATTTTGTCACTGCCTTCCCAACACAGGCACTACTGTGTATCAGCATGAAGCAGAGATCTTGGCAGTGGCAAGTGCAAGTGGTGGAGGGGCAGTGCTGTGGGGACAGTTGAGCCGTGCACAGAAGAAGAGATCACCGGTGTGTGGAAGGTTCCTTCTGTGTGTCAATCCAGATACATGATTTCCCCTACTATAATTAAAGTACAAGACACATGATTAAGAATTAAAACTCAGGCTAAGAGAAAGCATGTGCCAGGAAGAAGTGAGCAGAAGAACATTTACAGTAAGACAGGCAGAAATGAAAGCAATGAGCCAAAGCCAGCTGGAAGGCTTAAACACTTTCTTTAACATAGCCGAAGAAAAGTCTCCATCCGTAAACAAGGAAGAGGACAGAATCCTGTGGGCCATGTTTTTGTCTTCTCCAGTTTTGAAAATGTACAGGATATATCTGGGAGACATTTGCATTTACAATGCAATTGCAACAGTCTTCGGGATACACGCAAGCCACAACTTATTGATGTGCAAAGCATCCAAGGCAATTCTTATTATAAAGGTCAAAATTCCTCTTAGCTGTAAGAGAAACTGGTATGAGCCCTAACCTTCAGGGGAAAACTTAAAGGCTGATACACATGAAAACATATCTCAGGGTGCCTCGGACTACGGCCCCATGGCTTGCTTTCAGCTGAATAACATCAAGAGATGACTGCCTCTAGCTACTCATCATCACCCCAGTAGAGTTTACAACCTACCAGGCTTGTTACTGCTCCCCTTCCCTTTCCACACTGTCACAATAATCTGGGTGACATTAATACTCGAAACAGGAGTTTTTACTACCCTGAAGTATGTTGACATAGCTGTTTTAGGCAATCACAACATATGCAGGTCTAACAGGGTGGTGTTTCCAGCAACAGCTGGAGCAGGGCAAGACACAGCTTGGTGATATTCTGAGCATGAGAGTATCTTCCAACAAGGTTCAGAAAGCATTAACAAAGATGACTGAACTCTAGTTCCAGATTTCATAGCTCTGAATAGAAGCAGGTGGCCAAGTGAAAGAATGCCCTTTAGTAATGGTTTCTACTGCAAATAAATCACAAACCGAATTCAAATACATCAAACTACAAATAGTAACATTTAGATTTGAACTTGATTTACTTTTTTTCCCTCAAGCATTACAAGAAACAGCTCTAAGCATGGCTGCCATCTCAAGAAACTTCAGGTGGAGAAAAGCATTGGTCTGTTTGTAGAGATTGTCCAATAACTTTCAAAACAGGAAAAAATATCCCATCTTTTGGAAACATCTGCTTCTCAGCTTGTTTGGGCAGTAGCTGTTGCTGTTGTTGACAGTTCAGCAACACAGAGGATGATTTATTCTTTTATGTCCATTTCTGCTCCCCAAAATGAAGCAACTGAAAAAGGGCCTTGACTGACGCCCCCAAGACTTGGGGTCCTTTCGCCCAGTGTGATCATGGCCTGGCATTACCACTGCAGTTGCCTCGTTCCAGTCTTCACCCACCTGAAGGAATTATACAATGGCAGCAAAATAGACCTTAGACTTATTGCTTGGGCAGCTTCTTTGTTTCAGCTGCCAGCATCTATGCACCTAAAGCCACTGCATTAGGGAGTGTCTGTTCTCATTTAATTGGGCTGTTTTACACACCAAAATAGAGAAACATAGACCTTATGTCTATGTCAGGGGCATCTTCAGCTCTGAAGACTCTGTAAGTCTTTTAAGCATCTCTGGATGTCAGCCATGTGAAACTGTAATTTACCATCTGGGGCATGTTAATGGTTTTATTTTAAAAAATGTAACCTGCAATGGAAAGAGTACCTTTCTTCTTCAAATGAAAGCTTCAAGAGCAAAGGCATTTAGGTATAAATACAGCTAGGAGTCACACTGACAGTAGGGGTGGGGAACCCCTCACTTCCACCTTCAAAACCCCCTCTAGCCTTCATGTCATGCTGAAAGATGATGCAGTTAAATTTTCCCAAAAATAGTGGATCATCACTATGTTTCTTGCCATAGCAATTGATGTTTAATTCCAACTTCTTGAAAGTTAAGTCACTGAAAATGCCTACAGCTGCTCTGTATCTGCTTCACTTCAATACCTATCTGGTTTGGAAATCTGCCTTTGTAGCCAGTTACCTAACTTCTTTTTAATCCTAAATAAAAAAGACATACCACTGAACCCACTCCCCACCCCCTGCAAATGACTTGTATGTCCCTTTGTTTTGCAAGGCAATTTCAACCATGTCCAGTAGTCTCAATTTTGACTTATACTCTTCCTCTGGATATCTAAATTCTGTGAAGAAAGTGATGGCACTGTCTTTTCAACTTGACATGACTTTGGCTTGAGACACAGCAGCAATTCAAGTGCAGGTGTCAGTGGCAAGGACCTCAGTCATGTGAGTTAGCAGCTCCCCTCAGGTCTGCTGCAGCCTGAGGATCTGGAGAAGATTGCTCCATACTGTTACTAAACACAATGAGATTTCTGTTCCATTAAAACTGGAAGGTTTTGGCATTTCACCCAAATTCTGAATGGACACAGTTTCTGAAAACTCAGAATATTAATGATATCAGAATTCAGCGTCCAAGCCAATATACATAACATCATTTAAGGTTAGCCTTCACTGACTGGTCAAAAACACTCAAAGTAGAAGAAACAGGCAAAAGTACAATAAGAATTTAACATTTATTACCAAGTAGACTCTAGCCCACTGAATCCCTGCTGTGGAACTGGCGGGTTTGTTACAACCTCATGAGATAGGTGAGGTACAGTATTACACGAATTCCTTATAGGGTTTGACAAGTCCATTACACCTGTGATGTCTTTAACCTTGTGCTAGTTTATTGTACTGAACTTATGTCAAAGCAAATATTCCAGAATAATTGCCTGATAATGTTTGACTGCTGTGGCAATGTTACAGAAGACATAGTGCCATACTATTCCTCCAGCTTGCAGACGAAAGTACTTTGCTCAGCTGTAAGTAGGAGATCAAGGAGACAAATTAAGTGAAAGCTGATGCTGACATTTTCCCAAAACTAAACTGAACAATTTTTTTAATGACTAATAGCTGAAATCACTTTTGATCTGCAAATTATTATCTCTTGCTTCTGTATTCCAGTCCTGATGGGGAATGGAAACAAAGAGTACAAAATAGCAGGAGACATTGCCTGTATTTCTGCTTTCATTAGGGACAGAAGTTTCTGGAATTTTCCAGAGACCACTGTCTAATGCTTCTTTTTCAGCTTTCTGGACAAAAGAGGTCTGCATTGCTCCCAGACAGGCCCAATTAGCAGTAGCATGTTTATAGGCTCTCTTGTTTGCCAAAAGAAACATAGCAAGAGCCTCAAGCTCATACAGGTACGTGGAAGAAAAGAGCGACTGAGAATTGTGTTGCCAATTTCTTGTTGCTCCCCACAGACCTCCCCATAACAAAAAATGAAAAAAAGTGTTTCATTTGTGGAGCAGCTGTATTCAATTGCTGTTTAGTGCCTTTCGCCCTGGGTCCAGATTTTCATTGTTACGATTGGCTTGGATGACATTGCCGTCATAAACACAATATGGGTATGATAACAATAACAACAAAGTCCTGAATAAGAGCAGAGTAGCAGTAGATGGTGTGGTGTTTGCTAAGAGCTGCTAGAAAGTGGATATATGGGAGGGCTGCTTAAAAAGCAAGAGACATAGGCAGGTAGTTATAAAGTGAGCCATCTACTACCACAGATGTGTCCCTAATCATCTGAAGTCACTGCCATGCACTGCAGATTGTTTGTTAAGTTAAAAAGGAGGAAGAATTACTCAATCTCTACAACAGTCTAATTTCTTTAATTGGCAGCAGGCTAACCCGAATGCCAAACCTGAGTGCCCAACACACCAAACTTGAGTCCTTGTGGTACCTCAAACTTTTTTTCTCCCTAATATCCTGGATAATTAAAGTAGGAAGAACCTACCAATAAGCCTGCAAACATGCCTTGATTGATGTCATAATATATACAATGTAAAAATAATATGGTATATGCTATGTCACATAAGCATTCATGGTACTTAAAATACTAAAAGGCAATGACAATTTCCCTGAAAAAGACAGATTCAATAAAAATTTTTACCAAATGGAGTACCCTCTTTGAAGACGCGCAATGAAATTGAAGAGAAGTGACTGAATATTGTACCCCTAAGCACTTGTTACGATCTTGGTCAACTATTCTATACCAATATTTTCATTCTTGACCAAAGATCTTAAAGCCCTCTGTGTACTGATCAGAATCACAGAAACACAAGATTGGAAAGACTTGCATCATGTTTTGAGGCAGAGAAGTATTAACATCTTTGGTATATAAAAGTTAACATCGCACAATAAGGGAAGAGTGAAGATGGAATAAAATCCAAGGTGAAGTTTAACATTCCTAGGTGCTTTTGAGAAATCCCATGTCCGGCCCTACATGATTTATTCAAGGCAGAGGAAGAGGAACATACAGCAAGCAGAAAGTCCTCCTGAATTCCAGTCCTCTGCTCTAATTACTAACACATGTACCTCTGCTCTCCTCCAGCAACAATTTGCTCTCACATCATTTAATCCATTTCGAAGCTTTGATTTAAAAAAAAAAAAAAAGCAACTCTCTCAACCATTCCTCCCCAAGCTATGCACATTACATCTAACATACATCAAGACGGAACACGGCTTTTTTTGTGCTATCTGAACATGCAGCAGTGCTTTCATATCTCTCAGATTGTGCCACTGCTGAATTCAGCTTTCTGTATAAAAATCAGAGCCAAAGGCAAGCCTCTGGAACTGCACCTACCAGTCCTGGATCTCAAAACCCTTAAATAATTTGCCTGATGATGCCGAAGAATTGTTTAGCAAAATGATTGAATGCACCAACAAAATATGAAATAAACATCTGTATTCAATCTTGAAATGCTTCAAGTTACCATACATCTCCCCAGCTTCTAAAAACACTCCCTGCCAAAGGCTTTTCTGATTAATAGCCTGGAATCCACTTCCGTAGCTCCAGAGGAAGGGGAGTGGATGTACTAATCTGTTATCCACCTGTCTTTGTATTATGTAATACAACACTTACTTTATCCAGGAACATTCATCACCATTGACACCATAATAATCACAGCTTAAATTGCATACCAATGAACTTCTAATGCTAACCCTAAGTCCACCTGGTAACTAGAACTGAATCAGATTTCTTTATCAAAAGCTAATCAGGAAATTTCTAATTCTTTCCTAAACAAAACACCGTTGTTATAAATTCATAATGAAGCTAAACAGATTAGAAAAAAATGGTTTAAAAAGTCTTCCTATTATGCAACTGTGCACAATAAATATAAATAGAATTTATTCATCTTAGCAAACAAATACACTTTTATATAGTCTGACTACATGGCTGGATTTTGTAAGATGTGACTGTAAGCTTAGTCTTGCTTACATAGGTACAGAATCAGATCTTCCGCCTGCCATGAGTCCAATGCAAGTTGATGTAAAAGAATAATAATTGGGACCAGGGTTACACCTTAGGGACCAGCTAGGGCTTGGATGAGAATGAGCCTAATTCAAACTTTGGGATCTGTTAGACTGTATAAAAGACTCCAAAAATCTCTTTGTTACATGGGAACAAGGAGAAGGACATTTTACAGCATCTCAGAGCATTTTTTCCACTCACAGAGGGAGAAGAAATTTATGCAATTGTGAGGTCCTTCTCTGTTATAAAGACAGACCTTTGAAGAAATGACTTCCAGTGGCATGCATTTCAGGACTGGAAAGGCCTAGACTCATGTGCCTTTCATTAATTTGTGGATAAGAACTGGCTGCCTTTGGTTTCTGAAAGAAACCATGGACTGACAACATAGAACTAAACTCCAATCTTTCCTCTTATTTTAAACATTTTACTTTAAAGAAAAAGTTTATGCATATTTAGAAGAATATTTGTGCCACAACCAATTTCCACTGCTGCAGGAACATATCTGTTCATGTTCAAATCATACATCATTGACAGCTTTTGACCATTTTTTCCAAGAAAAATTCCTTTAATACACACGTGGGCTAGGGACAAAGTATCCCATCTGCTGACTGGCTCTGCAGGCATCTGGTGAATATTGTCTTTTCCTGTGCTTAATTAGCTGTAGAAGCTGGCATAGCCAGCAGGATGAAAAATAATGTTAGTGCTCAAAGAAATCCTCTTATTGTTCTTCCTAAATCACTTTCAACCTAGGCAATGCTAGCATACCTGTCCTGCAGCAGTTTTACTTCAGGTGACTTCTATCTAGCTGGAGTATCCTATCTAGAAGTTCAGTATGGCAAAAGAAGGCTGATACAAAAAAGTGAGCACTAAAACCAGTTGCTGCAAATTTTTGTCAGGTTTTTGTTATGTGAAACCGAATTATTTATTAGGTGGGATCTCAGGCTGGAGAAAAAGTGTTTTAAAGCTTAATTAATTAAAAAATACATGATCATATCCTTGATGCTTTGTCAAATTGAGATATTGTAAAGATACTCTTCAGATTCTGGGAAATACTCAATGCTCTGGAGACAGGCTAGTGAAATAAAGTGATCTAATCAATAAGTAGTCAGAAAACATCTCAGCATGGTATTAGCAGAGAAGCTTCCAGCATCAGCTATGTCCCTGATTACCAGTGGGCCAGAAATACCTAGATATCAAGCTGCTTCAGTAGGACTAGATACATCCACTGCCGTCTGACATTCAAGTCTTAGTGAAGACCAAACATATGGCACATTTCGTGTCTATAACTTCATACTTGCAAATGTCCCATTTCTGAAAGTGATATTTATATCCATGCCTCTGTTTGTTCTGGGTTTAAGGAGAGACTTAAAACAAAAATAAAATACTGCCAATATAATGTTTTTGTCTCTCCCCCAGCCTAGCCAGCACATAAACATGCTACAAGTCAAACACCACAATTTTTTAACACTGTGGTTCCTCAGAAGATGAGACAGCTTGCCACTGACGTATGCCCAAGTGTCTGTCCTGGACCAGTTTGCTTCTAATAGTCCCACATAGAGGTCAAAAAGATCATTGTTCTCATAGCACATGGTTTTCTCCCTCATATGTTGTGAGGATAGAAATCACTGTATAGACTGTGGAGGAGCGAGGGAAGAAGTCATGAGAGAGGATATTTTTTGTCTAGAAGTAGATTTCTGGTTTGTAGTAATGTTCCACTTTAAAATGCACAAACATTTGGATCATGATTTATTATTTATTGTTCTGATATTTTACTTTCTTCTAGACCACTAAATTAACATTAATAATGTATATACATGCAGGTGACTTTATGCCCAAAATGGCACTATTGGCCCTATTCTGACGCTTTTGTCTATAGATATATGTATTTGCAGTACAGCAATTATATCATTATGTCCAATTATATCATACTGGGATCAAATAATAGAACCTGAATCAGCAGAATTTTCATCTGTTTTGCTACAGTAGTGGATAGAGGGACTTTCTCCCAAAATAACAATAGCTCAGCTCAACAGTCCACCCAAGTGACAAGTCATAGGTTTAAATTCCTATTTTTCTGGAACAGACCAAGGACTTGAACCTGCTCCTCCGTTAACCTACTAAGTGCCCCAGCCACAAGAATACTCTAAGTGGGTCTGCTTCTGAGTGATATTAGCTTTAACTAAAGCTAAAAAGGAATACTAAATTTTCAAAAATTTCCTATGGTTGGTTTAGATAAGCTATTTCCCATCCTGTTCTCTTTTTTTGAGGCAATGGCAGGACACCACCACCAAGTTAACTGCACAGCCACATTTCAGTTTTAGTAGTGATAACTGAATTTAAAAAAAGGTCTTACAGATAAGACGGAAACTCAGAGCTAATATGTCTTACCTATAGGTTATATTCAGTGTATACTAATAAATTAACTAGTTAAATTAATAAAAGGAATTTCCTCTACCTGCAGACTGTGCTTTGCCTATCACAGCTCAAATAGTTACTTCTGACTACATCTTCAGCTGTAACCTGAAAAAATTAGTGTTATATTTTCCATGCAGGGTATGGTATAATTACTCACATTCACTCTATTTTTTATAAGACCACATACGAAAGTATCAGGAAAGCAACTATAGCAATTAGAGAGAGGCTGTTTGATGCCTTTCTGTTACAGGGGCTGTCAAGTCTCTCGGGCTGAAAGAAAATATTCTCTGCATCCATAGAAAGATATTGAGGGCTTTTTTTAAATCACAGCCTGTGTGTGGTTCATAATCTCTCAACTCATATTAGTCATCTGGGCCTGAACCAGCATTCTGCAGCATTTTAACATCAAGTCCAAGACAAAACTGTCAACAGGACAGTCAGAACATATCGTTCTTTCCATAAAAAGTCACATCATACTTGATTTTTAATATTACAACAGTAGGATATCACATTTGATTGATACAATGATCATATAAATTCATACAGAATGTGACAGTTACGCCTGTCTAGAACAACATCACCTGATGTGAGAGTGTCATTGCTAGTTGTGTTAGAGGAACATAGCAAATGTCGTGAGAATGAAAGAAAAGTGGATGGATGTTAATACCACTCATGTAACATTTATCAGGAAATATAGATACGGATACGTACAGGGAGGCTAATCAGATACTATTTGCCTTTTTGGACATGCTTCTCAAAAAATAGTACAATCCAACATTTAAGCAGAGCTGAAGCTTCATAAGTGAGGGATTTGATTACATCCACCTGCAGCAAAGCGCAAAGCTGTGCCAGTGGTGTTCTCCTTACCTGTCCTGCATCCTTCCCCTGTGCCAACTGAACAGGAACGAAATCTTACAGAGAGAAGAAAAGAGCTTGACACTTACCAAAACAGCACCACACAGGAGGTCTGACTTCATGCCACCTAACAAGAAGCTGTGGCTGGTGAGAAGGGAGAGAGCTTTGCAGCACGGGGCTCTCCCAAGATCTCTTAGTGAGAAGGATGAAGTATGGTATTTAGTATGAAGCAAATAGGTTGAAAGTCCTCCCCCACCTTCTAAAGGAAAATAAACTTTGATGCTTTGCTCTCTTTAGATCTTCCAGATCACTACTAAGATTGCCATCACAGATTGGTTGCCTCTTTCCTTTGCCCAGCATCCCACTGCTGCCCACAAGGTCTTATCTGTCACTCTGCAAAAACTCAGTTAGGGAAAAGTAATGCCAGTAGTGGCACTGTAAGTTTGCTGAGAAGCATCAGCATTAACCTAATAAGATTTCTTGAGGGTTTCCCATCTAAATAAAGAGTTCTATGCACCTGCCAGGAAGTAGACAAGGACTTGTAAATTATTTTTTTCCCCCTGTCCTTAACTGGTCTGTTTAGCTGGTAAATACAATAGCACTAATTACATAACATGGGTTTTTTTGTCTGCAGGATTAATAAGGCTTTTCAGATTCCAAATATATTTCACCCATGGTCTTAAGGGATGGAAACTTGATGTTGAAGATATGAAACCAGAGCAATTTCTGAGGGATTTGCAATGGGGGCTCCTCAGCTCAGCCATTCTGTCTTCCAGGTCAGCCCTTGCCTGGGGCTTTTTTCACATCTGCCATTCTAGGGCACATTTTGGCCAGTGCTGTAGGGCTCTCCCACCTTATCTCAGCACAGGGCAACCCAATGAAGGAGTCACCTTTGTCAAACATCCCCCCACCCAACCATCCAAAACCCACAAACATTCAAACCCAGGACACCAAGTCATATCTTCTAGCTCAACTACTCTTAATTTCTTTTTAACATTGTGCAAGAATGATGCACCAACTCTTCTGTTTTCATCAGAAACCTTACTCATCTTTTTTCTCTGGAACAGCTCAAGTACCTTGAAACATCTCTCCCTACACCCTTCATTGAGGGGAAAGAAATAGTATACCATAGAGCCTAATCTGTCACCAGCCGTTACAAGCGAGTACCTTTTCTTCCCCAGAACCTGCCTCTTCAGATCTGCCCTTTTCCAGAGTTAGGAACCACTGAGAAGAGCTAGGTATGTTTAACCTAAATAAAATTAAGGGCACCTCTTCTGCCATGGACAATATTTTCACTTAAAAAGATACAGCAACATACATGCTATCAGGGAAAGATTTAATCAAAGTGGAAAAAATATAAATTACTTTATATTTTAGAAGACAGTTCTTGAAAACTGTCAAATCTAAATTGGTTTTACTTGGCTTTTGACCTTTTCTGCAACAAAGCACCTGAATTCAGAGGCCAGCTCAGTATCTTGTGTACAAGTGAAAAAGTTAGTGCACATACCCTCTGAGCACTTTACAATCAACTGTTTGGATCTTCAAAGAAAGGAATAGGCACAAGATACAGATCACAATGCCAGGAAGAAAACCCAAACCAGAATTAAGGTCTTAGATCTGACAGATTTTCTTTAAGGCTACAAAAGAGGACTAAGCTGCACTGAGGATTTCTGTAGAGTATAACAGATTTTCTTCCTCCAGAGAACTATGGGAGGCTGTACTTATCAGAGTACCGGTGAGACCTTTACACACAGTGCTCCCTCAAACTGTTGGGACTGTGCTTATGCCAGTCTCTAGACAATGACAATGCTCTAGACAGGTCAATGCATGTTATGGAAAAAGTTCCTACACTTCATATAAATTGCATTATGTTTGATGCCAAGCAGTTCAAAGCACTCACCACAACTCAAATTCTGCTGAGATTGAGGCATGGTAAGGTAGGAGGAAACACACACACACACATAATGTTGTTATTTTCATGCTACAAGATACTCTATACTCAGAACATTACATATTCTGTAGTTTCAATAATCCAGAACACTAGATCATTTATACAGGGTGATTTAAGACAACATTTGATTAATGATAGAAGATGGTTAGAAATATAGTTATTTTAATTAAAACCTTTGGCTAGACCTTTAGAAGCAGGCTTCTGACCTCTTTACAGCTGTGAAAATGGTAAATTTTAACACATATATACATAGATATATACACACATAAATCTATGTATCTATGGCCTAGGTACTGAAGTTCCTAATCTCCTTATACTTGTATGGAAATAAAATATCTTAGAATACTACAGGTTCCACAGATTTGTCTAAATTCTGATACATTTATTGAGAAAAAAATTGAAATACTGGAAGAAAATAACTCATTTTATTGCACTAACTATAGATGGAGAGAGTCAGATCCTCTAAGCATAAATCAGCATACCTCTATTGAAGATGGTGTTAATGGAAATAGTGATTTATACCAGCTGAGGTTCTACCCCACACCATTTAGAATTGTTTGTAAAGACTTTTAGTGCCAAACACTGTCTATGTTTATTTGCTCAAGCAGTCCTGTTAATTTTAAGTGAATCAATTCCTTAAAATGAGCAGGGTTTAACCTGTCTTCTTCTTGTATGACTTATGTATGATATCTTTCTGCAAATACACCAAATAACAAAATAAACACTGATCAATAGGAACAGAAACATGTATTTGTTTAATTTTGGAGCCAGGTAGTTTATAGTTTATATTATCTATAATTTATAGTTTATATGATAGCACTTCTGTTTATACAAACTTCTGTTAATGTCTAAGAGAGCAACTGGAGTGATTTAGGAAAGAGACTGTTTAAAAAAACAAATATCCACAACTTCATTCCTAAATGTTTTCTTCTGAAATGAGTCACACCTCCTTTTCTAAACCTATTTAGCTTATGTGCATTTCTTTAGCAGTGTTGAGTTTCTACAGCTACGTTGCTTCTGAAGCTTTACATTCTTATTTCAGAAAAAGGCTCATTAGCCACACTGAAATAAAAACTTACCACTCAGAGAGACTGTTTTCTAACAGCAACCACAGTTACAGGGCAATAGCTTAAATCATCTTTTAAATATACACAACTCTTTCCTCTCTGTTCCTTTCAAATTTGAATTGTGTTAATGCATTTTTATTCTTGCGATGTTAACCTTGAATCATATCCATGAAACAAGATAGAGATGCATAGCAAATGTTTCTTACTTTTCTTTAGACTTTGACATAGTTCATAAGAAATTAGAACTTAGTTGCCAGCTTCAAGCAGAGTAGAACAGAACCTGCACACTTGCCCTGGACACAGGAACACAGCATTAGACGTAGCTTTCACACTGCAGTTCCACCAAGCAAAACTCAAATATCTCTCCAACCCCACTCTTCCCACCCGAACATCTGGAATTCTTAATACATTTGGCAGAGTTATCTTCTAAACCAGAAAACCTGAGAAGAGAAACTGATTTGGATCAGGTTTGTCACATTCAGTTTGGATGGTCAGCAGGAATTCACTCAAGATCACAAAAACTGTTGCTCCTCTGACCTATTTTCAGTAGGAAGACTTGACACTGCTTCCAAGGTCTGAGTTTCCAGTATCCTTCCTCTTTGGCCTGATGCAAACATCCGTCAATGAAAAGAGCAAGCTTTAACTTCCATAGGAACTTGACTTTTTAAAATATACTGTTGCAATGAAAGCATGCAAAATTCCACGTAATAAAAAAAACAAACAAACAAACAAAAAACCCACACCCTTCTGCACAATAACTTCGAGGCGTCATACAACCAATCTCAGGATAGTTTCTTCACAATCATAGCTAGGCTTTCTTAATGCTGTTTTCCACATTTAATCCATGTACAAAACACAACTCCCATTTTATGTACTGAATGATGGAAAATGATTACTCTATTATAAAGTGGGAGGGCCTGAATTGACTGCTGAAGCTGATAGAAAGTGTTTTAACCACATTATATTTCATCACGTTAATGTCTTGATTACCTCCTGGAATTGCAATTTTAAGTGAGTACATTAGGAGTAGGTGGAGATTTTTAATAAGAAAATATGCTTACAGCTATAGAGAGTCACAAAAGATGGCTTCAGCTATTCAGAAAATTAAGACATGTCTCAAAAGTTAAAGAAAATTTATAAACCCAAATTGACACCTTAATACTATTATTATTTGTTCAACATAACAATAAAACAGACGGACTAAAACTCATATGAGCGAAACTAATAGAAGACAGACGAGCCAGAAACAGATGTATTTATACACACATGGGGATTTACTTTCAAAATCAATTTTTAGAAGAGTCCCCAAAAGACTTTTCTTTAGTGCATCACTGTTAGCCTCAATCTCTTTTCCTACCTATTAGAACTGGAATGGAGACCAAAATGAAATACCCTGTTCAATCACTCTCTTATCTCTTTTGGGGACCATTCAGATCTACACACCATGTTAGTTGCAACCATGACCCTCAATAGCAATATATTTTCTTTGTTAAATTCTTATTTCTGGCCTTCATTGGCAGTTCTTTGGAGACTGAGTTTCTCAAGCAGGTGTTACTGTTGGCTCAGGAGGTAGAGTGATAACACCTTGTTCCTTTAAAGAGAAAATACCTAATAAAAATTCTAAAACAAACTGTGCAACTGCTGTATATGACATGCTGAATTTCTTTTCACTGTTTCAACATAACATCACTTTTACTCCATTGATATTCTCAAATTATTCTCTCGATGTGTATTAGCAAAACCCAAGACCTTCCACTTATATAATTGGATTATTAAATAATAAGATACACTGATACCCTGGATTAGGAAGATGTTCTGTTCTCAAAGCTGTAGCTGACCTTTTTGGTGACCTGAGCAAGGTCACTTCATTGTTGTCATCTCCTTCCTCCTCCTGATTTTGTCTGTCAGCCAGCACTTACTGTAAGGTCTGTGCAATGGGTGATGTCTCTTACCATGCATTTATACAGTGCCTATCACACTGGTGTTTCTGTTTTTGCTGGACATAAAAAAAAAAAAAAAATTGCAAGACTGTTTAGAAAAAAAAAAGAAGAGGTACAAAGTTGACCTTTCCATTGCTTCGTCTAGCTTGTGTACAGTACTCTAGACTGCATTGTTGTGACTCGGTCATGTGCATTAGTCTTACAATAAAATATCCCAATTTCAGATGTGCAAGAACCATGGGTTCAGAAATAGCATATTGATCAGGTCATATTGTAAATATAATATGACACAGAGTGCAGATCAATATACTGCTGTGCTTGCTACTACAATGCGGAGTACGATCAAATCATTATTTTTTGCTCTTAATAACTATGGGAGCTTAATTTCATCATTTTAAAGGTGAAGAGAAGTGTTTGAAAAACAATCTCATTAGTGGCCACTGTGTGAGCACACATCAGTATGCAGATGTAGCAGACAACCAGCACAGGCACCCCACAAGCCCGTTTTCCATTCACAGGCCTGAGGCACGGGAACTGCTCTGCTCCCTCTGCACCCCAGGCAACAGCTCGAGTGCCTTTTCTGTCACGTTGTCTAGAGCCACAGAATGTTTGGGGAAGGTTTTGAGCAGAGATTTACACCCATCATGATGGTGCATTTCACCCTGCAAGGCAGGCTGGGCACAGTTCATGCCCTAATGCCTTGCATTCAAGACACAGAACCTAGATTAATTTCTTCTCAGTGTAGCTGCAGACAAGATGACACAGGGATGGATTACAGTGCAAAGAGACCAAAACTTGCTCAAAGTAATTCCTTGCTCTTTCTCTGAACATCTCCTGTTTTCATCCTCTCCTTCCAAATTTGAGAAAACTCAATTAAACTGAATGGGACTCAGTGAACTGCATTTCCTCTTTCAAGGATGGTGAACTAAAGAATTGAACAAAACAACACTTTATGAAATGGAGAAAACAAAAAAACAAAACAGGAAGATAACCAAGATAAAATAAACAATAGTCAACAACTTCAGTAACAGCTATGAAATCTTTTCTAACGAGCAACTGCTAGGACAAGTTTATTCCCTCCAGTTCTATTACCTCCCTTGAAGTCTGAGATTGTCAAGGTCCAGGGCGCATGGTCAACCTTCTGACCACAAAGGTCTTATCCAGACTGTATCTGAACCCAACTGCACAAGCTGCCAGTGATTCATTCAAAGATTCATGAACACAGAAATGATCATGTGTAAACATCCTCTCTGATGTAGAAGTCACTGCTTTTATTTAGTTAAAACTGGCCTCGAGTAATTGTGCTTTCTGTTTTCCTAAACATTCATTTCTGGTGTTTGAACTTCATTTCCAATGTTCTAACTTCAGTAATTGCCACTTTAATCTTTTGCAGCTTCATATGTTCTTGGTAATGGAGAATAATAAATGTAAATGTAACATTTAGGCCATCAGTAATTTATCCTGGGAGAGCAGTTCAAAGGGAGCATCAGCTTGAAACTATTGGTTCATTTGTGAAGTTTGAGGCAGGAGACCCAACAGTCATCTGACTTCAAGGAGCCTTTGTACAGGACTAATTATAAAACAAAGCCACTGGATTGGTACTGATTAGTTATTTATATTTTTGATGAAGTTATCTGCAGTTATTTTTTGATCTCTAATTAGAGGTGACCTCTAAAGCAGGGTTTTGCTTCATTTTCCAGAAAAGGAGCTCAGGAATCATTCAATCACTCACTTAAAATAAATACCATGGTGATCTTAACACTCCCTAGAGTTGGTTCTTAGTTAACAAGAGAAGAAAAACATCTGATTAAGTTCACAAAGCTGGCTCTCCAAGTGACTGAGAGCTTTTTTTAAATATGTCACACAGATGGAAAATGTTTTCTAGTAGTACCTACAGCAAGTCATGACACTCCTTTTTAAATCCGTCATAATTTGTGACACAGAATTAACAGCTGTTTTTAAAGTAAAATATAACCCATGGGGAATGGAAGGAGAGGACGAATCCTGACTCTTCCTTTCTGACATTCTCAGACCAGGAAAGGAAAGGTTCCACTTTAGTCATTTAAATGCTAATATCATTTCATGACCACCTGTCACTCCATAAAATGTTTTCCATTGCCTTAATCACATTCTGCTCTCCTCAGCAGAAAATTAGCTGATACTAAAATACCAAAAGGTTATTAGTAAAGTTTTATTTTCTATGTATAGATCATTTGGTATATAAGAGTGATCTACTTAGGGCAATATCTTAATCAAATGCTGATGTATGCAGCAGTCACTTTCAAATATTAGGCAAGAGAAAACAGCCTGATGTGTTAAAACATCTGCAATAGAAGAGTATATCTCTCTCTCTCTATCCCTAACTTCCAATATTTTCAGTAGTAAATGCGAAGTCCATGGGATAGAACAATACTCCTTCAGTCACAATATTTAAGATGACTCTGACTCCACCTTAGAGAAGCTTCTCTAGAAATGGTAAAGCTTTCCTATAATTTAGAAATATTTACATACATAAGCTATCTTCTCAACCTGTTTCTTCTCACTACAAGTACAGTGCATTTTCCGTTGTTTTGACTGGACACTCTATTCAAGTAGTTAAGTAGAAAAAATAAGAAGATGCTCAACAATAACTTTAAGAAAAAATAGCAAATACACCAAGACATATCTGGAAGGAAGCAAGTGATAAGGACATGGAAGTAGCAGTCCAGCAGATATTGAAGAGATCTGTTTTTGTAACACAGTAGAAAGGATTTATCTGATAAACACTGATAGGTAGTTTCTTCCATGGAGGTTATCCAATTAGAGCAAAAATGCTGTGCTATGTCTTATCATTTACCTGATCTCTTCCCACCTGACTGCCTTATTCAAAGAAATATTTGCCACCAAGTCTTGGTTTACAGTAACTGTAAAAACCCCCAGAAACATACTTTTTGGAACTGTAGAAGACTTCTGTATATCACTTCCCACTCTTCTTATGTGAGGATATAAAGTAGGAAAGTACTTTTACCTGAATCATCTTAGAAGATGGCATATAGTTCTTAGTACTGTAGAAAAATAATGGTAAGTATTATCATTATTCTTAACAAAAATAATGATAAATGCAACCTTAGAATTATAAGAAAAAAATTAGTCATATTCTTCCAGTGAGCTCAGTAGCTGGACAGGCCAAATATAATAAAATGCATTAAGTAAATGCTGTTAAATTTATTTTAGAGTTGGGACTAACCATATAATGATAACATGGTTAACTTCAATCCATTAGTACATATTAAATGTTACTTTCCTAATGTATACTAAAACCAAAGTCATATTTAAACTCATATATTAGTTCCATCTGAGATGATGTTCTTTCCTGGTACAGAGAAGCCCAAAGACTGAAAATCTAGTTTTCAAATTCTCATCCTCCTCAAATATTCTTCCTACAAATATTAGCTCAAAATGAGTCTTCAGTCTTCCAATCTCTATCAGCCACTGACAGCAGAGCTCCCCAAATTCCTTCTAACTGTATTATTATCCTTAAACAAACAGCATGGCTCGAGCAGTTACGACTGACTCTGGTACAGGCAACATGCTAGTTTGGGCTTTGATCTGTAACAATTTGATGACATGGCCTTATTACTGATGCAACAAATTCTAGTTCTTTTTAATCTCAAACCTACGTAATTATATTTGAGTCAGTTATTAATTTCTCATATAAACTGAAAAAAAAAGGCCTTCAGAGGGACCATATTTTTTCTAAATTCATACTCCAATGCTTAGATGCAAATTGTTCCCAGATATTCCTGAACAGCTCTGCAGTTTTAACTATAACTGGTTTTTATGACTACATTTAAAAATGGCTTGTAAGCTTTCTTTAGAGCTTTTTCTTTATGTTTTGGAAGAACCATGCACTCCCTGTGCAAAAAAATAAGGTAATTTTCAAGGTTCCTTTGGACTTTCGTTACTATTGATGTGTCTCCTTTACTATTACAATGAATCTGAATTTTCCAGTGGAAACTGCCCTATCAAAGCATTGCTAACCATCTCTAACAAAAAATCCTGGCTATGCAAGCCAAGAGGGGTTGGTTTTTTGGGGGCTGCTTTTTTTTTTTTTTTTTTTTTTGACATGTTACAAGTCTTAGATCTCAGTAAGATTATTAGAAAAATCTCATGGCTCAAACTTTTCAAACAAAAGTGGACTGTATGCCTGAACAAAGCTACATGATTCTTGTAATAGAAGCCACACTGGTTTTGGAGTTAATATTTGTTTTGAAGATAACCTGACAGCATTTTGACAGTCCCTTTGACACACTGTAGTTTCTCATTCTAAGATCTTGAAACAAAATGTAAGAAACTACCAAGTGCTGCAGAATCTTGCACTTACAGTTTTAGCAAATGTTGCAGACAGTTTCATCAGTGTCTTTCACACTACTGGGAAACAAGTAAAGGCTCATAGTATCTTTCTCATCCATTGGTAAAGAAAGCATAAGTTAGGTTTCATGAGTATATGAGAACTTTGGGATCCTTTGGCAAAGATTCTGCAAATGTAAGATGTTATGATACTGTAGCTGTATGACAACGAATTTTCTCAAGTGATAACACAATGTTTTTCACAATGTGTAACATCTCGGTATTGAGATGTTCATTCTACTTTGTTATTTACCTTTGCTGTAGTGCTTCTTATCCTTAGGAATAAAGTGGTAGCAACAGAACATGCACATAAATCACTCGGGTGTCACAGTGGTAGATATTAAAAAGTCAAGGTTTGCCACAGCACTGGAGTAGTTATCTCCTATTCATAAAATGTTGGTGCCACTCTTCTCCCCTGTGTGACTGCTGCAGTGTAACCTCTGGCAATTCTGGACTATAATTGTAATTGTAAATTTTCAACAATTTCTGCAGTATGCTTTGAACAGCTATTTATTATGCAGACCACATGCACTCATGCTTATATATGTGATGATGTTGTACATAAAGTATTCGTCTCTGTGAGTGTCTGATGGCTGCAATATGAAGAGGCACTCTGTTATATTCTCTTTGTACATTATAAGGAGGAAAACAACATAACCTATTTTATAATAATCTAAAATAACTTTTCCTTCCCTAAAAAAGAAGCTACAGGACACACTCCAGGTTTTAAGGCTATGAGCTAGTGCTCGATTGCACCAAGATGGCTGCCGTCTCCCTTTTCAGAGGTATCAAGCACCAAACCCACACCAAAACAAGTTTGAACTGAATATCTGATTGGAGGTAAACTGTAGCATAATTTTTCCTATGTCAAAATGGCAATCTGAGGACAGAACAGTTTTAGTATTTGCATACTAAACAAATGTTGGTATTAATTATTTGGTGAATCCTGAGAGAGATCAGCAGCATACAAAGAAACCAGCATACTTATGCTGTCAGAAACAACTCTGAAAGAAAAGACAGTAAACATAGATTAAATTGATCTGGAGGGGTCCATCCAGTGTAGTCAAATACAATACACAATTTGAATGGGAATGCCTAATTGGCCACTATTGAGTACTTTTTTTTTTTTTTAAAATAGTATCATATATACCCAAGCTTGCAGATTTACAAAAACTGAAGCAGTGCTAGTCCATGAGATTGGGACACAACAAACTGAGATGATCAAGGAAGTGAAATCAAAGATCAAAGTGAGATAGATTCTATCACAACCTGGGGTTAGCTTTACTGTGCTACAGTTCCTGAGCTAAACCTTTTGCTGAACTTGTGCTGGAAGGTCCAGCAGTCTTCTAATTGAAGCTGTGAGAATTTTTTCCTTGGACCCAAGGGTTTTCATTCAAAAGCACTGCTAGAAGGTAAATATGCCCTGTCTTTGCCTACTGCCCTTCCCAGTGACATAACCCAATATATGGGGCCTTTGGAACAAATCTGTATATTGACTATAAATATTCCAGTTGATGACATAATTTTCCTTAAGTTCCGAATTTCTTGTTCTGAACTCAAAAAGGCTATACTGCATCTGCAACAAGCAGCTATATATTTAAAAAATAGCTCCCACTAGAGAATACCTTGGATTCATCAGAGTATCTGTATGGGGCACTATTAATGCATCACTTTCCTCACGTGGAATTCTACAATTCCAGCTGTTTATTAAATCACTGTATTCTCAATTTAAGCTATCTTAGCATAACTGACTCATACTTTCAGCATGCAAAGAAAGATCACAGGACAGATTGCCTACTCTAAATTCCTTTGAAAAACTAATTCAAGTCATAATATCCTAGACTGCTTCT
Organism: Morus bassanus; assembly: GCA_031468815.1. NCBI lineage: Eukaryota > Metazoa > Chordata > Aves > Suliformes > Sulidae > Morus > Morus bassanus. Next base: position 34,577,000 of record CM062574.1, on the reverse strand, counting down.
CTCCTGTGAGGCACTCACTTAACAATCTATTCTTTTATGTAAGTCAAAGAGCAATTCAATTTTAAAATCACAGACCTTGAAATTTTACAACTAGCCCAATTATAATTTTAAAAACTCATGGATTTAACCATTAAAGTATACCTAATTAGAAATATCACATGTGCCTAATTTATATAAATGCTACTTAAATTACAACAAAATGGGTTAGTTTTCAAGATAATTATATGTAAAACACAACAATAATTTCAAATACTGAACTTTATCCCTGTAACTCTCCCTATTTACTCTCTTTTCCTGGGTTGAAGTATAAGTTGGCAGTATTCTTTTGTCCATCGATGACAGGGTTGAAGTGCAATATTTTGTGATTAATGGAGATTAAAACCAAAATTTCTGTAACATGTAAATGGGAAGATGCTCTGGTTCCTATGCTCTGAAGCATATCTGTCCTGAAGGACAGACACTGCCCATCACCATATTGAGTAACATTGTCAATATTGGTTTTAATACAAAACCAGAGGGTAAAGAGGTGCCATTTCAAAGGGACACTGTATGAATAGACCCACAGAAGTCTGTGAACATTATTTTTTTTGTTTGACACTGAAAGAAACTGCCTGGCTTTTGCTCTGCTCAATTAGGTGGTTCAGCTGGCTACACTGATAGCTTCAGTTTTGTAGGTATTGTTGAATGCTAAAACATATTACATCATTTTGCTGCCTTCAGAATAACATTTATTACAGATAACATTGGAAAATATTTAATTTTTTCATGAACAAAAATGTTAAGATCCCTTCACAATTACTGTGTAATAAAATAGCATTTCTTCTGCTTTGGGTGATGATTTTCTTCTTTCATGTAATGAGCTGTCATGATTTTCTTTATTACTTCCTTTTTACTGAGCAGAAAGTTGCAATCTAGTAGGTGCCTAGGTTAGCTTGTCCCCAGAGCAGTATTTGATATGCAAAATATATCTTATTAGTTTTCAATTTGCCACTAGCTTAGTTAGGAGATGCAGTTAAAATTTCTCAGCAGCAGGTAATACTTCTGCATTGTAAAACAGTGTTGTAAGCGATGTATGAAGAAAAAACATGATGCAAACTTAGCTTCATCAGGTTTTACCCAATTTGCAGTTTGTATCACTCATGAAAGGCAGTAGAAAGAGGCATGCAATTTACCCACAGCTCAGACACCAAACTGAAAAAGCAAGGATAGTTTATTGCCAGTATATTTAACCTGTCCCAGGGGGTGGAGTGGGAGCAAGTAAGGACATAAATTTATGTTACATTGGTCCTTTTTTCTTTGACAGTAATCAAGAGCGAGAAGGTGAGGATTGCTACTAAGACAATGGTTGAGGCAACAATATAGGGATTCAGAAGTTGAGGCATGTTCACTACCCTCTGAATATGTTACAGAAGCTATCCACCTGTGCAGCATCAAATAAAATTCCTGGAAATGAAAATCAGACAGAGGTTCAAAGACGTAACTTGAGAAACTGGGGCAAAAAAGGGATAAGGCAGAGGAAGAGATCTTTCAGTGCATGAACAGGTTTGCAGTACTGCAGAATAAGAAGGGGAAATGAAGCTCAGCATTTAAAAACTCAGAAAACATATTTCTTCTATAAAGTATGGAGTCATCAATTAGAAGTTGCAGTACAAATATATGGATTTCTGTATGGCCCTCAGAACTGGGGCAAATGCACTCCTGAAATTAGTGTCAAGATTTTTGTGATAGACATTGAGGAGTATTCATCCCACCGCACTGGATACAAGTTTTCTCTGGAATACTATGTGCAGCTCTTGTCATCCTAGAAGAGATAATTCGAACTGGGAAAAATACAGAACAGTTTCCAGGACAAAAAGAGAATGAAGAGGCTATTTTATCAGAACAGACTAAAAGTGCTTGCCTTGTTTAGCCAAGCAGAAAGTTGAGAAGGCTACAGTTGCTCTCTCTGAATAAATCAAGGGAGTAAAACCAAAGGAGCAAGAGGAGTTATTGAATCCAGAAAGATAATGGTAGTTGGAGAACAAATTGTTAAAACAGTCCACAAAGAATCTTAAGTTAGAAGTTAGTGATAAAGGACCACCAACAAAGTATAGTTTTGAAAAAGAATATGTCAGCAAAGTTACAGTGGCTGGGGTTCAGTGATACAGGAGGTCCTTTCTGGATCTAGTTCTTACAACTCATCTTTGAAGGGGGAGTTACAGCTCAGCTGAATTCCTGAGAAATTTCTTGAAAGAGTAATTTGATTTTCTCAGGTGCTAACAGTCTAGTAACGTCCACAGGATAATACGTTTCAATAATTACATGTTTTTCTATCATCAAAACTAGCAAAATACCACTAAAAGCAACACCAAAACCATTTTTGGGGGTAATCAAGCTCTTAGTCCCACCAACACTGTCAACAGGGAGACAGATTTCAATGCAGAACCAGTTATGCTGCTTATTTTTGCAGAGTAAACACCGGTTCTTCCCATACCCAGATGTTACCAGAAGCAACTTGATGACATCAGTGCCCTACTATCAGGATTTCATCAGTTGTCTTAAGGTCGACTATTCCTAGCACACAAAATACTTCCCCAGTCTTTGAGATTATACACAATACACCTGCTGGTCACAGAAATATCCTGTTGTGTGGCCTACTATATATACAGGTATATAGCATGCTTTTTGTTTAAATGATGACACAATAAGCAATGATGGTACAATGAAATAATGTCAAATGTTCCATAAAATCAATAAACTTGAAAATGGAAAAAATATTATTGAAGTGAATGACTCTAAGGCACAGTAAATACATTCCTTTTATTAGTTGTTTACAGTTGTGGCAATAACATGGGTGTGCTATGATGTTGTATATGTTTATTTGCTGCACGGAAGATGTATTGCCACAAGCTATTTGCAGCTGACAGTCCCAGCAAAACAACATTTGTAATGCGAAATTGGCATATAAAGGGGCTCATCCTCATTAACTATGCAACAAGGCATGAATACTCAATAAAATATAGGGATGCTCTCAGCAAATGTCAGGTCTGTCTGTCTCTTGACTGATTATGATCTGTACACTTACGTGCTTGTGCACCTGTACTGGGTCATTTTCTTGATGGTATCAGCATAAGACTTGTGTTTTGCAGATGATTTGGCTCAGTGGGCTAAAGCCAAGAAGATAAGAAGGGACATACTAAGGACTACTTGCTGACCCTATTTTATTTCTTCTTTGCCACACTATGCGAAAGAGTAATTTACTCCAAAGTACTGCATGCATCAGCTACACACAGAAACTCAGAAAAGTGTAACAGAACAACATACATCTTTCCACTAATAGAACGGTATACTACTTAATAGTTGCTTTTTGACTTTATAATCTCTAGACTGAAGTGAAGAGTGAATGATTTGCATGAAGTGACTCAGCAAGGTAGTGCTGGAAACAAAAGAAGAATAAAAGCAATCCTAATTAATAAGTAACAACTACAATCACTACTCACTAGAAATGTAATAGGAACATTTTAAAGCGTGTGTAGTGAAGGCAGTGGATCTAAATTCTAAGCTTGCTACAGTGGGAATACTTTGATAGTCCCATCCTAAAAGAAGGATTCATATTTTTGGGGTACCAAGGACAAAAGTTTTCAAGAAAATAGTGATTCAGAATTGTCATGTTTTGTTTGGACTGTTGATTTCAGGTAATTGTTCTCTTTAGCCATACGATCAGTTACTGTGATTTACAATAATTTATAGGTATTTGCAATACCACTTCCACTGCAGGTCTCACTCCCTCTGTTTTAACATTGGGTATCACGACTTCAATGCATCTTGGGAGACAGAGTCTGGAAAGAGAGTAGGTAACATAGATGGCCTTGGTCCTGAGGAATTCCCATCACATCTACACTTAGGTTTTCAGACAAAAGCAGAGATGAACTCTGGCCTGACCAGATTCTCGTCTTACACATGCATTTTTATTTTTCTGAGAGAAATTTCAATTAAAAGTAATTCCTGACAGAGTAAATTGGGTTTTTCATTTTGAAACTATCCTATTTTCATTGAACTATCCTGCCTTGTAGAAGCTGCACATGTAGTTCATCATTACTCATAACTAAAGCTATTTAACCTCTTCCTTAGTACCTAGTTACCAAACACCTTGAAGTTGTGGCTTTGCTATAAAAGTTTGACACCTGGCATTTGGGTGACTACTATCAAATATTGCTATGCATTGAAAATTTGGCAGAGGACAACAGGTACTTGGCAATCTTTCCTTTACTCACTTTGCTTATGAGTAAATCCACATACTTAGTCTTGTAGCCATCAAACTGGTGATAGACATTCCTTCGTGTTTAGAATTCCTATATAACTCCAGGTAGCAAAAAGTTGAAACAAAATGGATGTCCTCTCAGGGATAAATGGTCCCAAGTAATTTTCAGACACACATATAAGCTTGCAGTGTTCAACTCTCTAGACAACAGAAGAATAAATACTAAATAATGAGTTCAATGTTATGGTATAGCTCTCTTGATCCCAGGGTCTCTATTCACTGGATAAAAATAACAAGAACCAATTCAACGGCAAAAATCCTACTTCACAGTAGTAGGGGAAGGGACTTGGAGGAACAGGGGAAATATCTTGTTAGAAACTATTGGACCAGATATATTCTCCAGCTGATCCTGAAGAGTGTCCAGAAGGAGAGATCTGACAACAAAGATCTGATTCTAGAATTCAGATGCATAACCTTCATTGCATAAAACAGCCAGTGTGCATTTGGAGTGATAAAACATGAAATTGGTTTTAAAGCATACTTACCAATTTTTGGCCCCTGAATAACTGATGGAATAATCTTTAAAATAATCACTTTATACAAGTCATTTAGAATGTAAGCTTTTGCTGAAACAACTTCATGAATGAAATTTCCAAAGGTTACCGAGATTTTTATTGTACTTATACACTCTTGTGAGATGGAAGGTAGCACTTTCATGCCTGGCTGTTAATTATTTTTATTATATATCATACACTTTAAAAGATTTTCTGATTCACTTTTCTTTGTAAGGAGATGTAGTTAGAACATATTTTTTTTATCTCACTGCAATTTTCTTTTAATTAATAACACTGGGAACTCTATGTAATACCCTGGCATTTATTATTTTTCTTTTTGGTATGGGAAATTAAATTGTATACGAGATCATGTAAAAGCAAATGTGAGTTTTAGAAATAAGAGTACTACAATGACTACACAGCAAGTTGCATTTAGTTAATTAGGTAACTGGGAGTATCTTACTGATTTAGAGGTACACTGAAAAGTGCTTCTATACATGTGGCTCTTCCATGGCACAGTGTAATTATCAGTGGCAATACAAAACAAGGTTTCTAGTGCATAGAGATCCTGACAGAGACGACTTGTTAGTTGAGAGTATATTCTCTCCCAAATACTAACATTCACTGAAAGTCCAACTGTGAAGATTTCTTCTTTGTTCTTCAAAGGGATGAAACTTGCCTAGAATTGAAGCCAGACTAACACTCCAATCTAAAGGGACAAATAGCAATTTCCTTTATCAGTGGATTGGGCACTGATTTTTGTGTGAGGGAACACACAAATATTGGAGTGGTACAGACTGACCCTCCAAAAGATGACAAAAGTCACAGACTTCAGAAGGGCAGAACTGTCCTTCCTCTGGGGCGTAATGCACATCCACTCCTCAGATGGACATCCCCATTTGTCTACCTGGATCTACATTGGAGCTACCTCTAGTGAGGCAGCCAACTAGAACACCACCTAATGTAGCAGACTACAAGAGAGATATGGATTGCATGTTGGGGGCTGGGCAGCTGATCCTCAGCCCTGCTTGCAGCCTCTGCTGCCACTGGAGGAGAAAAGCATTGTGCAGGTGGGAACTCTTGCAGTTACAGCAGCCAGTTCTTCTTTCCTAGGTGAACAAGGTGACCTGTTTTTACAACTTGTTTCTGAATGCCCCTTCCTTTTCCCTCTTCCCAGAATGAGTCTGCCAGGTGCTAAAGGATCTGCTGCAGATTGAATTGCGTGCTTTTTGCTGGGTTGAGAATAAAACTCCTTTGGAGTCAGTAATAGAGAGAAGGAAGAGAAAAAGTTATTTCCCTTTATTTCAGCATCTTCTATAGTTTTGCAGATTTTTTCGCTAAAAGCCAGGACAATGCTTCCTTCTTACCTTAGCAAGGATACAACATCTCTAAGAGCTTACAATGGATGATAAAAACAAAACTCTCTAGAAAAGCAGACAGATCAGTAATCGATCTGTATTACTCCATTCAAGTAAAGAACAAAGTATGAAGGATAAAACACATGAATTGCACAATTTTTTGAGGAAATGATTTAATATTTTTCATTTTTATTGTCATATCTCTCAATTAAAGTAGTATCTTTCCATGAGGAATTAGAATGATGATATTTGGCTTGCAGTCTTAATTTCCAACCCTTTTTTCTGCTTTTCATATTAGCTGATATACTGATGAGTATTACACTTATAAAATTATATGAGACGGATCCTACCATTCCATTACTTCAGCGGAACAGAACCGATGCCAGCTCTGTTACAGGCAAAAGTAAGAAGAAATGGCTTTCACATTTAATTCATTAAACTGGTGTGACAAGCAGCTATTTAACCAACTATGGTGGCTGACTGTAGTGTAAAAGCCTTTAAAATAGATAAGCTAAATGAGTTATATTTTATATAGACTGTTGTATGGCTAATATTATCTATAATATAGAATTTGGAAAATGCTATACTTTACTGCATCAGCACTAATTTGAAAGACCCTCATAGCTAACACTCAAGATTTGCATCTCTGAATATGTGTGAATGCTGATATATTAGAATGAGATCAGGTTAGGTTCATTTTCACAGAAGGGCTTCAGAGCGTGGAGAAGAGAACAACCATGAGCAGCCCCATATCGGGAATGCACTCAAACAACCACTAACTGCTACTCCCAAACAGAAAGGACTGACAAGGCTCATAAATTAGGACCAAAAGTATTTCAGTCACACTACCTGGCTTTTAAAATTGCAGTTAAAAAAATGCCAGTGGGATGGCATTTACATGGTCAAAGAGCCATATCCAGGCTCTCCTAGCCCTGGGAGGTCAAAATGCACTGATGTTCTCAACTGTTCCTGCAGTTAGGACACAGCTTCACTTTGCCAGCTGAATAACAGAAAGGGGTTTAAAAGGCTCTCATCTTCTGCCATGCCAAGGTGCTCATTTTTGTCTGTATAGAAAAGCTGAGATAATCTGTGATAATTTGACTATTGGTGGGCTTCACTGCAAACACAAGGTGTGAAATGATCCATGTTAAAAAAAAAAGAAGAGTAAGCCTTCAAACAGCCCTTTGGTTTTTAACTTTTACCTGCATACATCTGCCACTTCACTAGCTGTCAAATAATTACATACACACACCACTGCCCAGCAGTCTCTGTAGAGTTTTAACCTGAATCAGTAAGATGCCTGTCTTTCACACAAAAGACAATAAGAACCAACATGTTACTAAGGAAAACTGCTTAAAAACCTGCTAGTTGCCTTCTCTCCTATTTTTACAGCAGCTAATTACTTGCACAGTCAATAGTCCTCCCAACTACGTTAGCTACCTGTTTATGTAGTAATTAACTGAGGAGAAGAGAGCAGCAGTAAGCAAACACCCATTTTGTAACAGTACATTTATCAGATACTAGTAAACAACTAGCAATATTCACAGTGATATCTGCATACTGGTAACATCTCTCAAAGCAGACAGTTGGGGCTACAAAGGGAAGACATGAAGCTTGCATCACCAAACTTTAACTTTGACCTTGATCACACATGAATAAATTTTAAGTCCTGCTTTCAACACACTGATTCTTTGGGGGAATCTGCTACTAAAACATTTGTAATAGGTAGAGAAACTCAAGCCACAATAACATAGATGCACTAGATATTAAAATACGAACATGCTAATTTCTGCATCTTTTAAAATGTTGGATTAAATCATTTGATACAGCGGATGAGTGTTTTTGGAGAAACAATCCTCGTACTTCCTGAAGATCTGGGAACAACATTGAAAAATATATCTGTGGTGCACTAACTTCCACTGATAGTTTAAAAAGATGCTGAGATCAACAAAACTTCAAGGCATTTTTTTATGGCTGCACAGTGAGTATTGATGTTCCCCGATGTGCCAGGAACAAGCACCAAATCAAGACAGTCAGATTTTATTGTTTTATCTTGAGCTACACAAAAAGACAATTTCTAGTATAGAAAACATATGTAACTGGAAAGGTAAAGGGTCAATCTCCTTCATCTTTTCTCCATAAATGGGTATGGCCTGTGGAGTACTAATGATTGTGAACTTTTAGCGCTGATTTTAAGCCATCGCGGTCAGACATCATTTACTCACTTTGAACTTCAAAACCTGTTATGGCTACTGACCTGCTGGATTGCCTGTTCAAGTGTGCAGTTTCAAAGCAGGAACCATGAGTAGAGCACAACACCCCATTACTCTGTGCAACTCCTGTAGACCATGTCAGTAACAGAGGAGGAGGAAAGGAAGCCAGGTTACTCAGAATTCAGAAATAGCTTCATCTGTAACCATCAGTGATATTGCTGGGGGTGCCTAGGGATGCTGAAAAGGGAGAAAAAAGGAAAAGAAACCTGCAGTGTAGAGGCTGTCATCTAACATGAGTCAAAGGACATAATACTGAGTCTACGGAAATCTTCCAACACAGGGACACCGTCTGATGGGACACAAAGCAACATAAGAGGAGTCTGATGAAAAAAAACCAAACAGTAGAGCAGAAAGGGGTGGAGATGAGGAAAACCTAAACTCCACTGGGAACTGATCAGGGGAATGAAAGAGGAAAACAAAATCTCAGGCTGTTGCACATTACTGAGAGATGAGAGATAAAGAAAAGAAGTTATGTGCAAAGGGTTTGGTGAGATGCAGAAAGAGAGAGTCAAGAAAGTAGAGAAATACAGTTGTGAAAGATGTACCATAAGTTTGTGTGAAAAATGAGGAAAAAAAGAAAAAAGAAAACAAAAAAGACCCCAAAGGATTAAGGATTGAGAAGGCATTATTAAGACTATGAGATGGGGGATGGCAGGCAGGGAGAAATAACGCAGAGCTCCACTGATCATCCAGAAAGACAACAGAAGAGAGGCAGGTGGCAAAAACAGTGTTGGGAAGAAGTGGGGTGGCTATAGAGTTTGCTTTGTGAAACCTTGTACTTTTTCCTCAAACTGTTACCACATTATTTCATTTCTCAGCACAGCAAAGACATGGGCCTGTTGGAGCAGGTCCAGAGGAGGCACCAAAAACGATCAGAGGGATGGAACACCTCTCCTATGAGGACAGGCTGAGACAGTTGGGGTTGTTCAGCCTGGAGAAGAGAAGGCTCTGGGGAGACCTTATTGCAGCCTTTCGTTCTTAAAGGGAGCTTATAAAAAAGATGGGGACAGATTTTTTAGTAGGGCCTGTTGCAATAGGACAAGGGGTAATGGTTTTAAACTAAAAGAGGGTAGATCTAGACTAGATACAAGGAAGAATTTTTTTACAATGAGGGTGGTGAAACACTGGTCAGGTTGCCCAGAGAGGCGGTAGATGCCCCATCCCTGGAAACATTCAAGGTTATGTTGGATTGGGCTCTGAGCAACCTGACCTAGTTGAAGATCCCTGCTCATTGCAGGGGGGTTGGACTAGATGAGCTTTAAAGGTCCCTTCCAACCCAAACTATTCTATGATTCTATGATTTCTCTTCTCTCTCTGTTTTAGCAGACTCCAGAATCACTTGAAAATAAACTTTTAAAACACATGTATGCTTATCATTCAGATTTAGAAACTCATTTTTCTAAGTACTATAGATTATTTCCACAGTATTTTGCTGAATGAAATTCTGTTTCTACAGCAATCAATAGGCAGAATTTGAGAGTCATCCCAGATGCTTGGCTGCACCGTATGGAGCATAGCCTGTGCTTCCAATGCCAGAGGAGAAAGGGCATCTCTGAGGCTGCCAATCCTGGAGCAACAATAAATTATGCTAGCTCACGTGTGACTCCAGAGCCAAGCTTTACTGAAAGAAATTAATGATAAGCTGCAGTTTTCAATTCTCACCTTAGTCTGTAAGGAAGAGCACACATATGGTCAGGAAGCCGCAAAAGCTAGGAAAGCAGAAACAAAGCAAGAACACAGAGGTGATGCTACTGGGTTGATACCAATTATGAAAAGTTCAAAATGAAAAAAAAAAAAAAAAAATCATAAAGAAATTCAGGAAATGAGCACTGAAATTACAAGACACTAAAACCCTAAGAGAAGAAGCAGAGAGGGAGAAAACAAAAGCTGTGGGAGAAGGATTAGCTCATTCCAAGAGGCCACAGGTTCCACTGGCCCTTCCCCATTGGGTTGAAGACTGTGTGGCCAGCAGGGATTCACCAGATGATGGCACCAAGAGTATGACTACATTAATGCCCAACTGGACAACCGCTTTGATTCAGGCCACAACCATGTACAGTAGATACATAATTGCACATTCAAAGGTTTTGTGTGCATGTGGTCTTGCTCTGAAATCTCCAAGGCTGGTAAAAGATTCCCAGGTAGGGTGAGACAAAAATTTGAGGGCTGCTTGTGGGAACCATACACCAATCTGAGATTTGCTCAAATTTGCTGATTATTTTAAGAAATAAGAGAATATTTTTTTTTTTTTTAAATTTAGATAGCAGGAGAAAATAAGAACTGATTTTTGAATTCAATTGAATATTGTTTAAATGAACCCTTTGTGTCTGATTAAAAAAAGAAACTTGGCCAAGAATTATTTCCTGTGAAATTTTAAGAAATAAATGTTTATTTTTCTCTCATTTAAATTCATCCAATATGTTTAGCTGGAAATTGTCAGCATACAGAATAAATTTGTCCATGAATAGTCCTTGAATTGAAGATCATTCCTGTATTCCAATATGTACATGCTCTTCCTCATATAACAGTGTAATTTGATTCTCCTTCCTTCCAGTGTGCATTCTATATCTAACTTATGCCTGTCATAACCTAGAAATCCAAAGACATTTTACTGCCCAGATGGACCTAGTAGGGCAACAGATTTTTTTGCCTCCTGTTCTCTTGTGTGATCACATAAATGGTAGTTGGAGACCAAGAAACGTAACAGCCAACAGCACACTCGACTTGGTCAGTGCTGCAGAACTCTAAAAGACACTAACATGTATGATAGATGACTCAAGTTTGAACAAAAAAAAAAAACAGAATATGATTCTGTCCCCCATGAGTTCGACCTTATGCTTGCATAAAGATAGGCAGAAAATGTTTCGGCACTATTTTCCATCTACTAATAAAAACATTTTGCTTTCCACCTAAATATTTGTGTATATGAATGGGGTCTGATTTCTGAGAACACTTTTGCATTTCCATCAGTTAAATATTCAACTGTAACATTATAGCATACAACACATATAACATCACTGAGCTGCATGTGCTGTCATAATTCATGGGCAGACTGAAATTTATGAGGCCGCAAGAATGGAACATTTTAAATTGCATGCCAGTTATTTGCTTACCAAGCAGATAGCTGTGATCTCACAGAAAAAGAGTAGTCACATGCAGAAAAACTGTGTACTCTGTGTCGGATTTTCAAAGAAAACAGTTTGAGATCTACAGATGACATTAACCATACACAACTATCAAAACTAAAGGAGGTTTTTAAAACTTCCAAGTGGTCAAAGAGTTAAACTGACTCATGACAGTTCTCTTTTGGTCCTACAATTCATATGAAAGCTTGTTTATAAATACTAGTAAAAGACAAATATTCTACCACTATTATAGTCACTCTTTTTTGCAATATAGTTCTCAGGTGCTCTGAAAGCTTTTGAGCCATTTTCCTTATTTATTTTCTTTTACTTTCCTTTTCTATGGTCCGCCCTTAGTTCAGGTCATGAAAGCTTTTGGTTCTGCATGTTTACAGCCTCCTTGTAACAAAATATTGTTGGACTTAATCCCAAATGCTGGGTATCCCAAACAATAACATTCAACAATAGTTTCAGTGAGATAACCTAGCCCAACACAAAGGGCTGTGACATTGCTGGGATTATGACATCTAGTGCCTTTTTAAAAATTGGAGGTACATCATGGCAAAGACTGATATCCTGTCTCAGTGAATAGTTTTGGGAGGGGAAGTTTGTTTGGTGTTTAAATGAAAACATGACCACAAGCACATAACTTCATTGTGCTTACTGGCACATTGTTAAAGAAGAAATAGAATTGCTGAGCAGAAGTGGATTACCTCATCTCATACGACTGACACCAATAGGAGCTTTGCCATTGACTTTAATAAGAGCAGGACAAACATGTTTTTAGAAAGAGAAAGGCAATGCGAGTCTTGGTTCAAACCACCTGTTTACTAGAGATTGGTCTTAGCAAACTAGAGGAGGCATAGACCTTTTCCCTTTGTAAGAACTTTTCTCTATTAGTTATCTATCTGTTACAGTAAAGATATTAAGATCTTGAACTACAGCTGTATGAGAACTGGGAGAGAAACAGGAAATTAAAAGTAAAAGTGAATGGAGAACTCCAAGAAATATAAACTCTCCAGAAACACCACAAGTCACTGAAAGAATTTCAAGCAAGAATTTTATATAAAGAAAAATTGAGCTCCTGAAATGAGAGGAAAATACCCAAACCAGTTTATTTTAATCTTGGAAGTTAGGGGCACTGACTTTACTTTGAGCAATCTATATTTAAAAAGATAAGTGAGAAACACCAATTCAATTATCAGATGAAGATTGAGTTATTAGTTAAAGACTGAGTTATCAGTTACAGAAATCTGTAGAATGTTACACTCCTAAAAAAAATACATCTTCTGGAAGTTATCTGCGTCATAGGAAAAACCAAGAACAAGAAGATTTAATAGATTTGATTATGCTGAGGCAAACACATTGTTTTAAACCGTTTGTGGAATTGCACATCCAAGGCCAGATGGTAAAGGGGATCAAAGACTCATAACTGAAAAAGATCACTAGACAGCTTAAACTTATAGAAAACTATTAAGATGTGAAAAAAAAACAGAATGAAACTGGACCAGATTGTAAATTTTGAAAACTAAACAACAGAATGTAACATTAGTCTGGGTTAGCAAAAAACAGAAACACATGGTGACACAGAGGGAAAAAAAAAAAGTAGTAAAAATACTATGGAGAAATCTGCATAATGAAACCAGACTGAATGTGAGGCAAGACCAATAGAAGCAAATGAAGACCTATGCAGTGTCCTGCCTTTGGACACTTGTAGCTGCAAGCAGTGAATCAGTTTTGCAAAAGCCTACAAGAGAAGCACAAGATTTTAAAAAGAAGGGTATGTATGCCTGTTCTGCACAGTGAAAAGGACTTTTTTCCATCAGCTCTGAAGCCTGCTGTGATATTTCTGCTCCCTGTTCTTAGCAGTTTCCAAACCTTTGGTTATGCTGCAGAAGAGCTCCTTTCCCTCTTTCTCCAACCTAGCCTCAAAAAGCCTCTCCTGGCTGAGCTTTTCCTTTGCTGAAAGCAACTGAGCCCTCCCTCCAGAAGGTCCGCATGACCCAGTACAACAATGGGAACTAAGAAAACAGTTGGCTTCTTTCTTTGCTGTGCAGTCACGTATTTTAAGAAATAAAACAGATGGCAACACACAGCATATAGTGAACAAATAGGATGTGCACTATCCACAAAAAAAAGTAAAAGGGGAAGAATAAAATTCTCAATGAGTTAATATATGTTGTAAAAATAATTATTTTATTGACTTCTGATATGTGTAGAAAAACAGCACTGAGAACAAGAATTATGACTAGTGTATGATACTGTGCTTTAAAATACAGTTGAATAAACTTCAGCTTGAAGGCCCTCAAAATAATGCAGATTTGTTTTTATATACTAAAAAATAAGTTGAATTTTGGGTCCAAATTACCAGTTCCAATGTCTATTATTACAACTTTATTAGACAATAAATTTGCTGAACATTTAATTTCAGATAGCAAATTTGCAAGAAATGACATACCACTGGGGGTATCATAATTTGACAAGAATGTAAAATATTAGCAAGAGAACATGATTTTAAAGATTATCTTAAGTCCAGGGTATGCAGAGTGCTTCAGCCAATGGAAAATAACGGTTAAAAATTGTTGAAAAATGCTTTAAAAAACTTGGATAATCAATGGTGGATCTCTATGTGACATGATTATAAATGAGGGCATCACCCTCAGAACTAGAGTTGACAGATATGAAACCTTGTTTAATAGCAAATTTAGAGTTTTGTACTCAAGAATTGGGTGTTTTGCTCAACTACAGAGCCACTGAGGCAAACATAGTAGTCTTGAAATTTCTATAAATGCCTTACAAAAACCAAAACACACATACATCTTGGTATGCTAACCTTGCAGCCACATACAAGCAAATGCAGAAAAAAGGGGTGAAACAGCTGTGTTACCACAGCAGTTTCACTGAGATGATTATTACTCAAAGACATGCTTGTAAAAAGTTAGGAGATGCTTTTTTTTCCACTTTTGTGAAATAAAACCTGAGAAATATTCTGAACTTCCAAGATCCAAAACAAAACAGACAGATGAAAAGCAAGTACTTTGGAAAAGACCAAGGGAATGGAGCAATGCAGGACTAACTTGAAAAGTCTGACATCTTTCGATACTTATGTGTATTGTCAGGGTTTTCATTTTTTTTTTTCCCCCATGAGGAGAAGAGAATTACAGACCTTTTAAAAAGCCTGCAACATCCCTTTCACAGTCTAGTTCAAACCAGTTGCTACAGATTGGTGTTCTCATAAAGGGAGACAGAACTCCCCTTTCTCACACGTTTTTCTTTAAGGGTTTGTTATCCTACTTGTTATATGAAAGACACTGAACTGTACACTCTGATCTCTCACTAATAGCCTCACATTTACATTACATTTTGAAGAATGGAGAAAGCACTACACAACACAGCCAGAGAAATAAAAATATTTTTGGGTAGAACGGCACTAATAAAACCAGATTTTCCTGAAGGCAAAGTGAAAGGAGGATATTTCTTCCTTGGAATACAAAGAAGAAATATATTTATATTTTTTATATAAATAAGACTTCTGAATGCTCAAGGAACCTTAATAACCTGTCCAGTTTCAGTAGCTAATTTTGAAATATTTAAAATTACTTTAATTTCCCTAAGCAAGTAAATCAAGTGTTTTAAGGGATGGTAATCAAATCATACATTTGAAATTCTTATCACCAGAGCATCTTGATTCAATTAAATGATTCCTAAATCATACATAAATTAAAAGTACTTCCTTTAATTTAAGAATAATTTCTGCCATATTTTCATGTTACTTTTGCAACCTATAAATTCTGAAGAAGGCAGTCATCAGCAACAATATTATTCTTTATCAGAAAACCTTGAAATACAAATATGTGAATCTTCTCTTTTTTTTTTTTAAGCTTTAAAACATTCTAAAATGTGACATCAAAGAGTACATTAACAAACTGAACATTAGCAGCTCAAATTACTCAGCGCTGCACCCGGTGCAGGTCTCTAACAAGACCTGGTCACATATGGAGTCAGCCAGTGATTCACAATGTGCTACTTGCAACAGTTTATTACAAGCGTAACTACTTGTTCTATATCCCAACAACTCAGAAAATATTCCCTTTACCTGTGATAACTGACCCCTGGGAGAAACATGGCACCTGTAAGAGCTTTATTTCAGAGCTTTCCCACTGTTGTTTCCCAGCTTCCATCATTTCATTGCCATTATTGTCATCATCACTGTGAGATACAGACCTTTTTGAAATAATCTCAATGACCTCTAGCTCCATTTCTTCTAGAACACAATGTATTCATTTCACTTTTTAACATCATTTCAGTTTTTAGCAAAGTATTCATTTAAAATGTGTGCACCGTCTGGAAGTAAATTACAAGGGTAAAAGGGCATTTCAAGATGACTGAAAATGTACCTCTCAAGCTGTTTCTTTTCTACTTCCCACCTAGTTTTGCTGAAAAGGTGGTTAGGAGATTTTATTTTAAAGGCAAACATTTTTTTTTCCTATTTCAGTATAGTTCTCTTTGTGTCCATCATGTTGCACTCAGAGATCTTGATGAAATTCAGAGCTGCACTTGTAAATATGAGATCTGGTTGTACATCAGACAGAACTATCTATATGTTTACTCCTATTTTTACTGTAGTTTTATAGTAGGTGCACATTACACTATTGCAGCTACAGTGGCTGCAATTAAAAAAACAAGTTTCATTGTGGAGCGCATGATCAGGATTCCTATGGGAAGAAGGCAAACCAGAAGATGTGCTCCAGCCACTGGTGGGTATTCAGTACAAGACATGAGGCTAGACTTCTAACAACTTGTTAGCAAGTAGTGTGGAACAACAGAGGACCTGCAGAATGAAACTGATGATGAGGACTCAATATCTGCATATTGTTCATTTCAGTGATTTTTATTCTGGAATAGGTAACCTAATCTAAACTTATAGTAGTATCTATGGAGTCTGGCACAAGCACCACATTTGGTTGGAACTCCAAAGCAGGCTGAGTTTCCCAGTAATTTCCGAAGACTTCTCTGCTATACCATTGTTTTCCCTCTTGAAAACAAGAGTTATCCTTCTGAGAGCATGTTAGCATGCAGCCGTTTCCTGAGGGACCTTACCTTTGCATCCAGCATTACTTTGGAGTTCTACTTGCATCTTTTCACTTTTGCAGTGTTGTCAAACATAACATTAGCATCAGGGTAGATTAGGTACAGAATGATGTTAGAACAATTTCAGTGTAGAAAACAGGACTAAAAGGAGAGATTTCATTTGCCTATAGACATTGTAAAGCACTATTTTTGCTGTAGAGCTGAAACGTTGTATCTACAAAGTAAGCAGTACTCCCAAGGTACCATTCCACGACATGTTTGGAAAGCTTTTGCTGAAATATCCTATTCCATCAAAGCCAAAATATTTTCACTTTCATAAATCTCTTCACAAAAGGTGATATGAATAAGACTTGCTTGTCTTACAGCAATCCAGGATGACACATTATGCCCTGGATCAGGCAAGGATTTCAACATCTCCCAGAGCTCAAGTCAATATCTAAGACTCCGGGTTTTAATCACACACACATACTCCTATTTCTCTTGACCACTGTTGCATTGGGTTTGCAGGGCAAGGTTTAGGTAGCCAGAGGGCTACAACGGTGGCTTCTGTGAGAAGCTGCCAGGAGCTTCCCCTATGTCCAATAGAGCCAATGCCATCTGGCTCCAAGATGGACCTGCTGCTGGCCAAGGCCGAGCCCATTAACAATGGCAGTAGTGCCTCTGGGATAACATATTTAAAAAGGGAGGAAAAAACCTGCGCAGCAGCAGCCAGAGAGGGAAGTGAAAATATGTGAGAGGAACAACCCTGCAGACACCAAGGTCAGTGAAGAAGGAGAGGAGGAGATGCTCCAGGCACCAGAGCAGGGATTCCCCTGCAGCCCATGGTGAAGACCATGGTGAGGCAGGCTGTCCCCCTGCAGCCCATGGAGGTTAATGCTGGAGCAGATATCCACCTGCAGCCCATGGAGGACCCCACACCAGAGCAGGTGGATGCCCAAAGGAGGCTGTGACCCCATGGGAAGCCCATGCTGGAGCAGGCTCCTGGCAGGACCTGTGGCCCTGTGGAGAGAGGAGCCCACGCTGGAGCAGGTTTGCTGGAAGGACTTGTGACCCCATGGGGGACCCATGCTGGAGCAGTCTGTTCCTGAAGGACTGTGCCCCATGGAAAGGACCCAGGCTGGAGCAGTTCATGAAGAACTGTAGCTCGTGGAAAGGACCCACATTGGAGAAGTTTGTGGAGGACTGTCTCCTGTGGGAGGGACCCCACTCTGGAGCAGGGGAAGAGTGTGAGGAGTCCTCCCCCTGAGGAGGAAGGAGTGGCAGAGACAAGGTGTATTGAACTGTCCGCAAGCCCCATTCCCTGTCCCCCTGCGCCACAGAGGGAAGGAGATAGAGAAAATCAGGAGTTAAGTTGAGCCTGGGAAGAAGGGAGGGGTGGGGGGAAGGTTTTTTAAGCTTTGGTTTTATTTCTCATTACCCTACTCTGATCTGATTGGTAATAAATTAAAATATTTTCCCCAAGTTGAGTCTGTTTTGCCCGTGTCAGTAACTGGTGAATGATCTCCCTGTCTTTATCTTGACCCATGAGCCTTTTGTTACATTTTTTTTCACCCCTGTCCAGCTGAGGAGAGGAGTGATAGAACAGCTTTGGTGAGCACCTGGAGTCCAGCCAGGGTCAACCCACCACAACTGTTCTTCACATAGAAACACTGTCATCTTCAGCAGGCTCTAGAGATAAGTCAGTTTGATTGATTAGGGACTGACATCTCAGGAATATCCTAATTATAACAAGGTTTTGCATGTTATATTTAAGACACTTTTTGTATAATCATTTACTGGTTGAGAAAATAAGGAATATAATTAATAGTTAAATGGCAAGATTTCTGCAATTTGTAATTCCCTAATTGCTATTTTGGATTTCTAACTGAACATCAAAATGTCATAACCCAGTGGCATCAAACACAGAACACTTAAAATGTCAGCGAGCAAAGAAAATGACTTTAAAAAAAGGGGTTCAGGAAGTACAGACTTTTGATTTAAAATGTACAGCATCCTGGGGTGCATTAAAAGGAGTGTGGCCAGCAGGTCGAGGGAGGTTATCCTTCCCCTCTACTCCACCCTAGTGAGACCATGTTTGGAGTACTGTGTCCCAGTTCTGGACTCCCCAGTTCAAGAAAGACAGGGGACTACTGAAGAGAGTCCAGTGGAGAGCTATGAAGATGATCAGGAGACTGGAGCATCCCTCTTATGAGGAAAGGCTGAGAGACCTGGGTTTGTTTAGCCCAGAAAAGAGAAGACTGAGGGGGGAAGTTATCAATGCTTATAAATATCTAAAGGGTGGGTGTCAAGAAGATGGGGCCAGACTCTTTTCAGTGGTGCCCAAAAACAGGACAAGGGGCAACGGGCACAAATTGGAACACAGGAAGCTCCACCTAAGCATGAGAAAAAACTTCTTTACTGTGAGGGTGACAGAGCCCTGGCACAGGCTGCCCAGAGAGGTTGTGGAGTCTCCTTCTCTGGAAATATTCAAAACCCACCTGGACGCAGTCCTGTGCACCCTGCTCTAGGTGTACCTGCTCAGGCAAGGGGGTTGGACGAGATGATCTCCAGAGGTCCCTTCCAACCTCTGCCATTCTGTGGTTCGGTACAATGCCTGGTGGTATGAAATGCATTATGCAGGAACAGCTCTTTTCAGTGCTGTATACTTGAGATTAGAGACCGCAAACGGCCTATTTCAGAATCACAGCTCTCCGCTTCCCCTGCTGAGATGTCAGATAGACTTGGGCTAAATTTGATGGCAAGTGTTGCAGGTCCCGTCTGTCAGGTTCTCCTGTGCTTAATGAGCAGCATATTCTTTGATGAAAATACTGTGTAAACAATGAAACAGCACATCGAAGAGATGTAAATGAACTTGCTTCTGCAGTATTTTCAGTCAGAGCAGGGTTTAGGACTTTTAGGCAGGCCTGTAAAACCCTGCAGTGTCCCTAGAACATAATTGGCTCCTGAGAGCAACAGCGTATATTAGGCACAGTAAAGCAGTTTAGGAAGGTCTTTCAATAAGCTTTCTATAAATGCAACTCATTAATTTTTATATGAAGCCTGTGGTTCCAGTGGGTGGGCTGTAAGAAAGAGTTGCCTAAACCCTTGCTCATTTTTATTTCCTGTAAGTAAGACCATCTCACTGAAGATACAGTACTCATTTACTTTGGACAAAAGAATACACGAATATCATAAAATATTCTTTTGTGCATGGATATATAGTCATCTTCTAAATCGCCATTCCTAAAAAATCACCACTCCAGAGGATATCTGTAGCACAAACGTTTCCAAGCATTAAATATGGGAACCCCATAGCTATTGGAAAGATTATATATTTAAGAACGATGGCAGGTTGATCATCTAGTAGTGAGCATGGGAGCATCCCTCCTGGCTTCAGTGACTTAAGGTAGCTAATGAGTTATGGATTTTAAGTTATTTTACAGCTTTACACCGACTGGGTTAGTCCCTGGCTTCCCAGCTGAGGTTACGAACAACACAGAACTTAATAGCAGTTTGTAATACAGGCAGTCAGTGTTCATTCCTATTTCCCCCCATCTTCCCAAAACACCCATACATGCAACTGCAACATCAGGCCTTCTCAGATAGTCCTATTTGTATGAAGTAGCCTAATTTACATTGTTTACTGTGCTGAAGTAGGTTTTAATTGACACTACCGTAGCACTAGTGGTTTTTTTTGTTATTCTCCCTACTTGTATTAGTCTAGGGTAGAAAGCACTGAATTTACTGTATGATATGTATAGTGTAGTACATGATTTTAGTGCTGAAGAGGTTCACCAGACATTTTTGAGAATTGTCCTCTAGAGTATTGAGGAATAGGTCAATGCATGGGCCACATTAATTGTTTTAAATACAGTGTTCAAAAAGAAGCTGTAGAAAAAAGCATTTGTTTTGGGGAGTGGGGGGGAAGAGTAAATACCACAGATCTATTTCCAATTTCCAGCTAACGTCTTTAGTTAAATTAGCAAAACATTAACATCAGAGCTATGGAAAAGTAGCAAAAAGATTAAGTTCTGGAATGAGAGACCAGTCAATCAAAATTAACTGAAAAGAAAACAAAATTTTCTCATGAAATAAACACATCACATCATGAGAATATGTTAGCACTTCAAAGAATACAGATGTTTCTGGCAAGACAATTAGCACAACTGCTTTTCTATTCAAATCACTGTCCTTTTCTACAGCTATACACGTTGCAAGTGGTCAGAAGGGAATCCCAGGGCATCTGCTCTGCAGCTATTTCTGCATTGTTTCAGTCTCGTCCATAAGCAGGAAATTCGGTCTCATCATAGTCCTTTTCTGTTTGAAAGGATCAGCTTTCACTGTGGGGGAAAAATCTCTCTTGTTGAATAAGAACATCCATCATAGTTTAAACAGAATTTCAGGAATGACAGGTACCTTATTTAGATAAGGTGACACATTACTGCTTCCTTTTTCCTCCTTTTTCTTATACAGTAAGATCTATATGGAGAGTAAATTACTCTATCACACCAAGTAAGTATCAAAGTCAAGCTCCATTTTCTGAGTTTCCTATTCCACATCCCCTTGAATTCCTCATCTAGCGGTTTGAAGGACATCTGAAGTGGATTTCTGGTTCCACTGCTCTTAGTATCAAATATTTCTGTTGGCTATGCTGAGTGATAAAGCTTACTGAAATCCTTTTTCCTAGGATAAGGTTACTGGCAGGAACTGTATTGCTACTGAATTGCTGTTATTGGTTGTTAAGAATAGGGACTTAAAAAAAATGAAGCAACTATAAATATTCGCTCTTTAAAGTACTTTTTACATGCCTCCCAGATTGTTTTAAATTGTTTTCTTTAAAACAGAAAAAGATTAATGCGCTGAATAGAAATTAAGAAATTAAGATTTCTTTGAAGCTATTATTGCCATGTCTGTGTCAGAGTGTGACAGTCCTTCCTTTGAGCACTGACCAGTGCACTGCGAAGCAAGGGGCATGTGTGCCTTGACCATGGGCTTTAGTCACAAAGTAGGGCAACACAGCACTACCTACAGAACTTCTGCATTCTCAAATCTGACACGTATTTATAATTTTTCTATTCTAAATAGCTATTTTGCAGATGAACTCCTAAACATGACATAGAGCGGCAATGCTGGAAACAAAACAAAGAGATACTTTTGCTGATTTTAGGAACTCAAACTCTTAAATTGGGCCAGTTACATGGCATACATCCTTAAGCACGGGAAAGCTGGGAATTAAATGGATCCTGGTGGAAAAGACTACCTTACCTGACAGGCTTCACAGACACTGCATTTGAGATCCTCTGTGTAACTTGACCCCTAATTACTAGAATGGGTACTAGTGTGTGACTCAGTATGCTTAAAAATCTAAACAGAAAAAGCATAATAAAACTAACTTTACTAGGAAAATTACTAAAAATGGACTCAGCGTTATATGCATTCATGAAAATGTGAAGAGTTATACTCATTGCCCCTCTGCTAAAAGCAAAGTTATTACTCTATATGAAGGGTGGATTGAAACAGAAATACATCTGTTCCATAAAAAATGAAAGATGAAAGAATCACTCAGGGTCCCTGCAGGTAATTTATGGAGGATGGCTAGGGATAGGGAGAAGACTGAGAATTAAATACTAGCTCAAAGAAGGATTTAGCTGCAGACTAAGCACACCTCTGTAAGTGCCATGCCAGCTTAGAGAAGAAGTACCATTCTGATATAAAGTCCCTGAGTCCCTATTAATGGAGTCCTCACCACCTTCTCATCTGGCTTATCTTCAGCAAACCTATACGAAAGTCTTCAGAGCTATGAAAAATACCTCTCAACAGTCCTCTGGTACTTTCTGCAAAAATCCTTCATACATCCTGTAGGAGCAATTCCTTTCATCTGAGTACAATTTACTCACAGGACAAAAATAAATTTTTATCAATACTCTGCAAATGGGCACATGGACTGGAAAGGAAGTAATACAGACACATGAAAGATCCAGGTAACCAGAAGCAGGAGAAATATTTAGATGAAAAATAAAGGCATCGCATCTCATTGACAGCGCCTGAAATACAGAGGCAGGCAGTGTAGTCACACTGAACGTGCGTGCCATTATGTATAAGGAGCAGATACTCATCATGTGCAGGATAAAAAGTGTATGGATCCAAAAAGCTGCATTGACAGAGAGCACAAGTCAGCAAGTTTCGGAGAAGGAAAGATGAGGTATCTGAGTCACAATTTCAGCTGTTGAATGAATCCTGACTTGTAATAAAGAATCTGATGGACTGAGTGAGTTTGCAAGAGCTTAGGGAATGAGCAGAGGTAGGCATCTGTTTTGTTTATTTTCTGGCTGCCAAAATGATTTTCTCATATGTCTGTTGTGACAATCCTGCATCCATGTAACCTGCAAGGATGAGCAATATAAGCATGAATAGCTAAGGTCTGGGGATGAAGATACATTTGAAATTGTATTTAAACAGAAGGAAAAGCAGCCCTGTATGAGTCCTCTATATCTGTTGCAAATATCTGCACATTTTTTTCCTGCTCACATTTGCACCTCAGGCTTTCCTGGGATGGTCCTAAACCAGCCAGCATTTAGTTCCTGCTTTCTGTACCTACAAAATGAATTATGCACATTATGTCAGAGGCTCGCTGAGCATTTGGCCAAAGCAGGATGAACTGGGCAGGTGAAGAGGACAGCTGCAGACTATGAGGACTGAGAGAAAACTGGGAAAGATGATAGCAGCCAGGGAGCCAAAAGGGTTAAACTTTGTAGAAAAGATGAGAAGGATATCAATGGATACAGAAGCACAAACTTTTCTGGAAGACTTTAGCACATCCATTATAGCCAACAGTTAACACCCCTACTCACTCAGCCAACCTAAGGTAATTTCACAAGCTGCCCACACCAGTGGCAGGATAAGAGGAAGAGAGAAATAAAGGAACAGGCAGCAAATTGTTTTTGCACCTTGTTGCTGCTGGCCTTTTCTTACACAGTTAATCATAAGACCTAAGAGAACACGAGAGGTAGCTGGAAGAATCCTAATTCCAACAAATAAATTATTAAAAAAAAAAGTCATGTTATCCTCCAACATTCCTAGCTGGAAATCTTTGAGGGATGTCTTCAGGACAACTCTAAAGTGAACTCTGTAAGATTTTTCTGTAAATGACCTTTCCATAAATCCAGCTCAAGAGTGAAGAGAGGCAATAAACAGTTAAGGAGCCTGTTTTACAGGGCACCTTGTATTTTTATTCCCTGAAAATACTCACTGTTAAAATGTTTTAGTTGAGATTTTCAAAGTGGTGTGGGCAAATCCTCTGCACATCTCACATTAATTAACAGCAAGTGTGTGGGTAATTCCCTGTAGTACTTTGATAATGTCAGCTTTTTTTTTTTTTTTTAATCCATTTAGCATATCCATATGGAATAGGACAGGGGAAATGTGTATAGTGGTTCTAAACTGCACCTAAAAAAACCCCGCAAAAATCCAAACCCACTTTTGTTCTGACCTTATGAGTCTCTGATCTGTTCTGACAGAGGAATTCTGATCAGCACTTTTGGGCAGATCCAAAAATGTGAAATAAATGCGCTCCATCATCATGGAGATCTGAGCCTAGTCAAGTATCTCATCTGAATAATATTTTTCTGTTTAGAGGGCTTGGGGGAAGGGAGGGGGAATAAACCTTTCTGTTGACTCTCAGCTTTGGAAAAATCCACCGGGAGGGACTGCACAATTAACATATTAATGAAGGCTGGCCTCAGATGTGATGCCTGAAAGCAATTATGGGCAAATTAAGAATATAAATGCAAGATAAAAAACTCATTCCTGTTTGGGACAGGAAGAACATAAGCTGCTCAGGACTGAAACAGGAATATATGTTTTTCCTTGTCCTGGGGGAAGGAACCCCACCTTACTCTGCTTGGAAAAGGCAGCATTTCTAATGCTTGCCATATCAACTGCCAAAGACCAATAACACTGTGATACCTATGCTAGTTTGTACAAGTGGTCACTGAGCTGGATGATGGAGTTTAGACAGTTAAAACCTGGAAACATGAAAAGCCTGAAAGTCTGTACTCAGCTAAAGTAGAGGAAATACATAATTTTCACCACATTGATCTCTGTACATTAACATGATTGAGTTGAATCTTCTGGTCATCATTTTTCTGTGGGATTTTTCTTTTTTGTGGATACCAGTCACAAACGTTAATAACTATTTGCATTAAGTCTTAAATGCATAAACAGCGATGAAACTCAAACCAGCCTTATAGAAAAATCAAATAGAAGTGGGTGTAAATGCGTCCGGCACAAGACTCCAATTTTCTTTTCCTCATTAGCACCAGGTGAGGGCTACAAAAGAGCTGGCTGGAAAGCAGGGTTTCTATTCATGGCTGATGTTGTTTTACTCTTCTAAGTTACAGTCCAAATCAGACCAAAAGCTAACACGTGCTAAATTCCCCAGGCCCTGCAACCACTTAGTGATATTGATGTTCCTGTCAGCTTTCATGACCAGAGCAAAGATGACAATTTCACTGAGGAGCAACAGGAAACACTGGCTCTCAGGCTCAGGCAGCAGAAGACTGACCAGAGTCTGAAGCCCTGGCAGCTCCCTGCATCTGTGCCCCCTAGGACAACCCATCAGGAATCCAGGCACTCTTCACCTGGCACCCTGCTCTGGGCTTGGCAAGCACTTGGACAAGGGACATTATGAATGAAACATTTGGGGCTCAACAAAATGGTATTTTTATATGAAACTTTTTTTTTTTTTGCTTGAACGTATTCAGCCAGCTCTATTATCAAATGCCTTTACAACTAAAAAAAAAAGCCAAATAACCAGAAAAACCAGGAGGCAGGGAAAGCACATTTTCGAACGCTTAGACTTCTCTCCAGGAAATTTCAACACACATGAATGAAGCCCATCAAATAATGCCACAGGAGCTACATTATTAGAAAGCAAAAGCAGTTGAAAGTTGTTTCCTTACTCTGGAAAAACAAAAGACTTAATTATTAACCAAATCAGTAATGTTTCCCTAAGTGTGGAACACTTGTCTATTCTTATTGGTTTCTGCTGAATATGCTAAGTAGCAAGCTACAAAAGCACTTCTTCCTTAATATCAACTCTTAGAAAACTCACGTAAAAGATGAGCCTGTAGATTAATGTTTTATTTACTTACTTTAAACTCCTATAAACTAATCTACCTTAAAGGCCAGGTGTCCTGGTTTTGGCTGGGATAGAGCTAATTTTCTTCCTAGTAGCTAGTATAGTGCTGTGTTTTGGATTTAGCATGAGAATACTGTGATAACACACTGATGTTTTAGTTGTTGTTAAGCAGTGAGGAGCTGGGAGGAAACATAGCCAGCACAGCTAATCCAAACTGGTCAAAGGGATATCCCATACCACATGACATCATGCTCAGTATATAAACTGGGGGAAGTTAGCTGGGGGGCAATGATCGCTGCTTGGGGACTGGCTGGGCATCCATCAGCATGTGGTGAGCAGTTACATCACTTGTTTTTCCTGGGTTTTGTTCCTCTCTCTCTTGTTGTTTCCCTTTTCATGACAATTTATTATTATTACTATAGCATTATTATTAAACTGTTCTTATCTCAACCCAAAAGTTTTCTTACTTTTGCTCTTCCAATTCTCTCCCCCCTCCAACCAGGGGCAAGGGGGAGGGGAAGCAATCAGCTGTGTAGTGCTTGGTTGCTGACTGGCATGTTAAACCGCAACACCAGGTGAATGTGGTATCTATAGTCCCTTAGACTATTTTGCCAAACCTAAAGCTACAAGCCCAGAAATTTCTTTGCTGAGCTTTGATCACCCCAGCACTATTACTCAAAGGAGCCTTTGGAAAATCATCAGGTGCACGGCCATCTGTGGAACACGTTCCCAGCAGGATGCTTCTGGTCAGCCCCAAATCTGCTTGATAACAAACAACCCCTTGGCTCCAACATCTTTGTCTGTATCTGATTATGGTTAACAAAAGACAACACCTTTCGCATAAATTTCTGCCAGTGAAGACTTGAGGTTTTCTTTGCCAGAATGTCTCTGCCTACAGTTTTACACTTAGAAGGAAAACTTTGTTTTCTAGTACACCTGTTCTTGACACTAGCAAGTCAAATGTTTTTTTTTTTTTTTATGCAGGGTCACTAAAATAGCTTTTTTAACTTACTACATCTTTTTTTGCTAGTGGAGATTTCAGCATTCCTCTTCCTACAGCCATACAGCCTGTGAATCAGAATTGCCAACAGGGTCTCTGCTCCCTACTGATTTGCTCAAAGATCTCAACAGCCATGAAAAACCCCCTGACGATGAAGTCATTTTGTATGTAACTGTAATACAACCTCCTACTGGATGGCTGCCGGGGTGCCTGGCAGTGCAACATCAAGGAGCCAAAGCATATATCTAACTTGAAGATCCATTTGCAGACAGCTCAGTCAAAAATCTTACTACCTCTGGCAGATTGCAGAACTGTTTGATTCATTTGTTCAGAGTTAATGGCAAATACTGCATGTACTGCTTTAATACAGAAAAATGTACAGCTAGGCAGTAGAGAGGAAGGCTGGCTCTGTACCCTGGACACCCTGGGTCAGGCAGCGACTTCCACAGGGAGGAGTTTTTCACTCCTGAGAGCAGTACATGAACACTGTGGGAAAAGCCAGGCAAGGATGAACCAAGTGACTTGCAGTGACAGTGCAGAATGGGATTGCTCTGAGGAAAGCCAGAAACATGCCAAAACATTCCTGAGAAGCATCAGGAAGACACTTTCTTAGCATCCAGGAAGATGTAACCTTCCCTGCAGGGGTTCAGCTCTGTGTGATACAACACATAACTTGCATAACCTTGGCTCAAAATTCTGAGGAACCATCTGTTAGAAAGTATGTAGACAAGAGACATGAAAGATCAAGAAAGGTAAAACTTCAGACAGATATTACATTGTTGAGATGGGGACAGTTCAAAGTCCAAGACAGAAAGACATTGATATGATAAAGTAGAAAAAACAGTTGAAGGATGGCAGTTTATTGACACTCAAGATCAATCCCTTGCAGAGAGCCATGGAGGTTGACCATTTCTTGCCTGACAACTGCATGGCAACAAAGACCTCGTCAAAAGTAGCAAGCAAATTAATGCCCACCTACTAGCTCCCCATTGTGCATGTTAGCCAAGAAATGTTTCTTTTGTATTTTTAACTACTACATTGCTTACCTTTGCCCATGGTAAAAGTTGCCCAAGGTAATTTGAAGCCTTAGAAAGTTGCTTGGCTATAAAACTGGGCTAGAGAAAAGACCTGACCAGCTATGGCATGATGGGAAGAGAACACATTCATTTTTGAGACTTATTTAATGTGCAGAGCAAAGTACCTGGATTTTCTCTATTTAATTACCCTCTTTTAGATATCTTGTTCAATTTTATATTTTTTTAGTCTAATAAAACTTAGCTTTATTAACTGAAGGCATCTGATGTCTTTTGATTTGCTCACTTCCAGAAAAGGGAGGTGGGATAATTTCACCTCTGGATTCTGACTGAAGTTTCTGTCACATGGCCACAAAGCATTTGATTCTGGCCACACCCTGCCCTTTGTCTTTAATATAAGGACTTAATAATTCTCACAGATCTGTTGTTGAATAGTTTTCTGATCACCCCACAATTAAAGGAAGATATGATGTCAGGATCTGCAACGGTAGAATCCAACTGGCTCAAATCACCCTACTGAATTCTATGCACACTAGCAAAAATTTCCTGTGAAATTCTGTGCATTAGGAGAACAAGATTAGAGCTGTAAGTTTTGCATATTGAAAACATTCCTACATGTCCAATACATCACTGGAATTGTGAAATAAAACCAAGAATATATTTGTAATAACAGATATAAAATATTTATATGAATTGAGCCGAAAAATGGAAATAACCTTAGCAAGCAGGAATATTCAGTGTTTGTATACAAAGCACTGAGTACTGAGACTTTGGAGCTGTGAAAAGCTGTTTTGCTATGAAATTTTCTGCAATCATAAATCATAATTGAGTATTATAATGCTGATAATATTGCATATTGCATCTGATGGAAACAAACAATTGCATGATTTGTTAACAATTTAGGAAGAGTAGGTAAGTAATTATGTCTCAGCAGCCCATTGATTCACCCTTTGGGGACATACAGAGGAGACTTTCAGCCTGGCATCTGTCAGAATGAGCTTCAATAGAATCAAGCGGTGCTTGAACCACTTTTTCAGAGAAAGGACACATGACACAAGTCATCCCTCACCGTTCCCTTTCTGTCATCTCCCTTGGGTCAACAAGGTGTTCACACAGTAACATGGCCCAGGGAAAATATACCATACAGCTGACTCAGTTATTGTGAAACTGCCCCTTAGGTTGTGTGTGTCTCTTTCCATGGACAGTATATGAGCCTAGATACTAGTCTTCTATCTTAGGCACCTTGGCTTTTTATGTAAAACTGATTTTTCAAAACCAGTTCCTCAATCACATCATCTCATCCCTTCTGTTTCTTCTGCTGCAGCACAGTCCTACAGGGAGAACATCCTTGCAATGAGACTTTGTACAGGGATCCATGCCTCATCTCCTATGCAGACAAAGCTCATTTACAAAAAAATTTGGAAGAAAAGTTATGAAAAAAAAATGTTTACAGAAGGCCCAAATTTTTCCTGGCACATACCTATAGCATGTAGATGTGCATTGCCATTGATAAGTTATTGATGTATGACCCAACAGCAGTAACTTTGGAGTAGGGCATTAGGGCTTAGTCTTTGCTTGTTGTAAGAAATATATCTATTTATTAAAAAATGTAATATACTGTCAATCTCTCTTTTAAAATTAGTTATAAAGCATTTTAAATGCCACCACACAGAAATCCTGGATGGCAAAAGACAGTGCTGTGGGTAGTCCTGCTCCTATCAGGTCTTAAACAAACATTGTGTTTGGGAAATCACGTGTTGATCTGAAACACTGCCAGTCATAGTAGTTGTCATAACAGATGCGACATCCAAGGGATAGTCGCAAAAAGAGCTCTACAACCATGGGATAAGAGAACCTTTGCACTCGGAGTTCCCTGTAGTTCTCAGTGCCTGAATGTCCCCCAGCTTCCCAAAGAAATCCATTTCCTGCATTGTGTATAGAAATAAAGCATTTTAATGATATAATCATCTCTCTCTAGATATAATCTTCCATTTGAAGTGGCAAATTACTGCAGTACAAAAATACAAACTTACGCAAACTAGTATTTTTGTAGCATTAAACATAACTATTATAAAGAATTGCCTCACTGATGCTATCATTTTCTTTACCCAACACATTTTTCCCCCAGCACAAATCTTTGAGGGGGTAAATGATGTCGGAGGTGTTTGCAGTAAAATAAAAAAAACTTAAGAGTGATACAGATACTACAGCACTGGATCAAGCAAAAACCCAATTGATTTTAATGTGACTTGCATCCAAAACTGATTATAAAATTAAAGTTACTATCTATTATTTGAAACCTGTATTTCAGAAGTCACAGAACATGAAAAATATTCCAGTAAACTTGAGTATTCTGTGTCTTCTCTGGGGCGGTTATTCATTGAAATGTTGATCATTTACATTAAAATAAAAGGTGAAGATAGTACTTAGTTTCTTAAGGTCAGTTTTGAATTCATTCTAAAGTCTCAGCTCAAGGTAGGGAATTTAAACGCATTTAAAATGTCTTTTTCGTCTTCAAGTCTTGTATTTAAATGACTGCATTGATTTATATATGTTCTGAATAAAAGTTATTTCGTATTTGTATAATGTAATTGTAATTTTCAGCTGGTAGCAGTACCTTCAACAGAAAAATACAAAGAAAACATGAATGGTTGTTGATGAAAAAGGTGATTGCATGAATCACAGCCTTCATGAGCAAGGTAAAGAGATCTGGCACTGTCTGTAGCTTCTTGCTACAAGTAAGAGACAGCAGAAGATTGTAAGAATATATGTTCCCAACTGTCTATCATCTGGATTTACTTGCAGTGGTGAAGAAAGCAAATCAGTGCCTTGGGGCATCATTTGTCATGAACTATTATCTAAAGAAGCATTTCCTGCTTCAGGAGCATCTTAATACAGAGTAAAGGTCTTTTTTTAAAAAAAAAAAAAAAAACAACAACAACAAAAAAAAAATTGAGAATAATGTGAAGCAAATTGAAACAAAAAGCAAAAACCACCTCTTGCTCGCATTATTAAAAAGCTCTTTGAAGCAACCTATAGCACAAACTTGATATTGTTGAAATTGCCAAAACTTACAAATTTGAAGAGTTGCACAAAAGGATGCCATGTTGTCAGCTCCTAAGACACAGTTGCTATTCCTTAAATTATTTGTTACATTATTCGTGTAACTATTAATGAAGGAGATATCAAAACGTAGCTTCTCAGGTGAAGCCACATGGGACTTATGAAACAGAGTAACTACTCATCCTAATGATGTACAAATACCGTTATCACTAATTTTCTGCCTTTTGCATATGTAGTTGGAAACTTTTGATTTTGAAGGCATATCAAGACATACGATGACAGAAGGGAAAAAAGCAAAATTCATTAGTTTACTGGAGTAGTTGGGGAATACAATAGATGGATAGGTGCCTCCTGTGACAGAGCATGAACAATGCTTGGGAAAAACAGTGAATTTCTGACAAAAACTCAATTGGCAGTGCCAGTGCTAAGTTCAGTCCTTCTCTACAGCATCCTTCAGAAACTGCAGGTTGCACCAAATTGCCCATCAATCTGAAAGTCATTCTAGATCAGGGTGAAAAGGTGGAAAATGTAATTAAACCACAATTGACACGCTCACTTTTGTTTTCAGTTTTGTTCAGTGAAACAGGAAGTGAACACAATCTTCTCCAAGCATGAGTAAGATAGCTCTCATGTGGAAAGGTGTTGACTTGTCTCTGACAGGTCTGCTTTATCTTTTTCCAAGGTAAAGTTTTTCATGGTGATTTCAGTTTTGAACATGCGGATTGCTTTGAGAATGACTTGTGGCCATGAAGACCAGCCTATTAACTTGCTTGCACATCTCAATGAACTGAGTATTCCAGAAAATCAAACGGAAAGCTACAACTTTTAATATTTGTGACAAAACAAGGACAGCATTAAAGACAGTGTAATTTATAAAACACAAAGGAAATAGGAAAAAATATGCCAAATACTAAATCTCTCTCTAAAAATAAATTGAATGTTCATGCTAACCTAAGTATTGATACTGATGTATCAAATACATACACGTGTACCAACAAATAAAAACACTGCCTGAATTTGGGCACAGAATTTAATGAATACTGTACTGACAGTGAAAAATCAGAGTTGCATCAGGGGTCCAGTTTTCACAGAAGAAATTTTGCCACCTGGCTTCACAACAAAGGGAAGATAGCTTTTGATTGAACTGTCATGTGATGATGAACTCAAGTTCAAATCCAACAAAGCAGAGCTTAGCAACTTTTTGTGGTGAAGGAATAAGTTTAGTCTGGTGTCTGACTGAACCCTTAAGCTCCACATTTCTCTTCAAGACTGGCTTTCTTTGCCCTATTCACCACTGTAAATAAGTAAACCAGGCTTTTAACTGAAACTTACCAATATCTCAACTGACAAAAAGCAACTGTGGAGCAAGAGCATGCTTCCTGTTAGTACCAGGCTTTGATTTCCCCAAGTGCTACTTTAAATCATTGTTTTTCTCTTCATTTAAATTTTGTCAAGAGTGAGCAAGGTGAACTTTGATGTCCGCTCACCGATATTTAATTGAAGAATGGGCAGGAAGCTCAAACAAATTAAATAACTTAAAAAGGCAAACCATTGTTGTAGCTCAGCAGCATAATGCAAGAGAGCAAGTAATTTATAGGATTTTTATTGTTTCTTGTAATTTAAGCAACATGGAAAACATTAATAATAATGCTTGCTTCATTGTGTTTCCCTTTGATATATTGTCTTTGTACCTGCAATATTTAAAAAGGATGTTATAAATTGAACAACTTAGGCTTTCTCCAGCATTTATTTTAGTAGAGAGCGTGGGAACACAAGTCTATGAAAGACAAAATTGGAACAAAATGAGAGACTAGTTTTAAGAATACAGAACAAAGGAAGAAAGTTTGAGAACTGCTCCTTTAGAATATATTCCTTATCCTTTATGACTCCCTTCAGCTCTTTCATCACACATTTAATACTAGAAGCAAAAAAGGCAGAATACCTAATTTTATCTTGTATTTCCAACTGTGTCTGGCTAAAAGTGTTGGATTCTAAAATGTACATACACAAGGGGTATCAAAATAGCAGGATGTTTATGTAATCAGGAACATTAAATTATACCTGTAAAGAGGAAACCGTATGCCAAACTTCCCTGCAAAATTGCCTTAATTAGGACACAAAGTAGGTATTTGTACTAAAGAATGGGCAGGTAGCTGTATAACTGGCTATTTGCAAGTGCAGTTCCCATCCCACCGGTTTGCATGCCATTTAAGAAACACCTGCCCAATCTGAGCACAGAGCAAAGAACTGCAACCACAAAGCACAGAACTCAATGGAGACAGTGATCCTTGTTCGGAAGGACAACTGGGATACATGTTAAGGTATCTTCCTTGAGGAAGCATTTTAAAACATTATGGAATAACCCTGTATACAAGTGTTACGTGCTGGCAGCTACAGGAAGGGATGTTGCAGAGGTAAGCAAAATGATCCTTCTTACTGCTTTTCCCATGCAGAGGTGTGATAAGTCTTCTTCCTCAGGCTTTTAAAGCAATTTCAGATCTGAAGACAGACACCGGGTATGAACAAATTGGAACCTGGATTTTTTTTTAGGTCTGTTGTCCGTTTTTGTCCAGATGCTGTTTTAGAACTGGAAAACAGTGAATGGGCAAAAATAGAACAAAGAAAAGAGAAAGGTATTAATTCTGTGTACAGGAAAAATGTATGTCGGGTGTTGAAGACGTAAGGAAGCCCTTTAAAAGTAGGTCTGCCAAAACAGCAGTAGAGTTCAACACAGAACAGTGTAAGGAAACTTGTTCTTGGGGAAAAAGAAAGAACAGAAAGACAGGAAAGACCTAATTAAAAGTTAAGGTCTTGCAGTAAATAAATGATTAAACTTGCTTCAAAAGTGTGTAGAAACATTATCCCCTGAGAAGAATACCAAGTTACAGTATAGTAAAAATCCCTAATAAAATTGGTGGGAGATAATTTTTTTTTTTAATAGAGGGTAGCACTGAATTCCTACTGTTTTATAAACGGAGCATCAAAGCACAGATATGCCTGCCTAGTCAGTTACATTAGGATCCCCATGGATTTTAGGCGACACATATATTAGTGTGTATACAAAAAAATCCAATAAAAGTAAGTTTATTATTTCCATTTTAGTGATCTCTACTCTCTCTACAGTAAGAAAGCTCCACCTCTTTCATTTCAGAAATAATTTTACATACAGACCACAGTCTCGATTCAGTATCATGTTAAAGCACACAAATAAACATGCCGCTGGGAAACAAAATTAAGCCAGTCTTAAATGCTTTCTTGAATTATAGTTCCTATTGCAATTTCTCCAGTCCACTAAGTTGACATAAAAGCTTTCGACAAGCATGCATTCTGTAGGGTGCCCAACTAAACTGAATAGAAACGCTGAGTATTTTGATGTTCACTCTTCAGAAAACTTAAGAGTGACAGAAGAAAAGATGGAGTGGGAGGCTACAAAAATACAATTGCAAGAAGATATCAGAGGAAAAAAATGACAGATGAAACTGTAGGCATCTTAAGAAACAGTTACCATTAGTTAAGGTGGAGAGAGCAGAGGAACCGAGTTTTTGTTTTATTTTGTGGTTTTTTTTAAGGTTTATAATTATGTGAAAAGTATAGTTGATATTTAATGAGTTGCAACCAGTTGCATTATTTTAATTAGTTTATGGTGATAAGGATGAATCCAAAGCAGACAGCTGTGAAGATTTGTTATTTTAATTAGCTAAGTAAGCAGACAGGAAAATCAAGAACCGTCCTGATCCACCACAGCGGACTGTGTTCAGCAGGGCCATGAGTGAAAAGAACACCACCAACACATCAGGACTTCTGTACTAAAAAAGGACTTTGCCAGCTGCTTTAGACAGGTAAAACACTCCAAATAAATAGCATCCACTTCACAAGAGAAAGTATTTTCGAGAGATCAAAATAATACACATGACAAAGAACTGCAAAGACCAGAGCTATCAAGCTTATTACAGCACAGTAACTACTTGAACATGCTTGCAATCTATGTTATGTACAGATTTATAACCTTAAAGATGGAGTATAATTATTGATTACAGCTTTAACTGATTTGTTTTGGGGCTTAGGGATAAAATTGGTATTCTTCACTGAAAAAAGTTTAGGGTTTCTGAGAAGTAAATTGGATTGGAGGTAAAAATAACTAGCTCCTACTTAAAAGCTGCTGAGTATTTCCACACCAGGCATACGGACAGACAAACTAATGAAACGGCTTTGTGTCAGAATTCCAAATTTTGTGAAGCAAGAATACAGTTATTGGTATCACTGGAAACTCAATTAAACATTAAAAAAAAAAGTTTCCTTTCCAGTGTCCATCACTGCATCTCTATTTTTGACTGTATCTGCTGGGAAAAAGACATCTGGATTTGTCTTACCCTAAGCATTAACCTCAAAATTTGTTTCCTAGCAGATGCTGCACCAATAGTAACAGCTTCAGTGGGTCCATGATTAGCAGAGAATCCTTCAGGTAGGCAAAAGTCTGACCTCGCCCGTTAAGCCCAACTTCACAATTTGTCCCTCTGTTTGAAAATAACCAATTATTTCTGACTCAATTCACATTCTCCATACACATCTTCAATCCTACTTAAAGATAAGTTATTACTATACGCAAATTGCAACACATAGACTTATGAGTTAATAATTTACTTGTCTAGCTGGGGAATTTTCCTTTTAGTGCATTATAGATGAACCACAGACAATTCAGTACTTTCTTGAATTAAGATCATCTAGCCAATCTAATTCTGAATATATCAAGCAGTGCTGTTCTCTGTGGGGACAATTTAGAATAAAGTTGCTTCGGTATAAGGAAGAATGTCAAGTATTAGCTAAGATTGAATGGAAATCTATAAAAGATGTCAACACCATTAGTAGCACAGTTTGGATTACTAATCTCTGCTCTTCCACAGCAAACATTTTATTTTTTTTTTTTGGCCTCTACCGAAAAGCTCATTGGCCCTTCATATATGTTAAGAAGGATCTGTAATGTAAAAATGTTTATATAAGAATCAACACAGGCAGATTTAAACTCATCTGTTCTTTCCTCACATTCAGGTATTAGTCAAGGAACAATGAGATGACTTTTAAGTCTGACAATGGCACACGGACACTCTCCTCCCTGGAGAGTGTTTGCAATGCGTAATTTTAGGCACATAGCTGCCTTGCTATGATGTTATGTAACTTGTACATTCTCCACCTTCATAAGTAAAGTAACTTCCAGTGTAGGTGTCTAGTCTTAAATAGTTTAAATACAGCTGGTTCAAAGAGGTTATGGGTATAACTAAAGACCACGGATGTCAACTGTGCATACTGAGCGGGTTTTGAATCAGCTGTCAGATTGGTAACAGACAAATAGAAAGGGGCACTAGACTGTCATTACCACACTAACAGTAAATATCAGTAGAAAAATATAAGCTTATAAAGTCATTTTCCCTTGCCCTGGTACCTCCTGAAGTTGGCTATTAAAGCCTACTGAATACAAAGAGTTCAGGCCCATAGTGTATTTTCCCTCTGAATAGAGCACCTTTTGTAGCCTCTAAAGCTTGATGTTACTTCTGTCTCTTCCTTTCATTTCTGAATCTGAGCAGTGCTGGATCCACTTATTGTTGTTAATTGTCCTTCATTAGTTACCTTACAGTTTTGATTGCTTTGACTCTTTACCCTAATTGATTTGCTACTGTAATTGACTTTCTCCTCCACTGATTTGCCTTGTGTGTTTTATCATTTTAAAGTGTAGAAGAAACACAGAATGGAATTAAATTCCCAGTAATTGCTTATTACCATCTTGTTGTGCTTTCATTTCCCTCCCCTAAAACAACTACACATGGCTTCAGGTCTGTGCTGTGCCATCTTTTTACCAGTATCCATTATGTTTCTGAAATATTATTCTACTTCTTGATCTTTTTCCTTTCCTTTTGTTTTTCAGTTCTGACATTTCCAGATCTTACTGTACCTCCCCACCACTTTCCTGGAGCCCATCGCAAATTCATTAGCATCCATAACCCTTTGCACCATCTCTTCTGCTTTGCCTTCCTCACTATGGAAGCAATAAGAATTTCACAGGGTACAATATAACCCACATGGGCAAAAACCCCTGCCAGTTTACTGCAGCACTAATAGACAGTGGACTGTCACAAGCCCAAAACCAACAGAATTTGCCCAAGTGCTTGTTGCAATGTTTTGATGGGGTGAATTGAGGACCCTTCTCTTTTTCTGGTATGGAGTTACCTTTGATCTGTAACCCTATATTTCCTGAAACACCCAGCCAGAAATACACTAAAGGCCAAATTCCATCTGATGCTCAAAGAAAGAATAAACAGCATTATTAGGCAAGGCACCACCTTCGTCTGGTCTTACCTATTCATGAACCAATGGCAGCACAAGAGCTCAATAAGCACAATGTTTCCCAGAGTCCTATGAAAAGAAGGGCAAGGGGAATCATTCAATGCGTTGTTCTCTTAGTCCTATTTCATCCCCTTCCCTTGCTTCTCCGTTAAAATCCTTTTTGTCTCACTCCTGCAGTATGTCATTCTCTATCAAATTCCTTTGCACAACTGCTTTTCATCCTTGTCCACAGTTTTGTTACCTTCTTTAACTGTAGCTTTCACACTTTTCCTTCATTGTCTTTTCCTTATTTGCTTCCACCTCCAGCTCAGAAGTGTCTCATTTTCCTGCCTGCTGATTCCCTAATCTGCTCCCTTTTTCCCAGCTCTCAATCTCTTACCAATCACTTTCCTCTTCCACACCCTTATCTGATATCTGGGTCTTTATATCTATATTTGTTACAAATGAATTATATTCTTTTGCCGATCTTTTTTTTTTTTTTTAATCTAGATAATCTTGTTGCATTCCTTTAATTTCATTCTTCTGTGACTACAGAATTGCTTTATTTTCAAGGAGGTATAGACTTCAAAACACCTCCTGAAGACTCAAAGGCAACATTCCTATTCCTAAATTAACTTTAGAGCTCACCTTACTTATGCCCCTCCTACCAAACTGAATAACTGCTTGGTAAATGGTGCAAAATTTTCATATACATATGTATATATAAAAATAACTAAACCCAAGCTGGGGGCACCCACAGACATAGGTAACAAAGAACTGAAAAAAGGGGCATGTTACTAACTGTGTAGGGAGAGACTGACAGAGCTCAATATAAGTTAAATTGTGCATGGAGAGAAGTGAGCACAGAGAGTGAACAGCTGGAGGAAACATTGATTCAGACTGGGCCTGGTCAGAAAACAGCTTTCGAGTTACAAATTTTTAAGTTTATAAAGAAAATAATCTATTCTGATTTGTATTGGGACACGCCCAAACTTCTTCAACAGCTTTTTTCTTTAGCATGAATTGGTTTTACTCTTTTATGAAGAGACTGAGTTAGAAAGCTCTTCACCAGCGTAATTACTCATTTTACATACTCAGGGGAAATCACCCCTTTCCAGTAGAAGTTAATTTTTACTGTCCTGTTAGTATCTGAATGGCAACAAGCCTGAGTTACAGGCAGTTGTTATGTAGGGCACCTTATTAACTGAAGGAGTTCAACCCATAAGGCCTTCCTAACATAATGCAGTTTATTGAAAATGGGGCATCTACAAGGGAAGGGCCTGATTGGGAAATGGATCCTAAAATAAACAAGAAGTGATGATTAACACATTAAGGAGGTGCACTATCTCAGTTCTAATCTTCTTATCTAATTCAAAAAGCATTTAAACTGAGTCTCCTATTGTGGAGATGGCCTTCAAGTACATTTCTTGCTAGAAATCTTGGGACTGATGAAGAGCTCACAGGAACATTTTTGGTCTTTTGTATCTTCAAATAAGAAAACAAAAAATAAAAAAAAGAAAATTTCTTAATACTTCCTCCTCAGATTCTCAACTGGTAAAATTCCAGCACCACTAATTTGATTTAGGTCAGCTTGTACTGCTCAAAGATGTCATAAAAGCTTAAAAAAATTCTCTGTCAAAAAGTGTTCCTTCTTTACAAAATGCACCAAATTCTCTTCTTGGTTTGGCCAAGTCTCTCTTTGCTGAATTTTATACTAGGTTATAGTGGACGTCAGTAAGCTTAGTCAGCTAATGGAATCAGTAAAAAATGAAATTCCATTGAACATGAAGAATACCACAGATTTTTTAGATTAAACTGTGTATAGTTATTTTATGACTAAGTCCACAAATAGTTTTTTTCTCCAATTCTTATTTTAATTACATGTTTATAATTTTATAGACAGGTTTTAGAATCTGTTTCTGGCATGCTGTATTTTTAGAGCTTTATTTACATTGTTCTGCTATATTACAGAAGTGTACATATTATTTGAAAAGCAAAAAAGACAATTTATGGAGAACCTCAATCTTAATTGCATTTTTTCTTTTCCCTTTTTCTTAATTAGAATGTTTGTTAATTGACAGTTTTCAAAAGAATCAAGACATTCTTATAGTATACAATATCTCCTAATAAACATTTCACTGTATTTATACTCTGGACTTATGAAACCAGCAAAATAGTAATAAGAAATATACTTCAGTTTATAGTAAATTGATGTTTTCAGTAAGATGTAATTAAAGTTACTATGCAAAATGTGATAAGCAAGAAATTACTCTGAAGCATGTAGCACCCAGCGTAAGACGTATTTGCATCTTAAGCACACTGGGAACAGTATTTGTAGTGGCAGCATAGCAGGTAACTTTGTCCCAATTGCTCTGCACAGTACCTATATTTCCCATGGAAAATTGGAGTTTGGAAACTTACACTTATTTTTCTTCATAGGTAGTCTTCATTTGTTTCACAGTCATCATGGAATTAGGTAACAGTAGTGGGTAATTTCTTTCTTTAATTCTCAAACTAGATCATTTTCTCGTAAGAAACATGGGTTTGGGCTATTTTTTCTGCAGAGTTCCAAGAATGTGTTCAGATTAATTTTTCATGAGATCTATCCAGTACACTACAGCACATAGTAGATTTTTCTGTAACATGATTAATACAAAGTTCTGTCCTAAGCACTTGTTAAGCATTAAATGCTTTCCATAGTCAACACCACGGTTTCTCTGCTGGCTTGTTTGGAACCTGACCCAGAGCTGGGTCATTTCAACAGGGATCCCTTCCTGTGAAAACTAAAGGACACACCACAACGTCCTTGTATATATAGGGAGATATATATGTGTATCTAGGCTCAGAGACACACAGACATGAGATCTTAACACTGGTATTCCCTGTAAAGACAGAACATCAAACTTGATTCTATACTATGACTTGCCTATTAGATGGCAAGGAAAGGGCAGTTGGCTGTGCCTCGGTTTTCAACATGTAAACAAGATTTACAATAATTTCTACTGGTAGT
Source organism: Morus bassanus (assembly GCA_031468815.1). Classification (NCBI taxonomy): domain Eukaryota; kingdom Metazoa; phylum Chordata; class Aves; order Suliformes; family Sulidae; genus Morus; species Morus bassanus. Next base: position 34,536,822 of record CM062574.1, on the reverse strand, counting down.
TTGACCTTTTCTATAGTTTGAATTCAATTCCAGCCTTGGTGATTTGGGCTAGTCTCTGCTTTATGAAGACTTCATATATGGATGTAATACCTGATACACTCCAACACTGTGCAAGATGGGACCATCTCTGCAGTGATGATCAGATACATGGTGCCTGATAGGAGACAGGTGGGCTGCAGAGCCACTGGCCACTCATGACTCCCAGCTGGCTTTTAAAACAAGGCACCATTTTGACAGGTAAGCCTGACCTCACTCACTACTTGCGAACACCACTGTTAATAGCATGATATTGAGAACAGTATTCTGCAATGACAGCTTATGACAGGGTCTGTGAAGAAGAAATAGCCAAGAGACTGAAAACCATTAGGGAAACAGCCTAATAATAAAAATCAGTGGAAGACTATACTAAAGGAGCACTATTGTTTTGTTTACAGCCCCGCACATGAAAGGCAGGAACAAAAAAAAACAGGGGACATTTGTATATAAACCTCTCATTTAAGAGTATAGTAAAGTTCCCAAATATCTCTCTCTGATAAACTACCACTGCTTAATTTTGACCCATATGCATACTGTAAATAGCTATTGACATTGCTCATGTACTATGCAGTCAGCAAGACTTTGCATCCATAGGGATCATACTTATAAACTTTCACTTAAATCAAAGATGTCATCAATGACAACCTTTCTTGGCCCATCAAGGTTTTGACCTAACCTTGAACATAAAGAAGAATAAACCTTTTCAGAGTAAGTCAAACCTGGAAATGTATAGATCAGTAAGTTCATTACCTAAAAGCAGATATGTGCTTGGGAAATGCTTGACTAGTTCTGATAAAATTCACACTAGGTTATCAAAGTCATCCTAATCCTAGGAGGTCACGAGCCTTCTGCCCCATCATTATATCATGATGATCACTGTTCACTTGAACTGCAGCCTGGCTCAAACACCTGATGTCATGCAAATTGTCAGATATAGAGGGAAAAATCTACGCAGTTGGAAGGTATGTTTCACAGCAATATAAAACACAGGTGTGTTGCATTGCTTTGACCCAGATGGGCTTGCTTACAAGCAAATAACAAATCCTTGACTTTGGATTAATTACTTTTTCAGTCGCTGACTAAGGAACCCTTCCTTCCTTCCCCTGCCCCACTACATTGCTTACAGGAAGTTTTACATTTTCGAACATTTTGGTTCTTTACTTGTTAGTGACGCTACCACAGTATTACATGACTGCTAAAAGTGAAAGCTGAATATCTTTTATACATATTTTTTTCTACCTGAAGACAATGGCATCAGGCCCACAGAGATAGCAATCAAACATATCAGGCATGCGATCAAGGCCACTTTACAACACTCATCCTCTCTCACAAATTTCACATTTTCACTCACCCTCTCAATCAATCTGTTGTTACTCTGTTTGCCTTATGTTCTAACTCAACATGTCATCGCTGTTCAAAACACATCACTTCTACCCTGGCACACTACTTTTGCCTGTCAGCTGTCATAGAGAACTTGTGACCAATCAGTATTTTTCTCTTTCTGCTAGAGACCACTTAAAACATCCTTCAATCACTTCCCAAGAGAGAAACTTTGTCTCTTGCCAAACTCAGTCACCACATCACAGTTACCTGGGTGTTCACATGCCATCTATGAGCCTGAATCGGAATTACAGAATATGGTTTGCCAGTGTTAACTGGTGAAAATCAGAGAAGTTGTGTAAGCTGGTGACAGAAATTTCATGTGAACTAAATGCTAACCATATTGATGCACCTGGGTAAAAAAGAGAATTTGATAAAAACAAAGTGCTAGTAACATCCACTGCACTAGTAGCCACCTATTCTGAAACACAAGAACAACAGTTGGTGCAAGTAATCAGTGGAATATGCTGGATATGAAATACGTAGAATACATGTCATATACAAACAGAGGCATTGCTAACAGTCTTTGTGTTTTGGCTATAAAATCATGTAGGATAAGGGGACCTTCCAGAAGCCATCTAGTTTAACCTCTTGGTCAAAGCGTGTCCAGTTAGAGGAGGTTCCTCAGGGCCTTGTTTATAATACTATTACCTAGCAGCAGTCTTCCAGTTTTGCCAATATATGCTCTTCTGCCTCAATAAAGAAAACCTGAGTAACGATTCTGTTGTAACCTAGAGTCCTCTTATGAAGGCTTTAAAGCACACATAGATGATGCACTGCAAAACTTCACTATCATCACAAACCTCCTTGATACTAGGGTTTTTTAGCACTGTCTCTCTTACGCCTGGATTTATCTTCTGTATATTATTAACATTTCATATCCTTACAGAAGGATTGCCAGTGTTACTGTCCTGTAGATCTGCTTACTTGAAAGTATAGTCAGCTCTTTTATCCAAGAGAATAAGGGACTGGGACACTGAGGAATGGCAGGTAATTCATGTACTACCAAGTTGGGCTTCAGCCAACTCAGAAGCCTCTACCCTATGCTCACTGGTCCAGTAGGGTTTATTTGCAGAGGCACGAAAGCATGACTTGGCGCACATCCAGGAAGGCTGGCACTGAATTGAGGCCAATGAGCCCTGTTGAACCTGGACAAGCTCTGTGGAGAGGCTGACTCTCCATCTCCCCACCGTGCTCCTCTCACTCCTAGTTCCGAGAACACTGTCCAGACCCACCTGAACAGGCTCTGCATGATGCCAAGCTTGGCTGGGAAAACATGCAGCCTGCTTCTGAGCCTCAGCTGGATCTGAAAACCACTTACCATATTTGTATCGCATTGCACCTGCCAGACCCAGACTGACCAGTGAGCCAATACAAAAATAACCTGGCTGGCTGTGTCCATGGCATTGCTCAAACAAGAGGGATCATGTGCCTGTGGAAAACAACTATCTATAATGGTTCATTATACAGCGTGTTTATCTGTAAAGCAATACTGAGTTTGCAACTCTAAAGGAAACCAATCTAAATATTCTTAGATTACATTACCTGATTACAAATATAATAGCAAGCTTTATTCACTTGTCTGAAGTGGAGGTGCTCCAGAACATAACATAGCTCTTTTCTAGTTTCATTAATATTTGTGAAAAGCACAGGAAGATGCTCTGATCTGTCCAAATTAACATCAGCAGTGTTTCCCCTTCTGTGTTGATCAAGCATTTCTAAACGATGGCTAATAGTTGACCAACAAAAGGTAATTGATTTTTCTGACATTTATTTGCCTACATCCAATAACCTCACTCCTTGAAATAAGTTCATCAGTATGCTGAAAAACAAGCTCTGACTTCTGGTATTTGAAAGCCTGAATGGCTGCTGCTCAACCTTATAAAGCTGGAAAAAAAGCTAGAAATATAAGTATTCTGCATGAAGAAGAAAGAGCTAGGAGTGACTGCCCAGCACAGAAGCAGAGATACAGAGAATTCAGTTACATTATAATCGATGGCTACAGTAGGAAATGTCTTATGTAATTGTTAGTTAAGTCACCCTCCCACATCTTCATTAACACAGCAGGTTTTAATTTGCTGTAGCTATAACTTATGAGGTGCTTTTATACATTAAAAAAGGGTTAACTTTTAGAGAGTCAAACTGTTGAGGTATTTGGACAATTTACTACACAGTGCAACCGTTATACAGTAGCAATGCCATGCAACACTCAACTATCACTTTTTGGATAGTCTGCACTCATCTACCACATACTACACCTATATTCTAGCAGAGTTATTAACCAACCTAGTTCACTCTTCAGAAATGACTTCTTTAGGGCATTCAAGTGTATCTAAAATAGAAATGAGATCAGATGATTTAAACAGTTAAAATAATGGCAAAGAGACTAGCTTTGCCAGGGAGATATACAAAGCATCGGGAAACCACAGCATTGCAACCTTTTTACATTATTGGCTGTTTCTTGTCTAACTTCCAAGTATTGTAAAAATGCCTGCAGGTATCACAAGAGAATCACTTTTAGAAATAATTTTTTGTTTTATGCAGGCAATTAGCCTAAGAGCACTGAAAGCCATGGACCAAACTTGCTCAGAATGATGGGTAGCAGTATAGATAGCATCCATTTGTTAGAAGGTCTGATTTGAGAGCTGCCCCTTAGCTCAAGTGTAACAGGAACTTATGCACAATTCGGATACCAAATTCCAGTGCCACTTTTTTGCTTTTTGTGCATGCTGTTTAGTTTCATGTTCATCATTCTTTAGACACAGCTATAAGCCGCATTATTTATACAGCCAACAAGGGCAGCCTGAAAGCTTGTTTTTTCCAGGTTGTTATTTTTATGTCTCCCAATAATTTTTAGCGAAAATCTGTTTGCATGTACACAGACTATGTGAACTTCTCTCTCAATATACATAGGTTTTCCAGCTATTTTTCACTGATGAATTACAAGATTCTTCTACTTAGCAAGGAGCTAAGGTGCCTTCACCCATCAGTCATAAACAACATGGAACTATTTTGCTATTGATAGTTCTGGACTTTTGGGGATCTTCTTGCAGTAGGCTGGGAACTTGGTCAGTACGATACAGGCACAAGAGATAAATTACTTCTTAATGCTTTTTTGTCATAGTTTTTTTGCATAAATATAGACTTCAGAAAACAACTAGTTAACTAACAACCTAGAAGGGCATAGTGTTCCAATTGAAACTCTTTATTATGAGCTTGTAGTTTAGAAAATACTGGATAAAACTCCACTACTTACTCAGTATTTAGTCTAAGCAACTTCATACCCAGGAGTAATTCCACTGAAGCTGCATGCTCTTACAGACAGGAACACTAGGATGCTCTGAATAACAGAGCATCTTACTACATATGCTCTGGTAAGTTAAAGTATCAACAATTTTAACAGAATCCTTTAGTTGCCTGAAATAAAACACATTCCTTTGTCAGAGGGGGATGAGAACGGTCAGTAACTTGCAGGATCCTCCTCCTCTTGCTCTCTTCGGTCCTTTTTGTTTAGATAAACTGGAAGCCTAAAAATGACAATTACTCAGCACTTGTAGAGTAAAAAATACATGTGAATCTAGGTTAATTGCATGGGGTTTGTTATCTTCAAATGAAACCTTCAAATCTACAATTCTAAACATGCTAGCATTTGCAAAGTTGTAGAGATTAATTCACATGGCTGTGAATTGATTTATTCCTTACTGATTTGCCTATATTGATTATTCTGATTTCTTCTTAACTGCCTTAAGTTTGGATGTCAATTTTAGGTTATGTGCTTACCATACTCTTCTCATCTGATTAAATTACAGCTATGAATCAATCCTCTCTGCCATGCAACTGAATTTTCAGATATAGTTTCACTTAACTTTTAGCTTTTCCCCCTGCAGACGGTTTCAATAAATGTGTATTCATTCTACAGGGTTGCGAATAGGAACAGTATTTTAATTTTACTAATTTCAATAGTGAGGCTTATGGGTAAAACTCACTCAGCATCACATAAAGTATACATTTGCTAACCCACGATATCTTTCCCGTTTAGACAAGTTTCTCAGCTTCTTTTTTGAAATGAAATCCCTGCAAACTGAGTCGAGTTTCTCATCCTTATGCCGTTTATGTAATTTCCTTCCTCCAGCAGTAGAGGGCAGAAGGACTTACGTACACAGGTCTGCCTGCCAGGCCAGCTACCAGATCACACAACTGCGTGGGGCAAGAAGGGACTGCCAGGGAAACTTTTCTGTAAAATGTTTTATTAGGTATTCAGTAAAGATTCAGTAAAGATGATGAAGTCTGTGCAAGAAGTGCAGCATAGAGTGCTTTCATTTTATGTGAAACTTCCATAAAGAGGAAACACTCATGTCTAAGTGATTAGTTACTATATAAGTGATATTTTTTTTTTTTTACTCGAGAAAGAGAAATTAAACAGAAACTAAAGGTTAGAAGTTATGCACCTGCATACATTGCTGTTCTTGCCTGTGAATAATTCAATGAATTCTTCTCACCACCGACTACATTCCCCATTTCTAGAGTTTCTTTGACAGGACACTTCCTCTGATGATATCACAACATAATCGCAAAGGCATGAGCACTTTTTTATATGGTGCTCAATAAATAACATCAATCTTGTACAATTAAGCTCTACATTTGTTTCAAAGAAACTTTAAAACTTTACCAAAGAGGAAGCAGAACAGAGTTCATTGTCTTTATTAAAAAAGTCTTCTATTTTTCTTTTTTATAATGTAAGTCTGCTGTAACTCTAGGGGTTTATGTAGTTCCCTGCATAATCATGATGGAAATAAGTGCTTTACCATTTGTTTTAAGAGAGGTAGAGTAAAAAGGCAGTTACAGAAAGGTAGAGACATACTACAAGATTTCTTACCTGGCACAATACCATGTAATATTAAAAAATCATGAGTTTTGACATCTCTACTGAACTTCATAAGAATGTTCAACCTTGGTTGTAGCAATTCCAGATTTTATCTTCTTCCCAAACATTGTCATTTACAGCTTCTGTTCCTATAAACTTCTCTGTGCTGACAACCTTTGTACTGATCTAGGCTAGACTGACAGCAGTAGAGGGTGTACATATGTTGACAGAGAGACTTGAGTGTCTGTAGCTTCTAAGCCTAGAATACATCGTCTTCACATCAGCAAAACTACCTCAAATGCATTCACAGACATCTTAGACATAATTACAACACATCATAATTTACTTGGAATTTCTTTATAGGTACACACAGCACTATATTATTCTGATCAATGCAGGGAAACATTTCAATAAACTTGCAATGCATACATTTTTAGTGCTAACATTAAATCTAATTTACTATTTTCACAAGCTATCTGGTGCTAATTACAGACACTGGGAATTATGCTAAGCAGAAGTTACGACTGTTGAAGAATACAGATTGATAATCAGAAACCAAAATTCTGCAGTGATAGTACAGTGCTACTGTATTTATTTTTTGCTTTGGGAAAGCTGTACAACTCCTAACACCTCTGACTGGTACACTTTTTGTTATCACAAATGCATACCTATATAATTCTTGACAAAAAACAATTGCATTTTAAATGCTATGCCTCTTCTCCCCAAATGCACATTTTTCTGTTTCCTTTATGACCTTAGTCTGCACTGAAAGGTCTGAAATCAGTAGGTGTTGGGGGGACTAGTTAGGATCAATGGCAGCTTTAATGCTTTTTAACTGGCAGGAGCCTTCCCCCAACATTAAAGACAACTGTGTAGACACAGCATATTTATGGTGCTTATTTACATCTCATTCTTGGTCATTCTTCTTGCCCCTGTTGTGCAGAGCCAGGCTTGGTGCTGGCAGGTCTGCTTGCTGCATACGTAGCATGGCAGGGAAATGAGACTGATTCTGCTGACAGTTATAAAGTTCTAGTAGGGACAGTCCCTACTGCCACCAACACCAGAGCCAGCCTCACCTAGCCCTAACTCCAGGCTGCAATTTATGCCTTGGCACACCCTGATATCCATGGCTAAGGACTACACAGGGGACTACAACTATTCTCATAGTTGGCCATCCTCTGCTTCGGCAAACTTCCTGAGCCCTCTTCCCACCAGGTGTTTGGATTTCTCATTCTCAGAGCTCTAACCTTAATCGACTTTAAAAGCCCTGGGCAAGTTCTAGGGCAGGAGTTCAGCCACGTACCCCAGTTAACTAATGCCAAGGGAGAGAATTCCACCAGTAGCCCTCACATTGCTTTGCCCTCCCCCTTAGTGCATGACAAAGCTTCAGCTTTCTCTTTCTTGGAACTGTAACAGATACTGAGATGTTTTTGTGTGTAGGAGTCCTAGTGCCAAACCAAGCAGAAATCCTGGTTCCGTAGTTTTGTTTTTCCCTACCTCGGTTAACCAAACTGCTGTTAATCATATTAAACAGTCCTACCCTAAGAGTCTGTTCACAAATACTCAGAGTAGTGTTAACTGCATGTGTTAACTGCAAACCTGAGTGCTCAAACCATCCTGGCAATACTTGCTGTCAGGGCAGGTGACAGCAACAGAGCCAGATATAGAGCAGAGGCCTGGGAATCAGGATTTCAGAATATACTGTGATGTGAACCTGCTATATATTTTAGATGAACTGACAGGGCACAATAGCTGTTAGCTCACCCTGGCTGATAGTATGGTTGTTGTTGAGCTGTCATAGGAAAAGCTAGAGGAAGACTGGCTGTGAAGCCAACTGAACATGGCTTAAAGAATATAACAGTTCCTATAGTACAGCAGTGAGAAAGACAATGTCCTCTACAATATGGTTTGTTAACTCAGAGATAATGGTGTCCTCAAGATGTTGCCGTTCAGTCAACATATGCTACTACTTGAGGTGCTGAGCTCTAAAATCTAGAGGAAAAATTAAATCTGTCATAAGCTTTCCTATTTCCCCTAGATTATGTCTATATTCTACATGAAAAATAAACAGCGTGGGGAAAAAAAGGTGTCATATTACTACATATTTATGATTTGCAACAATCTCTTAATGAGTTGACTGTGTTTTCTCTTGTACCTGCCAGCCTTATGCCGTGCTACAGAGCATGTGAATCTGTTTTTACCATCAGATATAGATAATCTTCAAGAGCTGCTTTTGATTGGTTTGTCAAAAGTAATGCTTTGTACACCTCTGCTGGGAATGCTGAGCTGGCTGCTGAATACAGAGCTGAGAGGTCTGGATATTGGCTTCCTTCCTTTTAATTATCGTCTCAAATGTAAAGGAGACGGTTTTATCTTTCAGAGCACAAGGGTCATATAAATAGCCTTTAGTACAGAAAAGAGCTAGGCAGTTTCATGGTTATAATTTAGAATCTAGTTCCATTTCAGTTATTTAGTCTTGAAGCCAAATGAAGCAGAGAAATGTGAATTTTTATTATATTATCTCTTCCAAAAATATTGTTTTGATCTTATTCAAATCCTCCATCTTGATAAGCCAGAAACATTTTGTTGAAGCTAGCTTTTTTATAAAAGTGAAAATGAAGCATTCCAGCAATTTTCCAAACATAATTTGAAAGAAATAAGGCCATGTTTTCTTTTTTTCCTGAAAGCTACACTAACAAAAACCGATCCATCAAAAAATTGAATTAAAAGTTTTAAAGTTCACCTACAGTGTAAGTATCCTCATTTAAAGAAAAAACTATCAGAGTGTTTGAACATAACCATGATTTATTCTTTTTTGATATTATATTTATTTAATGAATTTCACTATGTAGATGTAATATAGACTTTTTTAAGTCACTTGACTGAGCATACCATGACATTCTGATTAAAAGATTAGCACTGTGCTGTATCAGTAGAACACATTTTAAATGGACTGAGAACTGACTACTGGACAGATATCAAAATGGAGCAAGTTACTATTCACAGAAATATGGGGATTTCTTAACCCATGGAACTGCAAAATTGAGCTAAGTCTCATGGTCAAATACCTGAACAAAATTTTTGTTGCTCTGCACTTTGAAATGGACAAACTTGGAATGACATGTAAATATATTTGCTTCTAGTTCTCATTAAAAATAGCCAGGCAGATCTTAATACAAGACACTCTCTGCATGAAACATCAGGAAGATGATTCTGGTTTAATGTGCACCTCTGTGCTTGTTTACAAGTGAGGGAGAACACCACCACCTTATGAACACCAGTCATTAAAAGAGTAGAAATTACCTGAGCTGTCCTGACTTTTCAGCAACTACATTTACTATGTCTGCTTGAAATAGCCTATTTTAATAAAATGCCCAATATCTCCAGAGCTCTCCAAGCACCTACCTGAAAACGAGCTGAGAGGTTCAGAAACAATTCCTAATTTGGTTCCGCTATCACTTTAAACTGTGGGGGGACAATCATAGCTGTGCTAGCTGTTCCCATTTGCCCTGCTGGCAACTGGGGGATGATAACATGCCTAAATATTCACAAGTCAATGAACTCCGCTGCTCCCACTTTGGAGGGGTGGGGTTACAAGACACATGTTTTTAAACAATTGATGCATGGCTCCCAGCAAAACTTTGACACACCATCATGCTGGTAGTATCTCACAACATAGCCAACAGAGACCAACAGAGGCCTTAAAAGCCTCCCCTCACTAGTTTTGAGAGGGTTGGGGTAAGAAATCTTGGTGTAGTAATACTTATGAATCTTGATTTGTTAAGTGCTTGGATTAAAGCGGACTCAAAGAGGAAGGTTAAAAGAGATGGAGTAGCAGTCATTGTTACTTAGGCTTTGATCTACAAAGACATGTAAATTCTTGGTAACCTTCTCCTTGTCTTAGGTGAGCTTGAGTAAGAGAGGAGGGAATCTACAGCATGTGCCTAGTGGGACCCTAAAACACTGGGATCTTTTTGCTGTGTGTTTAACGAGGCTTTAACTAAGTCCTCTTCATTTGATTCTGTGAACCACTTTCAAGCAGGTAGCTTGCAATTTGGGAAGCAACTTAAAGCTTCTGGTGCTTAACTGACACACTTGAGAAGAAAAAGGTTAAGAAAATTGCTCTGGGGGTGGGGAACAACTCTCCTTCCTTTGACTCCAAACTGAGTCAAACTTTGAAATTTAGAGAAAAAAAATGACTACTTACTGAAAAACAACCAACCACCAAATACTGCAACCACCAAACCCACCACCTTTTGGCAAACACAGATTTTCACCATGCAGATCAAACTTATCAGAACGAATGTGGATCTGCTTCTGTCTCCTCTATGTACACATACAGTCAGGTAAATAAATATGCACTAAAGCACATGACAATCCACCTTAGGAAGTTCCCACCTTGGGTACTATTTTTATTTTCTGTCATTATTCTTGCTGTTTCTGTAGCACAAAGTCACTTTCTAAGCACATCTCTGCAAAACCAGCACAATTCTTTGGCTTCCCCATCCTCCCAATCAAGTCTGATTTATCTCAGCAGCAGTTATCAAACCTGAAATATAAACAACATGAGGAATTATAGGATTTACAGATGCTCTTGGTTAGGGGGGAAAAAAAAAATTGCAGGATTCACTTGTTAGGCTACAGTATCTCATGGAAGTAAAATCATGTGACCAAACCCTCCCCAAAGTAACAAAATATTTAGCCTGTTGACACATACTGTAAAGTGAGCTATGTTTGATCATGCAGTGGCCTAATGAATCAATCAAAATCAACCTTTCAGTCCAGGCAGTGGAGAGCATAATAAACAAAATTGCAAAACAGAACTGTTCTATTGATTTTTGTTAATCTAATCTCCCCTTTAGCACCAACCTATCATTAGTTCCTTACCCTCCCCCCCCAACTCCTGCCCAGCAGCAATGACAACTGGGGCTGTAGCTGTATTGACAACATTCTCATTAAACAATGCCATCCATTTTCAAAACACACTCATCAAAAAAATATGACAACTGCTGCTTTCAACTTAAGCATTGTATAACCACAATGTGGCTGTCCTTCTAATACTGCAAAATTAGTAAATAGAAGCTCTGCATTAAACAAGGAGAAGCAGATTAACTTTTGGTTTTTTGTACCACTTAATATACCGTTGTTTTAATTATGTTCATTTGTTATATGTCAGCTCTACAGAAAACTGCTAGATTGTGGTTTGTAAATCACATTGTATCAAAAGGCAGACAACTGATTCCGCCAGCAATGCAGAAATATGCAACAGAAAATCACTTAATCCCCATGTGGTTTAGTTCTACCCCACTGACTGTGATAAAGGTGTAGACACAGGAAAGCAGATTTAGTACAAATATCAAAAGCAAGGCTCAAATCCTAGGTCCCAGTTGGCCTCTTAGCATACCTTGAAATTCAAGGGCTGGGATAAGAAGGCTGCTTCAAACAGTCAGCAAGTATTTCCTTCCATATAAACTAGCGCTTTATTACACTGGGAAAATAGTGGCCACAGCATTACTCATATACGTACTCATTACGTACCCTAAGGGATGTAAGTGCAAAAAGAAGGTCAGAAGACAGACGGTATAGTAATCATTGTGAACTTTAATTTTTAAAGCGTGCTGACAGCTGCACTACCCTTTAACTAATACTCTTCTCCACTAGAAATATAGACAATTCTACAAATTTTCTTCTTCTCCCCCAAAAGAAAACTCCTTGGCTCTGGTTTACCTTCTGAAGGATCTTCTCTCATCATTATCAGGACTGTAAAGACATTAACTTCCTTGTTCAGTTGCCTAATATTTGGTGATGTGTAAACTCCTGTGTGTCATTCAGTAAAAAGTGACAAGAAAAAAATCTGTGGATCCTCCAGGAACACAGCTGAAGGAAAGTTCTTTGGCAAAAAGAGAATTTTAAATTAAAATAAATGAAACCAAAGCTACAAAAAAAAAAAAAAAAAAAAGGTCAGTTCCACAAACCATTCGAGCTCTGGTTGCTTTGCATGAAAAATCTACTCTAACCATTTGGTCTTGCATGTTATGTGCTGCATACATAATTAAAGCCTACCATTTTTTATTATGGAGAACAAATGGCCAGATTTTTACCAGCAATATAAAAATAACGTGCCATTTGCTTTGGAACCCTAGTAAAACCTTCATGATCAAATGCAAGGTGTTTTATGGAAGCTTCCTTTCTCTATCATTATCTGTCATTTTCAGTCAAAACAGAGCTAATATTGGACATCTGGGAGAAAGGCTGCTTTTGCAGGCTTTGCTTCATGAGCAGAATATGGCAAATAGGAGAGAATATTTTAAGTTTTTCCCCTTTGTGGTCAGAAATAGAAAGCGTAATAAATATGTTAAAAAGGGCTAATGAGTCCCAGGCAGCAAGATCTTCATCTTTCAAAGACTTTTATGGACTGTAATTATCTAATTACTGTTAATTGTTTGAGTGGGATGAGGGAGTACTGTGGGTGTAGGAGGGCATGCATTGTGCTGCACAATTGGTACTCATCCTGACGCCACTGGGTGTAATACACTACTGGCTCAGGCATATCAACAATTTACTTGCAGAGTTTTTTGGTTAAGTTTGCAGTTTTCATCTGTGGTTTAAAAACTATTGCTGATTCTTCATGCTGTCTGCGTGTTAAACCAGGAAAGTTGACTGGCTTCCTCTCATACTCATGAGATCTAGAGGCATCCATAGAATCTATGTTTTTACCAGCTTTTCTACACAGTTAAACATCTTCTCTCTAAAAGAATGGCACATTACAACCCCAAAGCAACCATGGCTTCATGGCAACTAGGTTTTTTGCATCCTGAGTCCCAGGCACGTAGCATAAGGCAACCTCTAATGTAATTAGCCAGAATTACCAGTCTACCTGATCCCATCCTGAAGGCCTAATCATTACAAAACCAGGAATTTTGGCACTCGGTGGTGCCACTCAGTGTCTTTGTAAACATGAATTTAAGTATCTCTAGGACATTGCTGAACAGAGGTCATCGCCACCTCCACAGTGAGGATGATTATAGCAGTTCTGTGCCTCAAGGATTAATCCCTTTAAATGCAGTTTAATGGGGATGAGATGATCAGAAAAGGATCAGTTATGCACAATAATACAGTATTTGAGACTCAGTTTTGTGCCAGAACACTTTGTACCGGTACAACTATTAAAACCTGTTCTAGGCCCCATTCAACATGAAGAGCAAAATTGTGTGCTTAGCTTATTTTTACACTGACCTGGCAGAACTTGAAATAAGTGACTGTATGATGCAGAGGACTGTGGAGTCAGGCTTTTTTCCCCAGAAGTGAAACACCAAATAGTAACTCACAATACTAGACAACCAGAATACCTGAATAATATCTTGATCTTTCCTCAAATGCTTTCCTCCTCTAAGAAAACTGAACGTGAAAACTTTCAAATTTCTAGTGCATTAGGAAAACAAATGGAAGCGCCACTATCTGACACGCATCATTACCTGCTCACCCGGGTGGGCAAGACACAAACTGAGCCTAATAGCCCTCCTTTGTCTTCTAAAACACAGTCCAGGGTCCTAAACACATTACTTACTGCCCAGAAGTCAGTGTTTCATTAAACAGCCACTTTGCTTGTTAACACCTACTGTACTGACAGTTACGTTGTGACAATGTAAACTACATAGCAAAATCACTGACATTAGAAGATTAACAGATGTGTAAGAATTTGAAGAAGAACCTGTATCAGTTGAATCGGGGAAGGATAGACACATCATTGCTGCCTACTCACAAATAATTGAGCCGGTAAAGCATTGGCTATGAGAGGCTGCCTATGCCGGCATGTACATTGGCTCCTTCAAAAACAGGTACCTCCATTCAATTAGCAAAACACTGTTAAGGATGAACAGAGGCCTTTTTTGTATGAAGATAGCAAGGTGCCCTCTGGCATGGGGGAACATGGGTTAAGGATAGGGTGATCTTAAAGGAATGGGAAGGGTAATCTGAGTACAGAAAAAAATATTGCTATCCGCCTAGATCTCACACTTATATTTAGCAATGCACTGTATTGAGAATAGCCACTGCTTTTATTCTGTTTACAATTCCCAGCAAAGTGGGGATTAAGTGACATTTGGAAGATAATTTCTATGTAACTACAAAACCATTAAAAATTTGGATTTGATAGCATAATTTGCTATCAAAAATTTTTTTTTCATTTACAAAGAAAGCTGTCGTAGTAGCCAAGTTCTTAGTGAATGGTTTGATTATTAATGGATATGAAAAAGTTTAAAGGAGGTAGTTAAGGTACAATCTTAAAGAGCAAAGAATGTAATACAGGTCAGCAGTATGAGGAGGTGCATTTTTTTGTCTTGTATTTTACTCTAAAACAAGATGCTTGTACTGAGACAGAATAGGCCTCTTGAACTTTCAAAATACAGATCTTTGTTGGAAATGTATGGAAATGATGAAGATTTACCATTAAGCTGTCTCCCTAATATGCACTACTAGAGCTCAAAATAGCGGCATAACACTAGACCACACAAACATTTTCTTCACTTTCAATGTACTAGATTTATATTTCTGCTCACTTCTGCATCTGAAAGCTTCCAGGTATGCCTAGAGACTGTTAGAACAACCTCTTAAATACTGAGATTGCAAGATTATTCAAGTTCAAACTCTTATTTTGTACTAAAAAAACGTAGTGGGGAAAAAAGCCACAGGACAGCACAAAAATCTGTCAGCCATTAGTAGTGTATTTTGGACATTTTAATTTATATCATTCTCGCTCTCGCTATATTGCTATTACTGCACTATTTCATGCCATATGTCTCAAAATGCTACACACAAAATAATTACTCTCATATTTTGTTTTGTAACATTTTTCCAGAAAATTTCTCTTAAAGGCTGGCTGCGCTTCCTGGGAAAGAGAAATTCCCATATGCAACTGGAACAGAAAAAGCTAAACAAGGTCTTATGGGTCCAGAGTCTCAGCAGTGCTTACCAGAACTTCAAAACATGCAGACAGATTCAAACTGTCCATACCCTTTGGACTGTGGGTTGACCAAACAACTCTGAGTCTTCCATAACCAGCAGAGGCCATTTTAGTATCTGTAACAGCACAAAGCCAGCAGAAACATTTGTTTACTCAGCCACGGCCTCTTTTAGTGGAGAGTAGGAATATTGAGTGACTACTTCGGGATTTTTCTTAGCAACAACATTACCCCTCCCCCCAGTTATTTAGAAACAACAACAACTGTAAAAGTAGTTTGGGTAACAAATTTGTGTTCCTGACTTTCACTATCAGTCTTGCACCATAATAGTCTAGCATTCTATAGTGAAGAGCACAGACATACAGTTGAAAGCTGTACAAACTATTATAATTTATCCATGTCTTTTAAAAGGCTCAGCCTAAATTTTTCAAATTGGACACTTGTTCTCATTCTATGCACCAACATAAACAAATCTGTGAGAATTTCATGCTTTCTACTCTTTCTTTCTACCTAGAGGTTGACATCAGATTTATCACAATAGTTTCTAAGCGTCTATGATTAATTTTGTTACCAGCACTATAGGATGATCAACAACACATTCTCTTAATTTTAGATCTGATTATCCAGCAACCATAATTTTCTCCTGAAGCGTTATCTGCAAAGAAATTTAAAAGTAGGAATTAATATAGTCTTGAATTAATTTCCCTCACCAATGCGGTAGCCTAATTACTGGCACTGAAAGAGCCAAGGAGGAAGAGTCCTTGTACCAGATTCAAAAGACTATAGCATCCCTTATTTATTTTTAAGTCTTAGTGGAATCCAGAGAATTAAAACATGTGATGAAAGGTCACTTAAAATTACAATACTTTTTCTGCTTTCTTCCAAACTGCCATCTATTAAGTCAAAAATTCATTTTCAAAATTAGCTGTTTTCTACAGAGTGAATATAGTAGAACAAACCTACAGATTTTTTCCAATGCAAGTTTTCAGTAGACTACTAATGAAAAGAGTTAATGTAAATATCATTCCAGTGCCCTTTTCCTTCTGTGACTCAAACTGTTATGCAGATGCTTATGAACTTCACATCTTGATTCCCTGTGAAGTCTGCAGGTATTCTTCATATTTTATAGATCTGAAGAGTCAAATTGTGGTGGTATTTTTTTTTTGGCCTTTTTTTTGTAAAATTAAATAAGCTTTTAAATAAAAAAGGTTTGATGTTTAAGTGAGAAATAAGGATTTCCGACATATTTGTTGACACCCTTCCAGCCCTGTGTAGCCCAGTCAAATCCATAACTGAACCTTCAGTTAAGACCACAGATGCACAGTCTTTCGTGAGTAGCACTGCAAGACTACAGCTGATGTAAAAGTATAACATTAAAAACATTAATTAAAAATTACTTGTAACTTTATCTTTTTAATCTAATGGCTTTAAAATCACCAGTATTTGTTTTATTCTCTCTGATTTTCCACCATGTTAAAACCCAGCAACACAAAAGGATTCTAACTAATTTTACTCATTTACAATAGCACTGTCTGAATTTAAGTGAATAGACTAATCCAGGTTGGAATAAAGTAGCCTCCTCTACCTTTTCATCTTGCTTCTTAATCATTTTGCTTCTCCTGACTCTGACCAAATCTTACCAAGTGTAAGTGGGAATAGTGGCCTGCTGCTCAATGACTGGTATAATGTAACTGCTCTGACAATTACAGTTGTCGCTTCTCAGTGTAAAGCAAACACACTTTCTGTCTCAGTTTCTGCATCCTTACTTCTGGATAATATCCCTCAGGGTACTGGGAGGTTTGATTAACATGTAAAGCTTTCTGAGATTCTTTACCAAAGGCAGCAGTGCAGAGTAGTGTTTTCCAAATTGCATTGCAGGTGGAAGCTCGTAAGACTTGCTATAAAGCTACCTGATCATCAAAAGCAACAGCTCCCATTGGTTTTAGTGGATTTAGTTGTAGCCCTGAGTGAGCACAATCTCATTTATTAACATCCATTGTTCATGGGATCATTGTTTTTCTCTCTGGCTAGTGATTTTCTCTGGTTCTTCTTTTCTGATACGCCCCATAGTAGGAACACTTTCACATAGATAAAAGATATTACCTTCCCAAATGAAAACATTCAAAGGAAGCAATCATTCATGACCATAACTTGTGAGCAAATCTTTCATGATTCTGAGGTCATTTGCATTTGGATTAATCTCCAAAAGCTCAGCTGAACCTTCCTGTGCCTACAAAGCTGCATACAATTTTCACATTATGAAAGTCTAGAGTACTATACCTTTCACTTTGGGGTTTATCCTAATCAGAGATAGTAGATCTTGCTTAAATCTTGCAAAGTGAAGAAGTTCATCTGAGTGTTTCAAGGATCTATACAATTATATTCAATGCAGTTAAATGTTTCCCCTCAAGTATCCCCAAGGGGAGTGGGCTAAAAGCATCACTGATACTTAGAAGCTATCTCTTTCTCAGTACCAACATCGCTTTACTCAGATTTATTATTGATTCAACTACTGAGGGCAAGGACAGCGACGCAGATTGAAAACTGCCTGAACTACTGGGTTCAAAGTGTAGTGACCAGCAGCACAAATTCCAGCTGAAGGCCAGTCACTGGTGTTGTGCCCCAGGGGATGTAACTGAGGCCAAATTAACACCTCCACTAATGACATGGACCATGACACAGCACATACCCTCAGCAAATTTGCAGAAACATAATGTAGAGGAACGATTGATACAGTGGGTGATTGAGGTGCCATTCAGAGGGACCTCAACAGCCTGGAGAAATGGGCAGGCAGGAATGCAGCTAAGTTCAAAGGGAAATGCAAAGCCCTGCACCTGGGAAGGAATAACCCCATGCAGCAGTACAGGCTGGAGGCTAACCATCTTGAAAGCAGCTTTGCAGAAAAAGACCTGGAGGTCCTGGTGGTCAGCAAGCTGACCATGAGCCAGTGATGCATCCTTGCGGCAAAGAAATGTCAAGAGCATCCTGGGCTGCATTAGGAAGAGCATTGCCAGCAGGTCAAGGGAGGTGATCCTTCACCTCTACTCCGCCTTGGTGAGACACATCTGGAGTGCTGTGTCCAGTTCTGGGCTTCCCAGTGTGAGAGAGAGACATGGACACATGCTGCAGTGAGCCCAGCAAAGGGCCATGAAGGTGAAGGGATCAGACCGTCTGACATATGAGGGGTGGCTGAGAGAGCTGGGACTGATCAGCCTGGAGGACAGAAGGCTCAGTGGAGATCTCAATAGTATGTATAAATACTTGAGAGAATAAAGATGACAGAGCCAGACTCTTCTCAGTGGTACCTATGACAGAAAAAGAAGCAACAGGCACTCACAGAAATACAAGGCATTCCATTCAAACTATAAGAAAACTTTACTGAGAGGTTAGTCTAACAACGGTGTAGATTACCCACAGAGGTTGTCGAGTCTCCATTCTTGGAAATGTTCAAAACCCAACTGGACACAGTCCTGAGCAATCTGCTCCTGCTGACCATGCTTGAGCAGGGGGTTGGACTAGACTATCTCCAGAGGTCCCTGCCTACCTCAAACATTCTGCGAACCTATGACACAATTTGTTTTGGTTTCCTTCACACGATATTAATAAACACAGTAATTCCTTTTGTTGGAACAAATGTGTTTAAAAGCTTGAGATTAAAACTACCTATATTTTAATCTCTAAATCATAGTTTTCTTTGCAAAATAGAAGAAACTGAAGATTGGAAGATCTCTACAGTAGAGTATACATACAGGCACACAGACGCTAGAGTTTTTGCTACTAAATTTTACTGTGACATGGCACTGCCTGGTTAAAGGCAGAATGAATTCACTATATCTAAAGGCAGAATGAATTCACTATATCTGAATACCAGAGAATGAGGAGAAAAAAACCAAACAATAAAAAAATCAAAAAAATGTTTTCTTATCCTTTTTCTTTGTGCTCTTCTCCTGTGAAGATGTTAATCCATACACTCATTCTGTGTTCATAATTCCGTTCCCCGCCCCCCACCCCCCCAATCTGTTATCTGTTTTCTTTCTTTAAATGTCTTCATTAGGACCTACCTAGCCTGACTGGTGAGAAGCAAATCAGGAAACTTTATCTCCGAGCTCTGGCATTCACTTTAGTTAATTGAAAGTTTTCAGGTCTAACAAATCCACTCTTATGTCTCAAATTAGCTAGGAGAAAACCACAAAATCATCTTTGCACAATAAAAAGAAAAGAGCTAAATGTTAAGTCTGACAAGATTTGAAACGAACCTTAAAAAAAACAAAAAAAACAAAAAAAAAACCAAACCAAACCTGCAAAGAAGTTTAAAGTAGCCTCCAAGTATCAGTGTGTCATATTACTTTGGTATGACATGAGTACTTAACTAGTATTTCGTATGAATACATGGCCCTGGAAAGATGGAAGCATTTGTTTATTATGCAGGGGAGTTCTAGCTAAACCTCACACTCTCCATAGCAATAGACAGTCTTTCACCACAGTAATATTCTTCTGCCACAGACAAAGTAGGCAGCTTTTTACTTTATTGTAAGATTCTCTGTATTTGCAGTAATTTCTCTCCTTGAACATTTAAATACAAATTTACAAAGGTTCTCACAGAACTTCATCCTTGGCACATCATCTTTTTAGCAGAACTTCTAAGTTAGATTTGGCTGCTCTGGTCTATCTCCAGTTGGAGCACTGAAAGTTGAGGATATCCACAATAATAAGAGGTAGAAAATTGCCATGCTAAAATTCAAGGTTATGCCTACTTACTTCAAATTCCTGCCTGACTAAACACTTCTATGGAAGAGACTGGAATCTTTGCTCAAATAAAAATGAATAATTTTTAAAAGGCTAATGCTTTAAAGGTTAATGCTTTAGAGATTCGGGCTGAAACAAATAAAAGCCAGTCAACCAAAAAAACTATAACAATCCCTCTCATTTAAAGGTCTTTTTTTAAGATAAGATTTGTCATGCAATAGACAATGTTTGCCACTTTGAAGTAACCTGGAGCTCAGGTATTCACTAGTCTAACCAGACCACTCCTCCCTTCCCCCCTCCCCTCCAAGAGAACAGCTCTTTGAGTGTCTTGTTTTTTCTCC
This sequence comes from Morus bassanus, assembly GCA_031468815.1. Classification (NCBI taxonomy): domain Eukaryota; kingdom Metazoa; phylum Chordata; class Aves; order Suliformes; family Sulidae; genus Morus; species Morus bassanus. The sequence continues at coordinate 34,516,495 of CM062574.1, read as the reverse complement.
CAGGCACTATTCCACTGTGACAGGGGAAGGAAAAGGAGTTTTCCTTTGCTAGGAGAACTGAAAAAATGAAGTTGTGCTCTTCTGCTCAGGCAGCTTGCTGACAAACTAATGACACTGAACTTCACGTTGGTCAAGCAGACAGAGAGTAGGATAGTAACAACAGTTTTACTGCTGTTAACTAAATACAGACAAGTAATATTTACCCTGTTCTCATCTATGGTAACCAGCATTATTTACTAATTTTTTTCCCCACTAAGTAGTGTTATTGTAAATAATCTGGTACTTAGATTTCTGCCCATAAGACCTTTTCAGCCTGTGGCTTTCTTCTAATCACTTTGCTACTAACTTAAAATTCTGAGTCAAAGTCGCAAAGTTTCTGTCCTAAGGTTCCTATGATTGTATAAGTCTTAGGTTTCTTTTTAAAATTAGGAATTTAGTTTCAGAGAAAAGTTTGAAAAATTAGCTTTAAAAAATCTCAAAGGACAATTATGAAAATGTGTCATAAAGGAGTTTCTTTAAAATCAGCATTTTTAAGCAAGTCAGCATTTTGAATGTCTGGCTTCAACAGTATTGCTTAGCTGTACAACATAAGAAAATTGTGTTTCTCTAGAACCAACTCAATAGCTCATGTTTCAACACACATTTTAATTATTAACTAACATGGTTTGGGGACATAGGTCACCTAAGTTTCTAAATTTATTTTTAAATAAAATAACATATACAAGATTCTGATATGCCTAATATAAAAATAAAGGCTTAGCCCTACAAAGTAATTATTTCATCAAGTTTTTGGCTGAAGCAGCAAAAGTCTGTTCGTCTCCTTGTGTTACTGCTGGTTAAAACCCACCTGTTTTAAGAATGCAAGGTTCCCTTCTTATCCACATTATCAGTTTACAGAATGTGAAGAAAGTCGACATCTTCAGACTTAGCTGATGCCACAGATGAGGTCACAGCCAAGAAGTGCCAACTCCGCACAGGACAAATGGGCAGGCAGTGCTGCTGGTGGAGCGATGGCCCAGGGGTGCCTGCCACTCCCCCGGGCGCCTCATGTCCCTTGGCGCTGAAACCAGATTCCCCAGAATGGATGTGGGCACCCGCAACAGAGATACAAAAGGCAAAAGGAAGAGGGGAAAAACAAGATACTCAATTTATTCTTCCATTAATTAGAAAGAAATATTCCATTTTGCCAATTCTCCATTATAAACAGAACTAAATGCACTTCCCACTGAACTTTGCAGAGTTGTAAATTTTTAATACTTTGAACCTACGGCTCACAGTGCAGTGAGAGCAGAGGAAAAAAAATAGCTGATTAAAACAAGTTTTAAAAAAGTCAAATATCATTGTTTCCATGCAGAGAAAGAAAAGCAGCAGCAGAATTTAAACAACTTGCCCATGCAATAGAACATGAGCCAAGAGCTAAGGTATGTCTTCTTGTAGTCCAGCAGTACATCTACATAGCTAGATCTTAGGGCACTTTCAAGCTCTCAGTACAGGACACTCATCTATCAGATCAGAGCTCTGCCTCAGCATTAGCAAACCTTCTTTGCACCACAGTGTGCTCTTGGGAAAAGACATCCAGGTGTTACAAGCAGAGGTGAGAATAATGTGGCCTATAGAAGTTGGGGAAAAAAAGGCACTTCATACTGCAACTTTTCTGAAAGTATTATTATAATACAAAGATAATCCTTGACTTGTTATTAAGACTTTTGTTTCATGCCATTAACATTTTCAAACTGCCACAGCAAGCTTGAAGAAATATAGCACCGGTAACCAGCAAAACAATCTCCAATTTAAGATTATTTATTTCACAGAGTAATATCTCCTACTAGCGCAGAGCAATAGGAATTTCTGTTCTTAACAAATATTTCTGTAAAGCAATTTATTTATGTAGAGATGTTTTGGTTGTGTTGTTGTCATCTGTGTCCTCTGCCCCGCCCCGCCCCCTTTTTCCCTTCCCTATCTTTAGCCCAGTGTAGACCATTGTAGACCATATTATAACTTCTAAGAAAAAAACCAAAGCAGGATATGATTGAAATTGGTGGCAGACATAGAATCATAGAGTATCTCAAGTTGGAAGGGACCCATAAGGATCATCAAGTGTAACCTCCTGCTTCTCGCAGGACTGCTTAAAACTAAACCATATGACTAAGAGCATCATCCAGACGCTCCTTGAACTCTGACAGACTTAGTGCCTTGCTCACTTCCCTATGGAGCCTGTTCCAGTGACCGACCACCCTCTCAGTGAAGAACCTTTTCCTAATGTCCAATCTGAACTTCCACTGACGCAGCTTCATTCCGTTTCCTCATGTCCTATCATTGGTCACCAGAGAGAGGAGATCAGTACCTCCCCCTCCGCTGCCCCTCTTGAGGAAGTTGTAGACTGTAACGAGGGCACCCTTCAAGCCTTCTCTTCTCCAGGTTGAACAAACCAAGTGACGTCAGCCACACCTTGTAAGTCTTGCCCTCAAGGCCTTTCATCATCTTGGTCACCCTCCTCTGGGCACAATAGTCTGATGTCCTTCTTATACTGAGGCGCCCAAAACTGCATACAGTATTCGAGGTGGGGCCGCACCAGTGCAGTGTAGAGTGGAACAATCACCTCCCTCGACCGGCTAGCTGCTCTGTGCTGGGTGCACCCCAGGACACGGTTGGCCCTTTCGGCTGCCAGGGCACACTGTTGACTCGTATTCAACTTGCCATCAACCCAGACTCCCAGATCTCTTTCTGCTGGGCTGCTTTCCAGCCTCTCATCTTCCAATTTGTATGTATAACCAGGATTACCCCATCCCAGGTGGAGATCCAGCACTTGCTCTTGTGACATTTCATATGGTTGGTGATTGCCCAGCTCTCTAGTCTATCCAGATCTCTCTGTAAGGCCTCTCTACCCTCAAGGGAGTTGACAGCTCCTCCTAGTTTAGTATTGCCGGCAATGTACATTGATTAATTAATTAATGTACCTTCAATTCTGGCATCCAGATTGTTTATAAAAACATTGAAGAGCACTGGCCCCAAAATTGAGCCCTGGGGAATCCCACTGGTGACCGACCACCAGCCTGATGTAACCCCATTTACTGTAACTCTTTGAGCCCAACCTGTCAGCTGATTGCTCACCCAATGAATTGTGGACTTGTCTAGCTGTGTGCTGGACAGTTTATGCAGAAGGACAGTGTGAGAGGCAGTATCAAAAGGTTTGCTAAAATCCAAACATCTACTGGCTTCCCTTGGTCAACTAGATGGGTGACGTCATAAAAGGAAATTAAGTTGGTGTGTGTGGGAAGAATACCATTTACAATAAGCTGATTTAAGCAAGACTTTTGTAAAAATTTACTTTTTTCCTTCTACCCCAACTACAGCCCTATATTTTGAGCAGAAATTTTTCATCATCAGGTAGTAGTGAACAAAAATACAAAGACTTTTTTTAAAAGCAACATTTCATAGAGCAAGCTCATTAAGAGGAAAAACTGTACTTGTAACTTGCACTTGAGTAACATCAAGTAAGCTTTTAATACACATTTGCTCAAGAAAATCTTTTAAAAATAACTGTTCCACAACACTTAAGTGTATGCAATTCAAAAACTAATTAACATGTATTCATGGAGAAACCTGGGATGACTACATGCCATAACAACTCTTACTTCTAGTAACGATGGAAAGGGTTTTTTTCTCTTAGAGAACAGGTCAAATCAAGTGACTACCAGAACGCATACAAGGATTACCAAGATTGTGGGCTTTTTGCATGCTGATGAACCGGGTGACAGTTTTCTGGCACCACTAATAGCATTTTAGCTCACTTCCTGCAATCTTTATAAATGCAGAATGCCAACCAGCTTGCTGAATGAGGTGTTCTGGTTTCTGAACACTACGTAAACAAATTGCCAAAAACTTGAAACTTTTTTTTAAAAAAAACAAACCTCCTGATGTTGTGTGTGTGTCTTCTTTGGGAAGAGAAGTGTAATGTAAACTGGAGCAATGCAGGAGTTCAGACTCTTACTAGCACTAAGTTGATCAGTTTCTAGTTAAATTTTCTGCAGAACAGCATACCTATAAATAAAAAAAGCCAATACAAATTAAAGATACCTTATGAAAAGGAGGTGGTACTCTTGTTAGCAAAAAGCCATAAGCATGAGCCACATTTACGGGTAAAGGTGCATTTCAGTTTCACAGCTCCAAGAACTTAAAAATAAAAATATCAGCATTTTATACAGTCCCTGGGGAGAGAAAGCTCATAAAAAAGCAGTGCCTCTGAGCATCCCATCTGTTGCTCTACCTGCCCCTGCTCCAACATTCACTGAGCTTCAAATGAAATAGCATTTCTGTTTACAGAGGGGGCCTCTTATTAAGTTCCCACTTGTCATAGCATCTCTGTGAGAAGTCTGGAGTCAGAAGCACAGTGGGAAGTCATTGACTTCGGCTGGTGTTTACACTGCCTTTTTTTTTTTTTAAGCACAAAATTCAAAATTGAGTTCTTCCTGTCCTATACCATGCCCTAGGCGGATGAGGTCCATCTGTCAGGCTCAAAGACATCTGCAATCAGCAAGCATATTTGAGCTGACAAAAGGGTCAAGGCTCAGGAGCAGAGTACTGCTCACGAAGGGAATGTGGCTCTGAATTTGCAGACACAGTTAAGGAAAAGTTCTGGTGTCAAAGATTTGTGCTGCTGCCCCTGTGGGAAATAAGCCAAACTAATGAGGAAAAATATTGAAAGATATTCCATTCTCCAGGCTCTCCTGTGCATCCAGTTTTTTGTATTTCAGCCTATTAGTCTTCATTCTGTGTCTCCTGCAGCGGCCTTTGTCAGCACATGAATAATTAATGTTAATAGTCTCATCAACTTCAGGGCATAGTGCAAGACTCATTGAACAAATGTTGGTTGGGCTTGTCCTGCCTCATGATGAAGTCTTTTCTTTCACATAAGAGATCCCACAGAATAAAAGCCATGCTCTACTTCTTGGGTGTTCCTTGAATGTACAAATGTAATAACTGTAAACATTAAGTGTGGTATTATCTAGTAAATAAATGTGGCCAGATTGCGGCTTAAGTATGAACATTCAATGAATACCTAACACAACACTGACTGTAGGCAATAGCTGTTTTTACTTTAATTCAATCTCTTTAAATCCATTCATAAGATTTTGTTGTTGTTGTTGTTCTTGTAACAGCACATGGTATCTTAATATCATAGTTACATTATGTTAGCCAGTGATCAGCTCATAAATTTTAAATGGAAAAAACAGTGGAACTGTTTTGATCATGAAGTATTTCTACACACTCTCCAAACTGGCTTGTCCATTGAAGAAGTCAGCACAAAACAGATGAGAGAAGAATGTTAGATTCATTTTGGCTGATTACTACTGCTAGTAGTAATATAAGCTCTCGCTAGTGCCCTGTATTTTTTCTGCTTTTTAATCCATTCTTGAATCCGTAACGGAAAACTAGAGTTAAAATGGACTTTCCCCTTTTGAGTGTGACTGTAAATGAGGCACAGATAAAGCAAGCACCAAACCCTACTTTTGATAAGCAGACCAGCAAGTTAGGTTGCAAGAGGCAAATACTACTAATAAAAGAGATCAACGAGATGCACAGGGTTTCTAAGTCACAGCAAGCTTTCCTCCAAGATGAAATACAGTTATGGTTAACTGTAACACCCAAAGTTCTCTTTAAGATTCCCATTTTACGAAAATGTAAGAAATTGTTGAATACCAAAACAATTGAATAAAATGCCATATTACTTCCCAAACTATTTTAAGTTATGCCTATCCACCTTATTAGACAAGCTAGAAAATGTCAAAAGGGACAAGTAGGAGTTTCACTGATTCTGACTCACGTGAAATAACCCCCCAAAATAAATCTCTACTTAGACCTGCCAAGAAACATTCAATTCACACTTGATCACAATGAGAATGCACAAATAACAAATTACCCAAGCCTCCAAACTTTGAAAATGGAAGTCATTTAATTAAAAACCAGAAGTTTCAGAATATATGAAACAAGTAAAATATTAATATATTTATGAAATGTACTTAATGTCATACTATTGTGTCCTCACCTTTTTCATTTAGCATAAGCATAACATGACCCCTAGGTATTATAAATCCACTGAAATTTTTTAAAAAATTGTTTGATTTAAAAGCAATCTGTAGTATTAGTGATGTTTTTCAAGTATGGGTACATTCTTCACTGTTGAGTAGAATGAGAAATACTCTAAAGTAGATTAGAAACTGGTCTAAACTCAGAGCAAAATACCAAAACAATCTGACCAGATGTCTATTGCTTGTAATAAAAGAGTAAATTCAGCAGAACTGGAGGAGATAGCACATTAGTACATTTTTTTGTGTTAAACTGGAATCTGCCTTGCAGTAGAACACACAAACATCAGGCCAGGCATGTGCTTCAATCTGTTCCTGAACTGAAGACCTTAATCAGGTTCTTTGTTTTAATTTTGTGAGTCTTCACACAGTAGCAGGAAGAACGAGACAAGAGACAGGCACCTGCTGGGCAGGAGTACTATCTGAAACAGCTTTGCACTCACTGCCTGCAGCTCAGATTGACATTTGGATTGACAGTGTGCCCTAAACAGGGGGGCTATCCAAGCTCCCACTTCTACAGTGCATTATGATTCAGTTATGAACAGTTTGCTGTTCAACTTCACAAATATTTTGCTGGTTTGAATTGCTTCTTTCCTCCCCCCCAGTACATAAATAAAAAGAGCTCATTATACAACACTCTATACATTTTGGTGACTGACTTTTCTGGTATGCTTTAATTGGGTAAACTTGAATTGGCCTAAAAGTAAGGAAAAAAATTGAGAGGCAGACCAGGAAATATATTGACATTCACTTTGCCTGCTTAGTATATAATAAATGATGAAAGCATTAGCTTTAAGGAGATAATTACTTTCATAGTCCACAACAGTGAATATTTACTGGGGATACTTAGAAAAATTTCTTTGAGTGCCTGAACTAATAAATTTTAATGAAGACAAGTGTGATATTTGGGGTTATACAATTAAAAGCAAACATGCAGAATATTTAGCAAATTGAAAACCTACTAGTTTGATGTATAAAATACACATTTGTTTTAGCAGTATTTTGTAATTTTTAAAACTATGCACCCACATCTACTTTCAATTAAAGTTCTAAACCTGCTTTTTTAAGTTTAACCGGTACCCATAGCACCAAAAAGTAGATGTTAAAAATATGAAACAATTTATGAAATAGTCTAAATAAACAGCAGTTTAGAAATAAACTCAAGCCTTATCCAGATGTCCAGAAAAAAACACCACAAAAAAACCCCACAGTCTCACATCCCATTAAACAGAAGGCAGCATAGAAAGTTAGAACAAAGGAACTTCAAAGTAGATGGTCAGCAGAATGCAGGTTTGTTGTGGACTGGGCCATGAAAATGAAGCAGTTAATATTTTTTAAATATAATAACTACAAAAGACAATCACTTTCAACTATTTGCATCTGCTTGTAAGAGATATGAGATTTGTATCTTTTGTTACTATTTATCACATATACTGCACTGTAATCTAGTGAAATGCTATGCCAGTCTCACACGTTGACTTTGAAAATGTCTAAGCAAACAGACGACTCCCCACCCCAACTCCTAGAATGATATATTTGCTTTAAGACTCCTGCAAACATACGGGCCCTAATAACTAATGAAATGAGGAAGGGTCTTAAAACAGAGAATATTGGCATAGCACTGGTCCTGTAGTTTCCCTTCTGTTTTTCCATGGCAGCCGAGCATACTTTACAATACCTGTTCTTAACATACCTGATGGTTTCTACAGCCCAGTAGACCCTTTACCAGCCCAAGGCAACCTAGCAATCTGCAGTTATTTCTCTTCCATTTTCCTGCAATACAAAGTGCCAGGCTGTCAGAGTTTCCTTGTAAGGACAGGATTTTCCTCTAAATAAATGAAATCCCATTTATTTAGATAAGCAGAAAAAGTGACATAGTAGCACAAACAGAAGAAAAATTATGTTAATTGGGTATATGAAAAAATCTCCATGCTGAGAACTGTAAGGCTTCATTATTTCAGAGCACTTTCCAAGTGCTGAAATATACTGTAGAGTATTCAAACACAACACACTGACAGTCCAGGCAGGCCTAGTAGAAAGGCAGGAGAGCAACGGGGTAGGCAGTAGAACAGTTAGACAAATTCAGAGGAGATGGGTAACAGGAACAGCAGGAGGAAGGTATTATAAAAAAGAAATATTCTACCACCCTAATTCTATAACAGTGCAAATCTCTTGTTTGTGCCCTGTTAGAATATTTACAGAGGTCTAGTAGAAACTTCCCAAAACAACTAGCATAAATGTTGCCATTTCTCCCCTCCATTCATCTGCTGGTTAGGACATGCTGCCTCATTTCTGTTAAGTCCACCTATACCTGCTCCAGTCTGGTGGATATATGGTCATTTCAAGTAAAATCTCTACTCTCAACTTAATTTAACAAGGTTATCACAATCCTGAAGTCCTGTGTGATAATTTTGCACAGAAATGAAAGTGGTTCCAAGTCAGGCATGCAGTAGTATAAGCAGTTTGCCTGAAATCATAGGATTTTTCATTAAGAGAAGTAAATAAGTTAAGCAATGTTGATTTAGGAATTCCTCCTTTGTGCAATATAATAAGTAAAATGCTTCAAACCCCATATAACAGCACTGCTGTTTTGTATTATACGTTGTGATATTTTTCATAAACTACCCATTGTGTCTGCGTGGATGATGCTAAGCTCTGTATGCTATTTTTTGGAAAGCAAATTGCATTTAACCTACCAGATTAATGACACTTATAAATAAATAAAAATCTAACATTCACTCTTAATAGAAAACCAGCTAGCATCCTACTGTGGAGCTCAAGGTGCAGCATGCACTGACAGATATTGGTGATAGGTTGCTGACTCATTTTTCATTTACTTTATGGGTGTTTTTCAGCATAAGGAGCTTGCAAGCTATGATGCAGCTATCTCTGTCCGAGTGTTATCTCGCCCTCATAACAGAATCAGTAATTAAAGTTTAATATGCAGCATTGAGACTATCTGCATCTCTCAGGGGGCCACTAGAAGGAAATTAGCAAAGAATGATGCAAGTTTGCTAGAAGGATTTGATAGCCAATTCTAATTTCATCAGCTTTGATTGAGAAATTGAAAAGGCACCTCTGGGGGCACTAGCCATGTGTTTCCTACAAGTTTCTCATTTAATTAAACAATGCACATGGCAGATTTTGAACTTACCCAATGTAAACCCCTGCAATTGCCATGGATTTGTCCTGCAGAAGCTCCCTGCTTCTATTCTGATAACCCAAACTTCCTAGCATAACACACTGTCACACAAAGCTGAGCGGAAGAAGAACAGACAGACAATTGAAATTATATGCTGATTAGATGCCAAGAGAAGATTGCTTCTAATGCTGTGCCATGCCAGCAACTGAACAAGATAAAGCCCTTTTACCACCTTTTGTTTTTTGTGCAAGAGCAAAGGTTTTTTTGAAAGGTTATTCAAAAGGTTCAAGTGTTTTGTAAGGTTATGGGCTTATAGCAAGCCCATAAGTTTCAAGAATACTTTGCCAGCTCTTTGAGTTCTCATTGAGCACAAGTGATGCCAGTTTCTTACCTGCATTATTTATGCTTTATACTGCTACCAAGCCATTTCTGTTAATGTAAACCAAACAATGCCAGCAAATTAGCTTTGCACCTTGCTAAGACGTCTTCCCCCATTTTCCAGTGCTCTCAGTTTACAGTGTAGTAACCAAAGGGAATATTTCTGCATTTTGAGTATAGAATATATACTTCAGAGATGTATTTACAGGATATTTTCTGATCTGGCTAGCAAGAGAACAAAAAGGTTTGTTTAGACCTGTTTTACACTTCCTTTTCCTCTAGCTCAGCCTCTATCACTGACAACTCTCTGCTGTGCATGACTACAAGTGGCTATTTTAGTAGTAAAAGTTCCCTACATATAAATATAAAAATTAGCCTTTTACCATGACACAAAAGGAATGTAGTATAGAGTCTTTAGGCTGGAATCTCCTTCACAGAATTTTCTTCTCTGCAGTCAGAATGTTTACACTTCTAGACTTCTGTTCCCTGTTTCTCTGTATTTCAGGAAAGGATGAAATCCTGCTATATTGCAGCTGTATTCTTTTCAAGCACGTAACGGTGCTTGAAATATAGAGCAAGAAGCTGAAATAAAAAAGTGCAGCACAGATTAAAGACACAGGTCTGACTTCTAATGTCCAACAGTCCAGCAGACATTACACTGTCCTGCATCAGGTTCTGGAAAATAAACATTACTGCTGCTGGCCAGACTACTAGTAGAAGGATTGGCTGGTTTGGAAAGGAATTTGAACTTGTGGTACAGATTCTTGGCTATGAAAAGCCAATTACTACTTTTACATCAAGAAAACTTCACACTCCCAAATAGCTCAAGTAAGGAAGTTTCAGATGTCAGCTGCTAATCTAAGTAAATCAATGTCATTTTGATTAGTGCTGTGTGAATTTGAAGCAAAATTGCCAGGTTAGCAAATTCACTTTTCTCTTGAAAGTCCCCATGTGTACAAGCTTATGTAAGCTTAATTGAAGTCAACAAAGTGCAACTGCTTTTTTAAAACAATTTAAGTACCTTTTATTGGAGTCTAATTAATGATTATAGTCACCAGGGTAAGTTTTCCAAAAATCAACAAAAGACAAAGGGCCTTATGCCATTCTTTGTTTATAGTTATGGAAAACGAACAGCAGTCCAGAGAGAAAGCTTCATATTTATTTGACACATGTGACTTCTAATGAATATAGCAGTTTTATTTTTAATGGGGTCACTAACTTTCATTACAAATATAGAAGGCTTATGTCAATATCATTAAGTGTCCCAGAGAAGTAGTAGCAGGACAAGAAAATTTGGGTGTGGGGTTGGTTTTGGTGTTTTTTTTTTTTGGTTTGTTTTGTTTGGTGTGGTTTTTTGGGATCTTTTTTGTTTGTTTGTTTTGTTCCCCCCCCCAATGAAGAGAAATGCACACTGTTTTGCTTTTCTTTGTTCTGGTAAATGCTTCACCTTGTCAAATGTATTCTAACTGTAATACAGCTTGATTGGAAGGAGGGAAGGGAGAGAAATTATTAATTTCAGACTTTTTCTTTTGCTGAGAAAAGGGGGAAAATTTAAATGTTTGTTTTGAAGAAGGGTTCTCTTTCTCCAGAAAAGGTCTTTTCCCAAAAGTTTCTGTATTTCAGAAGAATTTACCTTTAAGGCAAGTTATTTTCTTCAGAAAACACTACTTATTTTGATGAAGAAGATACTGCCTTCCAGAAGCAAAGAGCAAGGAAGACATCACTCTGATCTGATTCTATGTGCCTAAGTGTCAGTGTTAACCTGTACATTGAAGCAGTGAATCTCAATTGCTGCTAACGCTTGCTGAAGGAGTAAGCCTTTCCTAGTCAGTACCAGGCTACAGGATTGTCCAGAGGACCTGAGGAATCTCCTCAATATCCTTCAAGCATCAGGAGCCATGACTGGCAGCAATTAGCAAGCACATGAAGTGTTCCAAAAGACAAACTTATCCTCTCTTCAGGCCTTCGTATCTTTCCCTTCTGCACTGGTGGTGTTTTATTCATTTCTACTAGACATCCTCCACTTTATTCCCACAATTTAAACTCTACAGTATAAAGCATGGACCAAAGTAGTCTTCTGTATAGATAGGGGAAAAACTCAGGAGTTTGTGACTATTTTTTTTCTTTTCCCTTGACCCTTCACTTGAACAGGAATGTGTTTAGGACACTTACCTATAATATCAAAATCTGCACCTTCCCTTTTATATCTACAGAAGAATTTCTAACCTGACTCAATGTGATGTAAAAAAGAAAAAGCTTGCATAGCATTTCTTTTCATCACCTTATCTCTTCTAGTTGCTTCAGCAATGACAGCATCATATATTGCTACGCCCCTGGTGCATTTGCAGGCTGTCAGAGTTGAGTGGCAAGCTGAGGGAGGTGACAAACTGTACCTAACTAGCCTGGATACCCAGTGATCTGACTATCTTCAGGTATGTGTGCTGCCTACAGTGAGTAGAGATGCTTCCTAGCTTTCCAGCTAAAAATTTTGATCCCTCTGATTAAAGTTCACTAATTTTCCTCCCACCACCACCATCATAACACACTATTTTGAAACAGTTAATGTGCCAGAACTGATTTCTGCTGTGTGCTTGCTTTACATAAATAAATTACTTTTAAAAATATTAGCCCATAAAATAGCTCTTGTCATTGTTCTTTCTAACTCTAAGAACCCAGCTAATCATTACACAGATTTATTTACACTGTGAGCCTTCAAGCTGGTGTAGTTATCTCATTCTTCACATTTGTATCAGGGCACCACTGAAAACATTAAGAGCTTAGTAGAACTTGCAGTAATAGGTGGTCTTTTCTGTGGACCCCCCCCTCTTCTGGTGAGACTTATATTGTCACATAATAATATTACAGTGTGTGTGTGTGGGGAGTAATTTTGTTATTACCTTCCTCGAGGATAGCTTTATGAAGGTGAAAAAATCCATATCCAAGAGTGCACTAAGGATGCAGACATACTATTTAAACAACAACTTTATAATTATCCAAAGCTTGCTATTTCATATTTTACTTAATGTTTGTCAATATAAGCTAGAAAAGATTAGTGGAAAGCTATTTTGTGAAGAGCAAGATGACCCTTTGTGTTCAGAGCTGATCAATTACAACTTATATGATAAAAACTATGATGCACAAACTGTTTTACTTCATGGTAATTTTACAGGGAATAGGGAGGAGGTGTACCACTGTCACCCACTGAGCAAATAAGCTTAATGCTGAGTTATTAATTGTGTTTTAAAGAGAACCCTTATAATTTGTTCTGAAATCTTGCTAAAGTAAAGCTGAGGTTATAACATAAGTCACCCGAAACTACAAAAAACATACAGCATTTTAAAAATGTTTTTCTTCCATTTAAGACCAAGCAAAAATGGAATCTCATATTGCTTGGGAAGCTTTGTCTCATTTTTAGGCTCTCATCTCATTTCTGAAATAAACTTTTCATGTGTCCACTAGCAACCAAACACACATGCAGAAACAAATTCTCTCTTGCTTATGGTGTTTCCTTGCATGCCCCCGATACTCATTATGCCAAAATAATCTGGTCCCTTTACAACAAAGTAGAGCTATCAGCAAACCAGATCATACAAGAGAACAAGATCCATTGTTATTAATATTCATAAGATCATAGAATGTCCTGAGTTGGAAGGGACCCACAAGAATCATCAAGTCCAACTCCTGTCCCTGCACAGAACAACCCCAAAATTCACACCATGTGTCTGAGGGGGTTGTCCAAATGCGTCTTGAATATCAGGCTTGGTGCTGTGACTACCTCCCTGGGGAGCCTGTTCCAGAGCTCTACCACCCTCTGGATGAAGACCCTTCTCCTAATATCCAATCTAAACCTCCCCTGGCATGCCTTCCTGCCATTCCCTCGGGTCCTACCATTGGTCACCAGAGAGAAGAGATCAGTGCCTGCCCCTCCTCCTCCCCTTGTGAGGAAGCTGTAGACCACAATGAGGTCTGCCCTCAGCCTCCTCTTCTCTAGGCTGAATAAACCAAGTGACTGGATATGAGGAGAATACACTTCAGGTTGCTCAGGGAACTGCTTAGTAAGGTCCCCTGGGGAAAAGCTTTTGAAGGTGCTGGGGTCCATCAGTGCTGGTCGCTTTTTAAGTACCACCTCCTAAGAGCACAGGAGCAGGCAATTCCAAGATATAGGAAGTCAAGCAGGTAAGGCAGAAGACCAGCTTGGCTAAGCAGGGATCTTCTTTTAGAAATAAGGTGAAAAAAGAAAGTATATCACCAGTGGAAGCAAGGTCAGGTGTCATGGGAGGACTACAGAGACACTGTTTGCCAGGGAGGAAATTTGTGTGGCCATAGCTCAACTGGAGTTGAAGCTGGCCAGTACTGTGAGGGACAATAAAAAGGGCCTTTTTAAATATTGTGTTGTCTATGGACAACTCTGATGCAGCGTCATGGTGCTACAGTGCCTTATCACTTCCCCCTGTGGTGACATGCAGGCCCTTCTAGAAAAGCAACTACCACTGTTGCTACAGGAGATGGGTTTAACTTCTGCACAGAACTGAAAGTCAAGAATAAAATAAAAAGATTACTCTCAGAGTGAGGAAAAGCCTTTTCTACATAAACAATGAAATAAAGCCTTTGCAAGCCTCCTGCTGTCGGGCACTATTTTGTGGAGATTTCAACATCTGAGGCATTGGCATTGCGAGGACCTGGCAGAAAGTCTGACAATGAGCTACCATAGTGTGGGTGTCAGGAGTGATGTCACACGTCAGCAAAACAGCATTCACCAGCTGGAGGCTCACAAATGCCAATTTTAATTATAAACTTTATTTTCAAATAGAGTTCACAGTTTATACAGGATACACTTCATGCCATCAGAGCATTTGAGCACTGCAGTGAACAAATTGGTAGCATGTTATTTTCTTAAAAATAGAGCTGTAAACATAACATGACATTTTATTTATTCAGAACAATAATCTTTTGCATTCAGTCTATCAAGGATTGTAGCATGCGTTATCCAGATGTGCAAGCAAAATACCTAATGATTCCTTCTGTACACATAGCTGTTATCCTCTGCTCTACTTCTGCCTTTAGACTCATGATTATTACTTTTGTACTTTTAGTTCCTACAAATTTATTGCTCTTAGTTCTACAAATTTAAGTACATGTACATTCACCTAAATGTTGATTTAAGTGGTATTTTTAGGTTTGCCAGAGAGATTTTTTGCCCAGTTTTGCATACCTTGATTCTGTTGTACTCATGCCACAACTCAGGAGGCAGAGAACACATGTGAAACGAATTGGCCAGTCTGTGATTTCACCCATGCTTTCAAATTTTCATTTGGCAGGAGTGTAACATTTTACTGCTGCTCTAGACTTCATCCTTCTTTCTTCTGTTTTATAACCATCCCTCTTCTTCCAAACCATTGCTGTAGTACATTTAATCAAGGACTCCATTCTAAATTTTCTATATTAACCTTAGGAAGGTCTTGAAAATGTCAATTCCTTCATATACTTACATGGGGTGTGACAGTCTTATGTGTATATATAGCTGTATATACATATTATATAAAACTATATATACATTCTTTTTAAGTGTTTTGGTAACATACCAATGAGACTTTAGAAACAATAAATAAGAGCTTAGAAGGTATTATTTTCTTTGTGTACTCCAATTAATTTCGATCCACCAGAAATTGTCTGCCCAATGTGTTATCACAAATTATATCAATTCCTCCTTGCTACTGCAAGCTACTATGAAATTGCATGCAAAGCAGGCTATAGGTAATGAACTCTCCTGACACAAGATGCTTAGTAATACTTTTGGAAACTGGAATCCATTGTAAAAATATAATTAACATGTTGTACCCATTTTTTCCATAAATTGGAAAACGAGGCAGTGTTGTTCACCTACAGTGAACAGACCCCATGCATTAATTAACCACTTCTTAAACTGTCCATTTAGATTAATGGATAAAATTCCACTAGACATGAAAACTATCTCACTACAAAATAAAGCATCTGAGTGACAGACTTGTAATCTGCATTTAAAAAATGGAGGAGATATGAATGAAAGGACAGAAACAAATCAGATACGTGCTGTCAAAAATCTCTTCTAGAACTTGCTTCACTTAATTTCTTTATAATACACTGTCAGGGATGATGTATCATTTAGTACTTTAAAAGATTCTTCAGTAAGCCAGAAAAGCGATGAGCAGTTCTTTTGACCCTGGCACCCAGAATAATTATGATTATCTGCACTATTTAGCCTGAAAGGAATCGGACACTGTTCATGGTCTGTTAGTTCAGCTATGATGTTTGATAATCTATATGCACAAGTCATTGAAGGTCACTCAACCTTAGAGTACTTCAAACACACTTAGTTAGCCTTTACTGAATAGTAAAGTGCAAGTGCCCCATTTCTATTGTTATGACACTATTGAAAAACTGGAACTGCTGAAGGATGAAAATAATTTCATTTTGTCTGTTATGTAGAAAGATTTGAATAAACCCAGTTGTTTGGTTGGACTGTAAACATGAAATACCTGCTGAGATATTGGAGAAGTGAAGACTAAGCAGAAGGAAAATGAAGCTGAAGAAAATAAAGTTGATTCTGTGCAACTAGTTAGAAATGTTACCAGAATTTCCCCTTTACCCACACAGAGAAGAAAAGAATTGTATAAACATTCTTTAGCTACAACTTTGCCTCAGTTGACTAGCAAGGAAAACTGTACTGGTTCCGTATAAATGTTTCAAAACAGCAAGTAATATGCTAGCTCCTGGGTTGCATGATGAAAATATTTTTATAAAACTGAAGTCTCATATAATTTTAAAATGCCTGTAAAATTCCTAAGAGATTAAAGTGTAATACAAGAAATGGACCGCCACCCACTAGCTTATATTTAAATGTAAGGAACACTTGCATTTAAAAAATACAATGGATCGTCTCTGTAGACCTACTCAATAGACTTACAGAAATTTGACTGAACTTCTGCCTAAAAGAGAAGCAGCCATGGTGTCATCACACGGGGGAGTGAAGAGGCACACCAAAAGAACTGCTTTTCAATGAGAAAAGGGCTACTTGATTGATCTATGCTCACTGAAAAGGACAATACATTGTCTGGCCACTTTGGGGAGCAGATCTGCTGATCTTTCAGAGATGATGTCTCTTTTTCACTGCTACATATATACAGAAAGCATCAGACTTTGAGTGGGCACAAGAGTATCTATTCAAGACCAACATTTACACTCTAGATTTGAAAAAATAAGACAGAACCAAAGTTAAAAGACTACACTGAATTCTCTGCTGCTGCAATAACATAGCCTTCCAACTTTTTCAGAAATTAATATTCTCACGCTGATACAAAATTAGCATTAGGAGAGCAGAGACTCAGTCCTCAGTATTGATTCGAGTCATCTCTATGACTTGAGCCTGTTTGTAACAGCAAAAAACTTCTACATGTATAATCTCTTTACAAGTACATTATAATCTTTTTAAGACTGTCACAGAAATACATTTTCTTTGCTACTGTGTAGTCTGCTTCTATGTGAAAAAAAATCAGGGGAGGAAAGATGCAGACTGTGTCTGATTTTGAGAGACATACCTAACTCCCTAGGTACTTTTCTTTTTAGAGTTGCAATTTCTGATTTGGAAATCACCTTTATTACATGCACAACTGTCAACTTCCAACATTTTTCATCCTTTTAGCCTGGCTGAACCAATGCTGAGATGAGAGCAAGTCTCTTTGTATTCTGCATGTATCGTCTCTAATAGCTTTGCTTACCAAGTTTACTGAAACCGTTGTGGAAGATACATGAAAAGCCAGGTAGCTCTCAAATAGAACTTATCTAGTGGCACAACAAGAATTTCAACACAACCTCATTCTGAATAAGTTGGGAGTGTCACTAAGAACAGTCTGAAGATGTTTTTGCTTCTCTTCAAAACTTTAAAAGAGAGTAGTAGATTAGTACCTCTTTGTTAGGTGTCCCTCCCCTACCATCCCCCATATTTTAAGGTCATAAAAATCTCAGTCCTAGGATAAAATCCTGAACTTTTTTTTTTTTAATTTATTTTCCTAATCCTATCTACATCCTCAATATTTGTTTTAAAATTATTTATTTCTTATAACTAACCAAGCTAAACACACGCATAGCTCTGCTGAAGTTTTATGGTGGCAAGTTGGTGTATTTAAATCAGAGGTTAAAAAAATCAATACACAATTATTTCTTATACATCTATGTTATTCAGTTTTCCTTTGGATTTCTCTATTAATCTTGAATTAATTTTCTTTATGCAATGGTTATAATGCCGTTATTGGGTTTTGTATCTGAAATACTTTAAAAAAGAAAGAGTATCAAGTAATTTAATATATTATAAGGAAATCTATATCCAGGTAACAGATCAAAGCTGCGTATTTCATTTTTACAACCAAATAAAATTGCATATTCCTTAGTTTAGCACAAATAAATCATACTGTGGTAAAGAATGGTATAAAGAGCTGTCAGAGAAGGATGTGGGTAATCTTTTTTTTTTTTTTATCTATTTAAAGTGCTACATTTCCTGTTCTACCAAGTATTTGTGATCACTAAGGAAAATATTAATGCCTCAGCACTTATCCCACAGTGGCCACACTTATCATGTCTGCATTCTTATTAATGAAAACCCTTTCACTGAGCTCAAGATCAGTAGCATAGACTGCTCTTGAAAATTAGCCTAGGTGTGTACTCATGACAACAACTTTCCAGTCAATCACTTTAAAATAACTTTAGAAAGAGAGGTTATGCAGATTCACATAACTCTTCATCATACAAGCCCGTATTTTTTTCTTCATGGTAGATATAAGAAAGAAAGTTTACCAGCAGGAACTACTCTTCAGGAACTGGTCTCTGCTTCTTACTACTGGTCCAAAATGCAACTTCCTAGTATTTAGCAAATGACCCATGGATATATTGAGTTTTCTTAAACTATTACTATTGTTGACCTGAAGGGTTTCTCACCTGGCACAGAAAATTGACTGTTCCACCCCAAGTTTCAGTCACTGGAAGTTAAGAATATAATCTGTAATGAATAGCCCCCAAAGACTAAAAGACTTTCTTCCCAAACTTAGGATGGAAGAAAAACCCATGACAAAAAAAAAAAAAAAAGAGGGTTTCAATTTGTTTATACATATTCTACAGTCTTTATCTGAAGATTATACTTTTTTTCCTCCTCATTCTTGCTCATTGGTAGTATTCCTCAGTTACATTCTCCCATAACATTCCTTAACATCAAGGAATAATATAATGATACAAGTCAAATGTAAGATATTAAAACCAAAAATATACCTTAGCACAAGATGACAATTCTGCTATCCTTGCGCTAGTCTAACTTCAGATCAGTTTGAGATATTAAGCAGGGTTACTTTCTCATACTTACTTCTACTCACATTATAAATAAAGCAATGTGGCTTTTAAATTTTTGCTGCTTATCAAGCACCATTGGCAGTTTTTAGATGTGTAGGCAGAAATGGTTAGTTCTCATAGGTTCCAGAAGCTCCCTTTATGGTACAAGAAAACAGAGAGTTTGATGACAGCAAGTTTAGCTTGAGCACCTTTTTTCTCAACTACCCTCAAATGGTAAGTAAATGGTCCAGAAGGTATGAGAGCTACAGAAAATAATGTGATCTTTATCATAAAATAGACCAGGAGGCAGGTTTGCTTAAATAGAGCAAAGCATTAATGCAAAGTTATAAGCCTATAATTGCTCTAATGCCTTATTTTCAAAGCAAACTTCAGCTTGAATATCCCCAAACAACTTCAGTTGTTGTCAGGGAACCAAGTGAGAGTGATTAGGAACATAAATGAAAAAGAATGAAAAGGGGGGAAAAAAAAATCAGAAACTGAGTCAGTATCGATGAGAACTAGGAGTGTCGGGAGTAGAGAGAAACAAAAATAGAGCCTAAAACAATGAAAAGAAAACTCAGTTCAGAGTAGTAAAGCATTTGTGCTACAGATACTATGAAAGAGTTCAGATTTATGTGGAGAATTTCATTTATGACCAAAACTGGATAAAGTTTACAGGTACCATGAAGAACAAACTGACTGGACAAAAGACATATCTTTCGTTACAGGTTCCAGGCCATTTAGTCATTCACCCTATAAAGAGTATGATTTTTAAAGATGTAGGGTATGGGGTTGGTTTTTTTTTCTTGTTACTGTGATTCTCAAAGTGAGGAAGATTTAAGATAAAAATCTTATAACAGATTTTAATTTAAGGGTAAAGCCAAAACTTTTGGACACAAGCTTTCCTAACTTCCTACAAAATCAATCATAATTCTAACACACATGACCCTGTCAAAGCAAAATGAGCAGATACTGTCCTTTAAGAACGACAAAACTCCTGGAAAAAAGCAGTCTTTGATGTATTTGCTATCTCACCCACTTAAGAGCAAATCTCAATTTATTTCTAACACACTGCCAATTTCCTTGTCAGATCTTTCTGGTCATTAACATCTTAGCTTATTTGAAGAACTTTGCCATTCAATTGCTTCCTCACTCATCACTACAATAGTTCATACAGCTTATTACTGGAATTAATGATAATTTTTTAAAAAAGGATTTGGCAATTATTTGTGAGTTTTGACTAAGCAGTCAGCATGCAGCAAAGCTGAATTTAGACTGTCAGGCAGTTGCATGTTTTTTCACTAAATTTCATAGGAAGCAGACTGGAAGCCTGATTATCAAGACTTATTCTGACATTCTGAACTTGCTACCTGTCTTGTATTCAGATAATGTGGACAACTTTTTAGCCAATATTGATATCAAATAGACTCTGAACTAGAACAGACAATAAGTAGTGCAACAGAGAATCCTATATATGTTCGAGGTCCATAACAGAGAATCTTCCTTTCCTTCCCCTTGACTACCAAAACTGTTTGGGGAATTCAAAATCATTATCTTGCCTTTATACTGCAACAATTGCTTGTCCATAAGGGACAGACAGCTAGGTAGGCATACTGTACCATTTCACTATCAGAGCTGCTTTATACCCTGGTATATTTTCCATTATTCTCTTAAACTCAAGACAGGATGACCTGCAGTTTTAAGAGAAAGACACTTTCAGTTGGCATTTGTGGCTAACAAAAGGCTGTCTCTGGGCAGAGTATCACAGAAAAATTGTTTTGCTTTTCGCCTTGCAGAAGTGTTAGCTACAAACCCTGTCAACAAAAATTGCCTGGTTATTGCTAGCAGCACAGACACACTCGGGTTTCACTTTGCTGAGGGACTTGCCACATACCAGCAGAACTGTGATCTTGCTTGTTTTTGCCGGCAGGGGGAAGGAGGGCTGCCATGCCACATGGCACTTGGAACTGCTGCCACACACAAGCCATTTACATTCAGTTTACTAGCTTTCAAGTTAAATTGTATTTTAATGCAAACATAAATGTGGGGGTTTTTTTGCTTGTTTGTTTTCCTATCTAGCTGAAGTTACACAGGCATCTTGCAACCATAAATCAGCCACAGATTCAATGATGCAGAGTCCTTGAGAGCATGTTGCAATGCCACAGGGGCAATAAGTTACCTTTGTTTTAACACCAGTAAACAGATACCAGTAACTGCCCAAAGAGAAGCATGCTTTTGGGTATTCCTTAAGGCAGCAAACACATGGACTATGTTGTAGTCAGGACACATGCTCCAAATATCTCCAGTATGACTAACAGGTAGATTCACTATCCATAGATACAAGGAGGCATCTTTCAATGGTTTTACCATTGAATTTTGATTCAAGCTATATTAGTGCTTCTAAATTCTCACAGATACCTTACGGAAACTCCTACCTGCATTCACTGATAGTAACTCAACACTTACATGATAGAAAAGTCCAGTGAACTAGGAAATTAAGAATCCGTAATATTAGTTGTGACAAGAGTTCTCTAAATGGTGCTTATTCCTGAAAACTTATTAACCCTAACTTCTCTTACCTGAGAAATAGGGAAGAAAAAAGCATCCCACCAAACCTGCCTCTTAACAGAAATTACCCACCACCCAGCATTTTTTTATGATGAGCCACATCTGGCACCCCCAGTGTATCTACTTCCTGCCTGCTCTTGATATATAATACCATTATTCATTTCCAGGTCCATGAGGTTCCTACTTTCCAACCATGATGTGACAACTGTTTCCAGGCAAATGAACCCTCAGTTTGTCACACTGTATGGAAATACCAAGAAAGATGCATTTTTCACACTGAAAGAATTCTTTTCTAATATTGTTAAAACTCACCCACCTGTTGTAAATGTAGTTTCAGTAATTGTGATACATGAGGAACCTCACCAACCAATACATTTAAATTATTTACCATCTGTAGGGCAATTGTAGTTTTCAGGGTAAGAGGAATGAACTAGCTCAATATTAAAGTCCTCCCCATCTGGGGAGGATCAAGTAGCTCACTGAGATTACATGTCAATAATAATTTAACTATCATCATCATCCTCACTGCCATATCTAGTATATCCTGTAGGTTTTACTTTTCACATGCATAAGTCACACCCTTGAGACATTAGAAGAAAAAAAAAATATAACAAAAAGCTCTCAAGGCAGGATGACTTGCTTCCTGAACAACTCTGCCCCAAACCTGTGAAGACTTTTTCAATCCAATTTTGCCAAGAGAGACTGAGTCAGATAAGCCACCACAAGTTTCTGTCCTTAGAGTCAAGCCAGCCAAACCTTAAAACATTCAGAGTTTCAGCCCCTTACTAACTGCTTTGTGACTTATGAAATGTAGGCACTTTTCTTCAACGACAGCTGACACTGCAGACAAAGCGTGGCAAAGAAAAGAGGCACATATGCTTGTTCAACGGCAGTCTGTCAGCCGTGCTGTTTTCTCTGGGGACAGCAGCGCAGACCTGTAATTTTTTAAGCCCCTGACAGTTACAGAAGGTCTGTGCTTCCCCTGCTTCCTCTGGCAGAAATAATGAGACCTTTAAGAATGGACAAAAGCTTGAAAAAAAATGTTCTATATACTTCTAGGTTGATTAATCAATACTTAATTATTTAGAAGCTCTAAATGGCTATCTTTGGCTGGCACACATACAAAAAATGTTATCATTTGTCAATAAATGCCAGCAAATCAGATTGCAAGCATGTAGCAGGGCATTGCTGTGTAGAAAAAGAGTTTGCTCCATTTGCTGCACTTTACCATTTCATTTCATCAAAGGTGTTTATGTCACACTTAATGAGATAAGGGACAGCCGAGGCCTCAACAGCAGGTCTTAGACAGCACTGTCTGATAACTGTAGCAAACTGGGAATAAATACTGCTTTGCAGAAACCATTTTTTAAAGCCGTAATAAAGTAATTGTAGGCCTTAGTAGAAATCGGTTAATTGGATCATCCATGTTTTGTTCCTGGAGTAAAATGTGTATTCCTATGATTAATTCATTAGGGTGTGTTTTTACTGAAGTTAATTTGATAGTTCTGAATTGAGGCATCACATTGCTGGGTGGCTATTTTGCTTCTGCAGAAATAATGTATTAAAGCTTCCCGATGTTTCTGCCTTGCTAAAGTTGCCTCAAATTATCTGTTCTTCTGGATGTAATGGGGATCTTGTTGATTCAGCTTATGGCCAGCACAGGCATTGTTCCCGAGAGCTCCGAGTAAGGGCAGTAGCTGTTGATTCATAGCAGTCCTTCTGAAGCAATGGGAACACCTAACATATCTATAATAGGGTGACAAGTTTTTTTCCAGTTCTTTTTTAAATCTCCAAGCAGTGGATGAGCTTTCCTCCATATTTGCTTCTATCTGAGAGGCTTACAGAAATGGTGGGGCCTCCATCCAGTCAGTAGCTACTAAAAAGAACATGCTCCACCACTGCTTCACAAGCCCAGACAAAACTCCAGCTGAGACAGTCCACCAGTGGTTTTTTTCCACAGGAGTTTGTATATTTGGTTCCAGTTTGATAGCAACCAATCTTCTTCTCTGATGGTCTCCCTCACCTGCTAGTGAACCTGACTATAGGCTTTTAGGGAACATGGTGTCATATACATATTTGTACTCATAACAGACATATAATCAGTAAATACTGCTAAAGTGTCCATATATTAGAAATCAGCTGCTTACCAGCTGTGTGAATGCCTACAGACACTGGGTACTTGTGATTCACAGAAACAAGAGAGCATGACATTACATTTCAGACAGAAAGAAAACAGATCTTTTACTGCTCACCTCAAACAAGATTATGATTCCCTTTCCAGAAGAGTCTTAGAATAATAATTTCTTCTTACACCTTCTCAGATCTCTAGATAAAAATTACTAAATACTAATATTAGTTATAATGCAATATTACTCAAAGGCCCATGCTGAAATTTTTTATTTACTGTGCTAGGTACTGTATAAGCACACAGCTAGAAAACCATCTTTGCCTTGAGTAAACCTGTCTCTAGACTGGGCTGCTGGGAAATCAGCAAATACAGATAAAAGGATAAAGCAAACTTAATGACTTCTTTCGTTAGGGCTATTCTAGCTCTGACTCTCACGTGTTCCATGTAAGCCATGAATCTTTAACCCTATAAAGTAGTGAGACGCTAGGGTTAAATGATTTATTAATCTTTAAATGACATTATAAGGACAGATATCTATATACCTTTCTACATATCTTCCATTCTTGAAGTCTGAAGTGTTCTGAACAAAGAAAAGTTTTCTTCTACAGCCTTGTGCTGGACAGGAAAACTTTCCATTACTCTCACAGTTTATCTGCTTGTTAAAATAGGCTGTAATAATTAAATGCATATACATGCTTGAATGATAAATTTTAGTAGTAAGTGCACTGGGACTTACTATGACCTTATCAAGAGGGGTTAGCCAGTCATTAATTCAGATAATGCAATTTATTATCATAATCTTTTGCTTATACTATTGTCGGGTATATGATTTATCCTAATTTGCATATGCAGATTGAGATGCAATCATTTCATTAATTTTAATGCTTTTTCTTAATCCCATCAAGATTAACTCTTTGTCTTAAACTTCTATACAACATATTTGCCACTGTCCATCGATGTATTATCCTAATATTAGTATGGGTGAATTATAATGAACAGAGTGCATTAATTTGAATGTACTAATTATAGATGAGAAACTACACCAATAAGACATACACAGTTATCTTTTTCCACATATAGATACTTGTATTTGTTGGGAACATTGCAGTTCCTGTATCCATTGCATCCATTTTTCAGGCAGGCATTTTAGGGACCATCTATGACCACAGCCTACCACCACTGCCATAGAGATACTGTGCAGTGAGATTTCACACTACGGTCATTCTAGCTGAGTAGGGCTGGAAGGCAGTTTAGCCACTGTCACCTCAGGTATTAGAGGAGAGGTTCTTTGCCATAAGATAACACTAGCAGCATCAAAAGAAATCCTTTGACTAATCTTGAAAGGAAATAGAATAAACAGGGACTAATGAGAACAAAAAACCTATTTTAAAGCCAGCTGTAACAATAGCTCGGCTTCTTCAACATTAGCAACAAATATTTAACTTTCCTATTTTTCAGTAATATACACAGTAGCAGAATGAACCCTTCATTAATACTTAAAAAAATGATGACTCACAGAAAGCAGGAACTTGAAACTCTTTACTAAATACAGATCAGTGTAACAGATCTATCACATTAATTCACATAAAATGCTCAACCAAATCATACTCTTGATTCTAATATTTGCATTAATTCAACCCCATGCCAACTTCATTTTGTATATTCTCTGTGTGCACACACACACAGATATTTGAGTGCAGAACAAGTAACTACACTTCATTCACAAAGTTAAGAATGAATGTGTAAACAAGCAGATTTTATAACTGCTGCAAGTCAAACTCAGACTATGTTAACTTGTTAAAACTGCTGAACAGACATTAGGTAGGAATTTCAGTAATCAAAAATCTAAACAGATATCTATATAGTCAATACAAAAGCCAAATTCACTTTACTGTTATACTGGAAAGGAAGTTTGAATTTTAAGATTATTGACAGAAGAGAACTAATAATTAAAAACTTCCAGAAAGTTTTCTATAGCTATTTCCTTATACTTTTTTTTTTAATTAAGAATAATAGTTTTGAGTGTTTTGTTTGGTTTACTACATTGTCATAGATTAGAATAAGCAGCTGAAATAATCCATTTCATTGTGCATTTATACTGGTGTAACCAAGTTCAAGATTTGACCCATTTAAGTGTATACAACAGGAAATATATCAAGCATTGGAATACATCAGGCATCCTAATTAGGCCATGAGGATTTATCAGTGATGAGTAGGTTTTCATCAAGCAAGTAAATACACATAATGTCCCTAGTTCTTAGAAACCTATCTGGAGATGCTTAAGGTAATATATTCAGGCCACTATGTTTTATTCATGACTTATTTAAAGCTGGTGTTATTTTCCAATGGGAAAAAGCAATTCTAAGTTTGAGTAATTACTATATTGCTCTGACCTTTTGCTGTTATTAGCCAGCTGTGATAATACTGAGGACTTTAACTTCACTCAGGCCTCCCCTGAATTCAGAGGACTACTTCTGATCTCCCTGTTTCTTCCCAGACCATTTCTCAAACTCATCAACTTTTTCTATCAAGGCTTCATCAGAATTTCAGTCAGCTATGAGAACAGAGGATGTGTAGATCACTTTGACATGGAGACAAGTACTGCTGTCTGTGACTCTCACCTGAATACATTTTTGTTAGGCTTTGTTTTCAGTTTTACTACTTTTATCAGCTATGTGGGTTCTTCATTCCAAGTTAGCATTATCCCAGAAATACTTTTTATTTTTTAATTAAACTATCTGCTGATACTCTGTGCACTTCAAAGGCACTCTGAGCAGACTAAGTTGTAAGATTCTGGGGAATGTGTAGCAGGGGGGCTGCATTCTTAATATATTTTTGATATATGTTTACATTATTGCACAGAAGCAAAAAGAACTGAGAACAGCAGTGTGGTATTGCAGAACACCTGTACTTTGGAGGTATAGAACTGTGTACAAGTTAACCTCAAAATCTCTATTAAAAATTGTCTTGTGACATCTGGAAGAAGCTTTCAATAATATTGGTATTATTTTAACAGTGTTTCTTACTCAGTACATTGTCCAACAAAAACATTTGAGTGAAAGCACACACTTTTTGGTAGGGGAGAACCTACTTCCACAGACATGAACCTTGCACCAAATTATAGTGAGTTAAGCTGTGGCTTTCTTCATTCTTTTCGATGTTCATTTTTACAATCACCAAATACTGGTCAAAAAGTTTCTCAGTACTCATATGTCTAGTACAACCCCCTGTTGTAGGAGAGGTGAGCAAAGAACATTTCCATCATTTGGGCAACAATAGTGCTTTCTATCTAACTTTGCCTTTTGCAACATTCATGCACTGTGCTGAGAGACATCCAGTTCAGAGAGATGTTAGTGTTAAATGAATTGATCCACCGCCTGGAAGTTGTGCTGTATTTCTCATGATGTCTGTTCTCTATTGGGTATCCCAAGTCCCTGAGTCCCGCTGCACTTGCGCTCCCTCCCCACTTCTGCACTCCACTCTGCAGTACTCTGGAGTTTGAAGAGATTTACCAGCCTAATCATGACAGTGTAAGAGTGCTGAACCAGGACAGTCCTGGTGCACGCAGATAAGCCTCTTAATAACACCACCACTGGTAAGGGTGGTGCAGAGGTGTCTGAGACACCACAGAAATGTCTGCAGTGCAGACAATGAGTAATTAGCTCCTGTTCTGCAGAAGCCAATATAAGTCTTTGCGTATTAGCACTAATTTCACCTCAGCCATGTCAAGAGAAGTCAGCTCAATGCTTCCTCCTGCTGGACTCCAAACTGCACAGAGCCCCAAAGCCACTGCCAAAGTGACCCTCAGCATCCACATTACCGGCATTGATTCTGTGCTCACAGTAGCTTAACTACCAATTTACATTGGATAATGAAGGTTTTTTTGCATATAAATGGCATTGAAACCCTTTCCACTGAACCTAGAAATACAGCATAAAGCATACAAACTCGATTTAAAAAGGTTGATGAACATTTTTTTGATCCAAGCACATGCAAAATTCTACTGATTAGCATCTTTTAGCATAAGATATAAAAAAGAAAATTGAGAACACCTAGATATAGATCAAACTCCTCCACAGGACACAATGCCGTACTGGAAGAGTATGAAAAGGACACATTTTCTACAGAAGAGTATCAATCTTTATGTTAAATGCAAGATTTAATTAAAATTTCAGACACTATTATCATGCCACATAATTAAAAAGAAAAAAAACACTACTCAAGTTTAGAGAAGATACAAGCTCTATGGCTTGTTTCTTTGTTTTTGTTTTAAGTAGGAGTAGGTAAATCCCTTACAAGTGAAAGAACATTTCCAACCACTGGAATGTTAAGATGGTTCTATATTATCCTAAAAAAAAAATAAATTAAAAACTTTGTTCCATAACATCCAGTGTGTTAAGTTTCTTAGCCTTATGCCAGGCTGACTGCAAAAAATCCAGTCTTTCTTTCGTTCCCTCAGTCTGAGATGGCTGTAAATGCTTTTTTTCTTCTTGGTCCTCAGAAGCTTACACTATCCCCTTACAGTATGTTTTATTTTATGGCCCTGTTATGGATTTTACCTTTACAGCAATGTTTCTTTTCTGCTGTTCAAAATGGGGAAACACACCCCTATTTCTTTCTCCTTTTTTTTTAAGCATGGGAAGGTCTTCTGTATCTCCTCGCGTATTCCATAAGTAATAGTCCAATAGCAAAGGCTGAATTTTAGTGTTAGGCCCAGACTCTGCCACTAGCAGTTAGGAGACGCTTACATTCCCTTTCTATTTTACATTATTCAAACATGTTCAATTTGTTTCTCAATATACTTGAAACCTAGATGTCACAAATTCATGAGAAAGTTCATCTTTATTTCAAACAGCATTTACTCCTTTGAAAGGATATATAACAACATTTGTCTCAAGTCCAATCTAAACTGCAAAAGCAGAATGTGGGTCAACCATAGCAGCCGTAAGCTCTACCTGGAGGGCAACATTGGGCTGCATGGCAGCCCTGAGCCATTTGGCCATTGTGCTCTCCAGCGGGATTACAGGAACTTTCATGCATGGCTTGAATGGGTCCACATTGAAGGGTCCTGAATCACAGTAGGTCATTACACCCTTTCCTCCTTCCAGAGACAAACATTTCTTTTCATTGACTATACCGGAAACTTGAACTCCTAACATCTGTCTTCTGGATCACAATAAAATGCACGAAAATAATACAACTTGGAAATAAATGGAAGTTCAGGTTTGGTTAAAAGTTTGCAGCTGGGGGTTTGTTCACAATTCTCAGAAATTATCTGAATTCAGTTTAAGATCAAAAGTATGAACGCTTTCTCTGATCTATATATTCTTTCATACACAAAAATATATACATAGCTGAACCCCTTTATCTATAGAAAGGGCTATAGCAAAATCAGGCATTCATTTCTGCAACTCTGTCAACACTCACATTTCTCCTAAGCAGTGAGTTTGTTTCATTGCCCAAAGAGTGTGGGTTCAGAAAAATATTTTCAAAAGCAGAATGTTGTATTCCCCCCACCCCTTTAAGAAGCTACTGAAGCCAGGAGGCAAAGCAAAGATCAAAGCTCGTTGTTTAACTGGAAGAATACGACACTACAGGGCACAGCAGCTTGGCAACTGTGACATGAGTAAAAATAAAAAATAACCCCTGTTTTTTGTCAATTAATGCCTTTGGCTAGTGTGCACAGGCAGTCGGGCGAATGTATTACTATTTGGGATTAATGCATATGCTTTGGAGTTCACTGGTGTTAGTTGTTGCTATGATTCTGCCTAGGAACTGAGAGTCTTTTCTGCCAGGACTACACACAGAGAGAAAAAACAGAACAGGAACAGTTTAAAGTCTCAGCGTGATGCAGTGGCCTAGCCCACAGGAGCACGCCCTGCATCCTCACAGCTATACATACCATCCAGGAATGAGTCCAAGCACAGAGGAAGCAACCTGAACTCAAGCACCAGCGCCCCCCAGGCCTCATACAGCACAGCTACACAACACAAACTCTTGTCTAGAGAGGGAAGAGAGGCTGGAAGCCAAGCGTGGTGGGCAGCAGCCTGCCACCAGCACTGAGCCTGGGGAAGGAGGAGGACAGATCTTTGCTGAATTGTTTGCTCGTCAACATCCGACTCAGCAATCAGAAGTGTGCTAACTGGCAGTAAATTAAGCAAGACTTCCCAAGACTGCTTTGCTCACAAACATAGCTTTTAAATTGTAGATGTAAAAAGAGGGATTCTGAGCTCATTTACCCAGTGGTTCCTTCTGGAGAATGGATAAACCCTTTTATCAGTGCGCTCTCCATCAAGACAGCATCTTAAAGAAAAATCAGATTATCCTCTACAACATTTTTATTCAAGACTAGTGCTAATTTTATTTTCACCCTTTAATTGAGTTCTTTTTCCAGTTCTTCCTTAGTTGTATACATTTTCTCCTCTCAAGGCTTAGGGAACTTTTTTTTTTAACCTGATAATGCTAATCTGATCGGTCCTTTGTGTGGAGATGCTGGAATAGTGTTTTCTGAGATGTTTGCAGATACTGCTATTATTAATAAATTCAAAAATAGTATATTTCACCAAGCAACTAAGCAGAAGAAACAGCTGCCCAGTGGAAGTGTCAATTAAAGCCGGTTCAACCAACAGGGACAGTCGGCTACTAATAAGGGGAATTTCCTTGAAAATCCCTGTCTAGTGTCTTCGCATTGAGAACTAAGTAGAGTGCACATAATTTTCAACATGCATACCTTCATCAACATGAGATGGTTCCACTGTGGTATGATTTATATCACCATATAGTGTGGCTAGCAGAGGTATGGCTGATAAATGAATAATCATAACCATAGCCATACAATGCAATTCACAGTAGTTTGAGAAATATGTTTGTCGGCACTTACAGATTTAAATGACTGTGTGATCCATAGGCAAATTTGAAAACGGAAAACATGTTGACAACACACTGTAGATGAGTTATTTGTAACAATTGTTTCATTACAGTTACAGCATCTTCAAACAGATTAAATGATAACATGACTAGTAAGTGAATTTTATATCCAATTCTTAGAGCTGGACTTCACAAACGAGCTGCCAGCAATTTTGAAAATACTTTAAAGACTGCAAAGATTTGATATTTCTTTAAAAATTCCCCCTTAAAATCAGAAAAAAAAGTTTAATTTTTTTCTTTTGATCTGCATAGACTTTCATTTCTCTTTAATTCAGATGGGTTCCTTTCAACTCTGAAGGATATGTGTGTGCATGTATGTATACATATGTATAAAATATATATTAGCTTGTCTGCAGGCTTCAAAAAGAGCTTTAATTTGTTTCAAAAGACTGAGGGGATTGCCTTTAGCAGGTTGAGAAGAGTGGCAAATATGACAGCTTACACACTTGGGCTCTAGAAAGACAATGTAGAGGGGGAAATAAATGGACATGGGATCCAGTTGAAGTCAGTAATCTTCCCATCCCCTCACCCCACAGCTGGTGCAGCACACTGGAGAGGATGCAGTCCCGAGTCTACTACAGGTAAAAGGCAGATCAAACCTGACCTCCCCTTGGCAGGGACAGGCGGTCATTCCGACGCTGCCACGTCAGCGTGTCTCAGACCGCCCGGATTTGACACCCCTTCTGACCACATGTTGGTTCATACTTCTACCTGAAGTCGGCCTGCAGGCAGAAAACTCAGGCAGAGCAAGATGCCTGACTACCACCCCACCCTGTAAGCAGAACGGGACAAAATGGCTCACACCAGCTCCTTCCTCCTCAGGCAGACACTGAGCACAGCTACCACAGCCAATACAGGCACCAAACCACATTCATGGGACTTGAAAGAGAGCAGACAGAGGGGACGATCAAGCAGAGGGAACTAGACTCAGCAGCCTCCATACTTCTTTCTTCACTAAATGAACTTGGGTGTACAGCTGGAGGATGATTGTTATTAAAGAAGCAGGAGCAAGTTACTTTCCAACACAAAACCTACAATTTTATTAAGAAATTGTTTCAGTCTTGTAAGCTCTGTATTAGCATGAATTAAACTCAAGTCACTAAATGTTACCATTATTTTACATTATTGGTAGTTGCACAACCATGGAAAAATAAAATACAGTGTCTGAAAGTTTTGCACTGTGAAGGTCATATGTTCAACATTAGTAATTATGATTCACTTTGGGATGAAATTGCATTATTTAAATGTTGCTAAGTTTTTTTTTTCCTTTCTGCAGCATGAAGATTTACTCAACTATTTCACTGGCCATTAATGATAGCTGTTCTTTCAATAAGAAATAATGTACTTACATAATCTATCTAATGTGTACTGGAGACACTAAGTAAATCATTATCTGATGTACAGCACCATTATCACTGTGTGCCATAACAATCAGACTTAATGAGGCTTTCCTCTTGCCTCCTCTCTTGACTGCCACCAGCAATGTTCTTTTGTTTACCAAGTTTCTCTATGCTGATTATGTGTTGAAATTACGATCCATTCTTTTCCCATAGTACACCATTTATATCAGCAGCTGAAAAGGAGAGAAAGGACATTTCTGTTTTTAAGGCAGAAGGAGTATCTTGGAAAATTGGGTTTAAATGCATTTTCTGCATTGGTTTCGCCAAAATCATTAAAGGCTTTTGTATCTCCTTGCCTATTCTGCATGGCACACTTCAAGGGCTCAGTGTTGTCAAACACAAACTTGCAAAATGGGAAAGCATTTATGCAGGCCCCAGAGATGAACCAGGACCTTCCCTGTCTACTTAAGATCCCAGCTATCTTAGAACTTGCGCTAAGTATGACATTGTCTTTATACATTCATCTTTCATTAAAACATTTTGAAAGGATAGCTTCACTATTTTCTCCAGTACAACAAGAGACTGGTGTTTTCTTAACTTTCACAGGAACTGCATAATTTCAGAAACTCAGTTATAAGAATGGTTAGGTGAATCATTTCTGGATTTTAGTCACATGAGCTTGCACCTTAAGACCTTCATGTTCAAGCAAGCCCGATATCTCATAGCAACACTTAACTGAGACATTATGATTATCGTCACATCACAGCTTTAAAATCAGTGCCAGCTGGACCAAGATGAGGCCTCACAGGGCCCCTTTTGAGCTCCAAGAACTGAATGAATTGCAGTTTGCAGTGAAATAAACTCAAGAGGCTTTATATTTCACTAGAAAAATAAGTTAGAGTTTTAGTCATAAGGTGAACTTTAAAGAATACCCATGACAGGATGCAATCTGAAATGCAAATACAAGGCCTCTTATCTCCCAAATTTTAAATACCAAAAATGACCTTAAATTTACAGTGGTTCCCTGAAAGTCATTATCCTTATTGGTATATTAAAAATAATTGATTGAGATCTTAGTGTGAGGGAATGGGATTTCCAGGAGTTATGGATGACCTCAGATTTGCTATAAGCAAGAGATATAAATGGTTTATCTAGAAAAATAACATCCTAAATACCTCACCTACAGAAAGTGAGGCTGGTCAGAGTTATACCCTGCACAGAGAACTAGTTTTTGTCATACAATGTTATCAGCCAATCTTTGTTCCCAATTAAGTAAATAAAATTCTCCATGTTTTTCACTTCTAAAAAATATCAAAAGATCTAATACTCGAGATGGCAAAAATAATAGAGATAGAAAACACTTAGACATACCAGTTATTAGAATGTTTGCTTACTTAGTTACAAATGATACCAAGCAGGCAGGATTCCCAAGTGAACTGGAAGACAAGAAAAACTTCAAAAGAAAGAAAAAAGGTGCAACTCAATAAAGGTAAGTGACGTGCTGCTCTAAGGAGACAGGAATAATCACCTACAAAAATACATACTTGAAAACAACCAACCAGGTACTGTAGAAAAGGATCCAGCTGATATTTCAAACTGAACATGAGCTAACAAAGTCAGCATTATGAAAAGAGCAGGTTGTCCACGTCTAACCAATGGGACACATTAAGACATTAATGAGGCCTCATCTGAGTTATTATAGCTAGTTTTGGATACCACATTTTCAAACAACTGAAGACAATCTGGAGATGAGTTCTCCAATAGCTGTCACTACTCTGTGTCTGAGAAAAATTTGGAAGTACTGGATTGTTTAATTTAGTGAAGAAATGAATATGGAAGAGAACACTATGTCTGCAGTAACTTTAGTGTAGTTCGAAGACAGTAATCTATTCTCTATTTCCACAACAAATAAGACCAATAACAATTCAATTGCAGTAGAGGATTCCTAACATCAAGTTAAACATTAAGTGCAAGAGGAGTAAACCACTGGCTGAGAACATTGCCTGAAAGACTTTCCAGAAAGATTGGGCTTCTATCACTAGAGATTCTTAAAAAACAACTTATGCAATTATGTGATGGATCTGACTTATTTGTAATTAAATCTCACAAGGGCAACTTAATAGCTAAAGTTCTCTAAAACGTTAGAGATCTTTCATAAGAACTGTGGGAAACAAGTGGAAAAGAGCAGCAAATTTCAGTCCACCACTGTAGCACTGGAACAAGTTTGGAGCAGCCCAGGGCTGTGATCGGGGGCTCTGGCAACTTTGTTCTTGAAGTAAGCATGCCAGAAGTGACTAAAAGTTTCAATTTCTAAAGCTGGCTTTTGTTAGAACAGAAGATGTTAAACTAGAACAAAACAAGGCAAACTGATGTGCAGTATGTGACAAAAGGTGTCAACACAAATCTTTCCCTTGGCCCTTGTGACCTTCTAGAGTACGTCCTAATTTAACTCCAGACTCACTTTTAACACAACAGCTGCTACTGATTTTGTGTTGCAAGAAAACCTAAAATGTGTTGTCCTCCCACATGGTAAGCCACAATTCTCTATCACAAAATACAGCTCCTATCTCAGGCATCCAAATTAAGAGTTAACAGGGTGGGGTGTTGTTCGTTTTGGTTGGGATGTTTTTGTTTAAAAACCAAATCTCTCCTTTCTGGTCAGATTTGGACCTGCATGCCTTGACTACATGTTTTAACAAGAGTTAATTTTAATATACTGAGGACTCAATTTTGGCATCTGTTAAACAATGCAGCACTAGTTTAACAGATATTGTGACTGTTGCCTGGACAAGCAGTAATTTAAGAACATGAGGATTTCTTCTGCAGCCCTCACTGTATAATGCCAAATTCTGTTACCAACAAGTAAAATATATGTAATTTATCTAAATTACATGTATGATTCCATCTGTACCACACTGACTTACATAAACAAGATTTCTAATTTTCAGTATTCCTGCAGATAGGTTACATCATTTAGTGCTAATAATACTGAATAAATTAATGTAATATGTGAAAGTATGAGTTCTCTGACCAAATTAAAAAACCCAACACTTACTGAGGATGAAATTTAGGGTTCATGAAAACAAATAGTTTTCATTTTCTCAATTTTGAGCCAGAAGTTTAGATCCAGTATAATCTCAGTCTTGTATAAAGGTATGCTTAATATAAAGGGAGGTCTTTTTCTTCTGATGCTACAAGGCAATCCAGTGAAGGTATTTGGAATACGCTTGGGTAGGTACGGAGACAGGCATGTTGAAGGCTGCAGTTGGAAGGAGCTAACCATTTCACTGGTGTAATGAAAAAAACCTAGATGATTCCTGTTCTTCAATGAGACAGTCAGCTGCTCTGAGCCAACTAAGCCTCATATCAACCACATAGATTTGTTATGCTAGTGACCACCAGCTAAGTCCTAGGGCTCTAACACAGCTCTGTCCTCCTTCACACTTGTTGATCACTCCAGCAGACATCTGTGCTTGCTGGGGGAGATAACGACAGGGTGTTAAGGCACACACTTGCTTATGCCCATGGTAGGCACTATCTTTGCTCAAGAGCTGTGAAAGAAATAACCTCTGATAGAGAAATTCTAAACCATATTGTTTGGAATTGCATAGAAATTCTTCCCCACCCATATGCTCAGAAATATAAAACTGTCAGGGAGTGTGAGAGTTAAGGTCAGTAGGTTAAAGAAATGCACAAAGTGACTGTGCTAGAGGGTTTCATTAGCTTTTCTGCTCCACATTAGGGATAAAGAAGGTGTGGAACTGTTTCTGAAATTACTTTGGCTCAACAGCCTGTCCATTGCCTCTCCTCTGGGTAATCTTGAAGCTTTGCCAGGATGTTATGTTCTTTGATGCAGATCATTTGTCATGATGAATAGTATTATGTAAAAGTTATATTTTTCCCTTCTGTCTTTTGATTTGTAATGAGAGATCATAACATGGATTTAATTTTATGAAGCCTGAGTAATTTAAATCTTTAAAATGTCTGAACAGTTGAGAGCTTCCTATTTAAAAGTGTCAAAAACATCCATTTGGTTTCACTATATTCATACAACGCATTCTTGATCTGCTTTACAAATATGGTTTAAAAAAACCAAACATTTTTCCTCACAGCAAGGCAAACCAAGAAACATGTTCCCCTCAATATATAAAAATCACTGAACACAAAACTTAGTGTTTTAGTCTTGATTTCAGTCCTTCCTCAGTGCTAGTATCCAACACTGGTTGCAACATACTGAACTTTCAACATTCCTCTCTTTTTGCCCATTCCCTATCTTTCAGACTCATGCTTATGTACATCTACAATACTGAGTACTAGAGTACCGTTCCTGCCTTTTTTAGGATATATGCGGGTAGGCTGATTAACAGCATGAGATACAATTGCACTGTCATTTACCACTTATGCTGACCAAACTACAATCACTACTAGCCCTCAAGTGATAACTACACACAGTTCTATGCTGTGTAAGCAACGATCACAGGCTGAGGCAGAGAACGATCATACTGCTTTGGCAGGCAGGCACAGTGCTCTTGATCTCCAAGTTCCCTTTGTTCTCTCAGACTCTGTACAGAAGTCAGTTACACATTTACTGATAACATGGCTCACCCTGCCAGAAGGGTACTTCCATTAATATTACGTTGAGTATCAGAATAAACGTGGAATAAAGATAATTCTGTGGTTAAAAACATAATACCTTAATCCCCACTTCTCTGAAAACAACAGCAAAAGGCACCTATAGCAATAACAAGGTGAAGAATCATGTGACAGATCTTCAGAGAAAGCCAAAGTGCTTTGAAAAAGATCAATTACTACAAAATAGTAGAGCACTGCTGTCAATCTTCTACCTTTCTTTATAGTGAAAAATGAAATATAAATAGCCTTTTGCAGTGGATAGGAGTACTCCCAGATTAAGGGGAAAGTTTGCAGAGAAGTTGAAGGCCAGTTCTGCTGACTTCCATTAACAGTGCAATGTGATATATTCAGTTTTGCAAGGCAGGGATAAATAACCATCACAACCCCATCACTTCCACATGCCACTGCTACTTCTTTCATCAGTTCTAATCAGAATCCATCTCTCAAATACCCAAAATGATTAGCAACCAAAGATAAAAGTCCATGGAGAAGCCATTTTAAAGGGGAAGACTATTTTAAGACAAACAGGAGAAAAGAGTAGAAAAATCAAGTATTTTGCTGTTTCCTTACAATGGCCACAAAGAGCATGCAAAAATAACAGAAGTCTGAGAAAGAAGAAAAAGGTCATTGAACCACTACTGCCTAAGAAATAGAGATGTCTCATTTCTATTAATGTCAATGCAAAGAGGCCTAGGTCTCTCAGGCTTCGCAAATGTCACCAATGTTATTATCTAGTTGTTGAATATTATCAGTATGCTAAGGGTACATATTCTTCTAGATGGCTTTTTGCTGATCTTGCAGAATAAGCCCAACGAAGCATGAATAATGTGTGAATTTATACCATCATGAAAAGTGCTCATAACTACTTTCCCTTGATATCTTCATAAAAAGATATTTCATTAAAGGACATTGAAGATACTTTCCCAACTAAAATTCAACTGCAAAGTTGAACAGGAATTTTGTTGCAGGCAGATGCAAGAGGCAGAACTGAGGCTAAACTGCATGCAACATCAGGATACCCTGCTGTCAGCTGGAATCACCAGCGCAAGGGACAAGAGCTCATCATCTGTACTGGAGCATTTCTGTGCTGGGCCATCCACCAGCAAGCAGAGCTGTGGGGTGCTGCAATTCATCAGCAGGGCCACAGCAGGTTGGGAACAGGACAAGGCACCATAACTTGCCATTTCTGTGTTCCCATATTCTTGAAGGCAGACAGTACATGCATATCTCATATTAAGCATCCATTGGTTTTGTACAATTTGTACTACTTGTTCATCTCCACCTGAATGCCTTTTTTCAGTCATCTTTTATATAACAATAATGAACTTGCACACTGGGCAGGACACAGACTAAGCATGGGCAGTTCGTTTAGAGTGCCAAAACCAGCTCGAGATTGATAGCAAGAACTAATTTTGATTTTAACCTCCTTGTCCTATTCAGAATTAGTTCAGAACCTCTGCAAATCTAGAAAGAATATTACAGACTGAGGAAAAAATGAATGATAAATTTCATAACAATAAGACACTAAGAAATAAGCATAATTTTTCTCTTAAACTATCAAAGTAATTTAAAACCCTTGGTGAGTAGCTTAGTAGACAAGGGCACTCTAGCTTCAAATGGATTTTAATGGGTGGGTAACCACAAGAATAAAATCAATTAATGAATACTATAAATAGATTAGTGAAAACTCTCAGCTCTTTTTCTTTCCAAACATCCTCCTACCACACCACCCATGGAACTACTTCCAGAATAATATGATAAAACAGCCCACATAAGAAATCAAATACTGCTAACCATTTGGAGTTCTCAGCATTGAATTTTCTGGAAAGTTCATGCAAGTTTTATACTTCCACAAGAGTGTTGTAACTATTCTAACAATACATTCACTTGAAAATACAGAAAATACCAACATTCTGAGGTATTTTAGCTGCATTTGGAATGTTGCAAATGAGATGCCTTGAAAGTCAAGCTTTTTAGGAAACTTGATCTGCCTTGCTAAGATGAGCCATTTATAGGCTTTGTCAAGCTACATCCTCTAAAAACACTAAATACTTCTGAAAACCTTGGCCAAAAGATGTCAGTTGCAATAAATCTCAAATGAAATGGGGAAAAAAATTGTACCCTATTGTTTACCACCACACCTACCCCAAGAGAGGGCATACTATTTTGCACTTCAAGTACTGATGACCACACACATGCCTCTTCTATCTTTGGGTGCGGTGAAAATGGAAAACATGCTTGATAGATGCATTTAGAGATGAGAGAATATATTTTTTTCTTCTCTTCAACTTCCTAAGAATGAAAGATATGTTAACAGAGATACAAATGCCAGTGTTGACAGAGATCATGATGCAAAGAATCAGGTTGTGATTTGACATGGAACAATGCCAGATCAATAAACAGTAACTGGGTATTGCACCTCCATGAATGATATTCCAAAGTCTTTCCATCACAATAAAGCATGGGTGAAAGATAGAACTGACCTCCTTTTACCAATGTGGTTGTAATTATACGGTGTCATCTGAAAAACAGCCAAAGGTCTTCCTTGGAGTACTTAACCAATGAGCCACATCTGTATTTCCCTTTGACAGTCTGTCAAGTGTGTTGGAGAAATCTGTAGCCATCCTCAACATCCTGAGGGTTGCAATGTGAAAACAGAATGTGACATAAGGAACAAGAATGGTGTTGAGAGCATGTACACAGCCAACTGTATCAGACGTGAGACTGCTAGAATTTTATCTTCTGTTGAGGCCACTAGATTCAGACAAACAGAAAACTCCCATTCATAAAAAGTATGCGTGGTGGAATTCAATAAAATACCAATTATAACAAAGCTGTAGAATGCAAGAACTAAGCAAAAGCAGGAGATAAATACCTCTTCCTATATGCTGTGTTTAGATAGGGATTTACTTTTCTAGCATCTATGTGATAAAGCTGTAACCGTGGAAATAACCTATGAATGTTTATCCTTAGAGGTTCTCTGATTGTGCATCATAGTTGCTTCATTTGTAGCCTTTTTGAAAATATAAATTAAGTTGCCCGATTATTCCATATTTGTTCTTTTAATTGCTTCTGTACTGCTGCATCCTCAATGATGCAATTTGTGCATTCCAGTATTGAGGGGAGTCACGCCATAAAGAACCATTCAGAGCAGAAAGTTCAATAAAGACTACCATGGAACAGATTTATTCAGTATTGTTGTGAAGGGTGGGAGAGCTAATACAGACCTTGCTGATATTCACCAGGTCAAGCTAAGGTTAGCAAGAGTCAGTTACAGGATTGGCTGACTTTTCTTAATGTCTCTACCAAACATATTTATACATTGAGAATTTATAGTACTTATAAGGAAGTTTGAATAATTAATAATTTGTTAATTTGACAAATACAATTTTTCCATAAATCATATGATGGTGAATTAGGAACTGGTTACCTACTGGGGTGAGGGAAGAAAGAGTGAGATTAAAAGGAATAGGGACCTCAAAAGAAGCAGCAGGTCCTAGGACAGCACCTGAGGACTGCCTCCACAATTGCAATCAGGGCCTTAGCAGCTCTGGGGCTCCCCACCACAAGATGGTGGGAGCCTCCATCTTACCAAACAGTACGGTGCCCTAGGCACTTTAAGGATCCAGATGTTGACTGATGTGGGGCTCTGAAGAGGGGAAGTTAAACTTGAAACAGCAGCTATGCCTACAGAGCGCTGACCTCACCAAGATTTTGGAGATGTCTAAATATAGAACTACTGAGCAAGGCACCTAAATTCTGGTTAAAGACAAGAGTGAGTGAGAGTGCAAACACTCACTGTTCCACTGGAAGATTTATTACATCATGAAATATGTTTCTAAGGTAAGAGAAGAGATTCCTTTGAGGTGCTTCTCCACCTCCACTGCTTATAGAAGAAATGTTGATGACACTGGGAATGTTCCCACTTGCAATGAATTCTTTGTCAGAGGAGCTAGAACAATTTGAAGCAAGCATGCAGGGACTACTAGAAAAAATGGGTAAGTTAACTACTCATAATTCAATCTGAAGTTCAGGAAATAAGTCCAGATAAAGAACCTGTTTGAAAGGCTCTTGTGAAATGAACTAGAAAATATCTGGATTTTTTTAAATCCTATCAAAGCATGAAAAAGCAGCTTCAGTGAGCTAAATGTTCTAGAAAGCAAGCAATACAAATCTCAGCCCATGCTTGGTCTTCCTCTTAGTCACACAGATCAAGACAAAGAAAAGGATAATTAGCAAGGTCATTGGTTATAGCACATGTTCAAATGAACCAGTATTCACTCAGAGGAGTATATACTTAATTTCTGTTTTCTTTACAGCAGTTAAAGATTACTCAAGACATTTCTGTATCTATTTGTCTCTATATATTCTGCAGACAAACAAACAATGAAAAGAAGAAATCTTGCAACAACTAAGGAAATGAACATTTGGAATGAATTAAGATTGAAGTCTAGCTAAACTGCTGCGGGAAAACACCGATTCACTCCTCCAGTGTGTGTGTAACTATCCTTGACTTACACAGGATGTAAATGTCCCGTCAAACAGAGTATGATAATCACAAAAAAAGGCAAAATTATCATTTTAGTAATATGAATAGTCCCACAAAAGCCGTAACCACATCCTTGCAGTTAATCATGTAACTAAGCACTTTTCCTAGCTCATACCCTAAACAAGTAGCTTAGCACAGAATTATACTTTCACTAGCACATGACAATTTGTTCTCAGTGTTAAGAAATTCCAGATGTACTTCTCCATCTGCCAAGGGTACACACTTGTATCTGCCATATATTTGCCTTTAAAGTTGTTGTGCCTGTATCAGCCATTATAATTTTAAGAAGTCTAGATGTATCAGTACATACTAGAAGTTAATATAATATTCAAAATCCATATAAATATGGATTTTCAAATTCATTAAAACATGACTTGACCATGAATCAACTCATAATCACTACTTACATATTTTTATGAAGTATAATATACATAAATGTGTAAATAGATATATTAAAATATATGCAGAGGGAGCAAGATAATATATTGAAATGACCGGTTTAGTGCAAATACACAGATGTAATATAGGAAAAAACCATAGCCCTTGTTGTATTAGCAGCTGCAGAGCTAGAAGGTGTGGTATTTTGTGCATTTGTGCATGCACATGTGTGTGGAGCAGGGGTGTTTCTGTTGTTTGTTTTTGGAATGGGTTTGTTTCAGTCTTTTGGGGGTTTTTGGTTGGTTGGGGTATTTTGGTTTTGCTGATGTTGGTTTTTGGTGTTTTTTTTTTTTGTTTGTTTGTTTGGGTTTTATTTGTTGTTGTTTTTGCTTTTGTTTTTGTTTTTGTTTTGTTTCTTTTTAAATACAGCTGGAACCTGATCTCCCATGAGTCTGACTGGACCCCCACCTATTAATGACAAGCTGCCATGCCACTCCCATGGAAACATCTGTCTGAAGGTTGGCTGAACCACATGTGTATCCCTCATGTATCATTATTCCAATTACATCATCACCTATGCCACAAGATTCTTCCAGATCCACCATGAAACATGTGTTCAGAGGATTGAAGTGTCTTTGGTTTCTTACCTGGGGCATGCTAGCCAAGGAGTTATTATTACAGTCTGTTAAAGCTACTTATCTAGAGCAAAGATTAGTATTACACTGCAGAAAGGCTGGCAAACATGGCACACCTGGACTCTTTACTTAGCTGCATTTTGCTGAGTACAGGAAACAGTTTTTATTATGTGCCAGTGAAATAATTTTAAGAACAAATCTGGCTTTGAATCTGAGAATCATCCATACTGCAACCAAAAGCAGTGCCAGCCTGGGACAGGTGTACAGTAAATGTGCAGTTGAAAAAATAAATACAATTGTGAAAAGCTCGAGAATCCTTATCTCATCACATGTTCTTTCTCATCACAAAGAACATGTGTTTCTTGCACTGGTTCAGCTTTTACAGGGATTAAGTTTGTGCTGGAAGACACCACAGGAAAATGGGAGATCACACAAAGGAAAGCTCGGAGCCCTCCCTCCCCAACGTTTCAAATTAATGACCATTTCAGAGGCAGAGCTGTCTCTTCCTTCTGAATCTGAAGTAGCTCATCAGATTTCTGTTTAAAAGT
This sequence comes from Morus bassanus, assembly GCA_031468815.1. Taxonomy (NCBI): domain Eukaryota; kingdom Metazoa; phylum Chordata; class Aves; order Suliformes; family Sulidae; genus Morus; species Morus bassanus. Next base: position 34,473,833 of record CM062574.1, on the reverse strand, counting down.
ACTTCCAAAAAAAATTTTTAAAAGAGTATAAATTGTGCCCTTGAGCCAGTGGAGAAACATATTTAGTGAAATAGCATTAAAATAAAGATGCTGCTCATTCAGATCTTACTGGTTCAGGTCTTATTTGAGAGCAAGAGACGATCAAAGCCTGGAAAGGGTCAGGGTGGTCTTGAGGGTTTAACTTGCTCTGTAGTACCATGTTCTCACAGCTAAGAAAGGATGGGAATGTATGGGAATATCATATGAAGAATCTGTGATATTATTTCTCCAAACCTGCAGTATTGAATAGACAATAGAGGACTTGCTTGGCACAAAGGACATAGTAATCTCAGTTTTATAGCTCCTGTGCTTATGTTGGGGTTCTACCTTTCAGTGAGCATTTTTAGCTATGTCGCACTTTGGAGATGAAAAAAAAAAAGCAAAGCAGCAGCAAGTAAAATCAGCAACTCGGAAGTCTGGATTCCAGCTGCCTGGGAGAGATGAACATCCTCCAAGATTTTTGCCTGTCTCTTTCATCCACTACAGTGCCTGGCCCAAAGTCTCTCATTTAAAGTCCAGAAGCACACCCATCCTGTAAAGTGACCTGCTACAACAGGGAGAAAATAATCTTTCTCCATGTTCATTCATCTCTTGGCCTTACAGCAGATGTCAAGTGAGTTCTAGTTCAAGATAAATAAGTATGAATGTCTGAAACCCTAGGAGTGGGGCTTTTTATTAAACAGGACCCACATATGATTGAAAAGCAATGAGTCCTGCATATACACAGCATGTTTCTCTCACCTTGGCAGGCAGTACTGCCACCAGCTCAATACAACTTATCCCAAATTAGCTATTACTTGTTAAAAGCAGGACTCTCCAAATGAAAATAGCAGTAATGTTAGATTGTTTACCAACTTTGAGTTTCAGGGCTGTTTAATGTCCTTTAAAGAAAATGCTACCAGTTATTTTCTTTGAATAAACTTACTTTTTGTATGTGTATTTGGATACAAATAATGAGGGAAATGCAGCTAGTTTTTCACATTTAACAGCAAAAAAAGCCTTCGGGATAAAAAACTTTTACAAAATGTTGACATCATGAAGTAGAGATTGACGCAAAGCTCAGAGGTCAATAACAATGTTCCCAGGGATTGCTACTAAATATTTTGGGTCAGGCTTTTTGAAACTCTCAGTTCCTGGGTAATGCTTGAGAACTCACATGAACTATCCTTTTCCCTCATTTATAAATTCTGGGGGTAGCAACATCATGCTTGTGATTGAAATTCCCATATAAATATCTAATAATTTTTAAGTACGTTATCTATTTTTTTAATGCTATTTTCTTTTATGAGCTTACAGCAGAATATTTTGAGAAGTTCAACAACCAAGTGAAAGAACTGGCATTTTTTTCTTAAGTTTTGGAGTTGAAAAGGAGGATATTTGGAAATTACAGCAATAAGTACATGATCCTAGACCAGTTAGTTATCACTGGCAACATATCATTATTATGTAAACTAAAATGTAATAGGTGTTTCATGAAAAGATTCATATGGGAATTATTCCTATGGGCACACATGCTTCATCTGAGGTGTTAAATAAACTGATTGTAGACTGCAGAAAGATCACATGGTCATGCAATAAGAAACAAACACAGTTTTATTTCTTTTTTTTCCTCCTCTTCCTTTTTTCAGATTTGGAAATAAGTGAAGGGATGAGAAGAGAGAAAATGGACAAAAGAAATGGGGACTAAGTCATCCAGATATGAATACTGAATATCTATATAGGTACTTGCATAGTGCCAATTAAACAGGCTCCAAACGGTTTCTCATGCCAAGCAGGTAGTATTTAAGTCTTGATATACAAACTTAAAAGGCAGTTGCACGGTATTGTTCACTAGTGTTAGAACCTATAGAAAAAACATGACCAATTTAAGCTGAAATCTAATGTTCTTTTCTCTATTTTTGCACCTTTATAACAGGCATTTGCCAAATTTGAATTCCATATATTTAGACCACAAAATGAGGGCTGACTGCTTGCAGCGGCTTTTTCTATATGCGTGTGGAAATGATCAGCAAGTCTAGGATCTCACTTGGAGACCTGCTTGCTTTAAGGTTCCGTTAATGAAAGTATTGTTCTTCAAAAACATGTTGCAGGGGTTCCTCATAAGCAATTTTTAAAAATGCCATTTTCTTATCCATACAAATGTAAGTCAAATAAAATTACTCCACAGCTGCTGGGTTTCTAGCTTTTCTAATTGTATTTGTTCACAGATTTCCTTGGCATTTTAAAGTGGAACTAGAAGCAAAAGCAAACAAAAAATTCCAACCCAACAAACACAATGCATACATTGATGAAACCTCCTGAGTGCTTTAATATAATCCAAGGCAATTTTCTCTAAGAAACAAAATGAATGAAATTTGCTTATGGACCCTAAGCTTCACAAACTCTTCAAGTAGAACAAGAGAAATATGTGGCTGGAAGCCAATCGGCAGCCAAATGTGTTAGAAGTGTTCCATTTATTATTAATGTGACAACATTCTATATAGCAGCAACAGTGCGGGCAAGTAAGGGGTTGCCATGGAGATAAGTTACTCAAGATGCAGCTAAAAATACTCCCTTCTTCCTTACTGTAATAAATATTGCATTATATGAAGGCTAACAATGATGATATCAAATGCCATCTCAAAAATTTCCAGCTGTGAACATTATGGCTATCTAATGGATTGCCTGACAGTCACACTGCATTTGTTGTCTGCATATGTGCAACTCCTATTTTCCCCCCCTCTTATTACATGGTTAAATGTTAGAAGATAGCTGTTGACATTATTAGGAGAAAATATTGCTCCCTGCTCAGGGTAGATTTCTTATACCATTGTGACTTTGGGGGATTACAGTCATGTTCTGCAAGGAGATGCAACTTAAACTGGAAAACAAACATACAGAATGTCTCACATGGGGTTATTAGGCCTCTTCTCCAAGGACTATGGTTACACATCTCTTTTTGCGGCACTTTGGGTACCTAATGATTACTGAAAAAACTAACACTACCTACCAGTCATTGACAAAAAAATTTTTTCAGTCTTTTTGGAAGGACTCCTCCCCACCTTGGGCTTTCATGTAGTTGTGGATATGTCCAAACAGCAGAGTTTTCATACATGGGAGGTAGAAAAAAAACTACATTGCAGCATTCCTTGTCCTCAGCAGGAAATCTTTAAAAGCCACAAACTTCTGTTCTTTAGGTTCACTCCCCACCCCACCACTAAACCTTTCCATTGATTCTGATATGAAGTGAATCTTAATCAACTAATTAAGCTGCAATAGATATTTTAATATTTAATACCAGAGCAAAACATTATTAAGATCTTTGTTAATGCCATTGCTATTCTTCCTTTTCTTGCTTATGGTCTTTAAAAGAGATTATTGGCATTCGTTTCTTAATTTATCATCTAGTTGAACAAAGGAATTATTTTTATAGAATCACAGATTATACAGATAGGAAAAGACCTCATCAGTCATCTAAGCTATGACCTTGTTAAAGCCTGCTACCGAGTAGATTGTGTCTGAGCTGTTTTCACCCACAAATTCACCTTCAACGATGTAACGATATAGCTTCTTGCCAATACACATAATCATATATAAACTTCTCATATTTCCAACTGAATTTAAATCTTGCTTGCTAGCTTGATAATCCATTGATAGCATATTTTTTCCAGTAGAATAATAAGTTCCATCTTAAAACACAGAATAATATTTACACTTGCAAAACCAAAAAATTGCTCCTAGAGAAACAGAAAGCTGGGTGTAAGTTTTAATTTTGTCATTTCTCAAAGTGTGATATTATTTCTGCTGTTAATAGGCAGCACAAAGCACACACAGGAAAGGAAACCAGTGAATTTGAGAAACTTGGGTAACATTAAGGAAAACTTCTCTCAGTGTGTCCCAGGTCCATGGAGCTCTGCGGGTCAGCACCATTTCCCCTGCAGTGGCACACTTAATTATCACTTTGCTGAAAGCAGTAACCTCATCTTTACAACATGCTCAACCACTTCCTTCAGTAACACTATCTTTAACTATCATTTTTCCTCTTTTTCTTTGTGTACACTTTTCTTACCCATGATGGCACAAAAATGAGATATCTACACTATACCCACCAAGCACACTCAGCTGCTGGCTGAGTAAACACAGGAACAAGTCTCTCCTGAAGAGCAGGTGAGCATACAGTTAAAGAAATGCCTGGGTATTTTCTCAAAAAAAAAAGCATTCATCTTCAAAATAGGCCTCCCTACCATACTGAATTCCTGCTTCTCCCCTTTACCTAAAAGGTTACTTCATTTTAAAGGTTCACCTGAGCTGAACCCTACAGGATCTTTGAGCATGGGCTCTGTGGTTTATTTGTTGTCTATAAAGGACTTAACGCACTTTTGGCACTATATTAATGGTATCACTACTACCACCTAATGGATAGTAATTTGACTCCGATGTGCGCCTGTGGCTCTGGAAGCCCTCCATTTGACTCCCCATCATCTGTATGCCATTGGTTAACACCATGTCTGGACACATACAGACACATAAAACTGCAGACTGGATCCTATATCCCTTTGAACAAACTGTTCTAGTTCCATGATTCATCCTGTATAGCATAAGGCTATTTCTGTTTATTTCCAGAAGCAGGTTGTTAGTTCTTTGGGGAAAGGACTTTGTCTGGCTTTTAATGTCTCCACTGCTGTTATGTACATTTACCCTGTGCGTTTTTTTTTTTTTTTTTTTTTTTTTTTTTTACACAAGTACCATAGCTCTCCTCTGACCCTACAACTTTCCTCTGAAGGCTCAGCTTCAAGCAGCTCCTGATCTACGTGCATTGCCATGCAGGTAGAATCACAGTGACCTTGGATGATACTTTTGCTGGACAAGCCTCCAGAGGATTGCATTGTTTCTGAAGCAAGGCTTCCTGTCAGATGCTGTACTACATGGCAAAATGCCGGTTCCTAACAGACACTTCACTTGGAAAAAACATTCTCTTGCTTTTCACATCCATTACCTAGAGAGGAGTTAAGAAAAACAAAACCACTTTTAACCATAACCTGATTGCATTTGCTCCCACCAAATCTTCCTCATCTTCTTTCAGTTGATTTTTGGCAAACCTTATAGTTTATGTAAGCAGATTATAATAGCATAGATAGTAATATTATGACAACAAGGTCATTTATTTTTTTAAAAAAAGACGACCCAAAATATCTAGATATATAAGAACTCTGGAGAATGGTGTTTTAGAAAAGAATTGGCTTGTACAGGACCATGACTTCAATGCATATACACACTTCAAATAAGAATACCTCAGTGGTTGAAGATGTAGAGCTATAACAGAAGAGGCTCTCAGAATAACATTGTTTATCTTCTGTAGACATTCCTGTTAGCAGAGCAAAGGGACACCAGGACACTGACTACATTTTAAAAAGAACATTTAGAATGCGTCACCTCTTCAAAAGGGGAAAATAACAAGTAATGAAAAGCAGAGTTTGTGGGTTTTGTTTGGTTAGGGTTTTTTTTAATAGCTGTGTATGTATTAAAAAAAGATTAGTAAGATTCAGAAGCCAAAAACTGAAGTAATATAAACTCCAGGTGGATAATTAGACAGTTTTGTAACAATGAGAGCAATTAATCATTGCAACACACTGTTAAGCAAAATGGTGGATTTCTCTTGAAGACTAGATGCCTTTCAGGAAGGAATGCTTTGGCTAACCACAAGTTATGCCTTAAAGACAAGTTATAGAGATGTAAGAAGATTTAATAACTCTCATCATACAGGTACTGGATTAAATTTAATGATCCCTTCCAAATTGAAATGCAAACTGTAAAATATCTTTCATATAGTTCATATGGATTATGGTAACACAGCCATTTTCACCCAACACCTTTTTTCTCTATTCTAAAGCAAAAAACCCCCTGTTATACAGCAACAATATTACTCGCATATAGCAAAATTTTAAGCATGGTTTACTTCAGGTCACATGTGAAATCAACGACAGAGTCCACACTACAGACTGTTCATGTATTTCTTAAATATATGCTTAGAGAGCTTGAAGGCTATTTCCATAGTCCCCTGAACAGTCACCTGACAGTAGTCTCCTTCATGAGCAGGAGGGCTGAGCTTAAATGCTTTTGTTAGTTCCAGGTCATTGCTTTCCTGTTCTTTCTCTGAATATGAAGTTCTGGATTAGACCATCATCATATCTGGATTATGCCAGGGATGCCTTTTCACATATTTTCACTGACAGAAGATAATAGACTCACCTATCTTACAGCTGAAGTGTCCTAATTAGTTGATACCTCACACAGTTCTGCTTCAGAGGTCATACATAGTCAGGCCAAATATACAGAAACAATTAATAAAAAAAATTAAGTTTAGTGCATTGTAGGGGTGACCAGGTAGCAGCATAATGTGTGTTGAAATTATGTATAGACAATGACAGGAACTGCACCTTGCATACCTATGAATTGATAAGTTTTGTTCTTAGCTTAGTTTCTCTCTTCCATATTGGAATATTTTCTACAAACATCCAAAACAATTTGAGTAATTAATCAACAAATGTCATTTTCCATTAAAGCATATTTAATCATCACAAAAATCAGGAACAACTAACAATCAAAACCAGTATAATTACTTCTAATGTAAATGTGCTAATTTAAATTGTGGAATACTTCTTTAAGAAAAGCATGTGTTAATTGGGGTCTGCTCATGAAAGCAAGCTATTAATTGAGCTGGCATGTGCCAGATAGACTAGTCCAACTGAAAGAAAGACAATATTTGCAGTGTAACACTGATTTTAAAAGTTAACATTTAATGAAAAACCTGCTATCAGGCTCATGCCAGTTCAATTAGTCACTCCTTCCCATGAGCAGACCCCAATTAACACAGTTTTTTGAAAGAAAGATCTTACTGTTCAGTTAAAACATAGAAGCATAGGGGATTACACAGGTCTATTTTGATAAGTACTCTTACTTGATCTGTCTCAAATGTGTTGTTTCTGAATTGCTGCATCACCAAAACTTGTGGATTATTTTTGAATAAAATGTTTATCTGTATTAAGCAGTCACTGTCTGTATAACTCTACCAAAATAGTCCAAAAATCCAGCAGTGGCAAGTTAGCATCTTGGTTTCCATTTAAATAATAGCAGAAGCTCATAGTACATTAATTACAATAATATGTAGAGACCAAGTAAACAGGCCTTCTGTGGTGTGCAATTTTTTGTACAATCCTATGACAAATAGGAGTAAATAAAAGCAAGCAAGGGTTGATCCAATGCCCAAGATCAACGACAGTCTCGACTTCAGTGAACATTGGAGTAGGTCCCCATGTTCTATGCAAGAAGAGGAATAATTACAGTGCATCAGGCACTGGGAGCTAGCAACTTGGTAAATATTGATTTGGCATGGTAACTGCTATAATATTGATTGTAAACACAACTTGAATATAGATTTATCAGCCATTCTGTAGCTCTGTGTCAATATGTAATAATGATAGCCTTTGAAGGTTCAGTAAAGTAACAACAACAATGAAGAGCTAAGGAAGAGTCATGATCATTGCAAATGTTCACTCAGAAGTATCATGATACAGCTACTGGGGCATCTTGCCACCTAACTGAGCTACTGAAAGGATCAGTAATTTGTTTCTAATTAGCTAAGAGTGATGTCAATCAATAAAGTGACACAGAATTTGGGAATTTTCCCTGTATTTAGAAGTGTAACATAAAACACAGTGTTTTTCTGTGGAAGGAATTGATCTTACCTACTAGTAAGTTAAAGCAATGCTTCTTACCATTGATCCCTTCAAATCAATATTATTCTTTTTGCTTGATAGTATGAAACAGGCAATTCTGAATTCACAAGTATAGATGGAGTGAAGGCAAACATGCCATCACTAAAGCAAGTGACATGCAATTACAGTGCCCCTGCAGTCCGCTACCAGTAATCCTGGCTTCAGCATGAGTCTTTCATTTCGTAGTTGGACTAAACTTCTGTTATTACTAGTTGTCAAAAGTAGTTATCACTGATTCCCTAAGGAGACATTCTTACTGATCTAAAATGTCTTTAGAGAGTGCAACATAATCATCCAGTCTGAAAGAGAACATACAAATCTATTTGCCTTAGGATATTACATGCTTGCTAACTTGTCACTGCTACACATAATGGCAATACCTAAAATAGATGCAGGTATACTTGTCACCAAGAACTTGTATTAAGGTAAAACCTAAATAAAAACATAATCATGCTTTGGAAAAGTATTTTGGGTATGGTCAAACCAGAATTGTTGCTAGAGCAGTTCGGTAGATATCCATATCCAAAATATTATTGGGGTGTGGGGGCCAGGAAAACCTAACGGCATATGGGAAAAGTAAATAAGTATGTCAAATACCAAGAATGTTGCTGTGAAAGTACCACCCACATTCCTAGTGTTCAGAAATAATGTCAAACACAAATGAAGAATAAGTTTGTTCACGAAAACATTTTCAGTGTAAAGGAGGGGCTGCCCTTCCTGTTGGAAATCCATAATTCCTGTGACCCCACTGCACCAGGACAACCCCAAAGGCTTAGCTTTAGCTAGGTGAGTGACTGCAATTCGACTAAAGGAGCCCAGAAACTTTGCTCTATAAGGACCTCCCTTATGCAGAGGGCTTAAAAAAGGCTGTTTAAAGGTGGCATGAGATGAGACCTGCCTTCAGTGAGGGATGCAGCTGGGAGACTGAGGTCAAGACTTAGTCTGGTAGGTCAGAACCAGCATCAGATAGGTCAGAGCAAAGGAGATCATAGCTGTCTTAAATTCATCATTATTTTTTCTTTGGATAGTGTCTGCCTTCTTCCTCTGGCATAAAGAGTAACATTTCTTAAGCAGTGGACATGTTTCTTCAGTTTGTGCTTTTTTTTTTTTTTAAACTTGGAGCAGGAGAGACATGAGGTATGTCTTCCCTTTGATGTCAGGGGATGAGTGTGTCAGTGCAGAATTTGCCTCACTTTTTCTAATCTTTCAAGTATGCACAGCTACTCTGAAACATCCCTGTGGAAACTTGGCAAGAAGAAAAAAATAGAAGCAGTGAGAAGGAATGAGAGATAACTTGCCTTTCAAGAGGTGCTTTGCACTCCTGATACACCTCAGAATCTATCACTTTGCTCGTATGCATGACAGCCTCCTCTGTTCTTCCCCCCAATATTGCTACAGTTATATCTGCCCCCCTTTTTTTAAAGCTGTTTAGTTTTTCCTGTTGATTATGGCACATTCACTACATATTGTCACATAAGTTGTTGTGCTATCTCAAAGTTTACGTATTTGGCCTCTGACAGCATAAAACATTTTTTATTCTATTCAGAATGCCCTCTGTTCTTGGATTGGCTGCAAATCACCAGAAATCTAACATTTAAATTCTGGAATTCAAAGCATTGCAATAAACCTCATGTTGAAAGACTTAGCACAGACTTTTTTTTTTTTAAGACTGGAAATAAAGAACATATAAGATTAAAACAAAATATATCTGTTTCAATCAAGAATTCAAAATCCAAAATATATTATCCTCAATTTTAAGTTTTAGGGAATCTTTTTAGTGGATTGAATATTTCAATTTCTACTCCAAATCTGGGGGAAAAAACCCATTAAAATACTAATGCTTCTTACATTTCAAATTCTGCTGAAACCTGTTCATCTCCTGAGAGAGTAGAAAAATAATTTAATGTACTTTGGCAAAAATCTGGGGCCTATTTGAATCAGTAGCTCTTGATACACATTCTGATTCAAGTCCTTATTTAGCGTATCACACAGAAAGAGAGTATTTTGTGCTTTTAAAGCACTCCAACATAAACTTCAGTTCCAAGCTGAGAAGAAATACACAAGTTAAACACTCGACACCACATATACGATCTAAGGATACAAAATAAAAGGCAGTCTGAGACTGTCCCAGTCAAACAAGAACAAAAAGATTTGTTATTAATCTGAAAATACTATGAGACTCTTAAGGGGGGCAGGGGGAGAAGATCCTTATGACCCAGCTGAAGAAGTAAAACCAAAGAGCAGAATACAGCAACAGCAGAACTAAGAAGTCACTGCTGCTGAGAAAACTGAAGAAAGGGAGTTGGTAGGGAAAAGAAAACATGTTCTCCATTTTGATGTGTTGGTATGTCTCAGGCTCCTTGCCAGAGGCATCCCAAGAGCCCACCCCCACAAACACACTCATGAGGCTCTATTACAGCCAGTTTCAGTTAAGCACTGCAAGTATCTCCCTTACCCCATATTTTATATGAAGTCTTACAGTAATCAGTACACAACTGTCATTTTTTAACAGTGTTGTTCCCAAAAAAACTGAGGTCTGTTCATATTGACCTAGATTCATTAAGCATTAACTTGAAGCTCAAGCAAGTTCCTCAGCTACAGGAGCAAACTCAGGTCAATTGGTGGTGCTAGATAAACAGGTTATATAAGAGGCTAATTGCCCCGCATACAGCTGCAGTTATTAGCACTCCAGATACACTTTAAGATAACATGATGCATTTATTTATTCGGTCATGTTTTACAGAGAACTTCTAGCTCTTTTTCAGGTGCAGTCAGAAAACTTGCTTACTCAAACACAGAGGCAGAGAAATTAGTACATCTACAAGAATGCCCATCTTAAAATGCTGCAGAATATATGCCCACTCCATATAACCAATAACTCTGTCTTCTCCTTAACATCTCATGTTCCAGAAACCCCAAAATAGCCAGGACAACTCACTTCATCTTTACATTCTCCAGTCTTTTATCTCCTTAACTCCCTGACTCAGGAGCAACACACTCTCTTGATCTAATATACATCACAGGAAAAAACAGAGTAATTCCATAAACAGTAACTCACCCTCACAGTCCCTCTCTGGGGGATGGAGCATCATAAAGGACTATTCCCAGCTTTATACATAACTTCTTCTTCCTAAGCTGGCACCTTTCTGAGGAAAGGGAGCAGCAGCCAGCAGTGTGCAAATAAAAGATGCCCCCAGCCCCAGCCTCTCTCAGCACAAGAGTTTGCTAACACCTGCAATGGCCCCTTACCCACACAGGTGTAGCACTTTTCTTCTTTTATGTCAGAAATTAGTGAGCCTTTCTGTTTCAAAGTGGGGGTTTCAAATTTCCTCTGATATGCTTTGCTGTGGTGGCTTTTGCAGGAAGGACCCATGCGTCACTTGCAAACTGGCCTCCTCCAAGGCTTGCTTAGGTCACACAGCAAATTTATGTGCTTTGGCTGGGGAAGGTGAGGTCAGCTACTGCTGTCCTGCGAGCACCTAGCTGCTCAGACCTGCATGTAGAAATGGGCAGTTACACAACCTTCTTTACCTTCTCCTTACCACCTAGTGGTCACAGGCAGCTACACCACAGCTTCAGAAATAGTAGAGTGAGAACTGAGGAAGAGCTGTACTCTACAGTTAGTACTGTCCTTTTCATGCTAAGGACAAACAAGTACATCCAGAGCTTTAGTGGGAAATTAAGAGAACTTCCAGACCAGAAAGAAGGACAGTGGCCAACTTGGGGCCTCCCAGGAGACAGAAAACGCTCTGTGTCCCACCTCTGTCTTTGATGGCTTGCAAAAAAGCCACCTTGATAGCACAGGCAGGCAGGCACTCTGTGCCTAGACTTTCACCTCTGTCAAAAAGAGAGGACCCTAAACTGTGACCCCTTCCCCATCGTGCTTTCAGGCTGTGCCTCCTGTGCTGTCACAACAGATTGGGCTGTGACAGGTTGGTCAGGAAAACCAGAGATGTTTTACATTTTCTGCTTGACTTGCAGTCCTTTTACCAGACTGAGGTTTGGGACAGTTTTTCCACTGGTATTTTTATTTTGCTTTAGGAGAAAAACAGGTCTGAAGTTGACACTCAGCATTACAGTTTCAGTAGTATGCACATAAATTTAACTACTTAATCCCACTGAGCACTGGGTAAGTGGGGCAGCTAAAATCAGTGTATTGCACAGAACATTTATCACTAAGTAAAGTATACAATTCCCTTTGCCATTTAGGCTTACACATTTTAGAGCAATTGCAATAATGTTGAATTATACTGGTATTCCCATTTCAAAGGACTTCATGAATGTATTGTTTGAATGCTGCCAAACTGATGTTTTTCATTCATCCAGACTTTAAGGGGAACTGAGTTCCTGTGAGGCTGCTTATGCATTGCTAGATCCCAAATACTGTTGGGATGTTTGGATTTCACTGAAAAGTTGGTGGAATAAAAAGCAGATTAAATGGGATCTGATTAAAAGCTACAAATATAAAATTGATGTAATCTTAAAAAACACAGACCACTGCACCGTAATTATCAGTGAATGTTGATTTCTTACCGGCAACTAACTGGTAACAATTTTTATCACTTTTTTATTATTAGGAAAGGTCAATAGGATTTTTTACACTGTCGAAGAGCCATGGTCTAATAAATTATGAGTATCTGTCACTGGATTCCCATAAATGTTCAGACCTGGATCAATGTCACTAACAAAAACTGTCCAGAACCTCCATCTCTGCTTTCTGTTTTAGTTTGCTAGTAATATTGCAAAAAGCAAGCCACAGAAACATTTTCTTGGAGCAGCAAGGTGCAGGTGCTCTGGCAGGGGAGACACACAGGTAGCTGAAGGTCGGCATCAGGGGGAACCTTGCTGGGAAGGGCACAGCCCAGGAGCCCCAGCCTGGTTGAGGCACCATGCTGCACTAGAGAAGAACTGCTTTCATGCCCGTGGTGAGGGGGGCTCACTGGGCCCCAGAGGTGTCTGGTGTGGTGTTGTGAGCAGGCAGCAGAAATCAGCTCTCTCTTTTAAGTGAGCTCGCCTGTTAGAGCAACTCAGTCAACGTAAGAGCCCCGCTTTTATCTTTCAGAGGTAGAAATGTACTTGTTGGCATGCAGCCATTCTTCCCTTGAAAATCTCACAGTGTGTTTTCACAATTTAAACTCAGCTTTCTCTGGGCTGGAAAAAGAAAAGCAAACTCAGAAAACCCCATAACTCTCACAAAACAAGCTTTTCCCTAAAACCTGAAAGGACCTCAATAGGAGTGGGAACACCTGTCCTGCAACTCCATTGCTTTGCTTACTAGTTTGGTAGTGTAATTTTTTTGACATACAAAACACTTTCAGTTGAAATCCTGGGTTGTGAGAAGTACAGAATTATTGTTCTAGGTCTCCTTAAGTAGATGACAAAATGAATCCAGACTTCATTGCATCTCCTATGCAAATCCTGCCTATTATCTTCCCAGTTTCCATTCTGTTTGGAACCCTGAAGGTTTAAGAGTAATATCTCTGGAAGTCAGATAAAATCAGATATACTTAAAACTCTTCCTTCTCCTCTTTCAGGAAAAAAAAAAAAGAATCAATTAAAAAATAAGTCTTCTCACTCTGACTTCAGCTGTACTATAAAACTGTTATTAAAACCATCATGGACGTGACAGACATAAAGGAGGTGGTCAAGAGATATTTCTGATGCAGAAAAAATGTCCAGGGAGCATGTCTAATGATGTGATCAGGATTTTTAGGCCCTTAATACAGGTATTATTAATGCAAGTCTGCTTCCATGCCTATGCAAATAGGCCTTGAACATTACATGAAATTTCCAGTCATGTTGCTTGTGAAGCCCAGATGGGGAACTCATGGCTGTCTGAAGCCTGAAGAGACTTCCTTAATGGAGTCCAACAAGATTAGCTGCCTTTACCCACTACATGACTCTGTAAAAAAAGCAAATAAATCATTAACCGTCCCCTAATAGACTTAGCTCTTTCCTGTTCTGAATGAATATTGTTTGGATTAAGCTCTACAATGGCTAGCTCTGATAATGCCATAGTGGCTTTTTTCTTTTCAGTGCTGTTTGAAAGATTTCCAAGTTTTTGAAGACACTGCCTCTTGTCCCATAGTAAGAAGTGTAAAAGGCATTCTGCTGGTAAGCTTGCAGCACATTTACTGGAACTATTTTCACCTGATCATGTTCTCCAGCTGGATCTCTGTGGTGGAAAGGGGACCTGGAGTTCTTTCACTTCCTGAGAGTTACACAATACATACTTCCTTCAAGCCTTCTGTGTTAATGGATTTATTATATACTGTGTCATATATTGCTGCTTCACCCATGACTTGATCATGTCTAGTGATGCAGCCTGATTCTGACTGGATTGGTTGTATCAATGGACTGAGCAAAGACAATGCTTAATGGTCATGATTATGTACACTTTCTCTGGGATTAGTGTTTACATTTTATATTGTGATTTCGGATATAATTTTTTGCAAAGAGTTATTTTTGCCTTCTTTTTCTTTTGTTACCACCCCTTTTTCCCTAAAGTAATGTTCAACTTTCCTTTTCCTTCTTTATCTCAGTAATGTTTTTCCAAGTCATCTTCTCCACTGCAGAGACTCTACAAGGAGAGAAGCATCTCAGTAGCTGTGAAAATGGGAAGAGCAAGAATCACAATTCCTGAACATGTGAAATTGTCAAAACCTGCTGTTAGGCAAGGCCAGGGAGCAGAGCAGAAGCAGAAGTTACACCAACCACTGCTTTGGGCAGCGTAGGATTTGCTGACCACATCATTACGTTGGTGTAGATGAGCCAGCTGGTGCAGCACTGCTGTCAGGTGGAGCTCTGAAAACACCGTCCCTTCCATGTTATTGCTCCAGGCACCCACTCAGTTTGCTCATTGAAAAACCTGCCTTGAATTATGTTGGCTTTTTAGCTCAGTGCTAAGTAACCGCCTGTGGTCCGTGCCTTTGTTAGTGATCAATGATCCCAACAATTTGGTATGACTTCTGGAATGGAAAGAGTCTAAATAATCCAATTAAGTGGGAGAAAAAAATTGATCAGTGTTTAGATGGTTGAAGTGGCCATGCTTCAGGAGTTAGGCATGAGGGAGACAGATGTTGCAAAGGACCTGGGATGAAGCTATGGCACAGGCATTAATCATGCCCAGGCAAGGGGACTGGGACTCTTGTTTAAATAAAAAAGAGAAAAAAACCCACACCAACCAAAGAAACCCATAGGATAAGTGCTTCCAGATATGAAGTCAGTTCAGGATGGCAAGTCCAGCTCACTGAGGCTGGGTCTGATAAGCTCCTGTTTTCCAGAAATTGCAGCTGACCTGATTTACTTGCACCTTTCTTTGCAAATCTGGATCCATATGGCATTTCTACCATATAGGTGATGTAACTGAAAAACCATTTCCTCTTCCCATGTTGAATTCACAGAAGACACAAGAGTCTGTCTGCTATGACAGGTCTGAGCCTACCTATTATTTGAAGGTGTGTAACCCTACAGCTAAGGATCTCCTCCTTTCCTGCAATGCAGTCTGTCTACCGTTATCCAAATTACTTTGCAGTACATCAGGAATTAACTAAAAGCAAGGATGACTATTTCATGAGAGCAATTTTCTTTCAAAGATCTTGTTCTGCAGTGAGGTTTGGCCCATTAAACATACCCTGTTTGTTCCGACTTAGTAACCTAACATACCCTCAATCTCTGCATTTGCAGCATACACCTGGAATTTCAGAGGTTTTATTAACTAGTGCTTTGACAGACCCTTCCTTGACACTGTCTCCCGCAGCATTCTCCTAGAGAAGCTAGCAGCTCATGGCTTAGACAGGCATAGTCTTTGCTGGGTAAAGTAATGGCTGGATGGCCGAGCCCAGAGAGTTGAGGTGAATAGAGTTAAATCCAGTTGGTGAGTGGTCACCAGTGATGTTCCCAAGGGCTCAGTGCTCGGACCAGTCTTGTTTAATATCTTTATCAATGGTCTGGATGAAGGGATTGAGTGCGCCCTCAGTAAGTTTGCAGATGACACTAAATTGGGTGGGAATGTTGATCTGCTTGAGGGTAGGAAGGCTCTACAGAGGGATCTGGACAGAGTGGATCGATGGGCTGAGCGAGGTCAATTGTATGAGATTTAACAAGGCTAAGTGTCGGGTCCTGCATTTGGGTCACAACAACCCCGTGCAGCACTACAGGCTTGGGGAAGAGTGGCTGGAAATCTGCCCAGCAGAAAAGGACCTGGGGGTGCTGGTGGACAGACAGCTGAACATGAGCCAGGAGTGTGCCCAGCAGGCCAAGAAGCATCCTGGCTTGTGTCAGAAATAGTGTGGCCAGCAGGAGTAGGGAAGTGATCATGCCTCTGTACTCCACACTGGTGAGGCCGCACCTTGAATACTGTGTTCAGTTTTGGGCCCCTCAGCACAAGAAAGACATTGAGTTGCTGGAGTGTGTCCAGAGAAGGGCAATGGAGCTGGTGAAGGGTCTGGAGAGCAGGTCTTATGAGGCGTGGCTGAGGGAACTGGGATTGTTTAGCCTGGAGAAGAGGAGGCTGAGGGGAGACCTTATCGCTCTCTACAGCTACCTGAAAGGAGGTTGTAGCAAGGTGGGGGTCAGCCTCTTCTCCCAAGTAACAAGTGATAGGATGAGAGGAAATGGGTTCAAGTTGCATCTAAACCTCAAGGGGAGGTTTAGATTGGATATTAAGAAAAAATTCTTTACTGAAAGAGTGGTCAGGCATTGGAACAGGCTGCCCAGAGAGGTGGTTGAGTCACCATCCTTGGAGGTGTTAAAAAAACATGTAGACTTGGCACTTCCGGACATGGTTTAGGAGACATGGTAGTGTTGTGTTGATGGTTGGACTTGATAATCTTAGAGGTCTTTTCCAACCTTAATGATTCTATGATTCTATATTTTGTAGACAAGCAACGTATTTTTTTACTTATGTGTATCTTGTTCCATATATCTTTTTATTACATGAGAGTCGTAAAATGCTAAAGTAATAGAAATCAAAGCTTTTGATTATGATATACATCAGTCTTTTCCTTGTAGAAACTACGGACCTTTATTAATGGAAGTCTGAAATCAATAAGATACGAAAGCAGAGACCAAAATTCACCCTAGTTTTTTACAAAGAGTTTTTGGGAGAGTGTGCTATAGGGCCTGGGAAGTTGCTGTTTTGGGTGCTTATCCAAAAAAACTACTAAACAAAAATGATTGCTATTTTGGATAGGAATAACACTGCAATTGACAATCAATGACTGATTTCAGAAGTTTTATGCCACATTCAGCTGAATCAGTGCAGATGTTTGCTATTTTATTATTTCATTTTTTTATAGAAAGAAGTCCTTGGAAGGCTAAAAACTTAATAAAACAGTCACAAAAGTTAAAAATGGAAAAGCACTAGGCCCAGTTGGATTTGCCACTGACTTTTGTTTTAATAAAGTATATTTTATTTTAAGAATTCAGAATTGCTACTTCCAAAGTGGCTTGAGACATACTTTGCGCTTTAGGGGAAGCTTTGTTTCAATCATTCCCAGAGCTAGAAAGGACCCATTCTAACTTCTGTCAAAACAATGTCAAAATATTATTAGTTAAAGCCTTTTCAAAATTGGATTGATAAGACCCTGTCCTCAATCCATGTCTATCAGTTTGAGTGAATTAATTTACAGATAGTGATATAACAACTCTAAAAAAAAAACCAAACCCAAAACTAAAGGTCCTCTTTTCCCCATACTTGGCTATAGAAAAGACCATGCCCTTTATTTAATAATTTTTTTCTTATATATTCACCTTTGGTACCCAATTTGTAGCTGGGATTTAACTTCCAAATTATTCTTTTCAAAGCTGGTTACTAATTGCATTGTTTCTGAACAATTCATGCCTCACTAATCCCAGGAGGGTTGTCTTCCCACACCACTGCCACTGGAACTCTGTCTGAACTTGCAGCTCTGACTAGTCATGCAAATCAGTGCTGAAAGATAATGCAAAAGAATACAAAACCAATGCTTTACTTCTCCAAAAATGCTGTTCACATTTTCATATATAAATGGAAGATTTTGTTTGTAACCTGTTAACACTAATTAATGTTATTGGACACACCTCAGAATACAAAAATAAATCTGGATACTATAGAAACTCTTGGACAATGCAAACATACTCCATGGGGAATGTGTGACAAGTGGAGCTTCAGCTGGCAACAAAATATTACAGATGGTTAGAAATATTCATTCTCACTGAAACAGAGCACTTGCAAAAGTCCACTTCAGTCCACTCAGTAGAAAATTTAGATTGATAGGATAAATGGATAGGTAGATAGATAGGCTGACCAAACAATCTGTACTCTTAACCTATCAAACAAATTTAATATAATAAAATGTGGTTCTCAGAATTTATAAGGGTGGATTAAAACACCTCCAGAGACCTGCCCCAGTAGATTTGTTTTAATTATAGGAAAATTAGTAAAATTTTGAAAGCATTTCTGAAATATAGCTAGGGACTGTTGTCGTGAAACACCTGGATGCCTCTGCTTCCTTGTTGCTCAGCAATACTATATGCCCAATACAGTGGCCAGACTTGCGACATAAACTCCGACAGTGCAGATCATAAGAAAGCAGACACCCACCTGGCTGCTGATATACCTATCCCTTCCTAATGAAATGCTAAAGTATTTTTGTTTTGATTATTCCTTGCAATGTTCAATACCTAACAAGCAGGTTTGTTTTTCCATCACTGAGTCTCTGCAACAAGGCACCAATGGAAAAGATGGGTGTGAGGAAGTGGCTGCATTTAGTATTGCCTGCTATTGCTCCTTCTTCCCACACCTCCCCTTAGCTTCTAGACATGCAATTTATTAATTTGTTAACTTCCTTAAGAGTACCATCTAGAGTAGATATACAGCAATACACAATTAAAACCCCTGCCAAATGATATCTCAATCATAGTTACTAATATTTTCATTCTCTCCTAAACATTATGTGAATTGTAGCATGCTGAATAGAAAAACAATATAGCAGCTATACAATTCCAGAGGATGTGTCTAGATATGAAAATGTTAAGTATAGATTTTTGGGGACAAGAAACAGTTCTTTGTCCTGAACACTTCTTAAAGGGAAGCAGAAATTCTTATAAGTTTCATTAATTAGCCTGGACTTTTCATTTAATAAAACAAGAATCAAATATTCAGAAGCTTTATTCTTAAAGCATCCATGTATATCAAAGTGCTTGTAATTATTCCTTCAAGTTTATTAAAGGCACAAATGAATTTGTAAAAATCTAACATTCTAATGACTACAGTAGTACTATTAATGACCATTTTTATCATCGGCATTGAACTTCAGACCCTACATGCTGCACTTGAATATGTGTAGCCAGGAATGTCTACACTTTCAGTCATTTTTTGCTGAGAGGCCAGGGGAAAAAAACCCAGTCATTTCTCTGCTAAAGGGAATATCAGTCTTGAGCCACAAAGTTCTACCTAATCTCCCATATGGATGGGTACATGGATGTTTAAGGGAAAAGAAAAGAGCGGAAGAGTGTTCACAAACAGCTGATAATATTCTCCTTCCTTCCCCTTGCTTCACTATCACCATTCGGATCAAGAACTGGATATGGAGTAGAGTAAGTGAAGTACTGACACTGAGAAAATGGAAGAGATATTGGTAGATCTGGGACAACAACTGGTATATCTCAAAGATCGTGTGACTCTGCCAAATGAGACAGTAATTTGGAGTGACAGGGAAAGAAAGTTTCAGAAGCTCGTAAATTGTGCTTGATCATCAATGAACAATTATTTTTCTCAGGTGTTATGCTTTTTACAGCAACTATGATAGATAATGTCATTGTTACAACTACACATCAGAAAGCTGAATTTCATATCAACTTAGAGACAAGGTAATATGGAAAGCTGTGACCCACACATTAAGGGCACAGTGCACATACACAGTGTGTATTGGCTAGGTGTTTGATAGGGGGTAGAGTGTGTTGTTTCTGAAAAATGTAAAAATGTGAATGGCTTGGAAGTTGCATGCCAGTGAGACTACACCTATCTCCTCATGAAAATGCAGCCACAGAGGATATCTAACTAGTTTTCTTGGCATATGGACTGTATGCTGGCAAGCCTTTCTGCAGGAAGAATTTCAACTTTGAAATTCTCTCCAGATCTTCTTATGAAATATGTTAGCTTTTAAAACCTGCTGCAAATCCCATTTATTTGGAGCCAGAATTAACAGGGGAGGGTGAAGTTTTAGATAGTGATATGACATTTCTTTTTCAGGTCCGGATTAGCAGTTTGGAGGGGTTTGGAACTGGTCATCAAAGGAATCACCTTTAGGAAGGTGATTTCTGAGCATAGGCTGACTTACACAACAGACTGCTAAGCATTTTCAATTGCTGCTTTTTCATTAGTTTTGTTGTTTCTTAAATAGTACAGTAGTGCTGGGAATCTTGCATGAATCTTTTATTTCATATTTGATCACAGAAATTGATCTGTATAAAATGCCACAACAATATGATAGCCATTTCTTTTTTGCACAAAATAATGTAATTTTCTTCCTATCTTCTCAGCAGTATCTATACAGTGTAATGTAAAAGATATTTTACTTGGGTTATAATATTTTGATTCTGTTCTTTGTAACAATTCTAGATGAAAATTTAAGCACATCTTCACAATTTTGTATAGTTAACATCTTTTGTGTGGAAGGGTTATATGACATCTTTCGTATTACAAATTGGTTTTAAGCATTATAGTATTTGGGAAAAGAATGGGGAAAATTATTTGTAAAGGCATGGAATATTAAATATGTTTAGTAGTCTGAACATTGCCCATAATACGCTCGCTCAAATTCAAGTGTTTTAAAATTCTGCCTATAGAATAACAAAATTTATATCAACTTTCCATAATGATGGTGTTAGAGTTGTACTAAGGAGAAAAGAACTCTTAATATATTTTGTTTGCAGTATTCTCAGGAAGCAATTAATGCTAATGGTCATGCAGGCTGAAAGTTGGAACATTATAAATTCCATCCTGGGCTCCAGATTGCAGAGGCAAATTTTTAGTTGATTTACACTTTTTAAAGTGATATTTCTTGAAACTGAGATATTCAAAGTAGTTGGTTTAAATACAATCAATATGATCAATATAATCAGGACAAATTTATGCCCTTCACTTGGAAATATCTGTTGATAAAAAAGTGAGAGGTTCCCTAGGAAAAAGCAGAAGGATATTTGTCTGGTTTTGTACTGGATTTTTTACCTTTGCTTTGAACATGAGTTCTAATGACCACATTAATCCATCACATATTTGTAAATAGTGTGTGTATAGCTCCATTACAACACGCTTTCCTTCAAAACTCAGATGTAATATTCAGAGATCATCATGGCCTTACATCTAATGAAGACGATGATTCATCTAGCTTGGAGGTATTGTTGAGGTTAAGTTGGCCTACACCCTGCATCAAAACTGCTTTCAGAAAGCAAAAAAACACAGGTCATTGTCATAGCAGACACCCTTCTGAAGGGAACAGAAAGCCCAATATGCAGACCAGACCCATTTCTTACAGAAGTCTGCTGACTCCCTGGCGCCCAGGTAAAAGATATGATAAGAATGCTTCCTACCCAAGTACAGCCCTCAGATCCATTATCGATTTTTCAGGTAGGGAGTGATAAAGTTACAAGTAGAAATCTGAGGGGAATCAAGAGAGACTTCAGGGTCTTGGAACGACTGGTTAAGGGATCAGGAGCACAAGTAGTGTTCTCTACTTTTCCAGTTGTAGAGAATGATGAGGGAAGAAACAGGAAGGGCCAGTAGATCAATACCTGGCTCCGAGCTTGGTGTCACCCACAGAATTTTGGGGGTTTTGATCAGGGGTTTGTCTACATGACAACAGGCCTACTGGTGACAGATGGGGTACAGCTGTCTCAAAATTGCACAGGAGTTAGCAGGGCTCATTGAAAGAGCTTTAAACTAAATTTGAAGGGGGAAAGGGATAAAACTAGGCTCGCTAGAGATAAGCCTGTGGGCAGCACACCAACGTTTGAGGGACAGTGTGCTAGCGAGGTCCTTCGGTCTGCTGTCTCAGTGGATGTAGCGGATGGACATCCATGTGGCAGCAAAGATACAAGGGTTATTGATGTGTTAGAAACCATGGAAGCTCCTGAGAATGGTCACGTAGGAAATACAGCTTCTTCCCCTAAAAAGGTGGCAGGATCAATAGCCCAATTGTAGTGTATCTACATGAATGCACACAGCATGGGCAATAAACAAGAGGAGCTGGAAGACATTGTGCAGCAGGAAAACTATGATAAAGTTGCCATCATGGAAACATGGTGGGATGACTCACAAAACTGGAGTGCTGCAATGGATGGCTATGAACTCTTCAGAAGGGATAGGCAAAGCAGGAGAGGTGGTGGGGTAGCCCTGTGTGTTGGGAAGTGTTTGGATTGTCTGGAGCTTAATGATGGTGACGATAATGTTTATGGGTAAGAGTCAGGGGAAAGGCCAACAAGGCAGATATCATGGTGGGAGTCTGTTACAGACCATGCAAGCAGGATGAAGAGGCAGATGCTTGCTCTCTACAAGCAGCTGGGAGAAGCCTAACGATTGCTAGCCCTTGTCCTCGTGGGGGACTTCAATCTACCGGATGTATGCTGGAAATACAAAACAGCAGAGAGGAAACAGTCTAGGAGGTTTCTGGAGTGTGTGGAAGATAAATTCCTGACACAGCTGGTGAGCGAGCCAACCAGGGAAGGCGCCCCGCTGGACCTGTTTTTCACAAACAGAGAAGGACTTGTGGGTGATGTGATGGTTGGAGGCTGTCTTGGGCATAGCGATCATGAAATGATAGAGTTTTTGATTCTTGGAGAAGTAAGGAGGAGGGTCAACAGAACTGCCACCTTGGACTTCTGGAGGGCAGGCTTTGTCCTGTTTAGAGACTGACTGACAGAGTCCCCTGGGAGGCAGCCCTGAAGGGCAAAGGAATCCAGTAAGGCTGGACATTCTTCAAGAAGGAAGTCTTAAAGGCTCAAGAGCAGGCTGTCCCCATGTGCTGAAAGACAAGCCAGTGGGGAAGAAGACTGGCCTGGCTGAACAGACCGCTTTGGCTGGAACTAAGAAAAAAAAAGGAGAGTTTATGACCTTTGGAAGAAGGGGCAGGCAACTCAGGAGGACTACAAAGGTTTAGCGAAGTTATGCAGAGAGAAAATTAGAAGGGCCAAAGCCTAGCTAGAGCTTAATCTGGCTACCGCCATAAAAGACAATAAAAAATACTTCTATAAATACATTAGCAGCAAAAGGAGGACTAAGGAGAATCTCTGGCCTTTATTAGACGTGGGAGGAAACATAGTGACAAAGGATGAGGAGAAGGCTGAGGTACTTAATGCCTTCTTTGCCTCAGTCTTTAATACTAAGACCAGTAGTTCTCTGGGTTACCCAGCCCCCTGAGCTGGGGAAGATGGTATGGGCAGCAGAATGGAGCCCCCATAATCCAGGGGGAAATGGTTAGTGACCTGCTACACCACCTGGACACACACAAGTCTATGGGGCTGGAAGAGATCCACCCAAGAGTACTGAAGAAACTGGCGGAGGTGCTTACCAAGCCTCTTTCAATCCTTTATCAGCAGTCCTGGCTAACTGGGGAGGTCCCAGTTTACTGGAGATTAGCAAATGTGGTGCCCATCTACAAGAAGGGCTGGAAGGAGGATCCAGGGAGCTACAGGCCTGTCAGTCTGACTTCAATGCTGGAGATGATAACGGAGCAGATCACTTTGAATGCCATCACTCGGCATGTAGAGGACAACCAGGTGATCAGGCCCAGTCAGCATGGGTTTAGGAAAAGCAGGTCCTGCTTAACTAACCTGATCTCCTTCTATGACAAGGTGACCTGCTTAGTGGATGAGAGAAAGGCTGTGGATGATTTTTACCTGAGCATTAGTGAAGCCTTTAACATAATTTCCCACAACATTCTCCTGGAAAAACTGGCGGCTCATGGCTTGGACAGGTGTACTCTTCATTGGGTAAAGAATGAGCTGGATGGCCGAGCCCAGAGAGTTGTGGTGAATAAAGTTAAATCCAGTTGGCGGTCAGTCACAAGTGGTGTTCCCAAGGGCTCAGTGTTGTGGCCACTTCTGTTTAATATCTTTATCGATGATCTGGATGAGGGGATAGAGTACACCCTCAGTAAGTTTGCAGATGACACCACATTTTGCGGGACTGTTGATCTTCTTGAGGGAAGGAAGGGTCTGCAGAGGGATCTGGACAGGCTGAGGCCAACTGTATGGAGTTCAACAAGGCTAAGTGTTGGGTCCTGCATTTGGGTCACAACAACCCTATGCAACGCTACAGGTCTGGGGAAGAATGGCTGGAAAGCTGCCCAGCAGAAAAGGACCTGGGGGTGTTGGTTGACAGCCAGCTGAACATGAGCCAGGAGTGTGCCCAGCTGGCCAAGAAGGCCAATAGCATCCTGGCTTGTGTCAGAAATAGTGTGGCCAGCAGGAGTAGGAAAGTGATCGTGCCCACGTATTCAGCACTGGTGAGGTCACACCTTGAATACTGTGTTCAGTTTTGGGCCCCTCACTGCCAGAAAGACATTGAGCTGCTGGAGCTTGACCAAAGAAGGGCAACAAAGCTGATGAAGGGTCTAGAGCACAAGTCTTATGAGGAGTGGCTGACGGAACTGGGGCTGTTTAGCCTGGAGAAGAGAAGGCTGAGGGGACACCTGATCACTCTCTACAACTACCTGAAAGGAGGTTGTAGTGAGGTTGGGGTCAGCCTCTTCTCCCAAGTAATGAGTGATAGTAAAAGAGGAAATGGGCTCAAGTTGCACCTGGGGACGTTTAAATTGGATATTAGGAAATATTACTTCACTGAAAGGGTTATCAAGCACTGGAACAGGCTGCCCAGGGAAGTGGTTGAGTCACCATCCCTGCAGGTATTTAAAAGATGTGTAGATGTGGTGCTTAGGGACATGATTTACTGGTGGACTTGGCAGTGCTAGGTTAACAGCTGGACTCCATCTTAAAGGTCTTTTCCAACCTAAACAATTCTATGATTCTTCTATCCAGTGTTGGTATGGTGAGCTAAGCAGTCTTTGTCACTGCAGTGATGTGACTTTCATATCTAAAACCAAGTTGCCCAAAGGTACTTACTTTCAGAGCAGGAGTGAATTGACAAGTACCAGCCACAGTGCTAAAACACCATGATCATAAAATACAATGTCAGTAGCAGTTGCTAAGTGATACAAATTCCTTTGTTATACAGATACTGCCCTAAGTAATACCTCTTTACAGCTTTTTTTACCTTAAAAGAGATGATCTTGCAGTGTCATGCCAAGGGCTAAGGACTTGTATCTGAATTGTAAGCTGCAGTGTCCTGTAATGATGCTACTGAGTTAGGTTTAAACTAGCTAGGGATATGGTAATGGATCCAGCATTTGGTGTAGTTCCTGCGTTCTTCTCAACTATGCAGGGAAGCATTAGTCAAACAGGGGAGCTCTGGAAGGGATTTTTGTACCCCTTTAACAAATATTTGAAAGCAAGCCTGCTGTATAAAAATCTCTAATGACAACAATATCCTTTCATGAGGATAAAATTATTAGCAAAGACAGAAAAAGTCTGCACTTTGGAAGATAAAGCAATACAGAGGGAAAACAAAAACCTTTCAGAAAGTCTCAGTTTTGCTTATATGCTTTAGGCAAGGACATTTGCTGCCCTACAACCTCAGAAGTCAAGAACTTGTATTTTTTTCTGGAAAATTATCAGTCATTCTACATTCCCTTGTGCAAAGTTGTTATTTTCTGCAATTGCCTTCAACCCATCAAAAAATCTTATTGTTAGAGCTGCATGAGAAGACCAAATTGGATTTAAAAGGTGAGGAATAGCAACATTCTTTGGCAAGATGAAATGATTTTTAAGCCAAAGGTGAGATCATGCCTGCATGAGTTTGCAATGGAGAGATTAGTTTTAAAGTTCAAAGACTGCATTTAAGACTTATTTTACATCTTCATTACATCACTTGGACATTTAAAGGAAGCCTAGACAAAATTCTGAGAAGTTGATTTAACTTCCAGTGAATAACAGCAAGAATCAGTCCAAGAACAAACATCTAAATCATGATGTTGCAGCAAGCCTTTTACACAGGGACATATTTTCGTGACCAAAATGTGTACACATGCACACACGCTGAGAGCTCTGGCACATTCCCCTCTTCCCAATTCTTATTTCTCCCTCAACACAGATGCACACACACAGACAATTACTGCCCATGCTCCTGCTGCTCCCACCCCACATGCCCTCTCAATTGCTATGGCTCCTTCTCCCTCACTTTTCTTGAGCACTGGATGTATGAAATGAGAGTCAACCCTGTGGGATACTCGTCTTTGTGGTAGGCGTATGGCTCGGACCACGAGACCCTATGGACTGACCAGTAAATGGGGAGGAGGAGTCACAACACTGACTATTCACATATGTGAAGACTGAGAGTGCTTGTGAGCTATATACGCTGCCTTCCTCCCCAAGCCCTTATTCATATCAAACAGCTGTGGTGAGAACCTCCCATATGGCTCCCAAACCTACACATAGTAATGTATTTTGTAGACCCTTAATTTCAAGAAATTTTCCACTATTTTAGAGACCATAATCTACAGGAGCAATTTGGAGCTAAGACAATGTAAACCCATCTCAAGCATGTATATCGCTTTCCTGTTTAATGGCAATTTTGTGAAGGCAAATAAAAGAATCACAGAATCACAGAATCACAGAATGGTAGGGGTTGGAAGGGACTTCTGGAGATCATCTCATCCAACCCCACTGCTTGAGCAGGTACACCTAGAGCAGAGAGCACAGGACTGTGTCCAGGTGGGTTTTGAATATTTCCAGAGAAGGAGACTCCACAACCTCTCTGGGCAGCCTGTTCCAGTGCTCCATCACTCTCACAGTAAAGAAGTTTTTTCTCATGCTTAGGTGGAACTTCCTGTGTTCCAACTTGTGCTCATTGCCCCTGCCCCGTCATTGGGCACCACTGAAAAGAGTCCGGCCCCATCCTCTTGACACCCACCCTTTAGATATTTATAAGCATTGATAAGATCCCCCCTCAGTCTTCTCTTCTCCAGGCTGAACAGACCCAGGTCTCTCAGCCTTTCCTCATAAGAGAGATGCTCCAGTCCCCTGATCATCTTGGTAGCTCTCTGCTAGACTTGCTCAAGCGGTTCCCTGTCCTTAAACTGGGGGGCTGAAAACTGGACACAGTACTCCAGATGTGGCCTCACTAGACTGGAGTAGAGGGGTAGAGGGGGAGGATAACCTCCCTCGACCTGCTGGCCACACTCCTTTTAATGCACCCCAGGATACCGTTGGCCTTCTTGGTCACAAGGGCACAGTGGAGTCTCATGGTCAACCTTCTGTCTACCAGCACACCCAGGTCCTTCTCAACAGAGCTGCTTTCCAGCAGGTCAACCTCCAGCCTGTACCAGTGCATGGGGTTGTTTCTCCCCAGGTGCAGGACCCTACATTTGCTCTTGTTGAATTTCATGAGGTTCCCCTGGGCCCAGCTCTCCAGCCTGTCCAGGCTGGGTGGCAACACAGCCTTCTGGTGGATCAGGCACTCCTTCCAGCCTGGTATCATCAGCAGACTTGCTGAGGGTACACTCTATCCCTTCATCCAGGTCATTGATGAATATGTTGAACAGAACTGGACCCAGCACAGACCCATGGGGAACACCGCTAGTTATAGGCCTCCAAACAGACTCTGTCCCACTGATCACAACACTCTGAGCTCTGTTGTTCAGCCAGTTCTCAGTCCATGTCACTGTCCTCTCATCTAACCTACACTTCCTTAGCTTGTCCGTGAGGATGTTATGGGAGACAGTGTCGAACGCCTTGCTGAAGTCAAGGTGAACAACATCCACTGCTCTCCCTTCATCTACCCAGCCAGTCATGCCATCATAGAAGGCTATCAGGTTGGTCAAGCATGATCTTCACTTGGTGAATCCATGTTGACTACTAATGATAACCTTCTTTTCCTCTACATGCCTGGAGATGACCTCCAGGATGAACTGCTCCATCACCTTTTGAGGAATGGAGGTGAGTCTGACTGGCCTATAGTTTTCTGGGTCCTCCTTCTTGCCCTTTTTGAAGATTGGAGTGACATTTGCTTTCCTCCAGTCCTCGGGCACCTCTCCTGTCCTCCATGACCTTTCAAAGTTGATGGAGAGTGACTTGGCAAGAACATCCGCCAGGTCCCTCAGCACTCGTGGGTGCATCCCGTCGGGGCCCATGGATTGGCAAGGATCCAGATTGCCTAGGTGATCTCTAACCCAATCCTTCTCAACCAAGGGGAAGTCCTTCTTTCTCCAGATTTTTTCTCTCACCTCTGTGGGCTGGGATGTCTGAGGGCCAGCCTTAGCAGTGATGACTGAAGCAAAGAAGGCATTCTTTGATCATTCTAAATCCATAGTGAGTATTTGTCTCAAATGTCTCCACCACATATCAAATTGTTGTGCCTCATATACTTTTACACAACATGGAAAACATGGATTTAAACTCATGAACTCATTAGGATGACCTTGTGTTGATGACCTTCAGCAAGTCGCTTTCCCACATTGTCCCTTTCTGGAATGTCACTGATCTCTTTTGTGAGGTGATTCGAGATTTACGAATTAATATTATGCACATGAGCTGACTTAACAGTTTTGCAGAAGTATGGGAACTGTTGTAGGCAAGGCAAGAGGGGCTTTGCCTAAGAATAAGACAAACAGGAAAAAAAACCTTGAATGGACTCAGCTTCTGAAGCTTTTTGGAAAACTGAATGCCATGAGTCTTCTGAAGAATTTTTCCATCTTTCTTTTTATTGAATTGCTTTTTTTTAATTGTGTAAACAAAGTTTTAGCCTTATTTATTTATATTTTTACACCAGAAATATTTCAGAGTCTGTGCACCAAAACAAAAAAAGATGTCCCTGTGAATGTTAGTGGGGCTGCCATGGGCAAGCCAGCCTATGCAGAAGGCACTGGGCTTGGCTATCCACCTGTGCCCGGTGGCAGGATGACCTGTGAGGATCCCCCCAGATCTGTAAGTTTGCTAGCACATACCAGCATTGACACCCCACAAACCAAACAAGAATGTTTTAAAGAAAAAAATCAATTCAAGATAATACAACTGATACTTAAGGGTTTTTTTTCTATTTTCCTGAGAAAAAAAATCAAAGTAGTTAATTTTCTCAAACAATTTCATTTAGATTTAGTATAGTTATTGACACTTAGAATTAACAACAAATATATACTGTTAAGTAGACACTAGCGTATGAGTTATGGAAATTAAAGTGTGCCTGCACAGAACAGCTAACAATTCATATTACTAAATTTTATTTTCCAAATTTTGTTCTGTCCAGAAATCTCAAAATACAGCTTTTACAACTACATTTTTGTTATTTTCAAATTTTCAAAACACTAAAAAGCTGAAAAATATCCTTATCCACTTCAGTGGAAATATTATGAAAATCAAATTGCTTTTATCTTGGCATTCTTTCTAATAACAATGTAAATTGATTCATCTTTAAGGTGAAAGTATTATTCCTGAGGATTTTTATCTAGTATGTTCAGGAAGAAAAAAGTAAAAACTGAGACCTAATATTCAGTATTTTTTGCATAAAAAGCAAGAAGTAATAGTGATGAAACTGTGTTGGCTGGAAGATATGAAAAGAAATGAGAATATTTTTCACTAGAAAATGTTCATTTCAGCAACAATGAAGCATTTTGAGAAACTGATATCCACAACCAGCAAGAAAAAATAAGCATTGAAGCTTCACAGACAACACAGTTATCCATACAGCTGACCATTTTTCCCTTTTGTGTAGATATATAAGGTAGTTTAGGTGAGTACTATGCAAGGAAATACGTTTTCTTCTAAAAAATGAAACTTCCAAATATTTATTTTTATTTAATAATGTGGGTAGGTAGAGCACTACACAGAACAGAAAGTTGGTGGGGACTTTCAAAAGGTCTTGGTATATTGATCACTAGTATCTTGAGAGGACAAACACATTGTTGTTCAGCAATACCCAACAATCATCTGCAGTACTTTTGAAAATCTAAGGTGGATGGCAATTATAATAATGTCCTGGATTGCCTTTATTTTGTAGTTGTTTGATATATTAAAGTCAAGGCTTGTAGGTACAAATCATATCCTTTATATTATTAGTTTATATAACTGTAAAAAAAAAAAAAGTAAATTTCTGAGCCTATACAAAAGTAACAATCTTCAAGAAAAGTAGATTAGGAGATTAGGAGTAATAACTGATGGGCAAATAATATTTTTTTCAGACCTACTCTTAATAATAAAGAATAGGAATTAAAGTTTTTCAAGTAATTTTTCAGAAATTGAAGGAATTTCTCATCATTCATTAAAACTGATGTGCCCCCTTCAAAATTTAAGGATAAATTTACACTTATTAATTTACAGAGAATTCCAGATACCATCTTCTTTTATCAACTACATATAATGTGATCTTTAGTGATATAAATCTGATTTCTTCTTAGCTGCAACTGTTGCAGTTTGCATATGAAGTCATATTTTTATAAGATTAGATTTTAATAGCAATTGTCAGCGTTATTCCATCAGAAATTAGAAAAAAGGGATAAAATATTTTTTTAAAAGTAATACATTATATTTTATTGGATTCAAAACAAAATTAAGTTTTGCTTCAAATATGTGTGCTGTTCAGAATAAATATGAAAAGTTTATTTCATCTCAGTCCGTTAGTTGGATAATCAGAATATTTGGGGAGCAGGAAATGGGCATTAAAAAGAAAATTACCAGATGTATGGCCAAAAAGAAATATTACAGCAAGCCAATAAATACAGCACTGTGTTTCTGCTAAATACTAAAGCCTGTATTTTATTCCTCCAGTAATTAAATATACAAAATGGTAAAAATATTGTGGTATGCTATCAAATGTGGAGAAAATACCATTTTCACTGAAATCAATAAGATATTTTCCAGTGCTACTAATGTGGCAAACATTTCACCTATTGAACTACAGGCACAGGCTGACATATTTCTCAGAGTCATTTTTCTTTCTGAATCAGAAGTCCAGTGAAACTATTTTCTTATTCAATATCTGCCTGCTTATACTTAGTTTATGCTTATTTCCCATTCAGATTTCATTCCCATGGGTTTATTATGGTTTCAAGGTACATAGTCAAAAGGCATAGCTATGTGTTGTGAAATTGCGGTGCTTGAAACTGGCTGTGGGCCTGGTCTTCTGAATAGATCATGTATGTATAAAGCGTTTTCAGTGTGATTCAAAGTAAATAACAGTGTCAGAAAGAATGAGGAAGAATCAACCACAGTGGACATAAACTCTAGAAATAGCTTCAGTTTATTCATTATGCTTTCACATCACATCTCAAACCAGCTATACTTCCATTTAGCTTTGGTCACAGCAACATTTTTTCACATTCTTGATGGAATCTGGTTTATTACAGCACTTGACCTCTCTTCCTTCTCAGGAGATGCTTAATTCTTGATATAAGGATGGAAATGCTTAGCCACTTGGGACACACAAAACTGACTTCTATTACAAAATGTGATTGATAAAATGAGAACTCTGGTTAAATGGGAATTTTGAGGGGGCAGAGAGGCAGGCAGGTAGAGTTTGGATATGGTAAAACTATTAAAGCAATGTTAGCAACAATATGCCCTAGAAAAAAACCCAACAGATTGAAAGATCATACACTGATTAATTGTGATCTTTCATTAAAGTATTCAGATGTGTGTTTCTGCTGCAAAATCTCTATGAAATACATTTAAGCAGCATGTTTTATATGCCATTCTGAATGATTTTCTAAATTAGGGCATTTTTTTCTGAGTTTCCTAAGATGGTATTTAATTATGTGAAATGTTTCCCATTTATTTACTAAAAGCTCATAACAGTGGTGGGATGGTGGAATTTGCTACTACTCCCAATCCAGTAGTTCATTCGACTCACTGAGCACCAGATTCTGCCTGCCACTTACACAGGAGTGTGATGGATGATGGAGATGTGAGCAGAGAAAGGCGGGCCTCCCAGTCAAAACCCCTTTCTAGGAGATAGGGAGCCCAAACACAGAAAGAAATCACTTAATTCTGCTCCTCAAACCCTCAGGTCAATTAAATGGGTGGTAACTGAGGAGAGGCTAGATCACCATGTGTGAGCAGCAGCAGGCAAATTTAAAGCTTTCAGCAGGAGGTTGGGTAAGGTGAACACTTGAGGTCTCTTCCAACCTGAATAATCCTACTGACCCACACTTATCTATATTTTTCTGGGAAGGTGCTGTTATGAAGCACACTTTTCATGAAAACACACCATGTGCCAACAGCAAGAAGGCTACAATGCACAACAATGTGGGAATAGTTCCTGCTTCTCTACAGCTGATATGACTCTAGATACTGTATATACTACATACATATCTCACTTTTTCAGTTATGGATTGTCCAAAGGATGCCAGGTGGGTAAGCACTCTTCCACACCTACCACTGGCAGCCCTATGGCTGCTTGTGTCCTGTCATTGGTTTAGATTTGGAGCCACCATAGACATCCTATTAAAATATTCATTTCTCTTGTAAGAAAATAATGATTGCAATTTGGAAAAAAAAATGAAATGTCTGCTCACTTCATTTGTGCTTGCTTGCATTTGTTGCTGTACAATTACACTGGAAGATCAATTTCACTTTTATTTTTAGTGATTTTCTGACTAGTTCCTGCACAACCTACATGTACGGGGCAGATCAAGAGAATGTTTACACCACTGTGGAGCCTGTAGCAAGCTGACAGTACACATACAAATTACCAACATTTCAATAAAAGTATTAGTTTGCAACTTAGACAGGGAAAAGGGAGAAAGAGCTGCCCTTAACAAGAATTTGCCTCAACACGAATATTCATGATTCAAATTAATTAAAAATGAATTATCATATAATTATGATCCATATTTTCACTTTGTCATCTAGCCGAAGCTTGAGGGCTTCAGTCTGCTGTTAGTCTCCCTCTACATGCTGCAAATATTAGTATTTCTACACTAAATAGTTCAAAACATGATGTATCTGAGTGCTGGGTATGTAAAATACTCAGGCAAGGCAATGGTTGATACCACCTCCTATGATTAAGAGACAGGGAAGAGATGACGTTTACGATATACACACATCTAAGAGGAACTTGCTTACTGTCAACCTTCATTGAGCTTCCAATGATTTTATTAATATTTCTTCTCTGTAAAAAATATTTTTACTTGTGGGATTAAAAGAGCACTATCTCTTCTACATTACATTCTTACTGCTTAAAGTTGTCCTTCTTGTCTCTTTAAATATATTCAACCTCTCATAAATGAAATGCACATACATTGGCCACATTCTGACCCAATGGAATGTGTTTAGCATGCTGTCACAGCTGCAGTGGGCTCACCTGTGGGTTCTGCTATATGAAACCTATGCCCCTGAGAGATTTGTTCCCACCAAGGGATTCAAAAATGCTCTGGAGCCTTTGCACATAATTAGTACATTGAATTTTGGATTTGCAAACTTTTGCAACAGGAAAACATTGCCTTTAATTATTCCCACTGTGTCTGGCTAAAAATGATTATCTCTTTTTCTTCCTGTTAGACATTTGCTTTAGCTGAAGATGGTGAAGGTGATTATTACAGCAGCTAATTGTTCAACAGGGAAAGATAGGCAATACAGCATTAAAATTTACTTCTGTTCATAAACAGTATGTAAATAGTAGGTCTATCCATGCTTGATTTACACAACAGGAACAAGCAGGATGCTCCTTGTTCTTTGCCCCCCTGGCTCTTTCTTGATTAACCCCATGACTGATATTAGTCCCTAAGCAAGATTCCACCAGCTGCGGGCTGGCCAGGAGCATCATTGTCACATTGCTCCGGTCCTCAGCCAACCTCCTGTGCCAGGGCCACAGCACAGGCACTGCACCAGGCTGAGCAGCAAACAATATTTAGCACTCTGTGCACCTCAGGAGGAGGAGCACAGTAGACAAACTCTGGGAAAAGTATTTCCTCAGTAGTGAAAAAAATAGATGACGGTGAAGCCAGAAGACATGCAGAGTTTGAAAGAAAAGACATAAGACAATATAAAGAAGCCTTTGTATCCAATTGCCTGTCTTGTAGCCAAGCTCAAAATTGCATGAGGAAAGAAAGGTAGTGATCTTGAGAGTTATTATTTTCAATACAAGTACAGGAGAAAGCCACAGGTAATATTTAGAGCACTTAAAATTATTCTCAGCTCTGGAAGCCAGAGACTGAATCCATAGGATCAGCTGTTTGGACTTTAAAAAAACCCAAACATGTAAGACAGAAACATAATTTCTTCTCTCATAAATGAAAAAAGATGCCCTTGGAAATGTCCTCATTATGCTCAAAGAAAACCCTTCCCACGGTCTCTCATCCTAAATAAATTGAGTATTATTACTATTATTACTGAGGAATTATGAAAAAAAAATAAAAATCAAAACATATACTTAAATCTGTAAGACATGTATATTGCACATTCCTGGTATCTTTATTTTTCATGAATGTTATATATGCTGTTTGCTATTTCATTTCTTTGAGATAATTAGCTGACTAAATCTCTCCATGTTTTGGTCAGAAAATAGAAAACAGTAAAAAACTGCAGCTACACAAAGGAAACTGGATGAAACACTAATGCAACCTTGCTGACTGCAATATAGATGAATTTTGGCCATACACATAAAAAGTGGGTATTTCAGAGAGAAGGGAAAACTTCAGTGATAGAAATCTGCTATGAATATAATATATAGATTTTTCTTCCTCTTTACTATTTCATGAGTATTCTGTATAAAGTACTGCATATTGTAAATAACCAATGGCTATTTATCATTTAGTTTACCCATCAATAACAGTAACACAAAGGAAGAAAATTTTCTAAACACATTGTTTTTCTAAACACATTGCAGGACAAGTCAAAGTTTCTCTACAGTTTGAGTGTGGTGTATAGTTCCCCACAGCAGGGAAGCCCGGACCTTAAAGGAGAACCCAAAACACAACTGCTGTTAGACAACTTGCAGGAATTCAGTGAAGAGACTGAATCTCCCACAGATTTAAAAGAGCCTCTCACAAGTGAGAAGTCTTAATAAAGAAGCACAAAACTTTTTACAGTTGTTGGCTATCCTGCCTCCCTTGTTTGAGTAAACTTGGAGATTTCAATCCTCAATGTTGTGGGTTGTTTGAATTGTTTCCTAGTTACAATGTGGACACACAGAAGAGAAAATCACAACATACTGTATCCATTAATACTTCAATTTGGGTCAAAGTCGGAAACTTCAAGAAGCGTTTGTATGCCTTTCCACCATAAAATCCCATTATAAGGGCTCCCAGGTCACCCACATGCTTTTAAAAGTCCCTTGGGTGAAATCTTAGGAAACCTGCTATTGACTGCAATATGAACAGGATTCTACACCTTGTTTTATGGCATCAGTTTTATCTTTTCTGTTTTCATCCATAGCTTGACTGAAGAATGTCAATATCCCCCAGTTCTGACAGCTTCTTACTGACACTTCTATTGAATATAAATCTTTGTGAGTCCAAATGCCTAAATTGCCAAATGGAGAAAAACAGGAAAAAAGCTTTTATCCAATTGGAGGAAATAGTTGGTTTCGCTAAATATCTGAAGACCACCACAGGTCAGAGGATTCTTCTTTGTTCTGCTTTATTTCACTGTACAATGATATGGTTTCAGATAAAAGATATAGATTGCTTTGCCAGATGTGACGAGAAAGAAAAGACATCTTTGGAGAGAATAAGCTCATTGCATTATTTCAACCAAAATAGGAAAAGCATATCATACCTAAGACAAAGAGCTGGAACTGATACATTCCAAAGTTTATATGAAAGACTTCAGGACATCTAACTCCTTAGACTTAAAAGAGCAATGATATAGTATTAGAGATGAAATTGAATCAGGACTAATCTCAACATTTCATCCAAGTTCACTCACAGCTGTTTGTACTTGTGGGCCCCTTTTGGTCTCTCATAAATCTCTCAGAAATAGGCGTTGAGTGTGATGCTTTTAGAATATATCCATCTGGTGCATTAAACTGACATAGTATGGTCATAAGGAAAAAGAAATAAATGGCTGGTGAAAAGGAATGATTTAACTTGAACAATTGACAACCTACCTTCCTAGAAAAATTCTTGGGGTTAAAGATCAGAGTCTTAGGGGAAGACCTCCGTTTCCCTTCAGCGTTAAGACAGAAGTGTGTTATTTTTGTTAAAATATGTCTTCTTATTACATTTGAGGAAAAGAGGAGAACAAGAAAAGAGGTACTTCAGAAATAATGTTGTTGACCTTGGAATTTCTCATTACTTATTAAGTGCTCAAGAAATGTCCGAGACTTGAGGGTGACATCTTCATTTATTCTTCCTTCAGGAGAGACAGATAAAAGCATGAACATTTATGAATATTTGGAGAAGATAATTTTATTTGTAACTTAGCTGCAGTTCTCTAAGAAGGCAAATAGGTTGACTCGCTTCCTGTTCAAAACAGCTCAGACTGGCATACAATTTTCAACAGTATAATTGGTTGGATAAAGTGGTGTCCCTGCGAAATAAAAGATCAGGGAGACACATTTTGGTCCATAAATAAACAACTAGGCAATGAGAGGACCTCTTCCAAATGATGCGGTGTGGAAAAGCCCTTTACTGGAAGGAGCAGGATTTATCAGCATTTGCAAGACAGTATGCAAGCTTCCATACTTCAGACTGAGGTGAAGTTAACAGTTACATTCATGATTATGACAGTCTATTTTACAGGAATAGTAAAATGTGGTCTGGTACTCCAACAGATCAAATGTCAGCCATTTGTTTTAATTTCCAACAGCCAAGAAAGAAAATGAATCTTTCTCAGAGTGAAGTTATGAAAGATGATTAGACATAAAACTGACTCAGAACCATTGTCTCAGAACCTGGATCAACTTAATGTCACTCCAGTTGTATTTTTAGCCAGGAAGATCAGAGAATTTTTAAAAATCCTCCCTAGGAATTTGGGGGCTAATAATAGGCCAGCTTGCAATTTTATACTAACAATTTACAGAGAGCCAGTGATTAAACAATGTTTCTTCCAGGAACTGTAACACTATAATAAAAACAGATCCTGAGGACTTCAATGCCATATTTCCTCATCCATTATATCCCCCATCTCTGATAACCCCAACTTTCTTAAAAATCCTACTTCATCAAATACCTTATCAGAGAACACCCATCCTTAGATAGCTCACATGCTCAGATGACCTGCTCAAAACCAGAACCAGAGTGCAAGTGAGTCAGAGGCAGAGGTGATTTTGGAAAAGTGGAGAAGTTCATTGTTGGAATCAGAAGAGAGAGAGCTTCTGAGGGAATGAAGCATTAGGAAAAGGATTACTGAAGGCAGGGCACTCCTGATGTGGGGGCTCTTTTGTAAACTCTTTTTTTCTTGTTTGCACATGTGCATAACCCACATGGCTGCTCTCTCTGAATCTCTTTCGAGTTCATGAAAACAGAAAAAAAACTGCTTTTGTTCATATTCACATTCTTGCTCATAGAAGGAGGTAAGTATTCAGCTGGTTCACACATTCAGAGCTCAGAAGCAGAAATTCTTAAAAATTTGCTGCTCTCTAGTACAGAGGCTTTTGATTTAAATGTTTTTTGGATTTGGTTTTAAATTTGAGAAAATATATTACAGAGCCTGCTAATCTATCAACTGTTCTGTGATTTGCTGTGTGTCTGGAAGTCACAAACATGTTTGAGCTCGCAAAAGTCCTTTGTCAGTAGGAACTCTGATTCTTTGTCACCTTGGTAGTGCTGAGGATCTGAAATTGTGGTACAATGTTGTAACATGTAAGAAAAAATTTAAACCCTGAATCTAAAGCCAAATCCAATTTCCTGCAGCAGTTTGAACTGAAATCCCAATAAGCAACAACTGATACAGGTGCTGACAATAACCGTAGCTGCAGCAAGCTGCTCATTAAAGATCCTGACTCAAATAAACAGACCCCACTGGGCTTCATCAAAATCACTGTCTTGTCCCTCCATTTGCTCATTAGGCTCATACTCAACTAACTTATGCTTGTTGTCCCTTTACAAAATAGCACCTCTCTCCATGATACTGCAAATTATGTTGATTCCACTTCTGTATCAAACACTGCTGCTTGTCTTCAAAGCAGATTTGGGAGCTGCAAAGAACACACTGAGAAGGGTGTGTCTGTGTAAATTCTTTGTGTTCCCTCAGCTGGATCCTGTGCTATTGCAGAACAGGCACTGCTGAGTGCAAGGACAGTGATTTCCATTTACCTCTCCTTTGCCGATTCTTTTGGCAACATTCAGCGCAAGAGAAAAATGATAAAAATTCTGCCTCAAAGATAATGTAACAGTACATGAAGCAAAATGTGAAGTGAAGCACTTTTCCTGTTTATTACTGAGGATATGAAATAACAGAGTAACAACAAGTTCCCTTGATTTGTATGGCAGGAATGCTGCAAAATTTGGACCTAAATTTCCTCTGTCTGTGTGAGGAAATGTGTTTGTGAGTATGTTGAAATTTGGTCTGAGACCAATTCCCTAAGCTTGCTCCAGAGAACACTAAAATCAGTAGAAATGGAAACAATCCTGTTGCACTCACTGAACTTTGGACCAAGTTTTTATGATCCATATTCTCTCTTCTCTACTATTCCTCCTTCTGCAAAATCAAAATTACTCCTCTTCCAGGATATGCTTCAAACCCCATTAAAAAAATGCAGATTTAATTTGATTGAACAATTCTGAAAGCATAAAAGCATCTACCTTTGCCTGAGACACCCTTCTAATGTAGGTACCACACTTATTACCTTGCAAAGTGCTTTGCAGAGCCACAACAGCAGATGATGATCCAGAGGCCCTGAACATCATCAAGATAAAACTGGTGAATAACGCATGAGTATTTCATGTATTCATTTATATGCTTGATGGATATCTTAATTTAGCTGTCAGATGTGATGATTTAAGCTACAGTTTTAGCCAAAAGACTATGTCCATTCTTTTTTGCATTATTAAACCAGAGATATAAACATATATAGAAATGAATACTGTAGTAGATAAAACCTACAGATACAGAGAAGTAACTCTAGAAAACAAACTCCTTCTATAATTTGTATGAGTATTTGCAACCAATACTCAATCTGATATTCCAAATTACAGTCATCTGAAGTGACTTTATATACTCTGTACTTATTGTACTTTAAAAGTACAATTCATATTGCAGTAATGTGTTTAATTTGATGCACATGCTCATCTATCTGTTACGTCGCAGCAGTGCACTTACTGAATGGTAAGTGAATAAAACACAAAATCACAGCTTTTCTTTTGTCAGTGTTCTCGGATACATTTCAACAGGGTTTTTTTTTTTTGACCTTCGTATGTTTGTTTTCATATATGGGTGTTTACCTATAGACACAATCTAATTCACAACTGTAAAATGAACTTTGCCTTACATATTACCATGTCTAAAAAAAATAATTAAATAAAGGAGAGTCACAGGTTACTTGTTCTCTGTTAGTAGTTTTACTCCTGCATTGCCACATATCCCTAACTTAATAAGGAATTTCATGGCTGTATTTATGCCTACACACATGCGATCATACTTACAGAGATTTGTTGACAAGCAGACATGGGAATTCACATCTCCCAGATTAGAAATACAGTTTCTTAAAATTAAGCCCTATATCTATCACCTATCACCATGCAGATTTCTCTGCAGTCTTTAGGTACAGCTACAGCAACCCAAAGTTCCTGTTCTTCCTAGTTTGTGCTGACAACATTTTAGTGTTTGCTTTTAGTCTAGATTTATATTTTTGTCTTTGTCTAGTCAGGTTTTTTTTGAAATACATATGATCTTCCTGTTTTTCTGTCTAATCTTTTCTGTTTACTCCCCCACACACTTTTTCTGCTCACAAAATTTGTTTTTCTTGAGCCTTTTGCAGGTAAATGAGTTACATCCATTGCACAGAATGTTTTGCATTTCAGAAAAAGGAGAGAAAAGAAACACCCCACTGTTTTGTTCTTGCAAGCCACCTTAATAGATTTACTGAGAAGGACAAGGCAGTCCATCTTGAAGGCTATAATGCTATTTCACTTTGACATCTGTTCTAAGGTAATGGTATCCATCATTAACAATGTCATTAGTGACCACTTTCAGTCCATTGTTCTCAGTGTCTAAGCGGGCTATAAAGATCTCATTTTAGACACTTAGCTCTGTGCACATGCCCTTTCATGACATGGTACTCCAGGAAAAAATGCTTTATGACTGGTCATACTATAATCATTCATTTTCATTTAAAAATACAGCATATGGTATTTCAAATGAGAAGGCAAGCTAAAAAAATGACAAGTTTTTCAACCATTCATTGTTATAATACTCAACATCTTCTAATTAATCTACAGTAACCACGCATTAGATGTAGAAAACATGAAATCAAAGGGAACAGCTGAAAAAGTGTAAGCTGTTTTAAGTGAAAGTCTCTGTTTATCCTTTTGTGTTAACTATTTTTAAAAATATGCAAGGTATATTCACAAAAAATGACAAGCCTTGGTTAAGCACAAAAAAAACCCAAATATGCAACATCAGATCTAAACTTTTACCCTGATTTTGCAGATGTTACCCTATGTGCAATCATGAGTCTTATGTTACTTAATAATCCACTTCTGTTGCATTGTCTATGAGAATATTACTTAATAACCTACTTCTGTCATATTATCTAGGAGAATATTTCTAAATGAGCTCTTACCAATATCAGCAAAGTTGCCTGTCCTCATAGAGATTTAAAGTAGAATTAGGAAAGACAATGCTGCTCAGCATTTCACCTCTACCTGGAAACTTTTAGACTAGCCTAATTGAAGATTCTGGAATTAAACCGCTACCTCTCAATTCTTACTGCAAAGTGCCCCGGTCCAATCCTTTCTCTCCAGGACACTGCAGAGCCAAATCCTGTCCCATGTCCTCCCTTTGCAACCCTCCAAAGGCAACAGAGTCCTGCTCTGTGGGAGGCCTTGTGCTCGGGTGGCATTACCAAAGGGGTGGCTTTAGTTCACTGATTTCACCTGAACCGTTCAAGCAGCAGCCCAGACTCCACAGTTGCCGGAGGAAATTTAACCTATCTTCTGGATGCCATTGCTTTTGTGAGCCTAAAACCCCACCCTTCCCATTCATCCATTAACATAATGTTGTGAAATGGTTTCAAAACAGTTTGTAAGAAGTTCTTTTTTCTTTTTCCTCTCTCCTGCTGAAAGACTTCAGGGTGGTCAGCCAAATTTGAAAGAGAAGATGAACAAGACAGATGATGTGAGATCACTACAAACAAATGAGTTATCTGCTGGAACACCTCACACTAAAAGAACTGCAGATAACATAGAGCCAAAATGAACATTTTGTATATTTATATTTTGACAGAGAAAGTTTGGAAGGGTAGCAAAGGCTAATAAAAAAAAAAAGAGAGAGAATGGCATGCTTATATTCCATAGACAGCTGGAAATTTTAGAGCATACTTAGTCAAAAGAGAAATGGGACTATATATCTTTAAACTAATAAAAAAATGACAGTAAGTGTGATGATATTTGTATGTCTGCATAGAATAATGTCCTTGATATTCTAGACTCAACGTATTTCCATAAAACATAAAAGCCATGTGGATGAACTCCAGGCTACAACAGTATGAGTTTTTCTTGTAGGTTCAATGGGAGCTGATTTTAGTCTGACAATATGAATTTCAAATGATAAAACTACACAATTACTGAGAAAAATCCATGCATTTATACAGGTAGTTGCTTGGCCTATTAGATGTTGGTAGCCCAGTAAGGTTGTAATTTTGCTGTGTCTCTAATAGAGACAGCAAATCTATCTTTTTATATCTAATAAATCAATAAACATGGATGAGTATGTCCATTCTGCTATGGGCCTAAACTGGGGTTTATTAAAGCTTAATGGGATCTCTACATTGGCGTCATTGTGCTTTGGACAAGACACATTAAATAAGAAAGCTGGATCAGCAACAGAATTTGAACAAAATTCAAAACACTCCTCACTGTTTGGAGATAAAAATTCTGCTACAAAACACTGCCTGTGTGCAGTCTAAACAGTTGGGCTGATGTTCTCAAGCAGATTAGACTCTCATATCTTCAATTTCTGATGCTTGATGGTTGAAACCAGTTTCTGTGTGCATCCACAAAGAAGTGGGTCTTTTGTTTCCCACATTAATGTTATTGCCAAAATTTGAAACAAATAATTGATGGGAAAGGAAGCATTTCAGAAATTATTCATGAAAAATAATACAAATAATCCAATATTATTTTTGCTATTTTTGTTACTCTTCCTTCCAATTTTAATTCATTCTGTGCCATCAGTTTGTTAATATCAGTTGCTCATATAGCAGCAGAGCACAATCCTGCAGATGGGAGGTAAAGCAAGTGAAGAGAGGAAATTCGTTATCTGCTGCAGTTTGCAGGTGCTCAGGTTAGAACCACCACTGAGTTAATTTTGATGAATAAATGGGCCAGACAGCATTGACCAGATGGCTATCCAGTGGTTTTGGGTGCATCTGGCTGTATCTTTTCTTTACAGCAAACACATCAAAAACAGAACAGGGGCTTTAAATTCTAAATCAGTGTTCTACCAGAGCACAAATTAGAACACAGAATTTGTAAACAGAGAAAAGCAGAGTGAGATAAATTAAGATAAAATCCTGAGTTGAAGAAATCCCCTTCCTCTGATGTGGTTTACAAGGCATGTCCTTGATATTTGGTTTTTAATTCAGCATCTTGTATTGACTTCTTGGGTTGCAACAAAATCCCCTCTAGGTCCCTAAGAAAGATTTTCTTCTTTCTGTCACCTCTGAGGCCAGCTGAATGCCTGTGCCTTGTTTTTCTCAATGGTCTCCTTGCCACTTTTCACTGTCCTTTAGGCTCTCTTTGCTTTTCTGCTTCTTCCTGCAAGCTCCACAGGCGCCTGGAGACGTACTTGGCACCATGAGCAAACAAGAGACTTACCCAACATCAGAGTCCCAGGTGTTAATATGACTCTTTTAGTATGCAACTACATGCAAAGACTAAACTCCTAAGATTTTGAAAATGGAGACTATCATGTGCTTACTTCAACAGCAATGGAATTGGAAAGTTGAAAAATTCCACTGAATTGGATTGCAGCAGTTGTTCTTTGTTAGCTCAAATTCACACTAAAATAAAAAGAATGGTAACATTGGAAAGACAGGAAGTATAGCTTGTTGTTCCAGATCTTCCTTGCAAACACACTTGCTGGGGAAAGATGGCCATGGGAAAAGAATCCGCTCTGCCGTTTCAAGACAAGCGCAGTCATAGCAGTGCCTGTGTGCACGCACAGCTGCTCCCCGGCCTCATTTGGGCAGGATGTCTTCCAGGAGCAGGCACAAGAACAGGCTCTATGGCAGACCTTTCATAAATGATGGGTCATGGCAATTAAAATAATAAAGTTTATTCCATCCCATTTACCAACCCAGTAAAAAGCTTATTTTTAAGAATTTCAGACGGGAGGGATGGGTGGAATATCCTGATCTTTTGCCCACCAATTAAACCTAATTTCTGACAGTTGATGGTTCAGTAATTAGAAATTTGGGGCTTACATACCTAAAGAAGCACAAAATAAGGCAGTCACATTAATGAGCAAAGGTGTGCATATGTGTGTGCAGAGCTCTGTGCCCTCCTACAAAAACATCAACCTAAACCTGATAGCATTTTTTTTGCTCTAGTTTTGATCCATTTGGGAGTAAGAAATAATCATAAAAGAACAGGAAATTTCTGTTTCAGCTGAATAGTTTAAAAGTTTGGATAGACTAGATAATACTGTTGACACGTTCAGTTGCTTATTCAAAGTTTTTGTTGGTTATCCAAGTTTTCCCTCTGAACCAGGGCTGATTGCATACTTCAAAATGGTGTTTGCAAACATTCTTCTGCATTCTGAGCAGATGCTCCATTCATTCATGTTTTTGCTGCTTTTTATTTACTATTCATGAACATCTGGACTATTAAGAGTCTGTTTGCATAAATGGTTGAAGAAGTGTTGTTCCTTATATTAACACCTGTATAGCCCTCATGAAGAGTTAAGCATTCACAGAAAACCAAAATTTTTAAGCATTTGGTAGTGATAACTTTTTTTTGTCTGAATATTTTACTTGTCCAATTGGGAAGCAAATATAACAGCACATGACTTGAATGGCAAAGCACACCTTATAAAAGCAAAGAGTTAATGAATGGTTCATGGATATCATATAGGCTAAAATATATTAGCATAAGCTTTTCATCAAAGACTCACTAACAACAAATCAACAATTCTAAGAAGCAGCAGAAAAAGAGTTAAATCTTTGGATTGTTTATTCATGGAAAAAATATCTCATATTTCCGTAATGATAAACTTTTGAGGTCTGCCTACTGCTAGCTAGCTGTGAACTTACTTTGGTGTCTTTGAAGTATTGCTAACTTCCCTTTGGGATTTATTTGTGTTTGTTGCCAGGGTTTATATCCTGATGGGTGCCAGATGACAGACTCCTCCGCATTTCGGTAGGTACTTTGAGAATAAGACGTCTTTTACTACTTCCTTTTCTTTTCTACCCGACTCATCATTTTCCACCCTGACTCTAAGCAGCTGTCACATGGTCTTCCCAGCATTGTAAGCAGTAAGGTTGAATGTGGGTGAGTTTACAAGA
This sequence comes from Morus bassanus, assembly GCA_031468815.1. Lineage (NCBI taxonomy): Eukaryota > Metazoa > Chordata > Aves > Suliformes > Sulidae > Morus > Morus bassanus. The sequence continues at coordinate 34,429,346 of CM062574.1, read as the reverse complement.
TTTGCACACTCATAACTTTCAGGTTCTTGCTACCTAATGTCTGCTATTTTCTTGGGTTTTTAAAATTATCTTTCTGTATTTTTTCTTCCATTTTTCCCTGTTGTAGAGTGAAAGTACACAAAAACTACTTCTTCTATATCGCTTTTTGAAATCTGTGACATTTAAATTCAGACTGTGCTTAACTATGGAGGAAACTCCTGCTGTAATTAGCTATGTCTTACCTACATTTCAGGAAAAAGGGTGAATAATAAAACTGCTTAAGAATAACATGCCCATAAATCTCAGGATTTAGCCTCAGCTTCTTCCAGCTGAAGCGGCTATCTGTATCATGGAGCTATAGTCAATGTCCGTTTTCTGATAAAATAATATTAACATTTTTAAAATTACTATTTTTAAAATAATATAAAAAATCTTCTCCAGAATACACAACTGAGAGAGAAAGAGACAGAGAAAGGAGTGTCAGCCACTTCCTCTCCTAGAAAAGCAGTTAAATGCCTAGAGTTGCAGTTAAGCCACCCCCCAGAAAGGCGATAGCCAGACTGAGGTTTGAGTCCCTAAGCTGAATTAGTCAGAACCAGCACACTCATTTCTAACATAATTAGACACCCTAGTAAGCACAATTCAGTAACAGAAAAGGCCAGGAGATTTATCATTTGGGGCCAATGGCAAAACGTCCGGCCATACTAGCCATCAATGTTTACACACAGTACATGCAAATCTATGGATAATGAGGGTTGTCATGTCTCTGTTAAGTTTTTCTGAAGTGAAATATTTAATAAAGTTACTGCAAGAGTAATTTCCAGCAAAACGCAGTGCTGAGTTTTTCGTTGTGCTGCCCAGAGGCATGGTAACCAGGTACTTTCATGTGCAACCAGAACATGCGTATGAAATTAGATGTACAAGCCTTTCTTGCATTATTCTGTGCAGTTTTTTGGCATCAGACATCTCCATTACTCTTAGGAGGCTCATATTGTCATAAGAGGCCCTCTAGCACAGTTCTGGTCAGGAATCAGAGTTAAAATAGTATGAACCTTGGAATTACTAAATTTACACTGTATGAAAAAATACATAGCTCCATTTAAATATGCTGTTTATTCAGCTCCAGTTTGTTCAACAATATGCAGCATAATTTGAAATAATTATTTTCTAACACTGAAAAACGTAATCGACATAGAAGCATGAAACATCCAAGTCTTGCAGATATTAATAACAGTAATAACTAAAATACTAAAGAAATGCTTTGTATTTTAATATTTTTATACATTAATCTCAGTTTGGTAAACTGTAGGTATTTCATTCAGCAAACATTCAGATTCTCAAGAGCTTTTAAAACATTTATTTGACATTTCCTCTGATGGCAAACTTTAACACACTTTATGCTAGGTTATACTTCTAGTACATCTGGTTATTGTATTTTAGAACCTACAGTGCACTTAAAGCTACTGTAGACAAATCATATTCACAAATTAAGATAAGCTTATATCCAAATTGCCTACACTTATTACTTGGTTTTGGAAGAGAATATGACTTAAAGGGAGGTAGGTGTTATATCACAAAAAAAAAAAAAAAGCAACTAGTGGTAGAATTTTTGCCTCACATTGACAAAGCTAACCAAAGACATCTTAATGTTAAACAGTGAGCAATGTGGTATCACATAATATAACTCTATACATCTTTCTATATGATTTGTCACATCACTTGCAGTATTTGATGGATGCATTGCACTTAATGATCAGACGTGATAAAGACTACAAAAAATATGTATTTTTTTAATGTTACTTCTAAAGCACTCACTTAAGACAACAGGACTTCCTCATATTTTGCTTGTAGTCTCCTTGCACTTAAATATAGTTATTTCAAAATCATATTGAATTTTTCAAATGCTTCCAGAAAAATATTTGGTCTTGTCATCATATTAATTTGTTACTATGAAATGTGAAATAGGCCAAAGAGATGGAAAGAACCAATCCTTTTATTTTCAATTAACAACCATTAGCTTTTTTGTAATTATGATTTTTTAATGTTATTTTTAACTATCATACATTGGAATATAAAGTTAAATGTTGACATTTAGCTATTCTGCTGTCTACTCAAAACTAAAGAAATTGCTAATCAAACCTGCTTCTAACATGCATCATTAATATTTATAATGCCAATGAGTTTAGGAAGGAACTACTGTTTGGGAAAATCAGAACACCTCTAATGCACTATCATAACGCAAGCAAGACTAATAGACATTGTAGTTCAGGATATTACTTTGAAAGAAAAATATCTATTGTGCACATTGAACTTTAGTTTATTGCTACCTCCAATGCAAGGCAATGAATTCATCCATCAGTGTTGTGGGAAAATACAGTCATTTTGGAACAGGAAGAGATGCATAGAGCAACCCCTGAAGAGCAGGGGCTGGGGAGGGTGTGCAGGGGATGAACGAAGCAGCTCTGAACTGCCTATGCAGGGGAAATGTTCCCCTCTACCCAGAGCTAGAGGCTTACAGCACCATATTGCTGTGGTTGAAGCCAATGGCCAAACTCTTATTGAACTCATCAGGAACAGGAAAAAGTCCCTTAATCTTTCTGTCATGAGGATATTCCTCATTAAAGAGCCATATTCCTGGGCTTATACTCTGGTTTTATTCAGTCTGTACTCAGGCAAATGTCTATTAGAGCCATTAAGGTCAGATCTCTGTAGGTACATCCAGCTCCTATCTAGTTTAATTCCTGAGGCAGTGGTAAAAAGATGTTGCAGTTAGACCTAAGTGACTTACTTGGTCACTTGCATCTTTGCAACTGCATTGCATTCAGTGTGATTTTTTTTGCCGTAAGGACTGCTGGGAGAAATTCTCTGGGCTTTTCTCTACCAAAGTGTTTTATTTTAGTCCCTAATTTTTTATGTTGTCTCATCTAACAGAAAAAGCTAAACAATGACAATAAAACAATAAACAGCCTTATTTTAAGCCTGTTCTCAATATAACTGTAAATTTTTCTCTTAAGGCCGCTTACTTACTCGTTAATTAGTTTCTAGAAATTCGTTGCTGTTTGTGTTCATACAAAGTAAGCAAAGATAGTAGAGATAGGAAGAAATGCTGAGTTGATCTAATCCAAACCTTCTCCTCCTTTAATGCATAATTATTTCTTGAATTTAATTTTCTAGACATTATTTTTATTAGAAATATATGGATAAGAGCTCAAAATGTCTATCTGCCATTAGGTCTTTTGCAGTATTTTTCCATGACATAATCATTCACTGTCAGAAATTTTTTCCTGAATATAAGTCTAAATTACTCTTTTCTTGATTTCATTCTATCAGTCACCACTTTTCAGATAAGTGTATCCCTAAATATTTTTTTTTTATTTCTGATATTTAAATGGCACTTTTAAAATATTGTAAAAAAATTAGTTTCAGTAAAAATGAAACATACTGAAGAACATGTTAATTCTATAGATTTTTAAGAGAAAAATGTCATGATCTGCATCAGTCTCTTTTCAGGCAGTATTGCCTTGTGCAATCAAAAGTGGTTTTGCTGCTTGCTATTACCTGCAGGCTTATTACAGCTGAGAATTCACATATGGGTGACCTGGGGATTCACTTAATTTCTTTTATTAGGAGTAGGCAAGAAAACAGTGCTTAACAGAGTAATGTGAATAATGATGCTGGAAAAATGTGGTATTTTACTTTAATATCAACTGTTGTATCCTCAAGCATATTCATATTTTTAACATATCCAAAGTGCATCCTTTTAGAGGAAAGATGAATGTACATTATGAATTGGACAAGGGAAGAAGAATGTAAAGTTTGCAAATAATTATTCAAATGTGAAATTACAAAAATATTTTCTCACTGGGATTTTGTTATATAAAGTTCAGCATACACCCAGCGTTCCTTTCTATCCTGCAACAAATGCTTTTCCTTAATAAAACTTGACTTTGGCAAGGATCAGGTGACTAATTTGTTCTTCAGCATCCCTGGCTTGAAATCAGAAGAAGACTAATGATGCAGTCAGTAGATACTTCTCAGTTTGTACAGGTTTACCCAAGGCATTGGACATCTGTTTATGAGAGATCATGCTGAGAAAATGCCTACATAGTGTCATCTTTCATTTTAACAAGTAGTGGAAATAACAATTAACATCCTTGATTTATGGATTTTTTTCTCAGCTTTTTGTGTGGTTTGTCAGCCATTATTTTCTTTATTATCCAGAATGGAGATTGTTTACTATTAATTATCTTTATTCTTCTGCTTTGAATTTGTACCGTATTCTGACTGGTATGACAGTGTTGTAGTATAGCTTAAAAGAAGCATAGAGAGGCCTTGTAAGACCTGAATGAAAATGGAAAATATTTTCGTACACAGTTTTGCTAAAAAAGAATTTGGAAAAAAACCTGTAAAATTTTATGCTCAAAACTGTTTTCTGAAATTAGCTTGCAGAATCTTTAGGTCAAACATTTTATGTTTTTTTGTTTTGTACATTTGACATTTCCTTGACAAATGGAGTTGGCAGAGAACTGAGAAAGCAAAACACTGTGGAAAAACAAATGGCTGTTGTGAACTTTTTATTTGTTGGTGCAAAAGTAGCTCAACAGGAAATGAGAGCTTGCATTACTCTTTCCTTTCTGTTCCTGAGAGTTTCTAAACCAACTTACTGATTATCTGTAAAATATATCAATAACCACGTCAGTAGTCATCATTATTCTGATAACGATGAATCATTTTGTATGTATTTATGAAGTATTCTTTTTGGGGGGAAGGTGTGTTGCAGCCCATTGCTATTGCATACTTTCTTCAAAAATCCCTGTGAATAACCACTGCCAGGGGTTTGTAAGAGTGGACATCAAAATACTGTTATTTCTGTTGTTTGAAATAAGAGTTTCTCTGGAAACTATAAATTTCTTCTGTAAATATTGTTTTAATCACAAACAAAACTTTTTCTGATAATTAAACTATAGCTACAATCGGAATTCATTTATGATCACTGATATGAAGAAACACGAGACTGAAGCACCGAGGTAGTAGGTGTAAGAGTAAAGGATTGTTTTTAAAAAGCCTTCAAAAGAAATCTTTCTTTCTTCATTGTTATAAGTATTATCCTAAACCTAACCTTAGATTTCTTGTGCTGTCTGCCACTTCTTCATTTTTATTAACTCCCTCTAGGTAAACCTTAACACTTGAATAGGTAGCGGGGGAAAAAAGTACATCTACTGTTATCCTCCAAATCTACCTGACCCAGCATAACCATGCTAGACAGACAAAATCCTAACTGTAAAAATTTTACTGGACATTGGAAGGAGAATTGACTTTTCAGTAAAATCTGAAAAGGCATAATTTCTTTTGATGAGCTTTAATAACATCAGCAGAAGTTTGTAGTAGAAGATGCTTTGTATGCAACAGTGTACACTGAGGATTAGACTTTGCAGAATTGGTTCAGCTTAATGATTTCAACAGAAAACCCACTAAGATACTGTCAGTGCTATATACTAAATTTCAAGAGCCAAGATTTATTATTATTGATCTTTGGTGTTAGAAAAAAAGAATAACTTTCTATTTTCTCCCAGGTATCTTTTTTATTACCCTCTGCTGTTCCACATAAAAAGGAAATGGATAATGCAAACTGAGAAGCCTTGCATGCTTGCATAGGCGTATTGTGGAAGAGACTTGTAGGATTAGGTCTATAAGTTCACAGTGGAAGTATGTTGGGAGAAAAGCTGGCCACACTGGATCAAAAGGCAAAACTCACACTGATTGTACTAGGCAAGGATTTCACACTGAATTTTCCTGTCACAAGCTACCTTTTTTGTTTACTGATCTTTACATCAGGAGAATGGAGTTACTTAAAAAACACTTGCAAGAAGAATAAAAACATTCTTAAGTGTAGTCTATCTTTGCATCCTACTTTCATTAATACAGATATTTTATATTTCCCTCAAGAAAACACACTATGGGCCTTTTTGGCAGATATATAGCATGATTTTCACATGGTTCCACTGTTTCACTCTTTTGAAATGCATGATTTGCTGATTACACAAAATTGGGAGGAGCTGTTGACACTCTGCCCTGCAGAGAGATCTGGACAGACTGGAGAGCTGGGCAATCACTAACCATATGAAGTTTAACAAGGCAAGTGCTGGATTTTGCACCTGGGGCATGGCAACCCTGGATGTACGTACAGACTGGGGAACAAGAGGCTGGACAGCAGCTCCGCAGAGAGGGACCTGGGGGTTCTGGTCGACGGCAAGTTGAACATGAGCCAATAGTGTGCCCTGGCAGCCAAGCGGGCCAGCCGTGTCCTGGAGTACATCAAGCACTGCATTGCAGCCAGTCGACGGTGATTGTCCTGCTCTCCTCTGCGCTGGTGCGGCCTCACCTCGAGTACTGTGTGCAGTTTTGGGCACCACAGTACATCAAGGATACAAAGCTACTAGAGAGTGTCCAGAGGAGGGCCATGAAGTTGGTGAAGGGTTTAGGGGGGAAGCCATATAAGGATCAGCTGAAGTCACTTGGTTGATACAGCCTGGAAAAGAGGAGACTGAGGGGAGACCTCATCACGGTCTACAGCTTCCTCACAAGGGGAAGAGGAGGGGCAGGCGCTGATCTCTTCTCTCTGGTGACCAATGGTAGGACCTGAGGGAATGGCAGGAAGATGTGCCAGGGGAGGTTTAGACTGGATATTAGGAGAAGGTTCTTCACCCAGAGGGTGGTGGAGCACTGGAACAGGCTCCCCAGGGAGGTAGTCACAGCACCAAGCCTGACGATATTCAAGACGCATTTGGACAACGCCCTCAGACACATGGTGTGAATTTTGGGGTTGTCCTGTGCAGGGACAGGAGTTGGACTTGATGATCCTTATGGGTCCCTTCCAACTCAGGACATTCTAAGATTCTATGATTTTAAAATATCTAACTCACAGTCCATCTGAGTGTCTTTTTGTTTTTCTGTTGCTAAAAATTAAAATATGTATTAATTATAGTCTGGTAGATTACAAAAATTATTACATTTTGTTATGCAATAATACTTACAATTTCTCTGAAAGTAACATGATATAAAGGAATACATTTAAAAATATTTTACTGAAAATGACAAGGGGGAAGAATAAACTGATTGACTTCATATTCACATGGATAAATGTTTATGATGGATTTACAGGTAAAAAGAAATATAGATAGACTATATTTAGTATTTAAACAACCAAGAAATGTTCTTTTTTGGTACTATATATAAACATACATGTGTACTGTATATATGTGTGTACCTCTCTCTGTATCTGTTCTGTATGTACCTACGTCTGTATTTATGTGTGTGTGTATAATTCTGCATGGCACATATCTGTATTGCTCGTCACCCGCAGGGTGGGAGCACTGCCTGTTGGAGAGCTGGGCATGCTGCTTTTGAAGTCACTGCTGTGATCGGGGTAGGGCTCAGAGATCGCCTGAGCTGCACCTTCCCAGCGAGCATTGCACCTCCCATGTTCCTCCCTCCGTGGTCAAGCAATTTTTGTCGGAGGCTGACAACATCTCAGTACCAGTTAATTTAAACAAAAGCCCTCCACATTCTCATGCTGCTACAAGCACGTATGTACTCTGGTGCTTGAGAATTATATAAACTCCTATGTCTACTTTTTTTGCCTTTTCTCCTTGTGAAATAGATGCTGTTTGCCCTATGGCTTGGCCGGTTAGGTTTCTGCCTGCTTTGGAGCAGAGGTGTGCATGGTAGCAGTGTGGCGAGCCTGCCTGTGCTTCTTTCCTCTTACATGTAGTCCAATGTGAAGTAGCTTTGGCTTCTAGGGCACCAGTGGGAGCACTGTAACAGAACAAACTCCCAAATCCTACTTCTCCAGGAAGGAGAAGACATGCAGAAAAAAACAGATGAGGTTTTGGTTTTTGCTTATGAAATTACCCACAAGTGTTAAGTGGTGTAACATCAAATGGCGTACCCTTTTACTGCAGGTGATGCCATTTCCTTCAACTCTTTCTTCCTTGCCCAAAATTGTATGTATGTATTGTATATATTTCTTGTTTTCCTTAGTGGAGAAAAAGAGGAAAGAAAAAAAAAGCTCTTTAAATATTTCAAGCACAAGCACCTTGTACCTATCATGGAAGTCATATGCTTACTTCTTTCTCACATACAAAGCAGCACATACAGAGTGAAACCAGAGGCCTGAATTTTGTGAGTGAACATGAGAACATATATCTTATCTGAATCGGTGGCTGGAGAGGTGAAAAAGAAGGACTGGGTAGCATTCCAAGAGCTGCTGCTGAGAGATGAACAGAATGAACTATACAAACTGGACCTGGTATTCATTAAAGAAGACCAAGCCCTTGTTGTCGACATCACAGTTATGTATGAAAGTAAATTAACATCTTTGGCAGAGGCAGCAGCAGAAAAGGTTAAGAAATACCAACACCTAAAAGATCAAGTACAGAAACTGGCTAATGTTACTGTCATCAGATTTATAGGTTTTCCACTAGGTGTACATGGAAAATGGTATCAGGGCAACTATGAACTATTCGAATTGAGCACTATTCTGTTCAGTGGACATTATGCCTATGTTTGTTAGTAAAGCAATAACCATTGTAAAACCTTAATATTTGATTGTAAATATGTTATACGATGATTTATAAATAAACTGACCTTTCCTCTCTATCTATCTAAGGCAAGAGCCAGATCCCCTTTGAGCTGCCGAGCATGACAAAAGCTTATGATAATGAGGGCGAGAGTAAGTAGGGATGAACTGGGGCTTGATATTATGACATGTCACCATTCCTGCCAAAATAACAATTATCACTGGTCTTTACCAAGGTGAACAGGCCACTTACACTTAACCTGGAAAAGGAACATATATATATATAATTATATATGTTTGATAAATAGCCTACAGCCTATAACTGTGTTAGTCCCTACTTTCATATCTACATGTACATATTCCAGCAGTTATGTCAACATCTTAGTTTTCCTTCCCTCCTGAAGAATGTTAACGAAACTGTTCTAAATATGTTAAAACCAAAGATGGATTGCAAGTCATATAAAACACACAGAGTTCAACTGTCTCATTTTTCATGAGTTTATTTTTTGTTCTCATTGCACAGTTTACCTGTTTTACCTACAGAACTGCACTGCACCACACTAGTTCTTAGGTCTTAGAGACAGACCCCACTAAATATGTTTTACTTTTCCATAGGTTTAAAATTTCAAACCAATAGCTTTTCCCATGAAAAACACTGGCTGTGCTTGTTTCTCTGTTGTTTTTCTGGAAATGTTTCTAAGAGACTAGATTTCTAAATACAGGCTTCAATACCAAAATTACTACGTATGACTCACTTAATGCACATAGATGTTACCAGTGATCTTATATTCACACATGTATATTTGCAGAAGCAATAGATGTTGTATACCAAAAGAAATAAAATGGAGGAAACATTAAAGGTAGGGATGAAAAATAATGTATTAATATTTCAGCAGCACAGCATAAAATAATAGGAAAAAATATACAAATTCACCAAACATTTTCTTCTTGTAACTGCATTCCCTGTATTCCAAGACACAGATATGTCATGCAATGATAGGTATGGCAAGTGGATTTTTTGCCAGCTCTAGAAAAAAAGAGGACCTCACCTCTGAGAAACCAGACAGGACAAAAATCTCACCAGTATCACAAGAACCTTACAGATTTTAATGGTTGATAATCTAAAATTGTAAACTATCTCCAAAATATTAGTTTAGCATGCCTTTCAAGCATGAATGTTGCATAAAAGACAGTGAAAGGGAGCACAAGATCTTGTTCCAGGAACCATGACTTTGAAAGTCACCGAAAGCTACTCAGAAAAGGTAGCTGTAGCTCAGAATTGTGAAATGCCTGAAGTGAATACCTTATTCCGTATTTGTTTTGGGCTTTTAATTTCTTGTTAAATGATGGGTTTTCACTAAGTCTTTTAATTTCTTAGAAAATAAAATAATCTATGATTGCATATCATGTTATCAGCTAACTTAATTTCTTAACCACAACTATACAGATTGATTTAACCCCACAAAAATGATTATAGCAGAAAACAGCAATAATCCTGATGTATGCAGGTGAAACAGAAGTCAATGGCACAGCGTTCACGAGGAATTGCTCAAACTCCTGGAATTACCACGGATTTTAAAGAGAAGAAAGGTCAATGTTAAGTGGCTAAAAGTCTCTCTGCTCCTGATCTGGTCATGAGCCAAATACCTAAAATCTCATACCTACATGTAATTGCCAACAGATATTTTTTCCCTGCATTGCTGATAGGCCTGAGTGTAATGTAGATCTGACTCATCTGTAACAGTGCACTGTAAATATTTGGCCTTGTATAGCTAAAAGGCTCTTATAGTGTCAGTAGGAATATGGCCAGAGAGAGAATAACTAAATTTACCTGTTTTATCCATGTTATCTATTCCTTGCAAATATAAGCAAAACCGCATGGGTTTTGCTTATACTGAGTAATTTCTCTGCTGTTCTAAGACTTCCCAGTTCTGCCAGCTCTGGTGTGGGAGTGCTTTATCTTCTCTCCCATTTCAAAATTAGCTCCCATGTGCTAAAGCAATTGCTCTTTACTAACCCTGTACAGATTGTGTCCTGCACCTTAACTGAAGCTACCTCTCTCTTAATTTTTACTACCAATTATCCACCTGCCAACCCTTTACTCCATGTCACGCAGATTTGGTAATGCTGTGTATATAGATATATTAATTCATAGACTTGTTACATATATGTAAGAGTGCTGCCTTGGACTACTACTGCTGTTACTGGGATTTGGAAAGATTTAACCTTTCTGAAAGTGACTGTAGAATCAATGGATCACGGATAATCTATGCAAAGTTTTTTCTATTCTCATTTAACTCCATATTTTTCCTTTTTAATTGTCTTTTTAGATACACTAAACTTTTCCTCACAGTATATCTCAAATTCAGACATAGGAGTTTTATAGCCAAGTCCCAGTTTTAGTATAAAAATTTTGCTATTTGTAGAAGCTGTTAAAATGATTTTTTCAGTGCTCTGTTCAATTTATGAGATCACTCAAATCCCCCAAATTTTGGATGCAGAGGAATGTCACAACCCAAGGGTTCATGTTTCCTTTCTACCCTCACATCTCTGCAGACAGAAGGATTGCATTTTCAGACATGACCATAATGTGTGTAATATTTTCCCACATCCTTTCCTACAACCCCAGCGATATTTTTATTTTCTGTTTTAGATTTCTTCACTTTGGCCAGTCTCCAGTAAGCTCTAAAATGATCTCCTGATATTTATATTTTAATCTTCAATCTTCCTTTGCTTTCCCTCTTATTTTCGTGCTCTCTCTTTCAGTTAGTACGATGTTCCTACAAGTCAATCTCCTGTTACAGCCCCCTTCAGATTGGCATTAGGCTGTAAGGCGCCGAATGCTTCCTGACACTAAAGTTGGAACATGACTGCAATTGGCTTAAACTTGCTGAATATAAGTCAATAGCATAGGTACAGCATAATCTGCACCAGAGATGCTGACTCTGTTTCTGTTAGACCGCATACAAGATCTAACAGTGAGAAGTCAGAAAAATAACTGTATTTACCTTGCCATGAGGAACTCGCAGGAAAGGGCATTTGGGGGTGGATCAATGACATGACAGAGGTTTAGATCTTGCTTGCTACAGCGATGGCTTTGACTTCCCTGCTCCCCCGTTGACCCATACAGGATAGAAGTAATTGGTGACAGCCTGTTACCAAGAGCAGGTTATAATACTCCTGTTTTCCATCCACACAAGCAACTTGATTTTCTCTTGTGTCTAGAAACCAGTTCATCTCAAACACCTGCATTCACTGATTAGTTTCGCATGTGAGCTATTTGGACATAGTGTTGTTCAATATTCCTAGCATGTCAATGTCAAGGATAAAGGGTATTATTATTATTATTATTATTATTACTATTATAGTATCAACTGTACAGTTTTGGCAGTGTAGGAAGATTATCTTAATAGCCCTCATTCTTTAGTTTATTTCTAAGCAATTTCCCAATGATGTTGTAACTCTAAGCCAGATATAAGTTTAGGATATGAACAATATAATAGATTTTTTCCTTTTATTATGCATGACTGAGATCCAGTAATATGTACACATTAGCCAGCTGTTTTATGATTTAGTTGGACTTTTTTTTTCCTCCATTTCTTTTAGGGATGCCAATATACTTATTACATTTTAAAAAACTGTTTTATAATTTTGTCTTTTTCTTTTCTGTTTTTCTTCTATTTAAGTCATGCAATGCTGCCATCTTCTTGAAGTTTCTCCTCACAATTATTTTTACTCTCCTGATCACTCTTATAACACTGCCACATCTCTAGGACTGGCTGAAGTACAGGTCATAAAGAACTTGTTTTGGAAATAGAGTTTGTGTTTGTATGTTTGTTTGTTTGTGGATAATCTGTCCAAAACTCTCAGAAGGCATTAATTACTTTGAAATGTTTACAAAATAGATCAGCTCAATATATTTCTGCCTACAGGCTGTTTGAATTTCTTAAGACTTAACCAAAATAAGAGATCTTTCCTGAGAAAGAATTTTATAGAACATATGCAGAAAGTTAGGGACAGATTTTGTTGAATTTGGACATTTGAGAGACACCAGTTTCAGCATCTCTAAGGTGTCAGTAAAAGCCTGCAAAACAAACGCATTCCATATCATGTCAGCATGGCAAGGACATTAACTAGTGAGCAGTGTCTGACCTGCACTACCTCCTTCATTTACCAGAGCAGTTCACTAAACTGTGAAGAACACTTTGGATAGTCCTATGTAAATGTGCACGTGGGCAATGAAAGCAGCTTAAAGACCAGCAGATACTCAATAACCAACAGTTAATGAACTGAATATGCACCAGCAGACAAAAGAATCCATTTAATAAATCTACTATAATCTAAGAATTATGCTTTTTTTACTTAAGTTCAACATATATATATTTATATTACAATATATATTTTACATTACAGCTTTACGGGAGACTTAGTGCCTCTTCTATTTGCCTCAATTTGTCACTGGAATTAGAAAACACTCTTGTTGCTCATTCAGCAATTCAGTGTTTATATCCCCTAAATAGTAACTGTGATTTTTTTACTTGTATAGAGGCAGGCAAAAGAGGTCTTATATAACATGTATTAAATAATATACTAACTAAACTAGCTAATACACTAACACAACAGGATTAGCAATCACAGGACCCTGTGTCTCTGTACATGCATATTTAAATATTAGAAAGTTCAAGAAGCAAATCTAAATTAAGTCCTGGCTGGAACAGAATATGGGTTGACTCTCTACTACGTTTATTTGTAAGAAAGATTTTTTTCCCCTCACAAGATCTTGATCTGTTGGTGGGATGTGTGTGTGGGAAGAGTCTATACAGAAAGAGTGGCTTTACATTGAACTACAGTGTTTTAGAGAGCTGAACTATATAAACCCCAATCACATGTATAACCCTTTCTAAACATTTCCAGATGCTGTCTGGAAATAGGTAGATGGGGCTGAACATGATATTTAGGTAAGTACCACAAGTTTAATTTATTTGTACACATGGTAACTCCTAGCCATATCACCTTTGAGAAACCAGGACATCCCTGTGCATTTCAAGCATATACACAAGCAAAGGGGACTGAATAAAATATCCTTCATTGATGCCTCCATCCAATTCCCCTGAAAGCTGACAGAAATACTGGGCTTAATTCTGGTATCATCTGAACCTTTACATAAACCCCAGCAGATATTTCCCCCAGGTTGCTGCCTTGTGCATAACGCATGCCCACACAGCTGAGAAAGACTAAGCAGAACTAGTCCATTGAAACACAAACAAGTGCATTTGCTTGCTCTCTCCCTACTCTCCCAAAAGCCTTCAGAGAAGAGTGAATGGCAACAAGAAGAACTAACTGAACATGCTGACTAAAAACTTCAGGGACTTATAGGAAACCCTGGCTTTGTTATTAATGATAGTGTCAAGAAATCAATGAAGATTGCATGTTTCTCCTGGTAATATCCTGGACTACATTCCTCACTGGCAGCTTTCTGTGTTACTTAATACAATTGGCCTGCACTTGGGTACCATGCCAGCAAAAAGTAGTGAAACCCTTCAACACTACAAAAGAGCATATTAACGTATGCATTATGCTCTGCCATAGACTACAGGGGTTCAAAAAGCAGTATTCCTCTTTATGTGGCTGCTTGCCAGCTCCCATATACACACATCGGCATGCCCCCAGAAAGCAATCCAAGCCTTTTTTTTTTTTTTAATGGACGGATGAGCTGCCAATAAATTGATGGAAGACAAAGTCTGCTTGTCTCATTTTCTTCCCACATGCACTTGCTACTTTAGATCTAAAAAGGAAACAAGAAATAACAAGATGTTTGTCCACTGGCTTTATGTAATTAATACAGGGAAATTCTCAGAAAATACAATTGCTATAATGAGAAATTTCAGAATAAGATTACATGTTGACACTGGTTCTTGAGTCCAGCAGTTTGTGATACTATTGCCCACCAACAAAACATTTGACATAAATGGCTAGCCTATAAACTCAATCTTGGAGGAAAGCGTCTTATAGTTCCCATCCTGCTTGTCAAGAGGCATTTGCAAGTCTTACAATGCATTTAATGAATTCTCTAGTGCTTGCACATTCAATTTCCATCCTTTCTTTTTAATCTTTAGTGATTTTCGCAGCAATGTCCTGGGAACCATTTTGGTACAAAAAAATCTAATAAAGAAAAAAGCAGGGTGACATTTAATTAACAAAATTAATTAGTGCTAAATAGTGAAAGAGTGTTCTCTAGCCATTTATGAGACAACAGCTGAGAATGGAGGAATGCTGAGGATGACAGCTGGAAATTGTGCTCAGCTAAAAATTAAAACACATTCTGAGAATATGAGAAAAAAATAGTTTCTACACTAAAATTTTTCATGATCTTAAACTTCTGTGATCCTAATGTCACAATGCTGATTTTGAACTTTTTTTGAGGTGCCACCTTGACAGTTTTCCACTGGAGATGTAATAGACTTTATAGAGAATTTAGGATTCCTAATAATAACCTTGCTTTTTTTTTGTGGCCCTTTAGAAAGTATCTGCAGGACCTCCCCTCCCCCAAGAATTTTGTGGAATGGAGCTTGATATTCTAATCATGTAACTGATTATGAAGTTTAATGAAAGTAAGAGCCAAAAGGAATCAGTTACATCCACCATTCCCACTAATTAGATATTGTATAGTTCTTCGACCACTTTAGTTTTATGAAGTAACTGAAAAGTTGTTCTTAAATGGTAAAAAAGCAGCAAGTGTGCTTTATGGTAGATTTTTTTATTATTTTTAACTCAGTTCTGTTTACTGCTCTTAACTCTCTATGAGATAACACCAGGGAATAAATCCCCCAATTTACTCTTAGCCTATGATTTTTATTTCTTCTAGCTCTGATGTTTAGTACTAAACAAGCTAAAGTCAACATATTGTAAATTAAGATAAAACTGCAGTCAAACTATGACTTGTCTGTAGGAAGTAGTTATAAATGATCCTAACATATATACTGAGCTCTTTAAAGACAAAGGGCTACAAAGGAGTAGATGTGGTCTCTATTCATGCCAAATTGTTTGTTCATGTATTCTAGAAATTAGGCAAGACAGGTTACCCAACTGTCCTTGAGTATTCATACAGTCTTATCTATTTCAAGATGGACTCTCATTTTCTCTGTAAGCTTTTCTCCTTTATAGGAAGAAATATCCTTCCTGGCTGCATCTGTATCCCTCTGAAAGAGAGATCTCCCGAGCCATTGTCCTGGTAAGATACAGCTGCATGCCTGCCTGTACATAGGCCTGTTCCTAAAGACTGACATACTCCTACTATGACCTACTAATGACTCTGGCACTTACACCCCAACATTTGTCAGTTTGTTTTGCCCATTTCTGTTCACTGAAGTCCACGGCAACATTGAGCTGCTTCTACTTAAAACACACCTGGATCCAAAATTGGTGTGCAAGTTCTCTTTCTTGAGCTTTGCCTTTTTCTCTATAATCAAGATGGCTATTTTTTAAACAAGTAGTCTAATTATTACCAATTTTATGAATCTCTGTTCTATGAAAAGTCTTTTTAAAAAATATTGATTATATTTGATGCCTAGAAGAATACTGAAGATAATTCTCTATAAAGAGGACACAGAGTAGATTGTCTAAACAAAAATCCAGTGTCTTAGTAGTATGCAAAAGTATTTACAGAAGGATTAGTGAATTTATAAAACAAGGAAAAAACACAATGATTTTGGGAGTTGGGGATTTTAGATAGCCACATGAAATATATATGCAATATTCCCAAGTGTGAGCTCTCACATGTTGATGACGTGCCTTCCACAAGACAAATATAGAATCAGTTATGCAGTACTCAAGTAAATGGAGAGTAACATACAAAAAGGAAAATATATGTAGTTTATGATCCAGCTGCCATGGCAAAATTATTGTCCAGAGTAAAAGAAAGGTAATCTGAACACTCTGAGCCACACAATTTAAATCACATCATGCTTGTTGCCTTAAAATTTAATCCAATGATTTTTTTTTTTTAATGAAGGCAATAGAAGCATCTTAAGGACTTATATTTATTTGATGACTAAAATGTTGCAGTTGACTTTGTACACATTTATGAACCTGCAAAATTGCATATTTTTAGTGCAGTTAAATACACAGAATTAAGAATAATTTTATTGTTTGCAGGATAGACTCTTCATCTACATTTAGATACTTATGTAGATAGAGGTTCCTATAACTTTCATTGTCTTCCATGGGAAGTATTCCAAACCGTGAAAATATTAGCCCATCTTACATAATTTTAAAAGTCAATAAAATTATATTGTACAAGTAGATATGCTTTATATTTACACTGTTTTTACAATTCTGAGTTGTTCAAACCCTTGAAGTAGACATAAAGTCAAAATCTAATACTAAAATCAGTGGGGGTCTTTCCATTGCCCTCAGGATTGGGGCACAAAATTCAGAACTCAGGAACAGTTCTTTTGATTTGTCTACAGATTAATAACCTATTTTAATGTTAATAGTACACTACTTGGATTCCTTCACAGATACTCTCACTTTTCAAATACATTCTGTTCTGATACGGAGGAATGATGCAAAAGCATTTTTCCAGCATAAAGAAAATAATATTAGTAGATACATTATTACTTTTTGAATCACAGTGTTGTTCTTACACTTTCTGTTACAAATATTTTTTTCAAAAACCAGAAGTGAACTTTTCTTAGTAAATGCCCATTTATTATTAAATGCAGACTGGAAGATTCATTAATGAATATTTGAGAAATGTTAATAATGTATTTTCCATACCTCTTTTATCCTGAAAGAAATGTTTTCTAATTAGTTAAGTGAGCCACCATATATTCTCTCAAGTGCTATCAAAATAATCTAAGATTTACTGTGTTTTCATAGGCACAACAGTACTGTTTCTAGAAAAAAAACCCAAAACATAACCTGTGTAGCTTTTCATAAAGCCATACATTAGGATGTCCAGACATGGGGAGCTGAAAAGTCCATTTGCACACTGAGACCTGTTTTAAGGTTATTCTTGCGACTGCCATGAGCACTATGCTACAGGGATGCAGCTGTCCACCATACAGCAGTGGCTTATAAGTAAAACTCATGAGCTCCTCACTTATGGGCACCTGAAAGCCCACAGGGAATGGGATATTCCCACTGGGAATGCAGCAGCAATAGGGTAGTAAAAAAATATCTGTCCATTGAATTATAGACCTCATTTCTACATGTATAAGGCTGATGAG
Source organism: Morus bassanus (assembly GCA_031468815.1). Taxonomy (NCBI): domain Eukaryota; kingdom Metazoa; phylum Chordata; class Aves; order Suliformes; family Sulidae; genus Morus; species Morus bassanus. Next base: position 34,411,559 of record CM062574.1, on the reverse strand, counting down.
GAAGCTTGCTATGAAACAGTACATGAGCATGTTCTTAATTAGTTTGTGAAAATTCCTAGGAATGATATTACACAGGAATAATGGGTACAAAGGTTAAGCATTTGTGTTTAAATTTATAAGTAGCAGCCAATATTCCATATAATAAACTAATCTCATAAAAATTATAGAAAGGAGTAAATCCTGTCCCAGATTAAGACCAAGAATATAAACTCATAAAAATTTTAATGAAAATGTATTTTGACTGAGAAATAATGAAATACAAAGTTACCAAACTCATATATGCAACCTGCAGTCTTTGCCTGCCAGATGGTAAACCACTATCCTGTCAACAGCTGATTAAAAGTGACGTATAATTCAGCTTGGGTTTCCTGCTGCCCACCAGAGACCAGAGATGGAAAAATATGACCATGTTTCTGTTAATCTGACCAGAAGAGTACGATCAGTTTTTATTTCCACTGCTCATTGGTGGCCAGCAAGGAAACCAAGAAAAATCATTTACTGGCTTTTACTTCCTAAGGTTTCTCATGCTGGTGGTTGTCTAACAGGTGTTAATGAAGTCAAGGAGCTGAAAGAAGCCCTAGATTTTCAGTAGCTTGGCTAGTGGGCCCAATAGGAACCTGGAAATCCTCAGACACCTGCCTCAGCAGCCTATTTCCTGGCTTAGCAGGCTGGGCAATCTGATAAATTTCTGTGAAAATCTCCTCATAGCCCACCAGAACATTTTGAAATCAAACTGAGTCTCTGCAATAGTGAGAGTTTCACAAATAGGTAAATGCCCAGCCAGACCTAGAATACTCTCCATAACAAGACCAGTTGATTCTAATAGTGACTTTTAAAAAAGATATTGTTTAAAATGTTCTATTTATAAAATATTGCTTAAAATATTAAAGAAATTATTTTAAAATTGTTGACATTTCAGAACTGTGTTTCAATTAAATGCCAACTGAAGCCTATTTCCTTTTGTCCAAACTTACAGTCTAAAAATGGAGCAGTGACCCTGATCATTATGAATGCAATTCACTCAAATCCGTTTCCCACAGTAAATCATTTAAAATTAATGAAATAACAGGTCTTGTGTTTGTTTGCTTTGCTTTTTTTAAACATGGGATGTTTACGCGGGATACCCTCTGTGAGTGTAAGATCCTGACATGTATTTAGTCTGGCCCTTGATGGTAATAATGAATTGGTGTCTATTGCTGGAAAGAAAACTGCAATGGGACTTACCCTAACATGCCTTTTCTTCCTCTCCACAGTAACCAATGTGCTTTAAAGTCTGACTCCAGCTGATTGCTTTTTTAATGACTCCTAAGTCAGCCACCTCTAATTCAGAGTTTTTAGAACTGGAAGTATTAACCTGATTCTTCTGAATTACCCATCAGTAAGTAAGTGAATACCCATTTAGAAACGGTGTCTCTCGGCACCCATCAAACGGTTCAAAAATCACATTGATGGTGTCACCGCTGTAGCCCACACCTTATCTGACAGATTTTCAGTGGGCATAGAGTCTGCCACCAAAAAGTATTAGCCCACTGCTACTTTCTTAACCAGTTAATTCAATTGGCTTAAGGCTACCTCTGGGTTCTTTTGTCAAAGCTAAATTTAGCAAAATTTGGGGTGTGAATATATTTTACTTTTGTTCTGTTTATCTAAGTCTGACTGCTCCCTTAGAGACTTATCTGAGAAGCTTTCCATCCTTCTCTTTGCCTTTGATCAAAGGCTGTCAGAATCACTTCATTTACATTTCAGACCCACTGATTAAAACCATGTCCTTTGGGTTATGAAGTATTGTTGGATGACAGAACTAAGACAAACTGTTCTAACTTCCTCATTGCATTTTATTACCTCAAGATTTTTATCACCCTGCTATTATGCCTTTCCTGTATCTGCATGCCTGTTTGGGGAAGGAGCTTTCTTGCTGCAGAAATACTGATAATCTCTGCCTTTTAGGACAATAAATGACTCTTGGTCCTAGGGATATCATTACTGTTAAAAGTATTCTTAGTGTAAAGATAACCTGCTGACTGCTGGAAGCATAATAATTTTTCAAATGTTCTTCTATATGTACAGTAACACCTCTTTTTGTGGAAGCCTATGAACAGCACACAACACCTATGGCAGTCTTAATCTAGAAAGGATCAGCTCTTTGCAACTGATGATACAAAGCCATTCAATCAGAATAAAATCAGTAACGAGAACACTTCTTTGGTTGGTCCTACAGCACATTGTTTGTTTTATGTTGTTAGCAATGAGCAAGGTTCGTGACATGACATTTAATCAGCTAAGTCTGTGTTCCTTGATAACCTCTTAAGATCCTGGGCTTTCACCAGAATTCCTTTTGCCTGAGAAGGGTTCAGTTAAGCTCTTATTGAACTCCTATGATGTCACAGCCCACTGACAGAATAGACCCCCGAAGCCTGATTTGGCTTTGTTCTTCCCCTTGTTCTGTCTTCTGAAGCGTTTTCCACTAAGAGCCTTAGACTTTTGCTGGCTTTGACAACTGATAGCCTGATATGATAAGCACAAAGATGGGAAAATACTTAAGTACAGTCTCTTCTGCAGCACTGGCAGATCAATTGGACAGGCAAATGTTTGACAAGCATTTAATGGAATTACTAAAAAAAAAATTAAAATGAGATTTTGCTGCCATTACCTCCAGTGCTATGCATTGTAACTTAAGGCTTTTAAGACTTACTTTTTCAGAGGAGACTTAGGCACTTGATTCCTTTGTTTTCCTTCTGCCTCTGCATCAAGTTGAAGGTTATAGTAGCCAGAAAAATTACCTGCTTCTTTTTTGCGTATTGTGAAAATCTACTCAAGGATAAAAATTTACTAACAGGATTGAGACTCAAATCCCTCTGACACTATTATATTCTACATTTTCCTGGCTTTTTTTTGTGAATTTTATCCCTTCAAGATTTTTGTATCTTCCTGCTAGTAGTCATTCTGGATAGTCATGATGAAGTTTTGAATTGGTTTACTTTACGTATGGTGCGTGAATATTGAAACTGTCTTTTTCTTTAAGAAAATAATAATCTTTTCACTGACATGTCAGGAGACAGGGTGACTGGTTGTCAGACTTCTGTTAGTTTTTCAAGACTTCTAAATGCTGTCACCTGCTAACCAATGTTTATAGAAGTCATTAGGGTGCTCCACAGTGTACACTGCAGGTGTATATATAAGGAACTGAATATAAGTTTTGAGTATGCTTTTCTTGTTACTTACATAAAAAAGAAAATATTTTTACTAAAAAAGAAAATGTTTTTACTACTTTGGGGGTGACAAGGGGAGGGGAGAGAGTTCCCTCCTTCGGAGCCATTCAAGGCCCACCTCCTTTCATTCCTTCTTTACTTGGAATTTGTGTGTGTCTATATTAGATACAGACAAAATAACTGTAAATAAATATAAAATAATTGTAATAACTATGGATAAACCATTACAAAGTAATATTTTCATAATGATTTAAGAATTTACAAGGAGAATAATGATATATATTCATATTACACTATGTTGCTAAACTGTGTCTGTAACAGCGTATACACAATTCTATACCTAACTAGTTACATCATTAGCATCATCTTGTACTTAAAAGAACAGGGGTTTTGTTAACAATGAATGCAAATGAGGAATGTAAAGAATTATATAATTTTTGCACTGCAGGCTCTAAACAGATTAGTTTCCTTTAAATTTATTGAGCAGTAAAGAAGAATGTACTATTCTTGAATGCAATCTAGCCACATGATATTAACAATACGCATGTATATATTTCAGAAGTTTATGACGAAAATCACTGTTCAGCTTTCAAAGATGAGGAAAGGTTCTCTCCCAGTTTCAGAGGTAAATACTGTAGTTTTATTTGGAGATTACTCTATGTACACTTTGGGCTCTAAAAAGCTAGGGGCCCTTTTATTTGGGGGGATATTTCATAACTCTTGCTCCTTCCGTTTCACTCTAATACCCGGAGCATTTCATTCTAATGCACAGAGACATTTACTTTGTTCTGGTAACTACAAGAAATGGGAAAAGAGGGCTGTCCACAAAACCATAAGTACACATGTATGAATACTTTTGATACCAGCTTATTCTTTTTTCACAGGGAAGGGAACCATGTGAAAAAAAATAGCCAGTATAACTGCAGTTCACAAAATGGATAAAACCTCATTTAACTGATACTTAGAACAGTTTAATCAGCAATACACTCTGTCATAGAACTCTACCAGACTACAATGCTTAAAAGTGGCATGCAAATTCAGGCAGGGTGCAGTGGGTCCTGTCAGGAGTGGTCCTGATTTGGCGAGAAAACCTTGCTGCATGCTTTTTCTTTAGAACGGGTCAAGTGTGCATATCAAGTATAAGCAGCAGGACACATGGATACATTACTGCACATTTTGATGATAGACAGTCAGCTATTACTAATTTTTCCATTACTTTAATCAAAATTAATTAGAAAAATGACCAATGGACTATGTTCACAGTACAGAACGGTACACAGAAGTTGGCCATAATACAGTGTTGAAAGGATATATTCACTCTAATTTATAGATTAGACCATTAAATGAGTGAATTAAATATTTACACAATATAAACTTACATTCTGTCTCTGTGTATACAAATATAAAGTAAAAGGATGTCACTACTGGAACACAGCCAGCTAATTTCATTCAGCATAATCTCACAGTTTCATTGACCAATCAAAATTAAAATGATGCTTAATAGCCAACAATGCACAGTGCCATTAACATGTGAAAATTATGTTTCTCACTTTTGCTTCAAACCCTTTTTTATTTTTCTTTCTATCATATTGAAAAGGAATTTAGTTAAAATTAAATCCCTGGAAACAAAAAATGCTCTCAGACTTACCAGTTGGGAAGGGTGAGGGTCCCATATGACTGACTAAAGAAATTACATTTTTTTGCCTACTTCCCCCACCCTGAGAATAAATTCTTAAATGTTACAGGTTTTGTTTTCTTTAAAATAGCTGCTCTAAGCAGGTGATGCGTGCCAGTTCAAGAAGCAGCAAGCGAACCAAAAATCCCTGGGCAGTGCAGACATTCAAGAACATGAGTAATAAACTCCACTCACAAAAGCTTTGCCAAACTGAAAGAAAGGTTTCTTGAGCTTAAAGATATTTTCCCAATCTTTTTTTTTTTGTTTCTTTTTTTCAGAAAACTATCCAATTCCCTAATATTGTAATTAAAAATGTAACTTCTTTTAGATGTTAAACTGTGCTTAAGTATCAGTACAACTCAAGCAGATTCCAGAACATTCCAAAGTGCTTCCAAGACTTCCAAGTGCCCATCTTACAGTTTTCTCCCAGTAAGCATAACCTATGACATACAGCAGAGGCAATTCAAGGAAAGAGCAACATTCCTGCTATATTGCAGCTCGAGGCTCTTTTCCTTCCATTTGAGGGACCAGGGTAGAAGTTGTATGCACTTATGCATCCTAGATGAGCAGACCAAACTCTTTTTGGGTGAAGGCAATACTGTATGGCACTGATACTGGGCATGAGAAGGACAGGAAATGCCACTTGCCTCTCTGGACTAAGACTGACTGTTTTGTGAGTACCAAGTTGGCACAAATAACAAAGGGTTTCTCCTTCTGGTGAGGTCTCCCTGGCAATAGCTGAACAAATTCTTTTCATCATCAGATGGAGCAAGTGGAGAACACACTCCTACAAGTGCAGTTCTATGACAGAAAAGGATTAGTTCTCAGTAGTAATTAACATGTAGCAGGCTGGTGACCTTAAGTCTTGGGAACAAGGAAAGACACTTGGAGAATCTCTATTGACCTCCATCTGTCATCTACTTACTGAGCTTAGTCCCTGATTAGACTGAGGGCTTTTGGCATCCCCAACTATAAATTACATTACAAGAGTCTTGTACCCATGCATGCAACATGATGTATGCCTCAGAAACTACATGGGAAAAATGAAGTTGTGGCTTGCAAACCTGTCATTGTTTCATGTATTGTTGGAATGAAATAAATGACTTCTCTTGGGGTTTCCTTAATTTGCTATAAACTCTTTCCTGCAAAGAAGTTCACAAAATATTTTTAATAGCAACTTCAGAAAATTATTTTTAATACCAACGTTTGGAAAAGTAGGCCATCTTTTACCCTGCAAAAAATATAGCCATATACCTCAAGTGCAAATATGCTTGGTTATATGATTTAATTTCTAGTAATATTTTCTTCAGTCTGATTTGTTCAAGAACAGACATCCTACTTATAATTGAGCTGTAATGATGAAGGGGTGTGTCCACATATCTATACTCTCTGATGTACAAACATAAATTTTAAAAGTAAGATTCTAACCACAAGCGGGTAACAATAAGAATGAAAGCAATGGGCTTTAAAAATGAAGAGCAAATAAAAATAATCCATCAAATGTACATACAAGAACCAGAATCATATTTGCCTGTCATTATGTTATAGACTACTTTTTTTCATAATGTTTAAAAAACGCTATTAAAACACTCAGTTACAGAATTTTCTCAAATTTTTGTTTTGGTTGTAATGCACTCTACTAGACTGGATGCCTGGTTTTTCTTTTCCACAAGAAGGAATCTGGAACATTGCCTCAGCTCTCAGCAAAATTTGCTCCAAGAATAAAGCAAAGCGTCACTGTTTTGTTTGTTAGCAGGTTTTTGTTTGCAGTGATTTTTGTCTGTGAGGCTAGTTTGAATTGAAATCAAAGGAAATTTGGAAAGAATGTTTTTTTTCAGTCTTGAATGGAAAAATGAAGACAAAGGAATATAGTCACACATATAAAAGGTTACTCTGGCAAAGCTGGTAATAAATTGCCTTCCATATCCATTGGGGAATAAGGTGAAAGTGATGTGCATAAAATGTAGCAATGGAGGTTTAAGCTAGATATTATGAGAAACTTATCATTGAGAAGATAAAGAAGGAATTAAGTTGGCTAAGAAAGTGGAGGAATCCAGATTTTCAAGGGTTGGTTAGACTAGCATCAGCCAAGAATTGTTCAGCTATAATTGCTCCTGTCCTGAGGCAAACAAATACACTAGAAGACAAGATAAGGCTCTTTTCAGCCTTATTCTCGCTTTTACAGTCTTCCTGAAATGAAAATATTTTTTTATTTTAACATTTGTAAGGTTCAATGTGTTAGAAAAATATGAAATAAAATATTCTAATTTTTTGAAATAGATTTCAAAATAATCCATTAGATAACCACATAAATACACCCTAATCAAGGTTTCCCTAAAGGTTTTTGGTGTGGATGAACCCTCACTTTTCACACAAATAGTTTTTCTCAGCTAGATCTGAAACCAAGTTAACTTCTCATTAATTCTTTCCCAGACAGTTTCTACAATCTGCATCACAAGTTTCCTTGGTAACAGCAGCCAGAATAATACTCCATGACACCTAGCCATTAAACCCCACAAAAGCACGAATCCTGAACCTCTGTGTCCACCTAGGAGGATAAGGGAAGGCTAGAGGCAAACATATTCCCCTACATGTACGTGATCCTGCTCGAAGCACACATCAAATGCAGCTGATGTGGATGGTGGCTGCATCCTATGACACACTGGATACGCTGATTGCAGTTATAGGTTATAGGACTCTATAGTTATAGGACTGATATATACTGCACCGGAACAGGGTGGAGCTCCGGAACACCTGCAATACATTGATGATATCATCATGTGGGGCAACACAGCAGAGTAAGTTTTTGAGAAAGGGAAGAAAACAGTCCAAGTCCTTCTGAAAGCTGGTTTTGCCATAAAACAAAGTAAGGTCAAGGGACCTGCAGAGGAGATCCAATTCTTAAGAATAAAATGGCAAGATGGATGTCGTCAGATCCCAATGGATGTGATCAACAAAATAACAGCCATGTCTCCACCAACCAGCAAAAAGGAAACACAAGCTTTTTAAGGTGTTGTGGGTTTTTGGAGAATGCATATTCCAAATTACAGTCTGATTGTAAGCCCTCTCCATCAAGTGACCCGGAAGAAGAATAATTTCAAATGTGGCCCTGAGCAACGACAGGCCTTTGAACAGATAAAGCAGGAGATAGTTCATGCAGTAGCCCTTGGGCCAGTCCGGGCAGGACAAGGTGTAAAAAATGTGCTCTACGCTGCAGCTGGGGAGAATGGCCCTACCTGGAGCCTCTGGCAGAAAGCACCAGGGGAGACCCGAGGTCGGCCCCTAGGGTTTTGGAGTCGGGGATACAGAGGGTCCGAAGCACACTACACTCCAGCTGAAAAAGAGATATTGGCAGCATATGGAAGGGGTTCGAGCTGCTTCAGAAATGGTTGGTACTGAAGCACAGCTCCTCCTGGCACCTCGACTGCCAGTGCTGGGCTGGATGTTCAAAGGGAGGGTCCCCTCTACACATCACGCAACTGATGCTACATGGAGTAAGTGGGTTGCACTGATCACCCAACGGGCTCGAATAGGAAACCCCAGTCATCCAAGAGATCTTGGAAGTGATCACAGACTGGCCAGAAAGCAAAGATTTCAGAATATTGCCAGAAGAGGGGGTGACATGTGCCGAAGAAACCCCACTGTATAACAAACTACCAGACAATGAGAAGCAATATGCCCTGTTCACTGATGGGTCTTGTCGTCTTGTGGGAAAGCATCGGAGATGGAAGGCTGCTGTATGGAGTCCTATACGACAAGTCGCAGAAACTGCTGAAGGAGAAGGTGAATCGAATCAATTTGCAGAAGTCCATCCAGCTGGCTTTAGACGTTGCTGAATGAGAAAAGTGGCCAGTGCTCTATCTCTATATTGACTCATGGGTGGTGGCAAATGCCCTGCGGGGGTGATTACAACAATGGAAGCAGAGAAACTGGCAGCACAGAGTCAAACCCATCTGGGTTGCTGCATTGTGGCAAGATATTGCTGGCCGGGTAGAGAATCTAGTTGTGAAAGTACGTCATGTGGATGCTCACATACCCAAGAGTCGGGCCACTGAAGAACATCAGAACAACCAGCAGGTGAATCAGGCTGCTAAGATGGTTCATGTAGATCTGGACTAGCAACATAAGGCTGAATTATTTATAGCTCGGTGGGCCCATGACACCTCAGGCCATCAAGGAAGAGATGCAACATACAGATGGGCTCGCGACCGAGGGGTGGACTTGACCATGGACACTATTGCACAGGTCATCCATGAATGTGAAACTTGCGCTGCAATCAAGCAAGCCAAGCAGTTAAAGCCTCTGTGGTATGGAGGATGATGGCTGAAGTATAAATATGGGGAGGCCTGGCAGATTGATTATATCACACTCCCACAAACTCATCAAGGCAAGCGCCATGTGCTTACAATGGTGGAAGCAACCACCGGATGGCTGGAAACATATCCCGTGCCCCATGCCACCGCCCGGAACACTATCCTGGGCCTAGAAAAACAAGTCATGGCAACATAGCACCCCAGAGAGTATTGAGTCAGACAATGGGACTCATTTTCGAAGCAACCTCATAGACACCTGGGCCAAAAAGCATGACATTGAGTGGCTATATCACATCCCCTATCATGCACCAGCCTCTGGCAATATCGAATGATACAATGGACTGTTAAAGACTACACTGAGAGCAATGGGGGGTGGGACATTCAAACACTGGGATACACATTTAGCAAAAGCCACCTGGCCAGTCAACACTAGGGGATCTGCCAATCAAGCTGGCCCTGCCCAGTCAGAACTCTTACGTACAGTGAAAGGGGATAAAGTCCCTGTAGTGCACGTAAAAAATATGCTGGGGAAAACAGTCTGGGTTATTCCTGCCTCAGGCAAAGGCAAACCCATTTGTGGGATTGCTTTCGCTTGAGGACCTGGGTGCACTTGGTGGGTGATGCGGGCGGAGGAATGTGTACCCCAAGGGGATTTGATTTGGGGTGAAAAGAGCCAATGAACTCAATAGACATTTCTGTGGACATTTGTGGATATTTTACGGGGGTAGTCCATAGACTAAGGGAATGATATCTGTGTATGATGTCAAAAGTTGGGAAGGGGGTGGTGGTTGTTGAGGTGGTATTGGATCATATGGGACCTGGGCATGACGTAAATGGTAGGGAATAAGGGGTGAAGAATGTGCTGGTTTTGGCTGGGATAGAGTTAATTTTCTTCACTGTAGCTGATATAGTGCTGATGGCACATTGATGTTTTAGTTGTTGTTAAGTGGCGGCTAAGTGCCGCTAAGTAGTGCCTATACTAGTTAGGGACTTTTCCAGCTTCCCATACTCTGCCATGAGCACAAGAAGCCAGAGGAGAGAGGCCACAGCCAAGTCAGCTGACCCAAACTGGCCAATGAGATAATCCATATCATGATGTCATAACCAGTATATTAACTGGGGGAGTTGGGGGTGGGGGGAAATCGATCCCTGCTCAGGGAGTGGTGGCATCAGTCAGTTGCATCACTTGTTGTTTGTTTTGGTTGTTTATTACCCATACCCTCCCCTCCCCATCCTTTTGCCTCTCTATCATTATTTTCCTTTTAATTATATTATTATTATGTTGTTATTATTGGTTTACTTTAATTATAAAACTGTTCTTATCTCAACCCACGAGTTTTTACCCTTCTGATTCTCCCCCACATCCTGCCGGTGGGGGAGTGAGCGAGCAGCTGTGTGGTGCTTAGTCGCTGGCTGGGGCTAAACCACAACAAGGTTCACCTAATATTTACCACTGCCTTTTCTCCCTGCATGGCTCCTGCTACAAGTTTGCAGGAAGCAGTGAGAGTTGGAACTCCAGGCAAATGCAGCTGCAACTTCTGAAGTAAACTGTTTGCCCCAACTGTCAAAGCTTTTTCTGCCCTGCAAACACTTAATCCAGCCAATATTTATCAGGAAAAAGAAAAATGTTTTCATATTTTGCTTTTACTCCTGACAATCTCATCATTGTTATTTTTGGTTAAGGAACAGCCCAAAGATTTCAATCATTATCAACTGCATTATGCTAAATGCTGCACTATAGGTATCCCAGAAAAGAGACAATCTAATTCTACTAACTTCAATCCCAGATCTGGTTTCTTATTTACTTCAGTCACTCACAATGAGAATTGACTTATTTGTAACTCAGCTAAACCACTGTAAGAGGTATACAGGATGTCATAGCAGAGACAACACCTTGAAGAAGATGGAAATCTCTTTATTGAAATTGAAGGAGGTCGGTATCTACCACGCCAGGAATTTGAGAAAGAGCAGCAAACTGCTGCAGTGGAAGATGGCTCTTAGGTGATTGGCAAGGGCAATGTCCTCATCAATTTTAGGTAAGAACATATAGGGTGACCGACCACAGCCGATACAAAGAAAGCTGAACTTCTCTCAACAGCAAGGGAGCAAGAGGGCAGTCTTTATTATTGATAAACAGCTACATCAGCTGAGAGAATCAACTGGCTGTGTAACTGTTTGTCCCTGAGTTAATCAAAGGAATGCAAATATATATCTTCCTGAGTTAGCACTGTCAATTCTCAGATGAATCTCTTCTCCAGGACTCTCTTTTAATAAAGCAGAACATCCTGGGATATGAAGAGTGGTGTCTCCTTGGTTTGATTCTTTCTACCCTGCTGATTTCAACAGCAATACACATGTCATTCCAATGCTGAAGCACTATGCTTGGCAATGAAGTTAAGAAAGATTAAAAGGAATCTTCCTGATCTCCAGTTACGTATATTTAAATATACACTTGACACAGTGTATTAACAGGCAAAAACCTGGAATTGTCAACAGCTGAAAAACCTGACCATCAGAAAAGAGCACTCCCAGTTTCTTCTAATTCATTTTCCATGGACACAATCAGACTTCAAAGAGCAAATATGAACAGATGCTGGATTTTATCTTTTTTCTCAGATTCTTTTCTCAGATATGGCTTCTTTTATATTCAAGTTTGCACAATGAAAAGCAATTTTTACTCATTACTGTCTCAGTTGCTGTGGCCCATATTATTCTTTAACTTTAAAATTATGTTACCTTCTTTTCAATGCCATTCCTAACCATGGAGACAGAATATGTCAAACTGATTTATGCCTGGACACTTACCTCAACAGTGAGTTATTTTCCCAAGCATGTATGCCTGTACAGCATGTAATCTTCTAAAATGAGGAAGCAAAAATGATATTAATTTGATTGAAATTTTTCTGGGGTGTAAGTAACAAGTTTCATGTCCACATATACACCCTAAATGCATGATCCTTCACTGATTTCCTCAAAGATGAGAAGGTACTAAAGAAATGCAAAAGCCAATTATTTTTTTGAGGATACACTGATCACATCTCAGTAAATTTAATCAGTTATTCAAACTAATAATTCATTCAAACTCTGTTAACATAGAGACAAACATTACTCAAAGTACAGTAGTAATCCTTTACAAAAATGGGTTTACTCACTGTGCTTAATTGACATGAGATACATGGAGAGGAATTACTGATCAGAAATCATAACAATCTTAGGAGAGAAGAATTAAGAAAGACTAGAGGCAGAACATATTCCCTGAAAAGGGAAATTAAGAGTGGATGTAGGGAACGAAAGCAACCTTTGCCTGAAAATGCCTTTCTCATCACATCTGTGGGGGCTGCTAGGGTTGAAGGCAAGGAAGGATCAATGTGCTAATGAGAAAACAGAGAAGAAAACATGTCTCAGCTTCTTTGGTCAGTGGGAGGGAGTGTTTGGCTCCAACAAGATACCAGACTTTGCTCTCTCTACTTCCCCTGGAGTAAAACAATTCTTCAGTCACACAGATCAGCCCTCTTGCCCTTGCTTTGGATCTTCAAGCTTCAGCAGTGGCTATCCAGAAAATTACAGAATGCTACAGGATATCCCACAATGTTTATTGGACTAGTCTTGTTAAGATTACAGAGTTAAGACCTGGGAGGAAGTTTAGCACAAACGACAACCCTGGAGCAAGTGACAATTTTGTGAACTGTCTATCAGCTTCATTAGTAACTTAGCATTTTGTTTTGTTGCAAAATGTCTTTAAGCTATGACTCTCAGAAACAATTCCTATTAAAAGCGTTTTTGAAATGATGGTGGGTAGGCAAAAGAATCAGGGAAGGTGATGATGGCTGTCAGATGTGACAGGACAAAGAGGGTCTACACTAATGTTTGCAGGTGTGGGAAGAGGTACTTCTAAATAAACAATCAATTATTGGATGCCAGGTGCCCACCAAAGCTGCTCTATCACTCCCCCTCCTCAGCTGGACAGAGAAGAAAAAAATTTAACAAAAGGCTCATGGGTCAAGATAAGGACAGGGAGAGAGCACTCACCGATTACTGACATGGGCAAAACAGACTCAACTTGGGGAATTAGTTTAATTTATTACCAATCAAATCAGAGTAAGAAATTAAAAAGTAAAAACTAAATCTTAAAACACCTTACCCCCACCCCTCCCTTCTTCCTGGGCTCAACTTCTCTCCCTATTTTCCCTACCTCCTCCATGCTTAGTGGCACAGGGGGATGGGGAATGGGGGTTGTGGTCAGTTCATCACACCTTGTCTCTGCTGCTCCTTCCTCCTCAGGGGGAGGACTCCTCACACTCTTCCCCTGCTCCAGTGTGGGCTCCCTCCCACAGGAGACAGTCCTCCACAAACTTCTCCAACATGGGTCCTTTCCATGGGCTACAGTTCTTCATGAACTGCTCCAGCCTGGGTCCTTTCCATGGGGCGCAGTCCTTCGGGAACAGACTGCTCCAGCATGGGTCCCCCACGGGGTCACAAGTCCTTCCAGCAAACCTGCTCCGGCATGGGCTTCCCATGGGGTCACAGCCTCCTTTGGGCATCCACCTGCTCTGGTGTGGGGTCCTCCATGGGCTGCAGGTGGATATCTGCTCCAGCGTTAACCTCCATGGGCTGCAGGGGGACAGCCTGCCTCACCATGGTCTTCACCATGGGCTGCAGGGGAATCCCTGCTCTGGTGCCTTGAGCACCTCCTCCTCTCCTTCTTCACTGACCTTGGTGTCTGCAGGGTTGTTCCTCTCACAAATTCTCACTCGTCTCCCCTGCTGTTGATTGCCCAGCAGGGTTTTTTTTTCCCCCGTCTTAAATACATTATCCCAGAGGCACTACCACCATTGCTGATGGGTTCAGCCTTGGCCAGCAGCAAGTCCGTCTTGGAGCCAACTGGCACTGGCTCTATTGGACATAGGGGAAGCTCCTGGCAGCTTCTCACAGAAGCCACCCTTGTAGTTCCCTGGCTACCTAAACATTGCCATTCAAACCCAATACAGATGGCCTTTCTGATGCCTTCAAAATTAATGAACTTGTACCGCAGCTGGCAGGAGACAACTCCACACATCCTCAAAAAATGGCAGATGTGCAGTTTTCAGAAGAAGCAATGTCCTTGACATTGAATGATTCTGAAGTTGTTCAAACTGTGAGAAGGCCTAGGAAGAATGAAGAGAAAACTTAGGTAGCTGACAAAACTGTCTAAAACTTTTTCTCATCCTGAAGAATCAGGTGGTAGGCACATGGCAACGGTCTAATCACTTTTTTTTTTTTTTTTTGCTTCAAAAGCAAAATGGTATTGACTTGGCTAGATCTTAAGCAAAGTTAGTTTCTGGGAGACCTCATGCAAGAAGTGCAATTTATTGTTTGCTACTATTCATCTCATCATGAGGGTCCTGGGGAAGTCTATGAATGCTAGAAAATTTCTTCCTTTTTGGTTACATATACATTGGTTAATATCTGGATTTGTTTTTGACAAACATTTAAATGGGTAAGTAAATAGTGCAATAAGTAGATAAAGCACAGAATAAATTCTGTGGTTATCATTTTATGAAAGCAGCTTAATACATGATCTTCCATACTTACTGATGAGAACTATGCAATGACTGGATGGGCAAAACAAATCAGAGAGTATACTTGTATAACTGTGAGAATTATGACTCACAGGGTTACAGAAGGATCAGGAAGCACTGATCAGAAACAGCATTACTTTGATTTGAAATCCTTATGAAAGTGCATGAAAGAGAACCCTTGATCTAGCTGGAAAGGATGGGACTGAGGGGATTAGGAAGTACAAGACAGCACTGTTCACCATGGGAAGGAGTTGCTCCTTTTCACAATGCAGGCTGTCAGACCTTTTCAGGAGAGATGAAATGGTGTGTCCAACATGGAATGATAGCATTAGTTAAGGAACCACACAGAATAAATTGGAAATAAATTATGCAAGAGACTAATGGGAGTTTGTGGCACTGTAAGCAAGCCAGTTTCAGTACTATGTCCAACACAGATAAAAATAGTAAATAAGAAATGAGACATAAGATTTTAACTGATAGACCTCATCCTAAGAAAGGGAACAAGAGGTTTTCTAGACTAATGTTTCTTTGCCACCTCTACCCTTAACCCTCTGCAGAGAGAGGGACTAGAGAAGATCTAAGTTCTTGGATAAATTAATGGAATTATGGAGGCTATACAAGTTAATAATTATGTTAGGGGAGATTTATAATTTCATCTATTTAATATTTATGTGAAACAGGTAGGTATGTGATGCCATTATTCTGCATTTATGAAAACCACTACTTACAGCTTAAGCTACATTTTAGTGTCTCTTAGGCGTATCTTCATGTCTTGAAAAAATATGAGTGGACAGACAACAGGGAGACTAGTAACATGCATGATTTTTCATGAATCCGAATGTGTTAAGTTTGATGATCTCTACACTTCCATCATTAGTAGCTATGTTTTCTAGAGCTAATTTTTTTCCCTATGCTGTGATGGTAACCATGTGACAACACACGTTTTCATACCATTTGTCTCCATCTGCTATTCCATTTTCCCTGGTACTTCCTAGAATCCCAAAACTCAAATACTGTTCAGGTGGATTATTCCTGCCTTCTGGCTTGTAGTACCACTATTACTATTTATATTAAAGGACATTGAGTAGAAAGAGGTTCTGACCTGTTATTTTCTCCTTTTGTAATTCACATTTGCTATCTTGCTTACTTACTCTAGCCAATAAAATTGCAATGCACTTCACTATTGAATTTCCACCATGTTTAAACCATCTCTTGCTTCCCCCAGTGAAGAACCTTCTAAACAAAAATGTCTCTTTTAATTTAAAGTTTCTTGATTTGCACCTTTCTTTGGGCACAAATAAGAAATATCTGAAGTAAATATTGATTTTTATTGAGACCAGGAAAAACTGCACAAAACTCTTTTTTGTGGTATACTCTTTCAGTTTGTATGTAGTAAGAGGGCACCTATAGACAATTTTGTACTAAGTGACTGCAGGCATAGTAGTTAATGACTGATATTCCTACTTATTACAGATATACCGGATGACTATTACCCTTCCTTTCACTCTGTTATTAATGGCCTTATTAGGAATGCAAATCAATGTCCACTATGTAAAATGGAAAACACAAAAATCAATGCATGTCCTGTTGTGTATGGTTTAGATACAGATTTTTTTCAAAGTGTCACAGGTTCAAACCAAACTTTGAATACTAAATTATCTTTAGATGTTTGGTTTACTTATAATTTATGGTTCTCCTGTAGACTTTTTTAGTATTAACTTTTAATGTATTGTTTTAAAAATACAGACCAGGAAAAAAGGCTGGTTTTGTAAAATAGGCTCATAAATACTATTTATAAATACAAAGTAAACCATCCAAAAATAAAGCCAAAGCAAATTAAGGGTTATGTTGGAAAAAAACCAAAACATTATGATGCTGGTTTTTAATTTATTATTTCAGCCAAAGAAAAAAGTTATAGAGCCCATGCCCAAAATTCTAGCTTTAGAATTTGTTTTCCCCATTTATTCATCAGGATCAAAGTCACTGTTCTGTCCAGTGACATACTTTCAGTCACTGAATAACTATGCTTTTATTTCTCACATATGGTTCCTGAGACCTTTGCAGCTGCAAGTGATACAACGTATGTCCATTTCATTTTCGTTGATATATTTTTTATCACTAGAAGTCACCTGGGATTAGAACCCCTTTTTAAATGATCCACAATCAAAAGGGTAGTGATGTTGAAATCTAATATTTCAGATCTTCAGCTGAACTAATGTTCTAGTTACAGAGCTCATATCCTTCTCTAGAATGTACCAGTTTATCATTTTAAGCATTGAAATGCAGCCTACCTCAAATTTTGTTGTAGTAGTTTCATCCTATTTGACCAGCAAAACATTGAAGAATCATTTAAAACAATATCTGATTTGAATATTTACCAAGTAAAATATTTTAATTTCAAGCAAGATTTGCATAACTTATTGTCCGATTATTTTCATTTTCATGTTCTGTGATTCTTGGTCATGGCTGGGGCTAGGGAAAGAGATGCCAAAGTATGGTACATGTTCTTATAAGGTCCACTGAAATTATTAAGAAGTCTATAAGCTTTTATACAATATTTAGACAAAGCATTCCAGTATTGTGTTTATCAAGTACCAGAACAATTGATGTTCTCACATGATATATCTGAACCCCCACAAAACGGATCAAATCAGAACTATCTAATTAGTTACTGTTAATCTTTTACAAGTAATACTGGAGCAGACATTTCTCTACTTGGTGGTATCTCTCTCTAAGAATAACTTCTTCTGGATTGCAATAGAAACATACATTTCATTTTCTTAGTACTCTTTAAGAGAATTATACTTTTCATATTTTATCATCTTTCTCTTTCTTTCATTTTGTCAAATAAATGTCCTTGGATTTTTGTATAACCACAAAAGCTTTTCTGAAAATTGACTGCCATACAAATTGTATATAAATCTATAAATATATGTAAATATGTGCATGTGTGTTTTGCATGTATCTATGTATTTTTCTCTTAAATAGTATAGAGAACTCTTAAGGCTAAATAACGCCTAATCCATGAGTTAAACATTGGCAACTGGAATGGACAGTGGTGTGGAAGGATAAGTATCATGTCATCGATCTTTTTATCTCATTTTCCTACTGCTAGTGTAGGTGAAGCAAAAGAGAGAAACAAGGAACAGACCAAAATAAAAAAGGGAAGAAATTATGAAATCTCTGTGATCTACCCTAGTATACTGTGCAACCATTTATGACAGTAAAATTACAGAGGAAGTCTAAGCCAGAGCTATGTAATATATCCTATATATCCAATGCATCCATTGCTTTATCCATAGCAATATCACTTAATAACGTATAAACTATGGGGTTTAAACTATGGCTCTCTGAATATAAATATTCCATTCTCTTTTGCACTTATGTTAATAAAATCATCAGTATTACCAGTCAAAAGCGTTAACTCATTGGTAGTCCTTGGTGGATATTTTATGAAGATCTGAATAAAGGATCAATCACCAAATCCAGTAGGAAAGAAATGTCATAACTGCTCTTTACTGAATAGTTAAACAAAAGTAAGCCTAATATTTAAACATGACAAGGACAGAACGATAGCAGTCTTCACACGAACATGGAAGCTGTTTTCTCACACTCAAGAATTGACAGCAGCTGTTCCTTTGCATCATTTTTTGGAGATGACAGCTGGATTGCATTTTCCTCCTTTTTTCATTCTTCCCTTCATGTACCATTTTTCATTTCCCTTTTGCTTACTTTTCTGATAGCTGAGTGTGTATTGATACTATCACTACTTCAAATATTAGTTTTTAAGTTGTGGAAAAAGTGTTGTACATTACTGTTTATTTTGCTTGAATAGTCTGTGTTTAGAAGACTTATACTCAACAAAAATGTATGAAGATATACAGAGTTCCTTCCTAATTGCATGGAGATTAGAGGAAATTCCACTGGGACCTATACTGTATTTAGGAATCAATGGGATTTTCAAAGGCTTTTTATTAGCCTAGCTCCATTCACTTCAGTAGAGTCATTCCTAACTCCCAACTCCAAGAGGGAAATGATGCCACTTGTCTAAAATATCAGTTCCTAAAAATTAGCATTCAGGTTATATGTATAAGCTGTTGAACGTACTGCAACACAACCCGTTTATTTCATGGACTATAAAGCTTATGAAATACAGACATCCGCAAGCTATGAAGCAAAGGCTCATAAAAATGCCATGAAATGTGTAATTATCCACTAGGATGAGTCTTCAGACTATGCCTGGAATAAACTGAACTGGGGGGATTTAGTTGAAAAGCCAAAGTCTTCACAGATCGCATTGATAGTAGACAAAAATTAAAAGATATGTGAAATTCAGAAACAGCAGAGCTCTCTGAATTTAATAAAGTAACCAAACACACTCAAATAATTCCATACAACTGCCTGTGAGAAAAGTAGTTATCTTGAAACTTTCCACTAGCTGAGTGCCAATGACTCCATAAACAATGGATTTAATTAAGGAAAATTACCCATACCAAACATCTGATAATGGATACTTGTCACTTCTAGCACTCCATAATTTCCTCCCTAAAGCTAACCAAAAATATTGCTTGGAGGACGTGAATGCATTACACAATGAACTGGAAGATGATTTTCTTTTGTGTCAGAAAGTAGATTTGTTATCATAGTATGTTCAAAGAGAAGTTACTCACTAAACTTTAATCTTTCCATACCACTAAGACATCTAGTTTTAGCCTTTTTTTCATCACTATTCAATTATGGATTGAAAAAAATAGTGAAATGCAATTTTAATGATTTCAAACCCCTAACAATTTCTGCCTCTCTTCTCCACTCACTTAAATGTCCTCCCTTTGTCCTGTTAACTGAATAGATCCTAAAGACATGATTGTCTAGAAATTTATCTTCTTTTATCTACTCTGTATAGACCTGTCAGAATCTATCTTCACACTATTACCTATTTCTAAATTTCTCTTGAAAATAAGGACTAGACAAACTTCTCTGACATCACATTATTCTGTTAACATTTCCCTTTATATCTCACACCTAGAAAGTCTTCGGTTCAACTGGAAGTAGTATATCAATGTCTCACAGAATTTTTTACATAAAGTTTTCATGTCCTCTTCATAGTTTCAAAGCTGCTCCTGAAGGCTCATCTAATTAGAGGCATATAAAGTACAATTGATAAAAGCTCTATAATACAACTCTGATTGCATCCAACCGATAAAAATGAACAGACTTTTCAGCCTTTAACAAATGATGAGATTTCTACAGCTGAGTAGCAGGTATTGGGTGCTCTGTTTTCTTTTATTTTAGCAATGAGTAACTCAGAATATCTGTATAAAGCACAAAGTTCACTTACTTTTGAGCACAACACAGTGAAATGTAGTGTAGGAGACACCAGTTGGCTAGACAGGGTAAACTTTATTCCCTCACTAATGACTTATATGAGTTGTCCCAGCAAAAAAATCTAATACAACCAAAAGTAATAGCCAAAAGAGTGTACAGACAAGTGTAAAACAGCAGGTTTTCTATGCACATATTTATTTGAGAAATATAGATGCCTTATAAATAAATACAGAATTCTGTATCCATCCCACTACTTGTGCAGCTTGATCTCTAATGTATAAGATTCTCCTTGTGTAGAAATTAATTTTAAGTAGACTGTTCTTAAAAATATTCCCACCTGCATACTGGACCAGAGTCTCACAACTACAGAAAAGATGTACTGATGTAATTGTTTAATGCAGCCAAGTGCCAGCCCTATTACTTTACCTCCACATTTTTTATGTTATTACCAGCAAGCACTGCCAGCTGTTAAAGAAATATGGGTTTGATAGTGCAGAATATAATAGGGAGAGAGAAAGGGACTGATCTAAAATCCACTCAAATCAGAAAACACAAATTTACAGTTCTAATTAATCTAAACCAGATAAAACAGGAACTCAAAAGCATAGCCAATACTGCATATAACTCATGCTACCAATGCCTGACATTGAATTCAATTCAATGAGACAGACAAAACCTGAACAGTACACTTTTTGGGGGAACACACACACATGACCACACACATGCATAGGGACAGCCAATCTCAGCCTAAGTGCTCTCCTTTCAAAAGAAAGTGCATGCATCTCCTGGATTAAAGGCAATCACAGATGCAAAATAAGATAACCCAGCACATCATGTCACTCTAATTCCTGTCCAATGGAGCATAATCTGATTTGCAGTATTTTAAACTACATCCTGATTGGATTACTAATGAAGGCTGGCAATTCTGAGAAGTTTACCAATTGCTGACAGTTTCTGTGAAGCAGCTGGGCAACTACTTTTAAATTGAGAAAGACTGTAAAATATATTTACAGCTAAATGCCAGTCTACAAAGATGGGCCAGATGGTCCCATAGAAATTGGAAAATGAAGGAAGCATTAATGAATCATCCAAGAAACCAGAAATCTTTTAGTGGGTGGTTCAGTCCATTAAAAAGAAAAATCACCCAAAACCCAACACCACCCAACTCTTCATAAAGTGCTGTTTTGCTTACTGTAATTTAAATGCACTTATATGCATATTGTATTTCTAAATAATCACAGTGAAGCATAATTTTATAATATATGAAGTTTGCTTTTGTCATGTTAATAACATATTCTATTATCAGATGAGATTTAAAGCTAAATTTTTTTAAAGCATACTACAAAATTTTGAACTAGAACCTCTTTATATTTAGTATATGCATAGGAATCCTTAGTGACAGGGGAGTCTGAAAGGGAGAGAGATTCTCAAATAAAGAAACATTTCTAGAAAGAGTTCTGGACTTAGAGGAAGCTCTTTCCAATGATAACTAACACTTCTGAGTTGCCACTGAGATAAAAGCAAAACAAGGCTCAAAAGTCCTTTTAAATTGAACTTCAGAAACAGAAGTCTTTCGTGATTTCCTAGTCCATAAAACTCAATAATACGTTTGCTTTCTTAAAGGATCTCATTCTCCAGGACAGTTTTCAGGAACTAAACCTTCTAATAGCAAACTGAAAACTCTGTAATACTTCACTATTGCACAACTAATTGAGGTTTGTTATTCATTTCTCCATTTTTTCAACCTTTTGTTTTTTATTTCTCTTCAGAAATTTCTCTGTCAATTTGTTAAACTATCAATAAACTGTCTTGAAAAAAGCAGTATTATTATTCTATTGAATAAGAATTGCACAACTTTGAGAACAAGCTAATGAAATGAGCAATTAGCCTTGATAACACACTTACTATTACTGAAGCTCGCAATGCCTTCTTAAGTGCTAATGATCAAGCTCTATACTGTTGTTATTATATTTGGTAGAAATCAAACACAAACAATTTCTGTACTTGCAGAATACAGGACTAAAGATTATCACTTACAGAGTCATAATTTGAGTTTATATGTTATTTAAATGATACGATTTTTCATGCCTGTTTGGGGGACAGACTTAGTTTGAACTTGAACTACGAAAGGCAAGTTTATCTATTGCTTTGCATGTAAATGAAAAGATGATGGAGGTTTTTTTATTTATTCAGTTTTTCCATTTGTGGGCTTAGATAACATGTCAAATGAGCTTTTGAGCTGAGTCTAGCCTTCAGGTAGTTGTCAGCACTACGCTTTCCTGATACATCTGTATGGCACCTTCCGATGAAAGTAGCTATATCCGAGACAAGGATTACTCAGCCCTATTTAGCTCTGGTTAGAGGACTTGTGCCATTTTGTGCTATAACTGCCATCTCTACCAGTCTGGAAAACACATGCTTTGTTCTAACTCCTATGACCTATCTAAGACCAAAATAGTTCAATATTCATTTTAAATAACCACAAAGTCACTGTTTGACAATGTTCCTTCCACTGGCAGCTGTTTGCTGCTAAATGGAAATATTATTTTTTAAACTGGTTAGACCAACCAGTTAACTGTAGGAACAGAATAAGATCTGAATACCACAATAGCTTCACTATTTTTATTCCAATTATAGGTAAGTGTTTTGGAATGTGTGCTGCATATTCTTAATAGACGATACTTGTTGCACTGTTTTTAGGGTATTTATGTTTTGATATATAACATTTGCTTGCAGAGTCCACTGTGCCCTTTAAATTTTACCTTCAGTATAATGCTGTTATTTATTAAATACATTTTTTCTTCAATAGTTCTTAAGAAATTGATATTAATATCTAAAAAAAGAATATTGTTATAGATGAAGAAATGGAAAAACCACAGCAGCTAATTTTCTTTAGGAACTGAGTTGATGATAAACTGTTTTCAGATGTTGTTCAAGTGAAAAATGGAACCTTGCTAACGATGGAAAGATTTTTTTTTTCAGGATTGATAGGAACCACTTGATGGATCCCTCAGAAGTTGGAGATTGCAAAAGTTCATCTTTATCAATAAGGTGAGCTTAATCTTTAGTCAATATTCTGCTTGCATTGATTCCGTCTGTATTAAGGAAAACCAGCATTCGCACTCCATATTTTGAACATATTTCTGAACTGACTTAGCCTTGGAATATTTTCAAGATTATTTTTATCAAATTCAATTTTTTCTCCAAGTTGTTTATGTTTTCCTTTCTCTCAAGTTGCCAGCCATCATCTTGAGAGTCTAGATTTGCTACTTGAAATATGCAGCATATGAAATGCAAAAACAGGACATGTCATATTGCATCCTAATTAGAAGTAGTGAATGCTGGAGAAAAACAACCTATGCATGATCATTTATTTGAATTTTGAAATTAACTTAGACTGATTGTACCCTTTGTGATCTCTTTCTATTAATATTCCAGGAAATGAATTTACTAGCAGGTACAAGTGCTTAAACAGCTAAGTTTAAGTGAACATTGCTCAGGCTTACACAAAGCAAAATTAAAACTTAAGATGACAGCCTCTGAATTTTTTTTCCTCTGGAGCATTGTGGTACAGACCGTTTGCCTGCAAGTGACATCCAGGTTGCCAATAAGTGAGATCTTACCCCGAGGTCAGAGTAGGCAACTCCCAGGACTGGGGCAACATAATTTATTTTGATGTCTTTGGGGCTGTAATTCCTATTGCCGCAAGGAATCTGAGAAGGCACAGAACAACTTTGCCTCTATGTTTTAACTCAGAAGGCAACCTATATCAGACTAGAAATGGTCTTCTTGAGGCTAAACTAGGGACTCTTTCCTGTAGCCATTAAGTGAGCACGTTTGTGACAGCCAGGCAAAGGGGCAAGGGGACTGCTTGGTGTCTTTGTCATCAGGAGGTTAAAGATGCTTATATGGCTTTTACTGAATCAGGAGAACAAAATGCCACAGAACTCCATGGAGCCTCCAGTTTTTCTCTACTGATGAGGAAAAGGACTGCTCTGAAGAGGATCTGGACTTTAACTTTGGGGCTAATGGCAGCCTAAAGCCTGCCAGCTCATCTGGGAGGAAGTCTGTATACCAGCATATCACAAGAAGCCAAACTTTGCATGGGTTAGTGCTGCCCTGGGTTAGCATTGTTTTTCTTTTCCCCACTTTCTCCGTGCCTTTTAAACTAGTACTTATTTTCTAGTGCTGTATACACTGTTTTGCAGAAGTCCTAAGGTAAACAGACTGCTCCTGCCTTAAAATGCAGAATGAACATAGCTTCTATTTAGGTCAAGAGGAGCTTTACCTCCGTGACTTCAGGAAAATTGGGTTTGATGAAATTCTAACTTTTTTTTTTTTAATTAGGAATGGAACAAATATATAATTAGTTAATATTTATTAAGGTATATATTTCAAATGAGTATAGCATACTTCTGAGAGCCAATGACAAGTGTAGTCATTCAGATTTCAATAAAAATATATTTATTACCTGTAATTAGTCTACTTCATCATTGTTGGATGCGTTAAAAATGTCCTTTATTTTAAAGCAAGTTATTATTCATTTGAATTCAAAGAAAATTGAGCAGCAAACAGTATCTAGTGTGATTTGTCTCATAATTAATACACTTATTCATTGTGAAATACAGCTATATTGCCCATTATTTTTAACTAAAGCATAATACACTGAATTTTAAAGGCATTGGGCTATTACCCAGAACAAAATATTTCTAGCAGATAGGCGTGACATTTAGCTTTGGCAGTATAAGTACATGCCCTGGGTAAATAAAGAAAACAATTTTTGAACAAAATTGAACATTTATTTGAGAGCAGAAATTCATAAATACATTTCATACCCAACAAGCCCCAACCTATTCTTACTGCACTTAGGTAAAGGGTATGGATGCATAAAGAAAATTCATCTCAACAAGATGCTTTCAGGCACAGTGAAATCTTGCCTCTTGTCTTAACCCAGTGCTTGCCCTCCTTTCCCAGTGGAATTTTTGTTTTGTAATACCAGTGCAAAACACTTCTGAGCTTATGTTGTTATTGCTTTGCTTTTAGTCTGCTTGCCCCACTTTTTTCTTTTTCTTTTTTTCTTGCTTTTCTTTCCTGTTTCTGCATCATATGTTTTTTCTAGATCACATCTCCCTTCTCTTTTACTTTCCCTTCCAGTCAAATCTTTCCTCACTTTCATGTTACTTCCTCTGCAGGATTTACTATTGGCTCTGCTTCCTAGTCACAGTCCCTATGCCAACACCTCATCTAGCACAGTGGCACAAGAATGGGGCTGAAGAGCCAGGAAGTGACAGGTTCCCAGGCACTGCCCATGCCACCTGGGTCACTGGTACTGCAAGCCCCTTTGCTCCTCCACCACTGCCTTTTTCTACCTGCAGTTTCTTTGCCATTAATACCTGACTTTGTTTCTTCCCTGTTCTGTCCCTTTCCCAAATGCTGTGCTTACACTCCTTACAGCATTGGAGAGGGCAGAAATCCTTCAGGCAGGTACAGCCTTACAGTGCAAGAGCTGGAGCTGCTACTGCCACAGGCCTGACCTTAGGAGAATACAGGCTCTCCAGGTTGAGAACTGGCCCCTGCAGCTCCTTCTGTCTAGCATAATTATACCTGTGAGAATTAATTTTGCCTAGGGAATTTTCTGCAAGGAATTTGTGGTGATTACTGGCACAGAAGTATGAAGAACGACCTTTTCTTTTTTAAACTGTAGTATTTTTCCCAGAGTTTTAAATAGCTGAGAGTCTAGCAGCTATCACTCTCCTCCAGCACAACAAATTCCTGTTACCCTTCATTTTTCTCTATGTACACAGGGTAACGTCATTTTATACAAAGAACTCCTCCAGTAACTTTAGAGCTTGAAAATGTACATTTAAAAAGCATTTAGAATAGAGTAGAAAGTTGCTATTCTGCATCACATTTAAAAAGTTGAGAAAGGGAAAACATGGAACTAGGATTAAATTCTGCGTTAGCAGTTGAATGTTGTGAGCTGCATTTATCAGAGGTTGAGACAGGCATTTGGGCTTTCTTTCACTTTGAATCACAGAAAACCTGTTCCTTCTCTCTCTCTTGCAAACTTTATCATAAAGCTATAAAAGAAAATTTTAGAAAAATGACTAAAAACTAGTAAATCGATGTATGAAACTTATACATTGCCTGGGCAGTACAATATGTATTGGCATTGCCAGTTATAACATTTACAAAAGCAATACTCTTGCATCCAGCACTGTATAACAAGGTTGACATTCGTTGAATAAAGCAGAATACACAACAGGGGAGAATTCCTGCCAAAACCTATCTCAGACACTTTCCCATACTTTTTGAAATGACAAGATTGCACAATCTGTGACTTTAAATCTTTTGAGAAGAAGGAATCATGACTGACTTCCCCATTTTCAAACTGATTAAAAATTAACATGCTTCTCATGCATTCTCCAGTCACTACAACTTTATTTGAATAATTGACCTTACCTGGATTTGAGCACAGATAAAAAGATGCAGGTATCCAAACAACTGAGTTCCTTTGTAACTATTAATAAAAATAATAAAAATAATATTAAAATCAGGCAGTTTCCAGAATAAACAATGTTACATTGAGGTGTTCACTCTTACATAAGGTTGTCATTCATACTTATCCCAGGTCCATGGGACTGAAATTTCTTGCAATTGGTTGGTCACTTACCAACCAAGGTGGTAAGGCAGTTCTCAACAGAGAGATGTCTCTAAAAAAAGACTTCTGACACCCCAAGTCATCTCAGCAGAAGGGACTAAGGCTCTGTTGCACTGCCTTGTCAACTACTGACACAGACAAGCTAAAAGGGAAAGTTATTGCCACCAATCATCCTGCAGCAGTGCTACAAAGAGAGGACTGGAGAGTTCAGAGGCATTGATTCAGCTCTGTTGAGGGGAAAAACCTACAAAAAAAAAATCTGTGGGTCTGAGTGAATTTTTGACTAAAATGAATAATACAGTATGATCCTCATTTATCTTTGCATTACTACCTGGGCAAGGCAGGCTCAGCAGAGCAAAATGCATCATGCCTCTAGACTAGCAGCAAACAGCCATACTACTTTGCTCTGCCCACTGCCAACACAGGTATTTTTAATCTGCAATTTATTTCTGTCTGTCAAAGGTGAAAAGCATTAAGCAATTAATTATTTGAAGTGATTTAAGAGACAGATGGAAGCCAGGGAGACTTCAAAAAGTAGCTGATTATTATTAATTCATGTGGTATTCATTAGTGTGTCATTAATGATGCTGCTTTCATTTGATATTTGATATAGAATGCAATACTATTGGAATTTCTCTGTAATTTAATGACTGCTTAAGAATATTTACTGATGTCTGAGACTAGTACAGATTACTTTAAGCCAACATTTAACACTTTATGAGATGTCAGGAGTATTCTGCACCAGAGCACTCTTCCTCAGCACACATGGACAAATTCAGTCTCCAGCTATGACCTGACAAATTGCCTCCCTCCCCAGTCCAACAATACTTGCTACACCACTAACCAAAGAGTTTGCCTATAAAACTTAGATCAGGGAACACCCTTCTGTTCCAGTCCATAAAACTTGTGGATGCTGACATCTAAGATGTCAACAAATTCCCTGGGCAAGCAAATGGTGATCCCAAGAGGATCCTTCACTGCAGATGTCTACAATAAACGTACTTTTAGCTTACTGCACTGTCAGCATTAACTTTGCATCCCAGGCTTTTGTGAGATTTTTATGCATCCTTTACATGTTGGAGCCATTTTAACAATTCACTTCTTCACAGTCTCACAGGCATATGTTTACTGTATAAACTACCTTCCCACCAATATATTCTGTTTAATAGAGTTAAAGTTCATATACTCACTAATAGAAACCAGATTTTTGAATCTAAAGAGAATATACAGTACAGTTCCTCGTAGAGTTTTAAAAATTAAAAAAATACAGCTCTATTTTAAAATGAAAGATCTCTGAAGATATTCTCCTGCTCTCAGGTCTGATCCTGTGAAATGCACCATATCCAAACACAAGTATCACTTGAGACCTCTCAGTACCTCCCCGTAACAGGTTACTATTACTTCGTCTAAACAGATAACTCTGCAAGCAGCACCCAAGCAATGTCTATGGAGAGTAGCTGTTGTCCAGAAAGCTTGCCTGCCCACAGGGCTTCTCGGACCACTCGACTCTCTAGCTGACATTTTAGACATTTCCATCTTTACACAAAGACTCTGTGGTTGGGCTATGCCAGGCTTGCCTTTTTAAATTCTTGATTTTTTAGGTTAGCAACATAGGAGAGTATTAGCCACTGATAAACACACTATTGTGGTTCTCCTGTCATAGACTAGACTCAGCGGTGACCCTAAAGATAATCAGGTCAAAAGATGGATAAAGAGCTCCTGTGTGATGAAAGGACATACTCTTACACATTGCGTGCATAGTTCACAATTTGAAATGTACATGTACTTTATTTTCCCTGGGAAGGTGACAAAAATTGAATTAAAAGCACCATCTAAGAGAGAAATGCTGCATTGTGTCAGAGTGGGATCATCTGAAAATTACGAGCCTCTTAATTTTCAAAAACTCTAAATAAGATCAAAAATGTTTCCCTAACATAACTTGGACCTATCCTTGCTCAAAGAAATCACAAAGATGTCTGCGCACATCTCCCACATATCCTCACTGAAGTAAAAAAGTCTCTGAAGAGTCTCTCCACATTTCCCAATTGATCATGGAGAACAGAAGTATCCAAGTTCAGAAAGAGACCCCATTCCTGTTTTATTTCTATCTTATCAAAAAACTGAAGTTCCTGGTAATCGCACAAGTCCATTACCTGACAATTTAAAATACTTAGACAAATGGAAAAGCTTCCATTAAATACCTGCCTTTATATCATCCCCATATGAAGGGGAGCTAAGTTAAATACTTGGTAAGATAGAACATTATGAACAACACCTTGTTTCTTCTGGAATACAGTAATACTGTCACCAGTTGTGCTGTGTGAAAAGTTTTCAGATTTTTTTTTTTAATACCTGGTTGTTGTGAAATGACAGGATCAACAAAAGCTTTCACAAGAAATATTTCAGGTCCAAAGTGGGGTTTCTGAGTTGGGAGTATTATTAGAAAGAGACCTTCCAAACACATACGTAAGTCCGGGCAGTTAGGGAATGTTCATGTTCAAATGAGGATGAGCAAAAATAATTCATGGAAGTAAAATAAGCAGTCACTTTTTTGAATCTATTTGATCTTTTAGGATACAAGTGTCTTCCAGCTGAAAACCTGCTGGATGAACTTGAAAATCTTAAGATCAAACGTGTTTTTCTTCTACATGTTCCAAACAGTTTTAGAGAGAAAATATTTTTTTCCACCTCCAATCATTAAGTGAAATATTTAACAGCAATATGATACAGCATGTACAAAATCATCAGTACCTTTCTTATTCAAACTTATTTTCACTGCCATTGTATCAATGGAGGACCTGATACTTCTTCCGAAGGTCTTGCTATTGAAATTTAACTAGGACATAACTAAGCAGCAGTGGGAAGAAAGCAGTGAAATGGGAGCAGAAATAGAAGATAGGCAGCAAATATAATAGAGATAAGAATAGATGGTCATAAGCTAACATAGTGCATAATTTAATGGCTTTCTTGAAATGCTGAATTCCTTTTGGGGCAGATCAAGTGTCTTCATAATAACTTTCTGTGATGTTGAAAGCGACAAGCACCTTAAAATATGTATGGAATACTAGAACGAAGAAAACGCAAAAAAATGCAAGCCTGCTTACTATGCCCCCGTAGTTTTTTTTATTTATTTATTTCAAGCAGACTTTATCTGACCAAATTCTTACTGTCTGAAGGCAAAAGGAATGGTCCTGCCTTGACCACATTTCACTTTTAGTACTACTAGATCTAGGTAGCCTAAATCTTAAGGCTTCACAAACATTTCAGATTGTGCATATTACCTGTGATACAGTTCATAAAGTACAAAAATCACTGGCAGTGTGCTCAAGTATTTTATATTTTTTCTATGACACAAATATGGTGTACTACTTAACCAAGATTAAGAACAGAGCATGCAGTTAAATGTTCACTCATCAGGCTTGCTGTTCCAAATGCTTGCCTTATTTAAACTTTTTTTCCTTGAAATGGTTAATATTTGATAGCTTTGTCCTATGAATAAATCACTAGACTGTAACTATAAAATGGTATGGTACAAAATCTAACTCTCAAGGCAGATGAGCACCTACAATATTCTGTCCAGCAGGTTATAAGGCTTTAAAAGATAAGGCGTCAATCAAATCTGGATCAGTCTTTCAGACATAGTTCAAGTCATGTCTGTTCCCCTTATATTCCCTCTTAAATTGCATTGCATGGACTGCAAAACACAAGGGCATGCAGCCTGGCAAGTGTTCAGAAAATGGCATGGTGATGCTCTGGGAACAGGCAAAGGAAATTTTTTAGGCCTTAGGCCAAAATTGCTAAGTGGGAACCAAGTCTGATGAAAGACCCAAGAATATGTCTATCTGTGGTTTTGTATTTGGTTTTTGGATAAAAGGAAGTCACATAGTTCAAAATAGATACATTTTTAAGTGCTGCAGAATAGAGTCCTTCAACAGTTCCACGTTTTATGCTCTCTCCGTATAAATTTGCACTGCTTTGGAATTCATCTCTCACTCCTGTGTATCGCACATTACCATTCAGGGTCATGGTTTGGTCTTTCATCGTCATTACTTTTCTTATTTTCTTTGGGATATGTTTTTGAGATCCTTATATAGCCCCAAAGCATATTAATGTGATATAAAGCTACCTGTAATAACTACAGAACATCTAGCTATCCTATTTCATTCCCAGAACAGTAAGATGGAAGGAAGCCCAACATGTACCACAGGTTAATAGATTGGAAATCTAGAGAAAATAAAAAGCTTGTAGTTTTATCTGCTGGAAGTATCTTTTCAGGGGTATTTCTGGCACTTTAAGTACTCTAAGTTCATTATTATTTAGTGTCGTATCACAAATTAGCATGGGGGGTTGCCCAACAGGTACCTGCACAGAGAGATACTTGGGATTTTGTATCACTAAATGAAGTCTATTTAAAAGGAATTAAAATATAATCTCATGTAGCATACTGAGTACTAAAATAGACTTTACTGCGATTACATCTGGTCACCTTCAGTTTTAACACTGCATTAACAAGACAAGCAGTGATCTAAAGTCCAATTAGATGCCAAGTTATTCAACTCATTAAGTTTGAATGAAGTAGCACACTGTTCTCCTTCAAAGAGACTGCAGCCGAGTTCTTGTAAAGTTGTTGAATAGATTTTTAGTGTTGGCAGAAATGTCTGGAAATTCAAAATCATAACTTAAAGATTTTGAAAACATCTGAAGAAACAAAATAAGCAGAATTGTGTTGCACAAGTACATATGCAAATTCCACCTAAAGCATTTCTGCTTACCAAGTATGTGACATTCTTAACAGCAGAAACTGTTAATTAGGAGACAAATGTTTACTTTACCCTCAGAAGTGGATTCCCTCCTCTGTGACCTGGCAAGTCATACTTTAATGTGAAAGCACATGGGGGATTATTCTGTGAACTTCATGTACTAAGTGTTCTTTTCACCCCCCACCATGCCCTCGCTTTCCTCTTACAGTGTAATATATTTCTTTCCTGAAATTTGGGATTAAAAATGTGATTTCACAACAGTTTAACAACAAAGAAGTCCATAGTATCAGTAGAGTTATCCTGGAGTGCAGAGATAAAATCGAAATCTGTCCTTTTTTTTGAGCCCATATAGTATTAGCCTTTACCTGGCCTTTGCATAGAGCAATCAGGTTGTCAGTGGGTACATTATTGCAAAGCAGATGCATAATAAAACTCTTCACAATATCTCTCCAGCAGCTTCATATTTGCTTTTGAGAAAGAAAATTCTTTTAACCTGCCACTTCAAGCTTGGGAGGAAAGCTGTTCCTCAGTTTCAAGTTTACAGGATCATATTTACCACCTGGAGTTTTTCAGTTCCCGTTGGTCCTGCAGAATTATGGGTGGGAAGAATGCTAGTAGTGGAGTTTCATCTAAAAAAAATGGACCTTACTGTGTTGATGGATGAATTTTAAACTTTCAACTTTCAGTTCTGGTTCTGTATTGCCTAAGAGGGAATACTGTTTTGGAGATAATACAAATCTTCCTGTCCTTAGTCTTTTAGGTTCCCATCATTCATGCTCATAGTCTTCCTGTATGATGTAGCATTTCAGTCTTATGGAAGAAATACTAAAGGAAAATGCCCCTCCCCTTTTTTTTATTTTAACAAATATCTTAATATTTTAAAAAAAAAGAAATCAAGTAACAAGTGATAGGAGAGGAAACAGCCTCAAGTTGTGCCGGGGAGGCTTAGATTGGATATTAGGAAAAATTTCTTCACTGAAAGGGTTGTCAAGCAGTGGAACAGGCTGCCCAGGGAAGTGGTGGGGTCACCAGCCCGGAGGTATTCAAAAGATGCATAGATGTGGTGCTTAGGGACATGATTTAGTGGTAGACTTGGTAGTGTTATGTTAACAGTTGGACTCGATAATCTTAAGGGTCTTTTCCAACCTAAATGATTCTATGATCAAATTTTACCACAATTTGCTTCTTTTTCTGAGACTTTTTTTCCCTGCCTGTTCCTGAAACTCTCTTTCTTCCTGCAAAGCAGCCCTCAAGCTTCTTGCCTCAGCTTGTGGGCAACGGTGAGCCCAAAAGATGAGTGAGCAAGTGGTGAGGAGAGGGTGGCATGAGCCTTCAGGTATATGAAAAGGAACAGGTTGCTGGCCCTAGCAAACCAAACACCCACAATGAGAAAGGGCTTTTGACAAAGTCATCGATGCTCTTAAGGAGAGAGAAGAAATACCTTTTCACCTTCGAGCTTGGGAGGAATGGAAGTAGGGAACCACATCTAGAGACACACTAGGGGGCAAGCGGTGCCGGGGAGCTACTCAGACAGCCCGTGAGGAAGATGATACTAGCAACAAAATTAGGTTGCTTGCCATAGCATTTATAAAGTCTCATGGCAAATGTTTGTGGAGTGGTGACTTTGCTGTAATGCCCTTGGCTGCTTGTTCTCACAAACAGTCTAAATGTTTTGAGGTTTGTTACAAGACACATATTTATTAAACAAGTAGGATAAAGATGTGTGTGCTTCCTGTCATTAGAATTACTAGGAATTTCCATGAAAACATTTCTGGATTAGTGTATGTCTTCTGTTTAGCAGTTCTTACTGACACTAAAAATGTGTGCTATAAATAGATTTACATAACATACTAGAAATTTCACCAGCTTTGGAGCATCCTTTCAGCACTTTCTGCAATTATATATTTTCAGAATATTTTCTACTCATTCTAGACAGAAAATATCTACTGTTTACCTGAATAGTATCCAATGTTTAATGTATTATGGACAAATCCTTAACCATTAAAACAGATGTATTCCCATCCACAAAAATGGAGTAATGATAATTTATAAGAGCTTAAGGTAAGACAATGAATTTTAGATCTATGCCTAAATTTTAGGTGTAGATAATATAAGTAGTTTTACATTAAATTTTGAATATCTTCTGTATGCTGGACTCTCAAAACATACAGGAAGCTTTGGAATGGGATGGACACTTAAAGAACAATTTTATTTGAGATTTACTGATTGAGAATCTACCTGTTATTTGCCTGGCTATTTATATAGAACTTGAAGGGAAAGTGAGTTTGCTTTTGGAGAGCTGAAACGTCTTTGCAAATACTTCCTCTAAAAAGGACCGCTTAGTAGATGAGGGGAAGCCTGTGGATGTTGTCTACCTAGACTTTAGTAAAGCCTTTGGCACTGTTTCCCACAGAATTCTCCTGGAAAAACTGGCTGCTCATGGCTTGGATGGGTATACTCTTCATTGGGTAAAAAACTGGCTGGATGGCTGGGCCTGAAGAGTTGTGGTGAATGGAGTTAAATTCAGTTGGCAGCCAGTCACAAGTGGTGTTCCCAAGGGCTCAGTGTTGGGGCCACTTCTGTTTAATATCTTTATCGATGATCTGGATGAGGGGATAGAGTACATCCTCAGTAAGTTTGCAGATGACACCAAATTGTGCAGGAGTGTTGATCTGCTTGAGGGAAGGAAGGGTCTGCAGAGGGATCTGGACAGAATGGATCAATGGGCCGAGGTCAATTGTATGAAATTTAACAAGGCCAAGTGCCAGGTCCTGCATTTGGGTCACAACAACCCCATGCAACAATACAGGTCTGGGGAAGAATGGCTGGAAAGCTGCCCAGCAGAAAAGGACCTGGGGGTGTTGGTCAACAGCCAGCTGAACATGAGCCAGGAGTGTGCCCAGGTGGCCAAGAAGGCCAACAGCAACCTGGCTTGTGATCGTGCCCCTGTACTCGGCACTGGTGAGGCCGCATGTCAAATACTGTGTTCAGTTTTGGGCCCCTCATTGCAGGAAAGACATTGAGCTGCTGGAGCTTGACCAAAGAAGGGCAACAAAGCTGGTGAAGGGTCTAGAGCACAAGTCTTATGAGGAGTGGCTGACGGAACTGGGGCTGTTTAGCCTGGAGAAGAGAAGGCTGAGGGGACACCTGATCACTCTCTACAACTACCTGAAAGGAGATTGTAGTGAGGTTGGGGTCAGCCTCTTCTCCCAAGTAATGAGTGATAGTAAAAGAGGAAATGGGCTCAAGTTGCACCAGGGGACGTTTAGATTGGATATTAGGAAATATTACTTCACTGAAAGGGTTATCAAGCACTGGAACAGGCTGCCCAGGGAAGTGGTTGAGTCACCATCCCTGCAGGTATTTAAAAGGCATTTGGATGCAGTGCTTAGGGACATGGTTTAGTGGTGAACTGGCAGTGTTAGGTTTAAGATTAGAATTGATAATCTTAAAGGTATTTTCCAATCTATACGATTCTGTGTATTCTGTGTAAGTTTGAAAGAAAAGTAATTTCACTTTTTTCATTACCCACACCTGTATATATGGGTTAGAAATACTCATAAAGTGCAAAGTCACCATCCCAATCTTCCCTAGACAAGGAAAATTAGAACAGATTGGTGTCACCCACTTGAACAGATGTTTACAGCAACGTGCTGCCGTGTGAGTCTTAAGATGCAGACAGACCAGCTCTATTTAGAGATTTTGTAAGCAAGTCAAAGTTACTGCTGTTGCTTTGAGATCTTTTCAGTTCTTTTACAATCTAAACTGTTTCAGCAGTCATTTCTTATAAAATCAAGTAATTCATTGTTTTCAAAGCACTCCTGGCTACCTTGGAGTAAAATTTTCCAATTTTAACCCTATTCTGTGGGATCTTTTGCAGTTTATTTCCTGGAAGCATGCTCCAGACAGCTGGCAGTCTTGCAGGTAGGATTCTGGGGAATATGATAATTTTCATTGACTTGTACCAAGAATGCTTAAGTTCAAAGAGGCAATATAATTTTCTCTGCTAATACTGCATCTGCATGTACTAACAGGATATTTTATAGGACACAAACAGATGAACAGGTCAGGCAGGTTTAGGCTAATGAAAAACAAATTGTTCTAGTAAGCGACCTATCTTTGCCTGAAGGGTTTAACTGTCTGATAATAAATTCAGACATTCAATGGTTCTCGTGATTCTATTCAAGCAAGAGGCTTTTTTGTTATTTATGATAGAATTGGCTTTTTTTTTTTTAGTTTGATAACATTGTTCAAAAGTTAATCCCTTACTAACTACTGGCTGGGATAATTGAATGTTTCTTAGATGAATCTCTGCTTATCTTAACTCCATCCATATGAAAACTATTTGTTTCCATTTGACCCTTTCAAAGGCAGAAAACCTCATAAGCCCAGACAACCAGTCATTGACAAACAGCAAATATGAAATAAAGACTTACACAGTTGCCTTATCACAGTAATTCCTTAATAGTCATGATATTTCTTATTGTTTTAGTGGATCATCTAGTTGTTTAATGACATGGGATTTATCCCTTATTCATTATCCCTTATTTATGTATTATGAACTTTGTACTACTCTAGAAAATGCTTTCACTGAAAACTGACGGGACTGTCTGGGACAGAGAGGATCTGAAGATATAATTTCCTGAGTCCCAGGCCAGTCAAACACAGCTGATGAAGTGGCTGCAGGAGAATGAAGCTAAGAGCAAGTGGTGATATCATCCCATGCAACAGGAGAGAGTGGAGCAGTCCAAAGGTGACAAACTAAACAGAGATAATGAACATAAGCTCAGGAACACAAAACAAAGGTGTCTGAATAGTAATGATATCACCTGAAGGGAGGTCTGGAGTGGAGGGAGATGGCTTATGAGAAAGAGAGAGAGGCCTAGGGCACAAATTAGAATGGATAAGAGATTTCACACCCATGATGGTGGGAGATGGAAAAGGCAGACCTGGCTGTGGGGCTGATCACAGAGCGAGGCCTTCAGTGGTCAAACATGTGGAGAAAACCTTCTGCGGCAAGAGAAAGACAGTCACTCTTGGGACAAATGATTAGGTCAAATGTAACTATAAAAACCTATGTTGACCTTTCCGTTCTACTGTCTGTTTCTCTCTAATTTATAAATAGGCCAAGAGACAATGGCATTGCTAAGAATCAGATGAAAATATAAATTACTTTTTTTCCAGCTAATTCTTTGCTTGTTTTGTGTGGATTTCTTAATATATTATTTACG
Organism: Morus bassanus; assembly: GCA_031468815.1. Classification (NCBI taxonomy): domain Eukaryota; kingdom Metazoa; phylum Chordata; class Aves; order Suliformes; family Sulidae; genus Morus; species Morus bassanus. The sequence goes on along the minus strand of CM062574.1, from coordinate 34,374,827 downwards.
ATTAACTCCTCTGAGATAAAATTTATTTCAAACTTTAAAAAACTGCAGCAATATGCGAGGCTTCAGAATTACTCAAGTAAAAGGGATTCTTTTTTTTTCTTCTTCCCAATTGAGGAAAAGCCTGAAAAAGATATTTCAGATAGTTTGAAAGAAGATGTGAAACAGGTACACAAATACAGAAATCACACAATTCTTCAGGGGAATTTTGCTGCTTTCCCTCAGCAGCGGCAAGAAGAGGGTCCCCGCTCCTGACAGATGCATTTCAAAATGGATTTTTATGAAGGGGAAGGGCAGGAAGAGTTGCCTGGAGCATACTGAGCAGACAAGCTTTGAATGGTGTGCATGTGTCTGAGCCTCCAATTCACTATAAGCAATTTGCAACCTTTCCACTTTTCACAGCCTTAAATCCCTATTTTAACCTGCTGCCTGGAAGCTCTCCAGGTACACAGGTACCCGAGGCAGCAGGGACCTTCACAGTCCTGGGACTAGGAAATCTTGGAGGGAACTGTAATCTGGTTGCATTATCCCTTTTTGTCTTTTGTGGTCAGATGTGACAATAACTTGGAAGACAATACAGTATCATCAGGATTTCCCTCTATTTAAACACAATAAATCCTATTCCTGATACCACGTAAAGTCTGCATAAGAATGCAAGAGAAACATCCAATATGGTTTCTATTTTCTAACTTCAAGTAGAAAAAACCCATTTCTTCCAAATCTTTTTTATTTTTAGTTTACAGTCATTTGCAGCTTAGTTATTCATGCTAGGCTAGGCTGAATTATTTACCTTTTTCCAAGAGTTTCTCTTTCACTTTTTTTAATAGTCCCACCTGAAATAATTAGAAAATAGCAGTGGAGAATTGTAAAAACAGTATTTAAGATTAAGTGAATTGAATTTATGCCTTGTTCTAGAATAGCATGTATTACTGTAACATGCAATTATATTGGGAAAAAAAAAATCTAAACTCCCCCCAGGTTACAGATTGATTTCATAGTTGTTTTGTAAGTTATTGCTCTGCTTCCTGGGGTATCTCTCAGGCTCCATTCAGCATGGCATCCATTATATACTACACATTCAGATAGATGAAAAGTATTATGGCAAGCTTAACTTTCCTTCTATTTAGTGAATAATGATTTATAATTATTCCTTTTATGATGTTGAAGTTAGCTGGGCATATGCCTAGCAACTCATTTCCTTTTGTTACTGGAGGTGTTGCTTTTTAACAGCAGTTGTTCTAGACATCTCTCAGATGGTACATATAAATGAGAGCTGTGAGCACACTGTTGCTGGTCAGAGCTCTCATCTAGAGCTTTTCTTATGTGATTTACAGTCTGTAGTACCCTATTTATTGCCTGAGTTAAGGAAAAATCATCAACACAGAGAGATGGTCACAAGCTGCTTTTGCTTATAGCATGTGATCTCTATTCCTTACTGGGGAAGTCAAATGAGAACTAACACAGAACAAAGAAAAGGAAAGAAAAGTAAATGGGAAGGACGTTTAGAAGGAAACTAAAAAGGTATAGCCATAAAAATTATACATTATCTTCATTTACTTTTAACATTACTGAATCACTTCACTGTTTAAGAGACAGTAGTCTCTGACACAGCAGACATGAAACAGCATAGCTTTTTATCGCTAGAACATCACCTGGTTGATTGCAAGTGATGGAAAATAAAATGTAAATGAGCACAAACAGATATGCAGATACAGGCAGAACTTTGGTGAGCATCAGCAAAGGCAAAAACTCTAGGCAAAGGGCCCTCCCTTATCTTTCTTTTTCCTTATTTCACCTCTTCCCCACCTTCTGTGAATCATAGTCAGATTTCTCTCTAAAGTATTTTAATCTCTCTACTGTCAGCAGAAATTTCTGAGATTCTGAAGAGACTAGTTACTCCTCTCTTCCTTCTGTTCCTGTTGGTGTTCTTCAAAGTGTGTCTCCATGTGTCTGCTTTTCTGCTGAATGTAAGCACTTTTCGGTCCCTGCAGTAGAAATGTTTTGCCATACTGTACACGTCTTGGCTTTATTAAGAAATAAACTATTTTATCTCTTTTCTCTCTTTTACTAACAATGATGAGTGAGAAAAATGAACAGAACAGCTATAGAAGGACAAGACTGTATTTCCAGAAAAATGCTGATATAATTACACAGAGATTTGGCACACGTGAAGAACTATGGAAACACCAACTCCATGCAGTTTTCTACTACTACTACTACTACTACCCAATGTCAAAATGATTTCTCTGGGAAATAAAGGGCACAAACTGATCGAGGAAAAGCAGAGTTTAACTGTAAAATCAGGATTATTAGTTCTTGCTCTGGAATCCTGGCTCCAGACTGAGTTCATTTGCTTCTTCCTGTTAAATCCTTTTAAAGATAAGATATCTAAGAATCCCATAGATCCCTTCTTGAGAGGCAGAACTCTGAAATTATGCTGAGATTTCAAGGTATTTGAGACCATACTCCACATTGTGGCAAGGTGGAAAAACATAGTGATGAAAAGATAGGAAGAATATTCCTAAAAAAACCCTTTCATTCAAGGATTTAATATTATTCTAAAAAGGAGGAAAGTACCATCAATTTACATATTTAAAAAATGAGGCAGAGAGGTGAGCAACACCCTCTCTTCGCACGACTCAATCTTGCAAAAGAGCTTTACAGTGTGAAAGGCAGAGCAACCACTGGAGCAACAACTGCATTTACATGCTGAAAGTAGCAAATGCCTCTGTAAGGCGAGGGTGATATAATAGTGTGTGAGAAGTAAAAACCCTGGTGACTTTGATTGTATGTGACTGCTCTTCTGTGCATTTCTGTTAAAACGGTAGCTGTCTGTTTTGACTGTGCTTTCTTATTTCAAACAAAGGATATTAACAGTTTTAGATTGCAATGCTTTGCCTTGGTCTGTGAACAAATAAATTGTACTACACTTAGCACATTGAAAATTCATAGAATTTGTGAAGGCACAGGCTTAAGGCATGCTTCCCATTACTTACCGCATATTTATACAAGTTCTCTCAGCCTGGTTACAGCCATTGGCTGCACTCAGGTCAACAGCATCACATAATAATGTTGAACTGTATTAACTGCATAAATAAGAGATTTGAAGAATGGGTAAGCAGCATAAGCTAAGGGCAAAATTATCCTCAGATCTTCATAGTACGTCTACATTTCTATACTCCAGCTTCCTAATGTACTCAGAAAAAACAGGAGTGCTGTACTGGCATGAGACAAGTAACAAACAACTCTGCCTTGAAAGTACATTACATTATGATTAATTTTTTCCTTCTCAAAGAAAACATCAATAGCATTATAATTTCTTGGAGAAAAACTGATCTTCAACTCATGTTTTTTGCTCTAAATCCATTCCTCTGTGCTGATAGTATTGTACACATTATTAATTGTGAGTGAGATACTCCAGGCAGCCTAGAATGACATGAAATAACAGCTCTGAAGCTGTAACTGAATTATAGGTGTTCTAAGATAAATGTCCAACTATTTTTATTCATCTCACCAAGAATGCTGGTTTAGAAGTGGGGCCCTTTTAAGGCCCTTGAGGCCCCTTTAAGTGAGGCCCTTTAAACCCATCTTTTTCACTACTGTGAAAACTTCTGATTTCAAAGCAGAACACAGCACATCTCTGTTTTATTCATTGGCTAATAGTTTCAAGAAAGAAGTAATAATTGATAATATTACCCCAAATATTGTGTGCACAGTCAGTCTGATAATTTCTATCCTAATATTTCATAATATAAAAAACTATAGAGAGGGTGGAAAAGAATTGCTCCTAAAATCAGATACTGAGATTAACTCCATGATTATGACTCAGCTGAAATAAAATGACTCCACTAACTTCACCTCAAAGTCTTCTTCAAAAGACAAGTTTTTTCTTCTTGTTGAAAAAATCTGTGGCATAACAAGAAATCTGATGAGAATTTTCAATTCAACGCTGACTTTGATTAGAACTAGTACTTTGATTGCAGATCCAAAATGCTTACTCTAAGGTAATCCACAAGAATGGTAAGCAACACTTTTGTAGTCCATGCCCTATTCATCCACCACCATTTTAACATTAAAAGTATGTTGCTTGGGTATAAAACAGAGGGAAAACAGTCCCAGTTCTCTCTTTCTCTTTCTTCTTTGTCAATGTTTAGCCTCCCTGAAACCAAATCTAGTGTGTCAGTGAATTACACAGCAGAGATCCTTTCCCTGATTTTGCTCTCTGGAGGCTGAGCAATATGTTCCTTACTTTTTTCCCAAAATACTTCTTCAGCAGGGTGAGCATCGGCTTAAGAATCACTCAGCTGGGAGAGGCTGACTCACACATCCCAGGAGACACCCTCAGAAGGAATGAGAGAGACAGATGTTTTCTACCTTCAGCGACTTGCAAAGTGTTAGCTTAATGCTCTCCCATTCATAGGCTGCAAACTGCAACCCTTCCTTACTTCTTTGTGCTTTGGGTAGGAATTTTAGCTGGCAGATCTAGCAGCCTGTTAGTTTGCATTACTGTACTTTAACTCTTTGACCTGCCTCCCCCCTGCAGCCACAGGCTTTGAGCTCTGCTCCTGGCACATGCCAGATTGTTCATGAAGGATGAACGGGGTGAGCAAGAAATATGCTGCGCTTTGTCAAAGCCACGCATGTCAGTTGTGGCTGCAAGACAAGAGGTGGATATGAAGCTTCATTTAGTAATGCTTCTGAAACTGAGAAATGACAAGGTCTTTTGTATTAAGGGATTGTATGGAAAAAAGTACAAAGTATGCAAAAAATACCCTTTCCTTAGGAGGTGGAGGTCATTAACAGCTATTTCTGAATTTGCAGTAAAGCTGTTTATGTTCACCCTCTGGCTAGCACCATTCTGGAGCTATCCTCAGTCCTTCATCACTAGGCATAATCCAATGCTATAATGAACAAGGGGATGTTCTCACACCCAGGAAGGTAAGGTATCATGGACAAGGTGGAGGTTGACACAGTTCATGCCAAATTGAGTTAAAGGAGACCCCTGAAAATGTATTTTGTCTTTATAGCTGAGCACAATCTGCTGAAACAAGGGTTAGCCTTTTAACATGTATTAATGTGCTAATCTGCTATTAAAATAACATCCACAGCCTCTTCAGAAATTATGACCTCTTGCTTGTATTAGAATACATATCTGCTGAACATATAAAACATATGTTTAACAATGGAATATAAAAGGCTTTTGGTTTTCAAAGTGTATAAACAGGACTCAACATGGCTTACACTTTCACAGGCATAATTTTGTACCTGAATTAATAGCAGGTTAAAATGGCATTACTTAGCCACCTGTTTCTCTAATTTGCTCTCACAGACAAAAACATGGCTAAATCTTATAAATCCTACAATGGTTAATATTAAATTAAAGCCCTCTGAAAAATCTAGTCCAAAACCACATTTTACTAACCGTAATTTAGTAGTTCACAAGGCTATACACATTAAAACCAGTAACTCATTTAACAGATAAAGCGTAAATAATGTTCCTGTGTCTTGAGCAGGACTTTACGTATGAGACTGGAGACACATTTTAAAAGGTCAGAATATAGCTCTCATATAACAACACTACTCCTGTTTGGGAGGGCAGAGTATTTCCCCTCTTCCCAAGTGAAAATTTCCTTCCAAGAAAAGCAAAATTTTTTTTCTGTCCTGAAAACAAGTCCTCAAACAATCTTCTAGCACAATTTCCCACTGAACGATGCATCCTCTTAGGATGCATCCCAGCTAGGTATTCAGTGACCAAGAAGTAGTTTCATAGTCATTTACAGGTTTTCAGGAGGGTAGAGAGTAAAGGGAACCCAAAGGAAAGAAAATACATACTTGTGCCCTGCTGGTCATCAGCTCCATAAAGAGGGGACACTGGGTAAAAAGAAGAGAGCTGAATGTGTAGCAGCTTTTGAAAGGAGAAGCGGAAGGAAGAACTTTGCAATTCCTTGATGTACCTTCCTATGGTGTTAATCTTTTGACCTAGCAGGAATACCATTTCTGTGATTGCAAAGGGTAAGAAAATTAGGAAAGGTTTGCTAGTTAAGAAGATACTTTTGGACTGAACTTTGTGAATACTTCCACATCCATGAATAATGTTTTTACACATTGAAACAATATCCCAAAATTCCGATTTTTGTAGGTACTTTTGCAGAATTCAGAGGATTGGCTGCCAAAGTAAATACTGAATACAGAAAAACTTATTTCCTTTGTAGTTTCTTGAAAAGTCTGGATACAGTTAGTTTATTGAGGTCACAGCATTTTTTTTTTTATAAAGCTGAACCGTATTATGAAGCTTAACTAGGTTTTGTTATTGTGTTATGGGCTTAGCTAATAACTACTGTAAAGTTCCTCAGTTCTGGAGAAGAAGAGAAAACCCAGACTGAGACTTTTATGTACACAACTCAGAATTACAGCTCACATTAACCAAAATCAGGAAAGAGGAACATGCAGGAAACAGTACACAAAATTCAGGCAGACTACTCAGTGACATAATAGGAAAATTGGAGAACAGTGAAATGTGTGCCTATATTTGTCTGCAAAGGATAACAGAGATTTATAATGAAACAGAAATAGAAAACTAACTTAGACAAAGTTTAAGTATAAATAAATTGTGATTATCTGGAAATAATCTTAATTTATCTTTCAATGTTTTTGTGTAGCATATATATAAGGTTACTCAAATGGATGAGACTTTTCAGATTTGGACCTCAATTTAGACTTAGAGGCAGCCAAGAGACATGAAAAATTCTGGGTGGAGGAAAAAAAGATGCATCTTCTCTGGAAGATGAAAAATTTCTCACTGCATTAACTTTGGAAAACTACTTTAGTTTCATGCAGTCCCTATTCCCTGCCAACACCCCCTTGCCAAGCCCTCACTGCCCCAAACATCCCACAACAACTGAAACATGCAAAAAAAGAATAACTCTGTTGAAGCAGCTGTTTCCAGGATTGGACTTGCACAGCTTGGGGATGCCGATACCATTTAGTAGTAACGATTCTGGCCTAGAACATGGGTACTGGGCCTCTGATTTGCCTGACAGACATTGGTTTCCCGAGCTCAGCTAACACTGAATCAAGCTGAGTTCCAACACAGAATTTTAAGAATTGCCTCTTCATTACTGTAGTTATGCTAAGAATAGAGAAGAGCAGCAAAACATCATCGCTAATGAAAAGTCATTGAACTAGCAAGACAGATAGATGCTTTTTATTCAATGACTTGAGATGCCAGAAGATTCCCCGATATAGGCATCTGGGAATTAAAATCTTCCTGAGCCTAATTAAAGTGTTTATCTGCCTAACCTATAAAAGGTTTATCCACAAAGCCAGTTGTCATCTAATGAGAAAGGATATCTGCCAAAGAGAACACTAGCCTATTTTTCTCCTGTATCTTTGCGAAGTAGATCATCACAAGTACTTGGAACAAATACAAATAATCAACCTCCTATTATTATAATTGTTCGGATAAAAGGGTTGCAGTTTAAGACTCATGATATAAATCAACAGTCTATTTATGCTATTAGTTATCAGGTGTACAATTACGCACATTTATTCCCTTGAGTAATTGACCTTAGCCTTAAGTGGATGCCCTCTTCATCATGTTTACTTTGCTATTCTTTCTCATCCTCTAAACAAAATAACAGATCTATAAATCAGCGACATTAAAATAGCTTCAGAAAGACGCCAGGCTGTTTTTCAGCCTTCTTGCTCCTGAGACTGCCCAGTTAGCAGACTGCTGCATGATACCTCAAGAGCCATTTCATTTTACTCTATTTTGTCGTTGCTGTGCCACCCTTTTTAATTGTCAAGGATGGGTGATTTTTAGGACACCCTGGCCAAGTCCCAGATGCAGTTTCTACAACAGGAGGTGTAATAGGCCAGCTGTGATTATCTAAAACAAGGGAACTTTATGATACACAGACAGGACAGCTTTAATATAGCTAAGGTGGTGGGAAATCTGTTTTAGAAGACTAATCTACTAAATCTACACAAATCATGTGCAGGCTTAAATAAGAAACTATGCAGATACTTCACTGCTTATGTAGGTACACAGAGGGAACAGGCAGGAATTACAAGGCTTGTAAGCACCAACTGGCAGACAGCTCAATCACAGAAATTTTAAAGAAGAATATTTTAAAATATTATTTTATATAGCAATTGACGGGTAGCATACCATGTAAGATTTAAGATAGGAAAACTTTTCCAATGATTAAAAAAAAGAAAAAATCTTTTGTAAAGTTTCATTATTTTACTATTTGGGCCAATACTACATTCAGGACAATGGATCTTTCATTCATGCAGCCTGACGGTTGATTTTGAACATAGCCATAGCTATTCGTTTGCCAGAATAAAGTTCTCAAAGTGCTAGATAACTACACTGAAACATTAAACCGTCTGACATTTTCAGAGATATGATACACTCTATTGAGGATGATGCAGCCTCAAAAAGGAGGTTATTCATAGATATTACAGATAATACATCTGCATTCTCAAAAGCTCCCTCTCTCCCTCAGTTTCAAGCAAGGTCTCATTATGGACAACAACTTGCTTGCAAGTCATTTTACCAACTATTTAAACATGAAAGACAAGAGTTTGGGCAAGTAGGAAAGAACTAAATCTGTTTCTTTAAAATAACATTCATGTAAGAAATCAAAACTAGACTACTATCTGAATAACTCTATTTTCTTCTTTTATATAATATTTATATAAACCTTTATTTATGTCAGTTTGGGAATTCTTTTTTCTGGTATTCTCTAAGCACATGCCAGCTTATTCTGCAAACTCCCCCTTTCTACCAGTGGTAAAACACTAACTTTTTTTGGTCTTATTTGAGCTTTTGAATTACTCTCTTCAGAAAAACCAGATAAGTAAGAGTAAAGCAGAAGAATACAGCATATTCAACAAAAGTGAGATGAACCCATTCAGGTTTAAAGGATTCACTTCAAAGCCTTTAAAAAAAAAAAAAAAAAATTCTACCTTATAAGCTAGGGAAACCTGACCTTAGAAAGCTAATCTTAGTTTAGGAAACACTAAAAAAGGGAAGGTGAGAAAAAGGAAATGAGAGAAATAAAAGCCCAGAATTTTTTAAGACCACATTTCCCCTTTCTTAGGCCTAAGCTCCCAAATAGAACAGATTTATATATTTTCCAGTCTGTCAGAGAATACCCCTCCTAAATCAAAGACTTCTTTCCTACTCAGAGCAGTTCTTCCTGAGTACCTACACTACAAGAGCCAACTTGATTTCTGCAATTCACTTTCTTGGATAGGGCTCTTTCAGCCTTTACAGCAATTAGGTACATCTCAGGCACTCACTTGATTTACTTTCAGCTGGGGCTCATAATCCCATCTATCAAGACTAACGAGCTGCACTTGAAAAAAAGAACCCTTGCTTTAGGAGTGGCATGACTGGTCTTTGTTTTCCTATCCTGTAACCAGGTAAAACAGTAATATCAGAAGAGCTGTCATAAGGCTTATTTATAATAAATTCAATATTATGTCCTTCCCATGGACAGTTCATATGCTTTTCATCAGCGTGAGCCCAAGCAGCTCTGTGCTTTTCTTGCAGTTATTTTGCTGCTTTGAGTATACTATGATTGTAAGAGCATCTATCAAATGAAGTCATGACATAGGACTGTGTTTTATAGGTAATGTCTTCATGAACATGTAGACAGACACTATTGAAAGAGAGTTAGATATCTAAAGGTTACAACTGTTACGTATTGAGATTCAGTTAAAAAAAAGCCAACACAAAATCAAACACAAAATTTGGGAGTCAAGTCCAAAACTGTAAGTCTTGCTGGGATGGCTGTGAAGGAAACCACACCTCATCTTCAGTGTTCAGTATTAAAGCTACCTATCTGCGCATCATTCTGCACCTGAGTGTGTGTAGAAGCACCTCAGTCCAGAAAGGCCATGGAGAAGCTCAGCTACATCACAGGTTTCACCCTGGCCAGTTTGAAGATGCTTGTCTTCAAGGCTAAACCCTCCTAGGGGTCAGATCTCAGGGAATACTCTTCTATAAAGTTCCTGTATGAAAGTTTACCAAGCCTATTTTACAGAAACCATAAACTTGCTTGGTTTTGGTGTCTTTGGGGAGACAACTAGAAATCACTGCTCTCATTTTGTACTAGCAGTGCATCTAGTAAGGTGCCTGTGGGATGTACATGTAATGATTTTATGGCATCAAACCACATAGATTGTCTTTTAGTTGCCTTGCAATTCCCTCTGAATCTTTATTTTTATATGTTATCTTGTGTATATATTACATTATTATTTATATTATATATGTTATAGTCTTATTCCTTAATCCATGTAAAGATCTGATAAGTAAGTAGCTTCATCAATAGCTACAGCGACTTTACCTACTATCTAATTTGCAGACTGCTATGACTCCAGTGCTGCTGTGTCAATCTTCCCATCATATATCGAGGCTTAACTTTAGTTTCTATGTAATTTTGCTAGGCTGAAGAACATCTTGTTTACTCCTTCAAACTGTTCTTTTAATCCTGATCTCCTCAAGCCAGTCCTTTTGGTTTGCATCACTTCCCAATTTAGTACATTCAAATTCTTTGATTATTATAAAAGTTTTGTCCTTCAGAAAGTCAGATGTGTTTGGTAATGTTTGTTTTACAAAGTGTTGCCAAATCCCAAGGGTTCAAGCTTGACTTGTTCAAGGGACAAGGTAATGATGTTGAAAATGATTCCATTTTGCCAGCTAAGTATTACCCTTATTAATCAATCCTCAAAGCATGCTAGGAATGTTAAAATCTGCTAATACTTAATTCTTTAATTAATGTTACTGAATTCCTACATTGCCTTCAAACTAAAATAAATGTACAGATTCTCTAATGTGGTGGGATTTTTGCTGTTTGCAAAAAGTAAACTAAAAGTCTTATTTGTAAAAGCACCTATTACATCAATATAATATTATTAACGTCTTTAAAAACATGAATGATACATGCCCACTATACATGCTGTGCTTGATCTAAGCATTTCCACTGACATCTGTGGGCATTAGGTAAGTCTCTAGCCATACTGTAAACATGCATTAAGCAAAACTTAGCACCATTAATATGCTCCAAAGACAGGAAACTAATGCTACCTAAACAAGGCAAGTCTAGCTCAGAGGACAGGCTGAGTGTCCTTCCACTCTTGGCAGTGCCAGCCCCAGTGTCTCAGCAGAAAACCTTCTGTGCAGAAATGCTGTACCTAATTTCATCTGTCTCCAGGGTCCTTCACCCATGGAACACTTCGCGCTACCTTCCTATTTTCCTAAACTCACTGGTTCCATAAACCAGGGAAATCTCAAATTTTTTAAGAAAAATGTAGTACGTGACTGAGAGCAACATCTCTGACAAAAGACTTCTGCATACCACCTGGAAAATGTAAATTGCTCCAACCTATTAAAGATTTTAAATTTCC